>OY752134.1:16884567-17484567 GCA_963573275.1 Caenorhabditis uteleia
TTTCAAAAAATTTGCAGCCTGATATACCCTATATACCCTCACTCATCCGATGCTATCTCACTCAATTTTGAAGATACAGCGTCGGCGATGTCATTTTTGGAATCAGGAGGACCAAATACGTACCCCGCACCACAAATCACATCATTTTACGAAAAAAATATTTCTGCAAGTTTTTGGGAACTCCTGAAAACTTGCAGTCTGATATAGCCTATATACCCTCACTCATCCGATGCTATCTCACTCAATTTTGAAGATACAGCTTCGGCGATGTCATTTTTGGAATCAGGAGGACAAAATACGTACCCCGCACCACAAATCACATCATTTTACGAAAAAAATGTTTTTGCAAATTTTTTGAAATTTCAAAAAATTTGCAGTCTGATATAGCCTATATACCCTCACTCATCCGATGCTATCTCATTCAATTTTGAAGAGACAGCGTCGGCGATGTCATTTTTGGAATCAGGAGGACAAAATACGTACCCCGCACCGCAAATCACATCATTTTACGAAAAAAATATTTTTGCAAATTTTTTGAAATTTCAAAAAATTTGCAGTCTGATATAGCCTATATACCCTCACTCATCCGATGCTATCTCACTCAATTTTGAAGAGACAGCGTCGGCGATGTCATTTTTGGAATCAGGAGGACAAAATACGTACCCCGCACCGCAAATCACATCATTTTACGAAAAAAAAATTTCTGCAAGTTTTTGGGAACTCCTGAAAACTTGCAGTCTGATATAGCCTATATACCCTCACTCATCCGATGCTATCTCACTCAATTTTGAAGAGACAGCGTCGGCGATGTCATTTTTGGAATCAGGAGGACAAAATACGTACCCCGCACCGCAAATCACATCATTTTACGAAAAAAATATTTTTGCAAATTTTTTGAAATTTCAAAAAATTTGCAGTCTGATATAGCCTATATACCCTCACTCATCCGATGCTATCTCATTCAATTTTGAAGAGACAGCGTCGGCGATGTCATTTTTGGAATCAGGAGGACAAAATACGTACCCCGCACCGCAAATCACATCATTTTACGAAAAAAATATTTTTGCAAATTTTTTGAAATTTCAAAAAATTTGCAGTCTGATATAGCCTATATACCCTCACTCATCCGATGCTATCTCACTCAATTTTGAAGAGACAGCGTCGGCGATGTCATTTTTGGAATCAGGAGGACAAAATACGTACCCCGCACCGCAAATCACATCATTTTACGAAAAAAATATTTTTGCAAATTTTTTGAAATTTCAAAAAATTTGCAGTCTGATATAGCCTATATACCCTCACTCATCCGATGCTATCTCACTCAATTTTGAAGAGACAGCGTCGGCGATGTCATTTTTGGAATCAGGAGGACAAAATACGTACCCCGCACCGCAAATCACATCATTTTACGAAAAAAATATTTTTGCAAATTTTTTGAAATTTCAAAAAATTTGCAGTCTGATATAGCCTATATACCCTCACTCATCCGATGCCATCTCACTCAATTTTGAAGATACAGCGTCGGCGATGTCATTTTTGGAATCAGGAGGACAAAATACGTACCCCGCACCGCAAATCACATCATTTTACGAAAAAAAAATTTCTGCAAGTTTTTGGGAACTCCTGAAAACTTGCAGTCTGATATAGCCTATATACCCTCACTCATCCGATGCTATCTCACTCAATTTTGAAGAGACAGCGTCGGCGATGTCATTTTTGGAATCAGGAGGACAAAATACGTACCCCGCACCGCAAATCACATCATTTTACGAAAAAAATATTTTTGCAAATTTTTTGAAATTTCAAAAAATTTGCAGTCTGATATAGCCTATATACCCTCACTCATCCGATGCTATCTCACTCAATTTTGAAGAGACAGCGTCGGCGATGTCATTTTTGGAATCAGGAGGACAAAATACGTACCCCGCACCGCAAATCACATCATTTTACGAAAAAAATATTTTTGCAAATTTTTTGAAATTTCAAAAAATTTGCAGTCTGATATAGCCTATATACCCTCACTCATCCGATGCTATCTCACTCAATTTTGAAGAGACAGCGTCGGCGATGTCATTTTTGGAATCAGGAGGACAAAATACGTACCCCGCACCGCAAATCACATCATTTTACGAAAAAAATATTTTTGCAAATTTTTTGAAATTTCAAAAAATTTGCAGTCTGATATAGCCTATATACCCTCACTCATCCGATGCTATCTCACTCAATTTTGAAGAGACAGCGTCGGCGATGTCATTTTTGGAATCAGGAGGACAAAATACGTACCCCGCACCGCAAATCACATCATTTTACGAAAAAAATATTTTTGCAAATTTTTTGAAATTTCAAAAAATTTGCAGTCTGATATAGCCTATATACCCTCACTCATCCGATGCCATCTCACTCAATTTTGAAGATACAGCGTCGGCGATGTCATTTTTGGAATCAGGAGGACAAAATACGTACCCCGCACCGCAAATCACATCATTTTACGAAAAAAAAATTTCTGCAAGTTTTTGGGAACTCCTGAAAACTTGCAGTCTGATATAGCCTATATACCCTCACTCATCCGATGCTATCTCACTCAATTTTGAAGAGACAGCGTCGGCGATGTCATTTTTGGAATCAGGAGGACAAAATACGTACCCCGCACCGCAAATCACATCATTTTACGAAAAAAATATTTTTGCAAATTTTTTGAAATTTCAAAAAATTTGCAGTCTGATATAGCCTATATACCCTCACTCATCCGATGCTATCTCACTCAATTTTGAAGAGACAGCGTCGGCGATGTCATTTTTGGAATCAGGAGGACAAAATACGTACCCCGCACCGCAAATCACATCATTTTACGAAAAAAATATTTTTGCAAATTTTTTGAAATTTCAAAAAATTTGCAGTCTGATATAGCCTATATACCCTCACTCATCCGATGCTATCTCACTCAATTTTGAAGAGACAGCGTCGGCGATGTCATTTTTGGAATCAGGAGGACAAAATACGTACCCCGCACCGCAAATCACATCATTTTACGAAAAAAATATTTTTGCAAATTTTTTGAAATTTCAAAAAATTTGCAGTCTGATATAGCCTATATACCCTCACTCATCCGATGCTATCTCACTCAATTTTGAAGAGACAGCGTCGGCGATGTCATTTTTGGAATCAGGAGGACAAAATACGTACCCCGCACCGCAAATCACATCATTTTACGAAAAAAATATTTTTGCAAATTTTTTGAAATTTCAAAAAATTTGCAGTCTGATATAGCCTATATACCCTCACTCATCCGATGCCATCTCACTCAATTTTGAAGATACAGCGTCGGCGATGTCATTTTTGGAATCAGGAGGACAAAATACGTACCCCGCACCGCAAATCACATCATTTTACGAAAAAAATATTTTTGCAAATTTTTTGAAATTTCAAAAAATTTGCAGTCTGATATAGCCTATATACCCTCACTCATCCGATGCTATCTCACTCAATTTTGAAGAGACAGCGTCGGCGATGTCATTTTTGGAATCAGGAGGACAAAATACGTACCCCGCACCGCAAATCACATCATTTTACGAAAAAAATATTTTTGCAAATTTTTTGAAATTTCAAAAAATTTGCAGTCTGATATAGCCTATATACCCTCACTCATCCGATGCCATCTCACTCAATTTTGAAGATACAGCGTCGGCGATGTCATTTTTGGAATCAGGAGGACAAAATACGTACCCCGCACCGCAAATCACATCATTTTACGAAAAAAAAATTTCTGCAAGTTTTTGGGAACTCCTGAAAACTTGCAGTCTGATATAGCCTATATACCCTCACTCATCCGATGCTATCTCACTCAATTTTGAAGAGACAGCGTCGGCGATGTCATTTTTGGAATCAGGAGGACAAAATACGTACCCCGCACCGCAAATCACATCATTTTACGAAAAAAATATTTTTGCAAATTTTTTGAAATTTCAAAAAATTTGCAGTCTGATATAGCCTATATACCCTCACTCATCCGATGCTATCTCATTCAATTTTGAAGAGACAGCGTCGGCGATGTCATTTTTGGAATCAGGAGGACAAAATACGTACCCCGCACCGCAAATCACATCATTTTACGAAAAAAATATTTTTGCAAATTTTTTGAAATTTCAAAAAATTTGCAGTCTGATATAGCCTATATACCCTCACTCATCCGATGCTATCTCACTCAATTTTGAAGAGACAGCGTCGGCGATGTCATTTTTGGAATCAGGAGGACAAAATACGTACCCCGCACCGCAAATCACATCATTTTACGAAAAAAATATTTTTGCAAATTTTTTGAAATTTCAAAAAATTTGCAGTCTGATATAGCCTATATACCCTCACTCATCCGATGCTATCTCACTCAATTTTGAAGAGACAGCGTCGGCGATGTCATTTTTGGAATCAGGAGGACAAAATACGTACCCCGCACCGCAAATCACATCATTTTACGAAAAAAAAATTTCTGCAAGTTTTTGGGAACTCCTGAAAACTTGCAGTCTGATATAGCCTATATACCCTCACTCATCCGATGCTATCTCACTCAATTTTGAAGAGACAGCGTCGGCGATGTCATTTTTGGAATCAGGAGGACAAAATACGTACCCCGCACCGCAAATCACATCATTTTACGAAAAAAATATTTTTGCAAATTTTTTGAAATTTCAAAAAATTTGCAGTCTGATATAGCCTATATACCCTCACTCATCCGATGCTATCTCACTCAATTTTGAAGAGACAGCGTCGGCGATGTCATTTTTGGAATCAGGAGGACAAAATACGTACCCCGCACCGCAAATCACATCATTTTACGAAAAAAATATTTTTGCAAATTTTTTGAAATTTCAAAAAATTTGCAGTCTGATATAGCCTATATACCCTCACTCATCCGATGCCATCTCACTCAATTTTGAAGATACAGCGTCGGCGATGTCATTTTTGGAATCAGGAGGACAAAATACGTACCCCGCACCGCAAATCACATCATTTTACGAAAAAAATATTTTTGCAAATTTTTTGAAATTTCAAAAAATTTGCAGTCTGATATAGCCTATATACCCTCACTCATCCGATGCTATCTCACTCAATTTTGAAGAGACAGCGTCGGCGATGTCATTTTTGGAATCAGGAGGACAAAATACGTACCCCGCACCGCAAATCACATCATTTTACGAAAAAAATATTTTTGCAAATTTTTTGAAATTTCAAAAAATTTGCAGTCTGATATAGCCTATATACCCTCACTCATCCGATGCTATCTCACTCAATTTTGAAGAGACAGCGTCGGCGATGTCATTTTTGGAATCAGGAGGACAAAATACGTACCCCGCACCGCAAATCACATCATTTTACGAAAAAAAAATTTCTGCAAGTTTTTGGGAACTCCTGAAAACTTGCAGTCTGATATAGCCTATATACCCTCACTCATCCGATGCTATCTCACTCAATTTTGAAGAGACAGCGTCGGCGATGTCATTTTTGGAATCAGGAGGACAAAATACGTACCCCGCACCGCAAATCACATCATTTTACGAAAAAAATATTTTTGCAAATTTTTTGAAATTTCAAAAAATTTGCAGTCTGATATAGCCTATATACCCTCACTCATCCGATGCTATCTCACTCAATTTTGAAGAGACAGCGTCGGCGATGTCATTTTTGGAATCAGGAGGACAAAATACGTACCCCGCACCGCAAATCACATCATTTTACGAAAAAAATATTTTTGCAAATTTTTTGAAATTTCAAAAAATTTGCAGTCTGATATAGCCTATATACCCTCACTCATCCGATGCCATCTCACTCAATTTTGAAGATACAGCGTCGGCGATGTCATTTTTGGAATCAGGAGGACAAAATACGTACCCCGCACCGCAAATCACATCATTTTACGAAAAAAATATTTTTGCAAATTTTTTGAAATTTCAAAAAATTTGCAGTCTGATATGGCCTATATACCCTCACTCATCCGATGCTATCTCACTCAATTTTGAAGAGACAGCGTCGGCAATGTCATTTTTGGAATCAGGAGGACAAAATACGTACCCCGCACCGCAAATCACATCATTTTACGAAAAAAATATTTTTGCAAATTTTTTGAAATTTCAAAAAATTTGCAGTCTGATATAGCCTATATACCCTCACTCATCCGATGCTATCTCATTCAATTTTGAAGAGACAGCGTCGGCGATGTCATTTTTGGAATCAGGAGGACAAAATACGTACCCCGCACCGCAAATCACATCATTTTACGAAAAAAAAAATTTCTGCAAGTTTTTGGGAACTCCTGAAAACTTGCAGTCTGATATAGCCTATATACCCTCACTCATCCGATGCTATCTCACTCAATTTTGAAGAGACAGCGTCGGCGATGTCATTTTTGGAATCAGGAGGACAAAATACGTACCCCGCACCGCAAATCACATCATTTTACGAAAAAAATATTTTTGCAAATTTTTTGAAATTTCAAAAAATTTGCAGTCTGATATAGCCTATATACCCTCACTCATCCGATGCTATCTCATTCAATTTTGAAGAGACAGCGTCGGCGATGTCATTTTTGGAATCAGGAGGACAAAATACGTACCCCGCACCGCAAATCACATCATTTTACGAAAAAAATATTTTTGCAAATTTTTTGAAATTTCAAAAAATTTGCAGTCTGATATAGCCTATATACCCTCACTCATCCGATGCTATCTCACTCAATTTTGAAGAGACAGCGTCGGCGATGTCATTTTTGGAATCAGGAGGACAAAATACGTACCCCGCACCGCAAATCACATCATTTTACGAAAAAAATATTTTTGCAAATTTTTTGAAATTTCAAAAAATTTGCAGTCTGATATAGCCTATATACCCTCACTCATCCGATGCTATCTCACTCAATTTTGAAGAGACAGCGTCGGCGATGTCATTTTTGGAATCAGGAGGACAAAATACGTACCCCGCACCGCAAATCACATCATTTTACGAAAAAAATATTTTTGCAAATTTTTTGAAATTTCAAAAAATTTGCAGTCTGATATAGCCTATATACCCTCACTCATCCGATGCTATCTCACTCAATTTTGAAGAGACAGCGTCGGCGATGTCATTTTTGGAATCAGGAGGACAAAATACGACCCCGCACCGCAAATCACATCATTTTACGAAAAAAATATTTTTGCAAATTTTTTGAAATTTCAAAAAATTTGCAGTCTGATATAGCCTATATACCCTCACTCATCCGATGCTATCTCACTCAATTTTGAAGAGACAGCGTCGGCGATGTCATTTTTGGAATCAGGAGGACAAAATACGTACCCCGCACCGCAAATCACATCATTTTACGAAAAAAATATTTTTGCAAATTTTTTGAAATTTCAAAAAATTTGCAGTCTGATATAGCCTATATACCCTCACTCATCCGATGCTATCTCACTCAATTTTGAAGATACAGCGTCGGCGATGTCATTTTTGGAATCAGGAGGACAAAATACGTACCCCGCACCGCAAATCACATCATTTTACGAAAAAAAAATTTCCGCAAGTTTTTGGGAACTCCTGAAAACTTGCAGTCTGATATAGCCTATATACCCTCACTCATCCGATGCTATCTCACTCAATTTTGAAGATACAGCGTCGGCGATGTCATTTTTGGAATCAGGAGGACAAAATACGTACCCCGCACCGCAAATCACATCATTTTACGAAAAAAATATTTTTGCAAATTTTTTGAAATTTCAAAAAATTTGCAGTCTGATATAGCCTATATACCCTCACTCATCCGATGCTATCTCACTCAATTTTGAAGAGACAGCGTCGGCGATGTCATTTTTGGAATCAGGAGGACAAAATACGTACCCCGCACCGCAAATCACATCATTTTACGAAAAAAATATTCTTGCAAATTTTTTGAAATTTCAAAAAATTTGCAGTCTGATATAGCCTATATACCCTCACTCATCCGATGCTATCTCATTCAATTTTGAAGGGACAGCGTCGGCGATGTCATTTTTGGAATCAGGAGGACAAAATACGTACCCCGCACCGCAAATCACATCATTTTACGAAAAAAATATTTTTGCAAATTTTTTGAAATTTCAAAAAATTTGCAGTCTGATATAGCCTATATACCCTCACTCATCCGATGCTATCTCACTCAATTTTGAAGAGACAGCGTCGGCGATGTCATTTTTGGAATCAGGAGGACAAAATACGTACCCCGCACCGCAAATCACATCATTTTACGAAAAAAATATTTTTGCAAATTTTTTGAAATTTCAAAAAATTTGCAGTCTGATATAGCCTATATACCCTCACTCATCCGATGCCATCTCACTCAATTTTGAAGATACAGCGTCGGCGATGTCATTTTTGGAATCAGGAGGACAAAATACGTACCCCGCACCGCAAATCACATCATTTTACGAAAAAAATATTTTTGCAAATTTTTTGAAATTTCAAAAAATTTGCAGTCTGATATAGCCTATATACCCTCACTCATCCGATGCTATCTCACTCAATTTTGAAGAGACAGCGTCGGCGATGTCATTTTTGGAATCAGGAGGACAAAATACGTACCCCCGCACCGCAAATCACATCATTTTACGAAAAAAATATTTTTGCAAATTTTTTGAAATTTCAAAAAATTTGCAGTCTGATATAGCCTATATACCCTCACTCATCCGATGCTATCTCATTCAATTTTGAAGGGACAGCGTCGGCGATGTCATTTTTGGAATCAGGAGGACAAAATACGTACCCCGCACCGCAAATCACATCATTTTACGAAAAAAATATTTTTGCAAATTTTTTGAAATTTCAAAAAATTTGCAGTCTGATATAGCCTATATACCCTCACTCATCCGATGCTATCTCACTCAATTTTGAAGAGACAGCGTCGGCGATGTCATTTTTGGAATCAGGAGGACAAAATACGTACCCCGCACCGCAAATCACATCATTTTACGAAAAAAATATTTTTGCAAATTTTTTGAAATTTCAAAAAATTTGCAGTCTGATATAGCCTATATACCCTCACTCATCCGATGCTATCTCACTCAATTTTGAAGAGACAGCGTCGGCGATGTCATTTTTGGAATCAGGAGGACAAAATACGTACCCCCGCACCGCAAATCACATCATTTTACGAAAAAAATATTTTTGCAAATTTTTTGAAATTTCAAAAAATTTGCAGTCTGATATAGCCTATATACCCTCACTCATCCGATGCCATCTCACTCAATTTTGAAGATACAGCGTCGGCGATGTCATTTTTGGAATCAGGAGGACAAAATACGTACCCCGCACCGCAAATCACATCATTTTACGAAAAAAAAATTTCTGCAAGTTTTTGGGAACTCCTGAAAACTTGCAGTCTGATATAGCCTATATACCCTCACTCATCCGATGCCATCTCACTCAATTTTGAAGATACAGCGTCGGCGATGTCATTTTTGGAATCAGGAGGACAAAATACGTACCCCGCACCGCAAATCACATCATTTTACGAAAAAAATATTTTTGCAAATTTTTTTGAAATTTCAAAAAATTTGCAGTCTGATATAGCCTATATACCCTCACTCATCCGATGCTATCTCACTCAATTTTGAAGAGACAGCGTCGGCGATGTCATTTTTGGAATCAGGAGGACAAAATACGTACCCCGCACCGCAAATCACATCATTTTACGAAAAAAATATTTTTGCAAATTTTTTGAAATTTCAAAAAATTTGCAGTCTGATATAGCCTATATACCCTCACTCATCCGATGCTATCTCACTCAATTTTGAAGAGACAGCGTCGGCGATGTCATTTTTGGAATCAGGAGGACAAAATACGTACCCCGCACCGCAAATCACATCATTTTACGAAAAAAATATTTTTGCAAATTTTTTGAAATTTCAAAAAATTTGCAGTCTGATATAGCCTATATACCCTCACTCATCCGATGCCATCTCACTCAATTTTGAAGATACAGCGTCGGCGATGTCATTTTTGGAATCAGGAGGACAAAATACGTACCCCGCACCGCAAATCACATCATTTTACGAAAAAAAAATTTCTGCAAGTTTTTGGGAACTCCTGAAAACTTGCAGTCTGATATAGCCTATATACCCTCACTCATCCGATGCCATCTCACTCAATTTTGAAGATACAGCGTCGGCGATGTCATTTTTGGAATCCGGAGGACAAAATACGTACCCCGCACCGCAAATCACATCATTTTACGAAAAAAATATTTTTGCAAATTTTTTGAAATTTCAAAAAATTTGCAGTCTGATATAGCCTATATACCCTCACTCATCCGATGCTATCTCACTCAATTTTGAAGAGACAGCGTCGGCGATGTCATTTTTGGAATCAGGAGGACAAAATACGTACCCCGCACCGCAAATCACATCATTTTACGAAAAAAATATTTTTGCAAATTTTTTGAAATTTCAAAAAATTTGCAGTCTGATATAGCCTATATACCCTCACTCATCCGATGCTATCTCATTCAATTTTGAAGGGACAGCGTCGGCGATGTCATTTTTGGAATCAGGAGGACAAAATACGTACCCCGCACCGCAAATCACATCATTTTACGAAAAAAAAGAATTTTTGCAAATTTTTTGAAATTTCAAAAAATTTGCAGTCTGATATAGCCTATATACCCTCACTCATCCGATGCTATCTCACTCAATTTTGAAGAGACAGCGTCGGCGATGTCATTTTTGGAATCAGGAGGACAAAATACGTACCCCGCACCGCAAATCACATCATTTTACGAAAAAAATATTTTTGCAAATTTTTTGAAATTTCAAAAAATTTGCAGTCTGATATAGCCTATATACCCTCACTCATCCGATGCTATCTCACTCAATTTTGAAGAGACAGCGTCGGCGATGTCATTTTTGGAATCAGGAGGACAAAATACGTACCCCGCACCGCAAATCACATCATTTTACGAAAAAAATATTTTTGCAAATTTTTTGAAATTTCAAAAAATTTGCAGTCTGATATAGCCTATATACCCTCACTCATCCGATGCTATCTCACTCAATTTTGAAGAGACAGCGTCGGTGATGTCATTTTTGGAATCAGGAGGACAAAATACGTACCCCGCACCGCAAATCACATCATTTTACGAAAAAAATATTTTTGCAAATTTTTTGAAATTTCAAAAAATTTGCAGTCTGATATAGCCTATATACCCTCACTCATCCGATGCCATCTCACTCAATTTTGAAGATACAGCGTCGGCGATGTCATTTTTGGAATCAGGAGGACAAAATACGTACCCCGCACCGCAAATCACATCATTTTACGAAAAAAAAATTTCTGCAAGTTTTTGGGAACTCCTGAAAACTTGCAGTCTGATATAGCCTATATACCCTCACTCATCCGATGCCATCTCACTCAATTTTGAAGAGACAGCGTCGGCGATGTCATTTTTGGAATCAGGAGGACAAAATACGTACCCCGCACCGCAAATCACATCATTTTACGAAAAAAATATTTTTGCAAATTTTTTGAAATTTCAAAAAATTTGCAGTCTGATATAGCCTATATACCCTCACTCATCCGATGCCATCTCACTCAATTTTGAAGAGACAGCGTCGGCGATGTCATTTTTGGAATCAGGAGGACAAAATACGTACCCCGCACCGCAAATCACATCATTTTACGAAAAAAATATTTTTGCAAATTTTTTGAAATTTCAAAAAATTTGCAGTCTGATATAGCCTATATACCCTCACTCATCCGATGCTATCTCACTCAATTTTGAAGAGACAGCGTCGGCGATGTCATTTTTGGAATCAGGAGGACAAAATACGTACCCCGCACCGCAAATCACATCATTTTACGAAAAAAATATTTTTGCAAATTTTTTGAAATTTCAAAAAATTTGCAGTCTGATATAGCCTATATACCCTCACTCATCCGATGCCATCTCACTCAATTTTGAAGATACAGCGTCGGCGATGTCATTTTTGGAATCAGGAGGACAAAATACGTACCCCGCACCGCAAATCACATCATTTTACGAAAAAAAATTTCTGCAAGTTTTTGGGAACTCCTGAAAACTTGCAGTCTGATATAGCCTATATACCCTCACTCATCCGATGCTATCTCACTCAATTTTGAAGAGACAGCGTCGGCGATGTCATTTTTGGAATCAGGAGGACAAAATACGTACCCCGCACCGCAAATCACATCATTTTACGAAAAAAATATTTTTGCAAATTTTTTGAAATTTCAAAAAATTTGCAGTCTGATATAGCCTATATACCCTCACTCATCCGATGCTATCTCATTCAATTTTGAAGAGACAGCGTCGGCGATGTCATTTTTGGAATCAGGAGGACAAAATACGTACCCCGCACCGCAAATCACATCATTTTACGAAAAAAATATTTTTGCAAATTTTTTGAAATTTCAAAAAATTTGCAGTCTGATATAGCCTATATACCCTCACTCATCCGATGCTATCTCATTCAATTTTGAAGAGACAGCGTCGGCGATGTCATTTTTGGAATCAGGAGGACAAAATACGTACCCCGCACCGCAAATCACATCATTTTACGAAAAAAATATTTTTGCAAATTTTTTGAAATTTCAAAAAATTTGCAGTCTGATATAGCCTATATACCCTCACTCATCCGATGCTATCTCACTCAATTTTGAAGAGACAGCGTCGGCGATGTCATTTTTGGAATCAGGAGGACAAAATACGTACCCCGCACCGCAAATCACATCATTTTACGAAAAAAATATTTTTGCAAATTTTTTGAAATTTCAAAAAATTTGCAGTCTGATATAGCCTATATACCCTCACTCATCCGATGCTATCTCACTCAATTTTGAAGAGACAGCGTCGGCGATGTCATTTTTGGAATCAGGAGGACAAAATACGTACCCCGCACCGCAAATCACATCATTTTACGAAAAAAAAATTTCTGCAAGTTTTTGGGAACTCCTGAAAACTTGCAGTCTGATATAGCCTATATACCCTCACTCATCCGATGCTATCTCACTCAATTTTGAAGAGACAGCGTCGGCGATGTCATTTTTGGAATCAGGAGGACAAAATACGTACCCCGCACCGCAAATCACATCATTTTACGAAAAAAATATTTTTGCAAATTTTTTGAAATTTCAAAAAATTTGCAGTCTGATATAGCCTATATACCCTCACTCATCCGATGCTATCTCACTCAATTTTGAAGAGACAGCGTCGGCGATGTCATTTTTGGAATCAGGAGGACAAAATACGTACCCCGCACCGCAAATCACATCATTTTACGAAAAAAATATTTTTGCAAATTTTTTGAAATTTCAAAAAATTTGCAGTCTGATATAGCCTATATACCCTCACTCATCCGATGCTATCTCATTCAATTTTGAAGAGACAGCGTCGGCGATGTCATTTTTGGAATCAGGAGGACAAAATACGTACCCCGCACCGCAAATCACATCATTTTACGAAAAAAATATTTTTGCAAATTTTTTGAAATTTCAAAAAATTTGCAGTCTGATATAGCCTATATACCCTCACTCATCCGATGCTATCTCACTCAATTTTGAAGAGACAGCGTCGGCGATGTCATTTTTGGAATCAGGAGGACAAAATACGTACCCCGCACCGCAAATCACATCATTTTACGAAAAAAATATTTTTGCAAATTTTTTGAAATTTCAAAAAATTTGCAGTCTGATATAGCCTATATACCCTCACTCATCCGATGCTATCTCACTCAATTTTGAAGAGACAGCGTCGGCGATGTCATTTTTGGAATCAGGAGGACAAAATACGTACCCCGCACCGCAAATCACATCATTTTACGAAAAAAAAATTTCTGCAAGTTTTTGGGAACTCCTGAAAACTTGCAGTCTGATATAGCCTATATACCCTCACTCATCCGATGCTATCTCACTCAATTTTGAAGAGACAGCGTCGGCGATGTCATTTTTGGAATCAGGAGGACAAAATACGTACCCCGCACCGCAAATCACATCATTTTACGAAAAAAATATTTTTGCAAATTTTTTGAAATTTCAAAAAATTTGCAGTCTGATATAGCCTATATACCCTCACTCATCCGATGCTATCTCATTCAATTTTGAAGAGACAGCGTCGGCGATGTCATTTTTGGAATCAGGAGGACAAAATACGTACCCCGCACCGCAAATCACATCATTTTACGAAAAAAATATTTTTGCAAATTTTTTGAAATTTCAAAAAATTTGCAGTCTGATATAGCCTATATACCCTCACTCATCCGATGCTATCTCACTCAATTTTGAAGAGACAGCGTCGGCGATGTCATTTTTGGAATCAGGAGGACAAAATACGTACCCCGCACCGCAAATCACATCATTTTACGAAAAAAATATTTTTGCAAATTTTTTGAAATTTCAAAAAATTTGCAGTCTGATATAGCCTATATACCCTCACTCATCCGATGCTATCTCACTCAATTTTGAAGAGACAGCGTCGGCGATGTCATTTTTGGAATCAGGAGGACAAAATACGTACCCCGCACCGCAAATCACATCATTTTACGAAAAAAATATTTTTGCAAATTTTTTGAAATTTCAAAAAATTTGCAGTCTGATATAGCCTATATACCCTCACTCATCCGATGCTATCTCACTCAATTTTGAAGAGACAGCGTCGGCGATGTCATTTTTGGAATCAGGAGGACAAAATACGTACCCCGCACCGCAAATCACATCATTTTACGAAAAAAATATTTTTGCAAATTTTTTGAAATTTCAAAAAATTTGCAGTCTGATATAGCCTATATACCCTCACTCATCCGATGCCATCTCACTCAATTTTGAAGATACAGCGTCGGCGATGTCATTTTTGGAATCAGGAGGACAAAATACGTACCCCGCACCGCAAATCACATCATTTTACGAAAAAAAAATTTCCGCAAGTTTTTGGGAACTCCTGAAAACTTGCAGTCTGATATAGCCTATATACCCTCACTCATCCGATGCTATCTCACTCAATTTTGAAGATACAGCGTCGGCGATGTCATTTTTGGAATCAGGAGGACAAAATACGTACCCCGCACCGCAAATCACATCATTTTACGAAAAAAATATTTTTGCAAATTTTTTGAAATTTCAAAAAATTTGCAGTCTGATATAGCCTATATACCCTCACTCATCCGATGCTATCTCACTCAATTTTGAAGAGACAGCGTCGGCGATGTCATTTTTGGAATCAGGAGGACAAAATACGTACCCCGCACCGCAAATCACATCATTTTACGAAAAAAATATTTTTGCAAATTTTTTGAAATTTCAAAAAATTTGCAGTCTGATATAGCCTATATACCCTCACTCATCCGATGCTATCTCATTCAATTTTGAAGGGACAGCGTCGGCGATGTCATTTTTGGAATCAGGAGGACAAAATACGTACCCCGCACCGCAAATCACATCATTTTACGAAAAAAATATTTTTGCAAATTTTTTGAAATTTCAAAAAATTTGCAGTCTGATATAGCCTATATACCCTCACTCATCCGATGCTATCTCACTCAATTTTGAAGAGACAGCGTCGGCGATGTCATTTTTGGAATCAGGAGGACAAAATACGTACCCCGCACCGCAAATCACATCATTTTACGAAAAAAATATTTTTGCAATGTTTTTGAAATTTCAAAAAATTTGCAGTCTGATATAGCCTATATACCCTCACTCATCCGATGCTATCTCACTCAATTTTGAAGAGACAGCGTCGGCGATGTCATTTTTGGAATCAGGAGGACAAAATACGTACCCCGCACCGCAAATCACATCATTTTACGAAAAAAATATTTTTGCAAATTTTTTGAAATTTCAAAAAATTTGCAGTCTGATATAGCCTATATACCCTCACTCATCCGATGCTATCTCACTCAATTTTGAAGAGACAGCGTCGGCGATGTCATTTTTGGAATCAGGAGGACAAAATACGTACCCCGCACCGCAAATCACATCATTTTACGAAAAAAATATTTTTGCAAATTTTTTGAAATTTCAAAAAATTTGCAGTCTGATATAGCCTATATACCCTCACTCATCCGATGCCATCTCACTCAATTTTGAAGATACAGCGTCGGCGATGTCATTTTTGGAATCAGGAGGACAAAATACGTACCCCGCACCGCAAATCACATCATTTTACGAAAAAAAAATTTCCGCAAGTTTTTGGGAACTCCTGAAAACTTGCAGTCTGATATAGCCTATATACCCTCACTCATCCGATGCTATCTCACTCAATTTTGAAGATACAGCGTCGGCGATGTCATTTTTGGAATCAGGAGGACAAAATACGTACCCCGCACCGCAAATCACATCATTTTACGAAAAAAATATTTTTGCAAATTTTTTGAAATTTCAAAAAATTTGCAGTCTGATATAGCCTATATACCCTCACTCATCCGATGCTATCTCACTCAATTTTGAAGAGACAGCGTCGGCGATGTCATTTTTGGAATCAGGAGGACAAAATACGTACCCCGCACCGCAAATCACATCATTTTACGAAAAAAAAATTTCTGCAAGTTTTTGGGAACTCCTGAAAACTTGCAGTCTGATATAGCCTATATACCCTCACTCATCCGATGCTATCTCACTCAATTTTGAAGAGACAGCGTCGGCGATGTCATTTTTGGAATCAGGAGGACAAAATACGTACCCCGCACCGCAAATCACATCATTTTACGAAAAAAATATTTTTGCAAATTTTTTGAAATTTCAAAAAATTTGCAGTCTGATATAGCCTATATACCCTCACTCATCCGATGCTATCTCACTCAATTTTGAAGAGACAGCGTCGGCGATGTCATTTTTGGAATCAGGAGGACAAAATACGTACCCCGCACCGCAAATCACATCATTTTACGAAAAAAATATTTTTGCAAATTTTTTGAAATTTCAAAAAATTTGCAGTCTGATATAGCCTATATACCCTCACTCATCCGATGCTATCTCATTCAATTTTGAAGAGACAGCGTCGGCGATGTCATTTTTGGAATCAGGAGGACAAAATACGTACCCCGCACCGCAAATCACATCATTTTACGAAAAAAATATTTTTGCAAATTTTTTGAAATTTCAAAAAATTTGCAGTCTGATATAGCCTATATACCCTCACTCATCCGATGCTATCTCACTCAATTTTGAAGAGACAGCGTCGGCGATGTCATTTTTGGAATCAGGAGGACAAAATACGTACCCCGCACCGCAAATCACATCATTTTACGAAAAAAATATTTTTGCAAATTTTTTGAAATTTCAAAAAATTTGCAGTCTGATATAGCCTATATACCCTCACTCATCCGATGCTATCTCACTCAATTTTGAAGAGACAGCGTCGGCGATGTCATTTTTGGAATCAGGAGGACAAAATACGTACCCCGCACCGCAAATCACATCATTTTACGAAAAAAAAATTTCTGCAAGTTTTTGGGAACTCCTGAAAACTTGCAGTCTGATATAGCCTATATACCCTCACTCATCCGATGCTATCTCACTCAATTTTGAAGAGACAGCGTCGGCGATGTCATTTTTGGAATCAGGAGGACAAAATACGTACCCCGCACCGCAAATCACATCATTTTACGAAAAAAATATTTTTGCAAATTTTTTGAAATTTCAAAAAATTTGCAGTCTGATATAGCCTATATACCCTCACTCATCCGATGCTATCTCATTCAATTTTGAAGAGACAGCGTCGGCGATGTCATTTTTGGAATCAGGAGGACAAAATACGTACCCCGCACCGCAAATCACATCATTTTACGAAAAAAATATTTTTGCAAATTTTTTGAAATTTCAAAAAATTTGCAGTCTGATATAGCCTATATACCCTCACTCATCCGATGCTATCTCACTCAATTTTGAAGAGACAGCGTCGGCGATGTCATTTTTGGAATCAGGAGGACAAAATACGTACCCCGCACCGCAAATCACATCATTTTACGAAAAAAATATTTTTGCAAATTTTTTGAAATTTCAAAAAATTTGCAGTCTGATATAGCCTATATACCCTCACTCATCCGATGCTATCTCACTCAATTTTGAAGAGACAGCGTCGGCGATGTCATTTTTGGAATCAGGAGGACAAAATACGTACCCCGCACCGCAAATCACATCATTTTACGAAAAAAATATTTTTGCAAATTTTTTGAAATTTCAAAAAATTTGCAGTCTGATATAGCCTATATACCCTCACTCATCCGATGCTATCTCACTCAATTTTGAAGAGACAGCGTCGGCGATGTCATTTTTGGAATCAGGAGGACAAAATACGTACCCCGCACCGCAAATCACATCATTTTACGAAAAAAATATTTTTGCAAATTTTTTGAAATTTCAAAAAATTTGCAGTCTGATATAGCCTATATACCCTCACTCATCCGATGCTATCTCACTCAATTTTGAAGAGACAGCGTCGGCGATGTCATTTTTGGAATCAGGAGGACAAAATACGTACCCCGCACCGCAAATCACATCATTTTACGAAAAAAATATTTTTGCAAATTTTTTGAAATTTCAAAAAATTTGCAGTCTGATATAGCCTATATACCCTCACTCATCCGATGCCATCTCACTCAATTTTGAAGATACAGCGTCGGCGATGTCATTTTTGGAATCAGGAGGACAAAATACGTACCCCGCACCGCAAATCACATCATTTTACGAAAAAAAAATTTCCGCAAGTTTTTGGGAACTCCTGAAAACTTGCAGTCTGATATAGCCTATATACCCTCACTCATCCGATGCTATCTCACTCAATTTTGAAGATACAGCGTCGGCGATGACATTTTTGGAATCAGGAGGACAAAATACGTACCCCGCACCGCAAATCACATCATTTTACGAAAAAAATATTTTTGCAAATTTTTTGAAATTTCAAAAAATTTGCAGTCTGATATAGCCTATATACCCTCACTCATCCGATGCTATCTCACTCAATTTTGAAGAGACAGCGTCGGCGATGTCATTTTTGGAATCAGGAGGACAAAATACGTACCCCGCACCGCAAATCACATCATTTTACGAAAAAAATATTTTTGCAAATTTTTTGAAATTTCAAAAAATTTGCAGTCTGATATAGCCTATATACCCTCACTCATCCGATGCTATCTCATTCAATTTTGAAGGGACAGCGTCGGCGATGTCATTTTTGGAATCAGGAGGACAAAATACGTACCCCGCACCGCAAATCACATCATTTTACGAAAAAAATATTTTTGCAAATTTTTTGAAATTTCAAAAAATTTGCAGTCTGATATAGCCTATATACCCTCACTCATCCGATGCTATCTCACTCAATTTTGAAGAGACAGCGTCGGCGATGTCATTTTTGGAATCAGGAGGACAAAATACGTACCCCGCACCGCAAATCACATCATTTTACGAAAAAAATATTTTTGCAATGTTTTTGAAATTTCAAAAAATTTGCAGTCTGATATAGCCTATATACCCTCACTCATCCGATGCTATCTCACTCAATTTTGAAGAGACAGCGTCGGCGATGTCATTTTTGGAATCAGGAGGACAAAATACGTACCCCGCACCGCAAATCACATCATTTTACGAAAAAAATATTTTTGCAAATTTTTTGAAATTTCAAAAAATTTGCAGTCTGATATAGCCTATATACCCTCACTCATCCGATGCTATCTCACTCAATTTTGAAGAGACAGCGTCGGCGATGTCATTTTTGGAATCAGGAGGACAAAATACGTACCCCGCACCGCAAATCACATCATTTTACGAAAAAAATATTTTTGCAAATTTTTTGAAATTTCAAAAAATTTGCAGTCTGATATAGCCTATATACCCTCACTCATCCGATGCCATCTCACTCAATTTTGAAGATACAGCGTCGGCGATGTCATTTTTGGAATCAGGAGGACAAAATACGTACCCCGCACCGCAAATCACATCATTTTACGAAAAAAAAATTTCCGCAAGTTTTTGGGAACTCCTGAAAACTTGCAGTCTGATATAGCCTATATACCCTCACTCATCCGATGCTATCTCACTCAATTTTGAAGATACAGCGTCGGCGATGTCATTTTTGGAATCAGGAGGACAAAATACGTACCCCGCACCGCAAATCACATCATTTTACGAAAAAAATATTTTTGCAAATTTTTTGAAATTTCAAAAAATTTGCAGTCTGATATAGCCTATATACCCTCACTCATCCGATGCTATCTCACTCAATTTTGAAGAGACAGCGTCGGCGATGTCATTTTTGGAATCAGGAGGACAAAATACGTACCCCGCACCGCAAATCACATCATTTTACGAAAAAAATATTTTTGCAAATTTTTTGAAATTTCAAAAAATTTGCAGTCTGATATAGCCTATATACCCTCACTCATCCGATGCTATCTCACTCAATTTTGAAGAGACAGCGTCGGCGATGTCATTTTTGGAATCAGGAGGACAAAATACGTACCCCGCACCGCAAATCACATCATTTTACGAAAAAAATATTTTTGCAAATTTTTTGAAATTTCAAAAAATTTGCAGTCTGATATAGCCTATATACCCTCACTCATCCGATGCTATCTCATTCAATTTTGAAGGGACAGCGTCGGCGATGTCATTTTTGGAATCAGGAGGACAAAATACGTACCCCGCACCGCAAATCACATCATTTTACGAAAAAAATATTTTTGCAAATTTTTTGAAATTTCAAAAAATTTGCAGTCTGATATAGCCTATATACCCTCACTCATCCGATGCTATCTCACTCAATTTTGAAGAGACAGCGTCGGCGATGTCATTTTTGGAATCAGGAGGACAAAATACGTACCCCGCACCGCAAATCACATCATTTTACGAAAAAAATATTTTTGCAAATTTTTTGAAATTTCAAAAAATTTGCAGTCTGATATAGCCTATATACCCTAACTCATCCGATGCTATCTCACTCAATTTTGAAGAGACAGCGTCGGCGATGTCATTTTTGGAATCAGGAGGACAAAATACGTACCCCGCACCGCAAATCACATCATTTTACGAAAAAAATATTTTTGCAAATTTTTTGAAATTTCAAAAAATTTGCAGTCTGATATAGCCTATATACCCTCACTCATCCGATGCTATCTCATTCAATTTTGAAGGGACAGCGTCGGCGATGTCATTTTTGGAATCAGGAGGACAAAATACGTACCCCGCACCGCAAATCACATCATTTTACGAAAAAAATATTTTTGCAAATTTTTTGAAATTTCAAAAAATTTGCAGTCTGATATAGCCTATATACCCTCACTCATCCGATGCTATCTCACTCAATTTTGAAGAGACAGCGTCGGCGATGTCATTTTTGGAATCAGGAGGACAAAATACGTACCCCGCACCGCAAATCACATCATTTTACGAAAAAAATATTTTTGCAAATTTTTTGAAATTTCAAAAAATTTGCAGTCTGATATAGCCTATATACCCTCACTCATCCGATGCTATCTCACTCAATTTTGAAGAGACAGCGTCGGCGATGTCATTTTTGGAATCAGGAGGACAAAATACGTACCCCGCACCGCAAATCACATCATTTTACGAAAAAAATATTTTTGCAAATTTTTTGAAATTTCAAAAAATTTGCAGTCTGATATAGCCTATATACCCTCACTCATCCGATGCCATCTCACTCAATTTTGAAGATACAGCGTCGGCGATGTCATTTTTGGAATCAGGAGGACAAAATACGTACCCCGCACCGCAAATCACATCATTTTACGAAAAAAATATTTTTGCAAATTTTTTGAAATTTCAAAAAATTTGCAGTCTGATATAGCCTATATACCCTCACTCATCCGATGCTATCTCACTCAATTTTGAAGAGACAGCGTCGGCGATGTCATTTTTGGAATCAGGAGGACAAAATACGTACCCCGCACCGCAAATCACATCATTTTACGAAAAAAATATTTTTGCAAATTTTTTGAAACTTCAAAAAATTTGCAGTCTGATATAGCCTATATACCCTCACTCATCCGATGCCATCTCACTCAATTTTGAAGATACAGCGTCGGCGATGTCATTTTTGGAATCAGGAGGACAAAATACGTACCCCGCACCGCAAATCACATCATTTTACGAAAAAAAAATTTCTGCAAGTTTTTGGGAACTCCTGAAAACTTGCAGTCTGATATAGCCTATATACCCTCACTCATCCGATGCTATCTCACTCAATTTTGAAGATCCAGCGTCGGCGATGTCATTTTTGGAATCAGGAGGACAAAATACGTACCCCGCACCGCAAATCACATCATTTTACGAAAAAAAAATTTTTTGCAAATTTTTTGAAATTTCAAAAAATTTGCAGTCTGATATAGCCTATATACCCTCACTCATCCGATGCTATCTCACTCAATTTTGAAGATACAGCGTCGGCGATGTCATTTTTGGAATCAGGAGGACAAAATACGTACCCCGCACCGCAAATCACATCATTTTACGAAAAAAATATTTTTGCAAATTTTTTGAAATTTCAAAAAATTTGCAGTCTGATATAGCCTATATACCCTCACTCATCCGATGCTATCTCACTCAATTTTGAAGAGACAGCGTCGGCGATGTCATTTTTGGAATCAGGAGGACAAAATACGTACCCCGCACCGCAAATCACATTATTTTACGAAAAAAATATTTTTGCAAATTTTTTGAAATTTCAAAAAATTTGCAGTCTGATATAGCCTATATACCCTCACTCATCCGATGCTATCTCACTCAATTTTGAAGATACAGCGTCGGCGATGTCATTTTTGGAATCAGGAGGACAAAATACGTACCCCGCACCGCAAATCACATCATTTTACGAAAAAAATATTTTTGCAAATTTTTTGAAATTTCAAAAAATTTGCAGTCTGATATAGCCTATATACCCTCACTCATCCGATGCTATCTCACTCAATTTTGAAGAGACAGCGTCGGCGATGTCATTTTTGGAATCAGGAGGACAAAATACGTACCCCGCACCGCAAATCACATCATTTTACGAAAAAAATATTTTTGCAAATTTTTTCAAATTTCAAAAAATTTGCAGTCTGATATAGCCTATATACCCTCACTCATCCGATGCTATCTCACTCAATTTTGAAGAGACAGCGTCGGCGATGTCATTTTTGGAATCAGGAGGACAAAATACGTACCCCGCACCGCAAATCACATCATTTTACGAAAAAAATATTTTTGCAAATTTTTTGAAATTTCAAAAAATTTGCAGTCTGATATAGCCTATATACCCTCACTCATCCGATGCTATCTCACTCAATTTTGAAGATAGAGCGTCGGCGATGTCATTTTTGGAATCAGGAGGACAAAATACGTACCCCGCACCGCAAATCACATCATTTTACGAAAAAAAAATTTTTTGCAAATTTTTTGAAATTTCAAAAAATTTGCAGTCTGATATAGCCTATATACCCTCACTCATCCGATGCTATCTCACTCAATTTTAAAGACACAGCGTCGGCGATGTCATTTTTGGAATCAGGAGGACAAAATACGTACCCCGCACCGCAAATCACATCATTTTACGAAAAAAAAATTTTTGCAAATTTTTTGAAATTTCAAAAAATTTGCAGTCTGATATAGCCTATATACCCTCACTCATCCGATGCTATCTCACTCAATTTTGAAGATACAGCGTCGGCGATGTCATTTTTGGAATCAGGAGGACAAAATACGTACCCCGCACCGCAAATCACATCATTTTACGAAAAAAATATTTTTGCAAATTTTTTGAAATTTCAAAAAATTTGCAGTCTGATATAGCCTATATACCCTCACTCATCCGATGCTATCTCACTCAATTTTGAAGAGACAGCGTCGGCGATGTCATTTTTGGAATCAGGAGGACAAAATACGTACCCCGCACCGCAAATCACATCATTTTACGAAAAAAATATTTTTGCAAATTTTTTGAAATTTCAAAAAATTTGCAGTCTGATATAGCCTATATACCCTCACTCATCCGATGCTATCTCACTCAATTTTGAAGAGACAGCGTCGGCGATGTCATTTTTGGAATCAGGAGGACAAAATACGTACCCCGCACCGCAAATCACATCATTTTACGAAAAAAATATTTTTGCAAATTTTTTGAAATTTCAAAAAATTTGCAGTCTGATATAGCCTATATACCCTCACTCATCCGATGCTATCTCACTCAATTTTGAAGATACAGCGTCGGCGATGTCATTTTTGGAATCAGGAGGACAAAATACGTACCCCGCACCGCAAATCACATCATTTTACGAAAAAAATATTTTTGCAAATTTTTTGAAATTTCAAAAAATTTGCAGTCTGATATAGCCTATATACCCTCACTCATCCGATGCCATCTCACTCAATTTTGAAGATACAGCGTCGGCGATGTCATTTTTGGAATCAGGAGGACAAAATACGTACCCCGCACCGCAAATCACATCATTTTACAAAAAAAATATTTTTGCAAATTTTTTGAAATTTCAAAAAATTTGCAGTCTGATATAGCCTATATACCCTCACTCATCCGATGCTATCTCACTCAATTTTGAAGATACAGCGTCGGCGATGTCATTTTTGGAATCAGGAGGACAAAATACGTACCCCGCACCGCAAATCACATCATTTTACGAAAAAAATATTTTTGCAAATTTTTTGAAATTTCAAAAAATTTGCAGTCTGATATAGCCTATATACCCTCACTCATCCGATGCTATCTCACTCAATTTTGAAGATACAGCGTCGGCGATGTCATTTTTGGAATCAGGAGGACAAAATACGTACCCCGCACCGCAAATCACATCATTTTACGAAAAAAATATTTTTGCAAATTTTTTGAAATTTCAAAAAATTTGCAGTCTGATATAGCTTATATACCCTCACTCATCCGATGCTATCTCACTCAATTTTGAAGATACAGCGTCGGCGATGTCATTTTTGGAATCAGGAGGACAAAATACGTACCCCGCACCGCAAATCACATCATTTTACGGAAAAAAAATTTCTGCAAGTTTTTGGGAACTCCTGAAAACTTGCAGTCTGATATAGCCTATATACCCTCACTCATCCGATGCTATCTCACTCAATTTTGAAGATACAGCGTCGGCGATGTCATTTTTGGAATCAGGAGGACAAAATACGTACCCCGCACCGCAAATCACATCATTTTACGAAAAAAATATTTTTGCAAATTTTTTGAAATTTCAAAAAATTTGCAGTCTGATATAGCTTATATACCCTCACTCATCCGATGCTATCTCATTCAATTTTGAAGAGACAGCGTCGGCGATGTCATTTTTGGAATCAGGAGGACAAAATACGTACCCCGCACCGCAAATCACATCATTTTACGAAAAAAATATTTTTGCAAATTTTTTGAAATTTCAAAAAATTTGCAGTCTGATATAGCCTATATACCCTCACTCATCCGATGCTATCTCACTCAATTTTGAAGAGACAGCGTCGGCGATGTCATTTTTGGAATCAGGAGGACAAAATACGTACCCCGCACCGCAAATCACATCATTTTACGAAAAAAAAATTTCTGCAAGTTTTTGGGAACTCCTGAAAACTTGCAGTCTGATATAGCCTATATACCCTCACTCATCCGATGCTATCTCACTCAATTTTGAAGATACAGCGTCGGCGATGTCATTTTTGGAATCAGAAGGACAAAATACGTACCCCGCACCGCAAATCACATCATTTTACGAACTAACTAGCTAGGCTAGGTACATCACAAGAACAAATGGAGGGCGACATTGCCTTTCGAATAGAGATTGGTTCGCCTAAAAACCTGTTTTCCGGGAGTTGTGCTCGATAACACATGCTGATTTTTCTGTCCGCCTTGCGCCTAGAGTTGCTCTTTCAAAAAAAAAAAAGAGTGAGTCGTTATCTTTAAAATTACTCGATTCTCGTTGGTCTAACTAGGTACATCACAAGAACAAATGGAGGGCGACATTGCCTTTCGAATAGAGATTGGTTCGCCTAAAAACCTGTTTTCCGGGAGTTGTGCTCAATAACACATGCTGATTTTTTTCCGCATGAGTTATCGAGCACAATTTCCGGAAAACAGGTTTTTAGGCGAACCAATGTCGCATTCCATGTGTTCTTGTGATGTACCTAGTTAGACCAACGGGAATCGAGTAATTTTAAAGATAATGACTCGCTCTTTTTTTTGTTTGAAAGAGCAACTCTAGGCGCAAGGCGGACAACAAAAATCCGCATGAGTTATCGAGCACAATTTCCGGAAAACAGGTTTTTAGGCGAACCAATCTCTATTCGAAAGGCAATGTCGCCCTCCATTTGCTCTTGTGATGTACCTAGTTAGACCAACGAGAATCGAGTAATTTTAAAGATAATGACTCGCTCTTTTTTTTGTTTGAAAGAGCAACTCTAGGCGCAAGGCGGACAACAAAAATCCGCATGAGTTATCGAGCACAATTTCCGGAAAACAGGTTTTTAGGCGAACCAATCTCTATTCGAAAGGCAATGTCGCCCTCCATTTGCTCTTGTGATGTACCTAGTTAGACCAACGAGAATCGAGTAATTTTAAAGATAATGACTCGCTCTTTTTTTTGTTTGAAAGAGCAACTCTAGGCGCAAGGCGGACAACAAAAATCCGCATGAGTTATCGAGCACAATTTCCGGAAAACAGGTTTTTAGGCGAACCAATCTCTATTCGAAAGGCAATGTCGCCCTCCATTTGCTCTTGTGATGTACCTAGTTAGACCAACGAGAATCGAGTAATTTTATTTTAAAGATAATGACTCGCTCTTTTTTTTGTTTGAAAGAGCAACTCTAGGCGCAAGGCGGACAACAAAAATCCGCATGAGTTATCGAGCACAATTTCCGGAAAACAGGTTTTTAGGCGAACCAATCTCTATTCGAAAGGCAATGTCGCCCTCCATTTGCTCTTGTGATGTACCTAGTTAGACCAACGAGAATCGAGTAATTTTAAAGATAATGACTCGCTCTTTTTTTTGTTTGAAAGAGCAACTCTAGGCGCAAGGCGGACAACAAAAATCCGCATGAGTTATCGAGCACAATTTCCGGAAAACAGGTTTTTAGGCGAACCAATCACTATTCGAAAGGCAATGTCGCCCTCCATTTGCTCTTGTGATGTACCTAGTTAGACCAACGAGAATCGAGTAATTTTAAAGATAATGACTCGCTCTTTTTTTTGTTTGAAAGAGCAACTCTAGGCGCAAGGCGGACAACAAAAGTCCGCATAAGTTATCGAGCACAATTTCCGGAAAACAGGTTTTTAGGCGAACCAATGTCGCATTCCATGTGTTCTTGTGATGTACCTAGTTAGACCAACGGGAATCGAGTAATTTTAAAGATAATGACTCGCTCTTTTTTTTTGTTTGAAAGAGCAACTCTAGGCGCAAGGCGGACAACAAAAATCCGCATGAGTTATCGAGCACAATTTCCGGAAAACAGGTTTTTAGGCGAACCAATCTCTATTCGAAAGGCAATGTCGCCCTCCATTTGCTCTTGTGATGTACCTAGTTAGACCAACGAGAATCGAGTAATTTTATTTTAAAGATAATGACTCGCTCTTTTTTTTGTTTGAAAGAGCAACTCTAGGCGCAAGGCGGACAACAAAAATCCGCATGAGTTATCGAGCACAATTTCCGGAAAACAGGTTTTTAGGCGAACCAATCTCTATTCGAAAGGCAATGTCGCCCTCCATTTGCTCTTGTGATGTACCTAGTTAGACCAACGAGAATCGAGTAATTTTAAAGATAATGACTCGCTCTTTTTTTTGTTTGAAAGAGCAACTCTAGGCGCAAGGCGGACAACAAAAATCCGCATGAGTTATCGAGCACAATTTCCGGAAAACAGGTTTTTAGGCCAACCAATGTCGCATTCCATGTGTTCTTGTGATGTACCTAGTTAGACCAACGGGAATCGAGTAATTTTAAAGATAATGACTCGCTCTTTTTTTTGTTTGAAAGAGCAACTCTAGGCGCAAGGCAGACAACAAAAATCCGCATGAGTTATCGAGCACAATTTCCGGAAAACAGGTTTTTAGGCGAACCAATGTCGCATTCCATTTGTTCTTGTGATGTACCTAGTTAGACCAACGAGAATCGAGTAATTTTAAAGATAATGACTCGCTCTTTTTTTTGTTTGAAAGAGCAACTCTAGGCGCAAGGCGGACAACAAAAATCCGCATGAGTTATCGAGCACAATTTCCGGAAAACAGGTTTTTAGGCGAACCAATGTCGCATTCCATTTGTTCTTGTGATGTACCTAGTTAGACCAACGGGAATCGAGTAATTTTAAAGATAATGACTCGCTCTTTCTTTTGTTTGAAAGAGCAACTCTAGGCGCAAGGCGGACAACAAAAATCCGCATGAGTTATCGAGCACAATTTCCGGAAAACAGGTTTTTAGGCGAACCACTGTCGCATTCCATTTGTTCTTGTGATGTACCTAGTTAGACCAACGAGAATCGAGTAATTTTAAAGATAATGACTCGCTCTTTTTTTTGTTTGAAAGAGCAACTCTAGGCGCAAGGCGGACAACAAAAATCCGCATGAGTTATCGAGCACAATTTCCGGAAAACAGGTTTTTAGGCGAACCAATGTCGCATTCCATTTGTTCTTGTGATGTACCTAGTTAGACCAACGGGAATCGAGTAATTTTAAAGATAATGACTCGCTCTTTTTTTTGTTTGAAAGAGCAACTCTAGGCGCAAGGCGGACAACAAAAATCCGCATAAGTTATCGAGCACAATTTCCGGAAAACAGGTTTTTAGGCCAACCAATGTCGCATTCCATTTGTTCTTGTGATGTACCTAGTTAGACCAACGGGAATCGAGTAATTTTAAAGATAATGACTCGCTCTTTTTTTTGTTTGAAAGAGCAACTCTAGGCGCAAGGCGGACAACAAAAATCCGCATGAGTTATCGAGCACAATTTCCGGAAAACAGGTTTTTAGGCGAACCAATCTCTATTCGAAAGGCAATGTCGCCCTCCATTTGCTCTTGTGATGTACCTAGTTAGACCAACGAGAATCGAGTAATTTTGAAGATAATGACTCGCTCTTTTTTTTGTTTGAAAGAGCAACTCTAGGCGCAAGGCGGACAACAAAAATCCGCATGAGTTATCGAGCACAATTTCCGGAAAACAGGTTTTTAGGCGAACCAATGTCGCATTCCATGTGTTCTTGTGATGTACCTAGTTAGACCAACGGGAATCGAGTAATTTTAAAGATAATGACTCGCTCTTTTTTTTGTTTGAAAGAGCAACTCTAGGCGCAAGGCGGACAACAAAAATCCGCATGAGTTATCGAGCACAATTTCCGGAAAACAGGTTTTTAGGCGAACCAATCTCTATTCGAAAGGCAATGTCGCCCTCCATTTGCTCTTGTGATGTACCTAGTTAGACCAACGAGAATCGAGTAATTTTAAAGATAATGACTCGCTCTTTTTTTTGTTTGAAAGAGCAACTCTAGGCGCAAGGCGGACAACAAAAATCCGCATGAGTTATCGAGCACAATTTCCGGAAAACAGGTTTTTAGGCGAACCAATCACTATTCGAAAGGCAATGTCGCCCTCCATTTGCTCTTGTGATGTACCTAGTTAGACCAACGAGAATCGAGTAATTTTAAAGATAATGACTCGCTCTTTTTTTTGTTTGAAAGAGCAACTCTAGGCGCAAGGCGGACAACAAAAATCCGCATGAGTTATCGAGCACAATTTCCGGAAAACAGGTTTTTAGGCGAACCAATCTCTATTCGAAAGGCAATGTCGCCCTCCATTTGCTCTTGTGATGTACCTAGTTAGACCAACGAGAATCGAGTAATTTTAAAGATAATGACTCGCTCTTTTTTTTGTTTGAAAGAGCAACTCTAGGCGCAAGGCGGACAACAAAAATCCGCATGAGTTATCGAGCACAATTTCCGGAAAACAGATTTTTAGGCGAACCAATGTCGCATTCCATTTGTTCTTGTGATGTACCTAGCTAGACCAACGGGAATCGAGTAATTTTAAAGATAATGACTCGCTCTTTTTTTTGTTTGAAAGAGCAACTCTAGGCGCAAGGCGGACAACAAAAATCCGCATGAGTTATCGAGCACAATTTCCGGAAAACAGGTTTTTAGGCGAACCAATGTCGCATTCCATGTGTTCTTGTGATGTACCTAGTTAGACCAACGGGAATCGAGTAATTTTAAAGATAATGACTCGCTCTTTTTTTTGTTTGAAAGAGCAACTCTAGGCGCAAGGCGGACAACAAAAATCCGCATGAGTTATCGAGCACAATTTCCGGAAAACAGATTTTTAGGCGAACCAATGTCGCATTCCATTTGTTCTTGTGATGTACCTAGCTAGACCAACGGGAATCGAGTAATTTTAAAGATAATGACTCGCTCTTTTTTTTGTTTGAAAGAGCAACTCTAGGCGCAAGGCGGACAACAAAAATCCGCATGAGTTTTCGAGCACAATTTCCGGAAAACAGGTTTTTAGGCGAACCAATGTCGCATTCCATTTGTTCTTGTGATGTACCTAGCTAGACCAACGGGAATCGAGTAATTTTAAAGATAATGACTCGCTCTTTTTTTTGTTTGAAAGAGCAACTCTAGGCGCAAGGCGGACAACAAAAATCCGCATGAGTTATCGAGCACAATTTCCGGAAAACAGGTTTTTAGGCGAACCAATGTCGCATTCCATTTGTTCTTGTGATGTACCTAGCTAGACCAACGGGAATCGAGTAATTTTAAAGATAATGACTCGCTCTTTTTTTTGTTTGAAAGAGCAACTCTAGGCGCAAGGCGGACAACAAAAATCCGCATGATTTATCGAGCACAATTTCCGGAAAACAGGTTTTTAGGCGAACCAATCACTATTCGAAAGGCAATGTCGCCCTCCATTTGCTCTTGTGATGTACCTAGTTAGACCAACGAGAATCGAGTAATTTTAAAGATAATGACTCGCTCTTTTTTTTGTTTGAAAGAGCAACTCTAGGCGCAAGGCGGACAACAAAAATCCGCATGATTTATCGAGCACAATTTCCGGAAAACAGGTTTTTAGGCGAACCAATCACTATTCGAAAGGCAATGTCGCCCTCCATTTGCTCTTGTGATGTACCTAGTTAGACCAACGAGAATCGAGTAATTTTAAAGATAATGACTCGCTCTTTTTTTCGTTTGAAAGAGCAACTCTAGGCGCAAGGCGGACAACAAAAATCCGCATGAGTTATCGAGCACAATTTCCGGAAAACAGGTTTTTAGGCGAACCAATCTCTATTCGAAAGGCAATGTCGCCCTCCATTTGCTCTTGTGATGTACCTAGTTAGACCAACGGGAATCGAGTAATTTTGAAGATAATGACTCGCTCTTTTTTTTGTTTGAAAGAGCAACTCTAGGCGCAAGGCGGACAACAAAAATCCGCATGAGTTATCGAGCACAATTTCCGGAAAACAGGTTTTTAGGCGAACCAATGTCGCATTCCATTTGTTCTTGTGATGTACCTAGTTAGACCAACGGGAATCGAGTAATTTTAAAGATAATGACTCGCTCTTTTTTTTGTTTGAAAGAGCAACTCTAGGCGCAAGGCGGACAACAAAAATCCGCATGAGTTATCGAGCACAATTTCCGGAAAACAGGTTTTTAGGCGAACCAATCACTATTCGAAAGGCAATGTCGCCCTCCATTTGCTCTTGTGATGTACCTAGTTAGACCAACGAGAATCGAGTAATTTTAAAGATAATGACTCGCTCTTTTTTTTGTTTGAAAGAGCAACTCTAGGCGCAAGGCGGACAACAAAAGTCCGCATAAGTTATCGAGCACAATTTCCGGAAAACAGGTTTTTAGGCGAACCAATGTCGCATTCCATGTGTTCTTGTGATGTACCTAGTTAGACCAACGGGAATCGAGTAATTTTAAAGATAATGACTCGCTCTTTTTTTTTGTTTGAAAGAGCAACTCTAGGCGCAAGGCGGACAACAAAAATCCGCATGAGTTATCGAGCACAATTTCCGGAAAACAGGTTTTTAGGCGAACCAATCTCTATTCGAAAGGCAATGTCGCCCTCCATTTGCTCTTGTGATGTACCTAGTTAGACCAACGAGAATCGAGTAATTTTAAAGATAATGACTCGCTCTTTTTTTTGTTTGAAAGAGCAACTCTAGGCGCAAGGCGGACAACAAAAATACGCATGAGTTATCGAGCACAATTTCCGGAAAACAGATTTTTAGGCGAACCAATGTCGCATTCCATTTGTTCTTGTGATGTACCTAGTTAGACCAACGGGAATCGAGTAATTTTAAAGATAATGACTCGCTCTTTTTTTTGTTTGAAAGAGCAACTCTAGGCGCAAGGCGCACAACAAAAATCCGCATGAGTTATCGAGCACAATTTCCGGAAAACAGGTTTTTAGGCGAACCAATGTCGCATTCCATTTTTTCTTGTGATGTACCTAGTTAGACCAACGGGAATCGAGTAATTTTAAAGATAATGACTCGCTCTTTTTTTTGTTTGAAAGAGCAACTCTAGGCGCAAGGCGGACAACAAAAATCCGCATGAGTTATCGAGCACAATTTCCGGGAAACAGGTTTTTAGGCGAACCAATCACTATTCGAAAGGCAATGTCGCCCTCCATTTGCTCTTGTGATGTACCTAGTTAGACCAACGAGAATCGAGTAATTTTAAAGATAATGACTCGCTCTTTTTTTTGTTTGAAAGAGCAACTCTAGGCGCAAGGCGAACAACAAAAATCCGCATGAGTTACCGAGCACAATTTCCGGAAAACAGGTTTTTAGGCGAACCAATGTCGCATTCCATGTGTTCTTGTGATGTACCTAGTTAGACCAACGGGAATCGAGTAATTTTAAAGATAATGACTCGCTCTTTTTTTTGTTTGAAAGAGCAACTCTAGGCGCAAGGCGGACAACAAAAATCCGCATGAGTTATCGAGCACAATTTCCGGAAAACAGGTTTTTAGGCGAACCAATGTCGCATTCCATTTGTTCTTGTAATGTACCTAGTTAGACCAACGGGAATCGAGTAATTTTAAAGATAATGACTCGCTCTTTTTTTTGTTTGAAAGAGCAACTCTAGGCGCAAGGCGGACAACAAAAATCCGCATGAGTTATCAAGCACAATTTCCGGAAAACAGGTTTTTAGGCGAACCAATGTCGCATTCCATTTGTTCTTGTGATGTACCTAGTTAGACCAACGGGAATCGAGTAATTTTAAAGATAATGACTCGCTCTTTTTTTTTGTTTGAAAGAGCAACTCTAGGCGCAAGGCGGACAACAAAAATCCGCATAAGTTATCGAGCACAATTTCCGGAAAACAGGTTTTTAGGCGAACCAATGTCGCATTCCATGTGTTCTTGTGATGTACCTAGTTAGACCAACGGGAATCGAGTAATTTTAAAGATAATGACTCGCTCTTTTTTTTTGTTTGAAAGAGCAACTCTAGGCGCAAGGCGGACAACAAAAATCCGCATGAGTTATCGAGCACAATTTCCGGAAAACAGGTTTTTAGGCGAACCAATCTCTATTCGAAAGGCAATGTCGCCCTCCATTTGCTCTTGTGATGTACCTAGTTAGACCAACGAGAATCGAGTAATTTTAAAGATAATGACTCGCTCTTTTTTTTGTTTGAAAGAGCAACTCTAGGCGCAAGGCGGACAACAAAAATCCGCATGAGTTATCGAGCACAATTTCCGGAAAACAGATTTTTAGGCGAACCAATGTCGCATTCCATGTGTTCTTGTGATGTACCTAGTTAGACCAACGGGAATCGAGTAATTTTAAAGATAATGACTCGCTCTTTTTTTTGTTTGAAAGAGCAACTCTAGGCGCAAGGCGGACAACAAAAATCCGCATAAGTTATCGAGCACAATTTCCGGAAAACAGGTTTTTAGGCGAACCAATGTCGCATTCCATGTGTTCTTGTGATGTACCTAGTTAGACCAACGGGAATCGAGTAATTTTAAAGATAATGACTCGCTCTTTTTTTTGTTTGAAAGAGCAACTCTAGGCGCAAGGCGGACAACAAAAATCCGCATGAGTTATCGAGCACAATTTCCGGAAAACAGGTTTTTAGGCGAACCAATCTCTATTCGAAAGGCAATGTCGCCCTCCATTTGCTCTTGTGATGTACCTAGTTAGACCAACGAGAATCGAGTAATTTTAAAGATAATGACTCGCTCTTTTTTTTGTTTGAAAGAGCAACTCTAGGCGCAAGGCGGACAACAAAAATCCGCATGAGTTATCGAGCACAATTTCCGGAAAACAGGTTTTTAGGCGAACCAATGTCGCATTCCATGTGTTCTTGTGATGTACCTAGTTAGACCAACGGAAATCGAGTAATTTTAAAGATAATGACTCGCTCTTTTTTTTGTTTGAAAGAGCAACTCTAGGCGCAAGGCGGACAACAAAAATCCGCATGAGTTATCGAGCACAATTTCCGGAAAACAGGTTTTTAGGCGAACCAATCTCTATTCGAAAGGCAATGTCGCCCTCCATTTGCTCTTGTGATGTACCTAGTTAGACCAACGAGAATCGAGTAATTTTAAATCTAATGACTCGCTCTTTTTTTTGTTTGAAAGAGCAACTCTAGGCGCAAGGCGGACAACAAAAATCCGCATGAGTTATCGAGCACAATTTCCGGAAAACAGATTTTTAGGCGAACCAATGTCGCATTCCATGTGTTCTTGTGATGTACCTAGTTAGACCAACGGGAATCGAGTAATTTTAAAGATAATGACTCGCTCTTTTTTTTGTTTGAAAGAGCAACTCTAGGCGCAAGGCGGACAACAAAAATCCGCATGAGTTATCGAGCACAATTTCCGGAAAACAGGTTTTTAGGCCAACCAATCTCTATTCGAAAGGCAATGTCGCCCTCCATTTGCTCTTGTGATGTACCTAGTTAGACCAACGAGAATCGAGTAATTTTAAAGATAATGACTCGCTCTTTTTTTTGTTTGAAAGAGCAACTCTAGGCGCAAGGCGGACAACAAAAATCCGCATGAGTTATCGAGCACAATTTCCGGAAAACAGGTTTTTAGGCAAACCAATCTCTATTCGAAAGGCAATGTCGCCCTCCATTTGCTCTTGTGATGTACCTAGTTAGACCAACGAGAATCGAGTAATTTTAAATCTAATGACTCGCTCTTTTTTTTGTTTGAAAGAGCAACTCTAGGCGCAAGGCGGACAACAAAATCCGCATGAGTTATCGAGCACAATTTCCGGAAAACAGGTTTTTAGGCGAACCAATGTCGCATTCCATGTGTTCTTGTGATGTACCTAGTTAGACCAACGGGAATCGAGTAATTTTAAAGATAATGACTCGCTCTTTTTTTTGTTTGAAAGAGCAACTCTAGGCGCAAGGCGGACAACAAAATCCGCATGAGTTATCGAGCACAATTTCCGAAAAACAGGTTTTTAGGCGAACCAATGTCGCATTCCATGTGTTCTTGTGATGTACCTAGTTAGACCAACGGGAATCGAGTAATTTTAAAGATAATGACTCGCTCTTTTTTTTGTTTGAAAGAGCAACTCTAGGCGCAAGGCGGACAACAAAATCCGCATGAGTTATCGAGCACAATTTCCGGAAAACAGGTTTTTAGGCGAACCAATGTCGCATTCCATTTGCTCTTGTGATGTACCTAGTTAGACCAACGAGAATCGAGTAATTTTAAAGATAATGACTCGCTCTTTTTTTTGTTTGGAAGAGCAACTCTAGGCGCAAGGCGGACAACAAAAATCCGCATGAGTTATCGAGCACAATTTCCGGAAAACAGGTTTTTAGGCGAACCAATGTCGCATTCCATTTGTTCTTGTGATGTACCTAGTTAGACCAACGAGAATCGAGTAATTTTAAAGATAATGACTCGCTCTTTTTTTTGTTTGAAAGAGCAACTCTAGGCGCAAGGCGGACAACAAAAATCCGCATGAGTTATCGAGCACAATTTCCGGAAAACAGGTTTTTAGGCGAACCAATGTCGCATTCCATTTGTTCTTGTGATGTACCTAGTTAGACCAACGAGAATCGAGTAATTTTAAAGATAATGACTCGCTCTTTTTTTTGTTTGAAAGAGCAACTCTAGGCGCAAGGCGGACAACAAAATCCGCATGAGTTATCGAGCACAATTTCCGGAAAACAGGTTTTTAGGCAAACCAATCTCTATTCGAAAGGCAATGTCGCCCTCCATTTGCTCTTGTGATGTACCTAGTTAGACCAACGAGAATCGAGTAATTTTAAAGATAATGACTCGCTCTTTTTTTTGTTTGAAAGAGCAACTCTAGGCGCAAGGCGTACAACAAAAATCCGCATGAGTTATCGAGCACAATTTCCGGAAAACAGGTTTTTAGGCGAACCAATGTCGCATTCCATGTGTTCTTGTGATGTACCTAGTTAGACCAACGGGAATCGAGTAATTTTGAAGATAATGACTCGCTCTTTTTTTTGTTTGAAAGAGCAACTCTAGGCGCAAGGCGGACAACAAAAATCCGCATGAGTTATCGAGCACAATTTCCGGAAAACAGGTTTTTAGGCAAACCAATCTCTATTCGAAAGGCAATGTCGCCCTCCATTTGCTCTTGTGATGTACCTAGTTAGACCAACGAGAATCGAGTAATTTTAAAGATAATGACTCGCTCTTTTTTTTGTTTGAAAGAGCAACTCTAGGCGCAAGGCGGACAACAAAAATCCGCATGAGTTATCGAGCACAATTTCCGGAAAACAGGTTTTTAGGCAAACCAATCTCTATTCGAAAGGCAATGTCGCCCTCCATTTGCTCTTGTGATGTACCTAGTTAGACCAACGAGAATCGAGTAATTTTAAAGATAATGACTCGCTCTTTTTTTTGTTTGAAAGAGCAACTCTAGGCGCAAGGCGGACAACAAAAATCCGCATGAGTTATCGAGCACAATTTCCGGAAAACAGGTTTTTAGGCAAACCAATCTCTATTCGAAAGGCAATGTCGCCCTCCATTTGCTCTTGTGATGTACCTAGTTAGACCAACGAGAATCGAGTAATTTTAAAGATAATGACTCGCTCTTTTTTTTGTTTGAAAGAGCAACTCTAGGCGCAAGGCGGACAACAAAAATCCGCATGAGTTATCGAGCACAATTTCCGGAAAACAGGTTTTTAGGCGAACCAATCTCTATTCGAAAGGCAATGTCGCCCTCCATTTGCTCTTGTGATGTACCTAGTTAGACCAACGAGAATCGAGTAATTTTAAAGATAATGACTCGCTCTTTTTTTTGTTTGAAAGAGCAACTCTAGGCGCAAGGCGGACAACAAAAATCCGCATGAGTTATCGAGCACAATTTCCGGAAAACAGGTTTTTAGGCAAACCAATCTCTATTCGAAAGGCAATGTCGCCCTCCATTTGTTCTTGTGATGTACCTAGTTAGACCAACGGGAATCGAGTAATTTTGAAGATAATGACTCGCTCTTTTTTTTGTTTGAAAGAGCAACTCTAGGCGCAAGGCGGACAACAAAAATCCGCATGAGTTATCGAGCACAATTTCCGGAAAACAGGTTTTTAGGCAAACCAATCTCTATTCGAAAGGCAATGTCGCCCTCCATTTGCTCTTGTGATGTACCTAGTTAGACCAACGAGAATCGAGTAACTTTAAAGATAATGACTCGCTCTTTTTTTTGTTTGAAAGAGCAACTCTAGGCGCAAGGCGGACAACAAAAATCCGCATGAGTTATCGAGCACAATTTCCGGAAAACAGGTTTTTAGGCAAACCAATCTCTATTCGAAAGGCAATGTCGCCCTCCATTTGCTCTTGTGATGTACCTAGTTAGACCAACGAGAATCGAGTAATTTTAAAGATAATGACTCGCTCTTTTTTTTGTTTGAAAGAGCAACTCTAGGCGCAAGGCGGACAACAAAAATCCGCATGAGTTATCGAGCACAATTTCCGGAAAACAGGTTTTTAGGCAAACCAATCTCTATTCGAAAGGCAATGTCGCCCTCCATTTGCTCTTGTGATGTACCTAGTTAGACCAACGAGAATCGAGTAATTTTAAAGATAATGACTCGCTCTTTTTTTTGTTTGAAAGAGCAACTCTAGGCGCAAGGCGGACAACAAAAATCCGCATGAGTTATCGAGCACAATTTCCGGAAAACAGGTTTTTAGGCGAACCAATCTCTATTCGAAAGGCAATGTCGCCCTCCATTTGCTCTTGTGATGTACCTAGTTAGACCAACGAGAATCGAGTAATTTTAAAGATAATGACTCGCTCTTTTTTTTGTTTGAAAGAGCAACTCTAGGCGCAAGGCGGACAACAAAAATCCGCATGAGTTATCGAGCACAATTTCCGGAAAACAGGTTTTTAGGCAAACCAATCTCTATTCGAAAGGCAATGTCGCCCTCCATTTGCTCTTGTGATGTACCTAGTTAGACCAACGAGAATCGAGTAATTTTAAAGATAATGACTCGCTCTTTTTTTTGTTTGAAAGAGCAACTCTAGGCGCAAGGCGTACAACAAAAATCCGCATGAGTTATCGAGCACAATTTCCGGAAAACAGGTTTTTAGGCGAACCAATGTCGCATTCCATGTGTTCTTGTGATGTACCTAGTTAGACCAACGGGAATCGAGTAATTTTGAAGATAATGACTCGCTCTTTTTTTTGTTTGAAAGAGCAACTCTAGGCGCAAGGCGGACAACAAAAATCCGCATGAGTTATCGAGCACAATTTCCGGAAAACAGGTTTTTAGGCAAACCAATCTCTATTCGAAAGGCAATGTCGCCCTCCATTTGCTCTTGTGATGTACCTAGTTAGACCAACGGGAATCGAGTAATTTTGAAGATAATGACTCGCTCTTTTTTTTGTTTGAAAGAGCAACTCTAGGCGCAAGGCGGACAACAAAAATCCGCATGAGTTATCGAGCACAATTTCCGGAAAACAGGTTTTTAGGCGAACCAATCTCTATTCGAAAGGCAATGTCGCCCTCCATTTGCTCTTGTGATGTACCTAGTTAGACCAACGAGAATCGAGTAATTTTAAAGATAATGACTCGCTCTTTTTTTGTTTGAAAGAGCAACTCTAGGCGCAAAGCGGACAACAAAAATCCGCATGAGTTATCGAGCACAATTTCCGGAAAACAGGTTTTTAGGCGAACCAATGTCGCATTCCATTTGTTCTTGTGATGTACCTAGTTAGACCAACGGGAATCGAGTAATTTTAAAGATAATGACTCGCTCTTTTTTTTGTTTGAAAGAGCAACTCTAGGCGCAAGGCGGACAACAAAAATCCGCATGAGTTATCGAGCACAATTTCCGGAAAACAGGTTTTTAGGCAAACCAATCTCTATTCGAAAGGCAATGTCGCCCTCCATTTGCTCTTGTGATGTACCTAGTTAGACCAACGAGAATCGAGTAATTTTAAAGATAATGACTCGCTCTTTTTTTCGTTTGAAAGAGCAACTCTAGGCGCAAGGCGGACAACAAAAATCCGCATGAGTTATCGAGCACAATTTCCGTAAAACAGGTTTTTAGGCGAACCAATGTCGCATTCCATGTGTTCTTGTGATGTACCTAGTTAGACCAACGGAAATCGAGTAATTTTAAAGATAATGACTCGCTCTTTTTTTTGTTTGAAAGAGCAACTCTAGGCGCAAGGCGGACAACAAAAATCCGCATGAGTTATCGAGCACAATTTCCGGAAAACAGGTTTTTAGGCGAACCAATCTCTATTCGAAAGGCAATGTCGCCCTCCATTTGCTCTTGTGATGTACCTAGTTAGACCAACGAGAATCGAGTAATTTTAAAGATAATGACTCGCTCTTTTTTTTGTTTGAAAGAGCAACTCTAGGCGCAAGGCGGACAACAAAAATCCGCAGGAGTTATCGAGCACAATTTCCGGAAAACAGGTTTTTAGGCGAACCAATGTCGCATTCCATGTGTTCTTGTGATGTACCTAGTTAGACCAACGGGAATCGAGTAATTTTAAAGATAATGACTCGCTCTTTTTTTTGTTTGAAAGAGCAACTCTAGGCGCAAGGCGGACAACAAAAATCCGCATGAGTTATCGAGCACAATTTCCGGAAAACAGGTTTTTAGGCGAACCAATGTCGCATTCCATTTGTTCTTGTGATGTACCTAGTTAGACCAACGGGAATCGAGTAATTTTAAAGATAATGACTCGCTCTTTTTTTTGTTTGAAAGAGCAACTCTAGGCGCAAGGCGGACAACAAAAATCCGCATGAGTTATCGAGCACAATTTCCGGAAAACAGGTTTTTAGGCGAACCAATGTCGCATTCCATTTGTTCTTGTGATGTACCTAGTTAGACCAACGGGAATCGAGTAATTTTAAAGATAATGACTCGCTCTTTTTTTTGTTTGAAAGAGCAACTCTAGGCGCAAGGCGGACAACAAAAATCCGCAGGAGTTATCGAGCACAATTTCCGGAAAACAGGTTTTTAGGCGAACCAATGTCGCATTCCATGTGTTCTTGTGATGTACCTAGTTAGACCAACGGGAATCGAGTAATTTTAAAGATAATGACTCGCTCTTTTTTTTGTTTGAAAGAGCAACTCTAGGCGCAAGGCGGACAACAAAAATCCGCATGAGTTATCGAGCACAATTTCCGGAAAACAGGTTTTTAGGCGAACCAATCTCTATTCGAAAGGCAATGTCGCCCTCCATTTGCTCTTGTGATGTACCTAGTTAGACCAACGAGAATCGAGTAATTTTAAAGATAATGACTCGCTCTTTTTTTTGTTCGAAAGAGCAACTCTAGGCGCAAGGCGGACAACAAAAATCCGCATGAGTTATCGAGCACAATTTCCGGAAAACAGGTTTTTAGGCGAACCAATGTCGCATTCCATTTGTTCTTGTGATGTACCTAGTTAGACCAACGGGAATCGAGTAATTTTAAAGATAATGACTCGCTCTTTTTTTTGTTTGAAAGAGCAACTCTAGGCGCAAGGCGGACAACAAAAATCCGCATGAGTTATCGAGCACAATTTCCGGAAAACAGGTTTTTAGGCGAACCAATGTCGCATTCCATTTGTTCTTGTGATGTACCTAGTTAGACCAACGGGAATCGAGTAATTTTAAAGATAATGACTCGCTCTTTTTTTTGTTTGAAAGAGCAACTCTAGGCGCAAGGCGGACAACAAAAATCCGCATGAGTTATCGAGCACAATTTCCGGAAAACAGGTTTTTAGGCGAACCAATCTCTATTCGAAAGGCAATGTCGCCCTCCATTTGCTCTTGTGATGTACCTAGTTAGACCAACGAGAATCGAGTAATTTTAAAGATAATGACTCGCTCTTTTTTTTGTTCGAAAGAGCAACTCTAGGCGCAAGGCGGACAACAAAAATCCGCATGAGTTATCGAGCACAATTTCCGGAAAACAGGTTTTTAGGCGAACCAATGTCGCATTCCATTTGTTCTTGTGATGTACCTAGTTAGACCAACGGGAATCGAGTAATTTTAAAGATAATGACTCGCTCTTTTTTTTGTTTGAAAGAGCAACTCTAGGCGCAAGGCGGACAACAAAAATCCGCATGAGTTATCGAGCACAATTTCCGGAAAACAGGTTTTTAGGCGAACCAATCACTATTCGAAAGGCAATGTCGCCCTCCATTTGCTCTTGTGATGTACCTAGTTAGACCAACGAGAATCGAGTAATTTTAAAGATAATGACTCGCTCTTTTTTTTGTTTGAAAGAGCAACTCTAGGCGCAAGGCGGACAACAAAAATCCGCATGAGTTATCGAGCACAATTTCCGGAAAACAGGTTTTTAGGCGAACCAATGTCGCATTCCATTTGTTCTTGTGATGTACCTAGTTAGACCAACGGGAATCGAGTAATTTTAAAGATAATGACTCGCTCTTTTTTTTGTTTGAAAGAGCAACTCTAGGCGCAAGGCGGACAACAAAAATCCGCAGGAGTTATCGAGCACAATTTCCGGAAAACAGGTTTTTAGGCGAACCAATGTCGCATTCCATGTGTTCTTGTGATGTACCTAGTTAGACCAACGGGAATCGAGTAATTTTAAAGATAATGACTCGCTCTTTTTTTTGTTTGAAAGAGCAACTCTAGGCGCAAGGCGGACAACAAAAATCCGCATGAGTTATCGAGCACAATTTCCGGAAAACAGGTTTTTAGGCGAACCAATGTCGCATTCCATTTGTTCTTGTGATGTACCTAGTTAGACCAACGGGAATCGAGTAATTTTAAAGATAATGACTCGCTCTTTTTTTTGTTTGAAAGAGCAACTCTAGGCGCAAGGCGGACAACAAAAATCCGCATGAGTTATCGAGCACAATTTCCGGAAAACAGGTTTTTAGGCGAACCAATCTCTATTCGAAAGGCAATGTCGCCCTCCATTTGCTCTTGTGATGTACCTAGTTAGACCAACGAGAATCGAGTAATTTTAAAGATAATGACTCGCTCTTTTTTTTGTTCGAAAGAGCAACTCTAGGCGCAAGGCGGACAACAAAAATCCGCATGAGTTATCGAGCACAATTTCCGGAAAACAGGTTTTTAGGCGAACCAATGTCGCATTCCATTTGTTCTTGTGATGTACCTAGTTAGACCAACGGGAATCGAGTAATTTTAAAGATAATGACTCGCTCTTTTTTTTGTTTGAAAGAGCAACTCTAGGCGCAAGGCGGACAACAAAAATCCGCATGAGTTATCGAGCACAATTTCCGGAAAACAGGTTTTTAGGCGAACCAATAACTATTCGAAAGGCAATGTCGCCCTCCATTTGCTCTTGTGATGTACCTAGTTAGACCAACGGGAATCGAGTAATTTTAAAGATAATGACTCGCTCTTTTTTTTGTTTGAAAGAGCAACTCTAGGCGCAAGGCGGACAATAAAAATCCGCATGAGTTATCGAGCACAATTTCCGGAAAACAGGTTTTTAGGCGAACCAATCTCTATTCGAAAGGCAATGTCGCCCTCCATTTGCTCTTGTGATGTACCTAGTTAGACCAACGAGAATCGAGTAATTTTAAAGATAATGACTCGCTCTTTTTTTTGTTTGAAAGAGCAACTCTAGGCGCAAGGCGGACAACAAAAATCCGCATGAGTTATCGAGCACAATTTCCGGAAAACAGGTTTTTAGGCGAACCAATCACTATTCGAAAGGCAATGTCGCCCTCCATTTGCTCTTGTGATGTACCTAGTTAGACCAACGAGAATCGAGTAATTTTAAAGATAATGACTCGCTCTTTTTTTTGTTTGAAAGAGCAACTCTAGGCGCAAGGTGGACAACAAAAATCCGCATAAGTTATCGAGCACAATTTCCGGAAAACAGGTTTTTAGGCGAACCAATGTCGCATTCCATGTGTTCTTGTGATGTACCTAGTTAGACCAACGAGAATCGAGTAATTTTAAAGATAATGACTCGCTCTTTTTTTTGTTTGAAAGAGCAACTCTAGGCGCAAGGCGGACAACAAAATCCGCATGAGTTATCGAGCACAATTTCCGGAAAACAGGTTTTTAGGCGAACCAATCACTATTCGAAAGGCAATGTCGCCCTCCATTTGCTCTTGTGATGTACCTAGTTAGACCAACGAGAATCGAGTAATTTTAAAGATAATGACTCGCTCTTTTTTTTGTTTGAAAGAGCAACTCTAGGCGCAAGGCGGACAACAAAATCCGCATGAGTTATCGAGCACAATTTCCGGAAAACAGGTTTTTAGGCGAACCAATCACTATTCGAAAGGCAATGTCGCCCTCCATTTGCTCTTGTGATGTACCTAGTTAGACCAACGAGAATCGAGTAATTTTAAAGATAATGACTCGCTCTTTTTTTTGTTTGAAAGAGCAACTCTAGGCGCAAGGCGGACAACAAAATCCGCATGAGTTATCGAGCACAATTTCCGGAAAACAGGTTTTTAGGCGAACCAATGTCGCATTCCATTTGTTCTTGTGATGTACCTAGTTAGACCAACGGGAATCGAGTAATTTTAAAGATAATGACTCGCTCTTTTTTTTGTTTGAAAGAGCAACTCTAGGCGCAAGGCGGACAACAAAAATCCGCATGAGTTATCGAGCACAATTTCCGGAAAACAGGTTTTTAGGCGCACCAATGTCGCATTCCATTTGTTCTTGTGATGTACCTAGTTAGACCAACGGGAATCGAGTAATTTTAAAGATAATGACTCGCTCTTTTTTTTGTTTGAAAGAGCAACTCTAGGCGCAAGGCGGACAACAAAATCCGCATGAGTTATCGAGCACAATTTCCGGAAAACAGGTTTTTAGGCGAACCAATGTCGCATTCCATTTGTTCTTGTGATGTACCTAGTTAGACCAACGGGAATCGAGTAATTTTAAAGATAATGACTCGCTCTTTTTTTTGTTTGAAAGAGCAACTCTAGGCGCAAGGCGGACAACAAAAATCCGCATGAGTTATCGAGCACAATTTCCGGAAAACAGGTTTTTAGGCGAACCAATCACTATTCGAAAGGCAATGTCGCCCTCCATTTGCTCTTGTGATGTACCTAGTTAGACCAACGAGAATCGAGTAATTTTAAAGATAATGACTCGCTCTTTTTTTTGTTTGAAAGAGCAACTCTAGGCGCAAGGCGGACAACAAAAATCCGCATGAGTTATCGAGCACAATTTCCGGAAAACAGGTTTTTAGGCGCACCAATGTCGCATTCCATTTGTTCTTGTGATGTACCTAGTTAGACCAACGGGAATCGAGTAATTTTAAAGATAATGACTCGCTCTTTTTTTTGTTTGAAAGAGCAACTCTAGGCGCAAGGCGGACAACAAAAATCCGCATGAGTTATCGAGCACAATTTCCGGAAAACAGGTTTTTAGGCAAACCAATCACTATTCGAAAGGCAATGTCGCCCTCCATTTGCTCTTGTGATGTACCTAGTTAGACCAACGAGAATCGAGTAATTTTAAAGATAATGACTCGCTCTTTTTTTTGTTTGAAAGAGCAACTCTAGGCGCAAGGCGGACAACAAAAATCCGCAGGAGTTATCGAGCACAATTTCCGGAAAACAGGTTTTTAGGCGAACCAATGTCGCATTCCATGTGTTCTTGTGATGTACCTAGTTAGACCAACGGGAATCGAGTAATTTTAAAGATAATGACTCGCTCTTTTTTTTGTTTGAAAGAGCAACTCTAGGCGCAAGGCGGACAACAAAAATCCGCATGAGTTATCGAGCACAATTTCCGGAAAACAGGTTTTTAGGCGAACCAATGTCGCATTCCATTTGTTCTTGTGATGTACCTAGTTAGACCAACGGGAATCGAGTAATTTTAAAGATAATGACTCGCTCTTTTTTTTGTTTGAAAGAGCAACTCTAGGCGCAAGGCGGACAACAAAAATCCGCATGAGTTATCGAGCACAATTTCCGGAAAACAGGTTTTTAGGCGAACCAATCTCTATTCGAAAGGCAATGTCGCCCTCCATTTGCTCTTGTGATGTACCTAGTTAGACCAACGAGAATCGAGTAATTTTAAAGATAATGACTCGCTCTTTTTTTTGTTTGAAAGAGCAACTCTAGGCGCAAGGCGGACAACAAAAATCCGCAGGAGTTATCGAGCACAATTTCCGGAAAACAGGTTTTTAGGCGAACCAATGTCGCATTCCATGTGTTCTTGTGATGTACCTAGTTAGACCAACGGGAATCGAGTAATTTTAAAGATAATGACTCGCTCTTTTTTTTGTTTGAAAGAGCAACTCTAGGCGCAAGGCGGACAACAAAAATCCGCATGAGTTATCGAGCACAATTTCCGGAAAACAGGTTTTTAGGCGAACCAATCTCTATTCGAAAGGCAATGTCGCCCTCCATTTGCTCTTGTGATGTACCTAGTTAGACCAACGGGAATCGAGTAATTTTAAAGATAATGACTCGCTCTTTTTTTTGTTTGAAAGAGCAACTCTAGGCGCAAGGCGGACAACAAAAATCCGCATGAGTTATCGAGCACAATTTCCGGAAAACAGGTTTTTAGGCGAACCAATGTCGCATTCCATTTGTTCTTGTGATGTACCTAGTTAGACCAACGGGAATCGAGTAATTTTAAAGATAATGACTCGCTCTTTTTTTTGTTTGAAAGAGCAACTCTAGGCGCAAGGCGGACAACAAAAATCCGCATGAGTTATCGAGCACAATTTCCGGAAAACAGGTTTTTAGGCGAACCAATCTCTATTCGAAAGGCAATGTCGCCCTCCATTTGCTCTTGTGATGTACCTAGTTAGACCAACGAGAATCGAGTAATTTTAAAGATAATGACTCGCTCTTTTTTTTGTTTGAAAGAGCAACTCTAGGCGCAAGGCGGACAACAAAAATCCGCATGAGTTATCGAGCACAATTTCCGGAAAACAGGTTTTTAGGCGAACCAATCACTATTCGAAAGGCAATGTCGCCCTCCATTTGCTCTTGTGATGTACCTAGTTAGACCAACGAGAATCGAGTAATTTTAAAGATAATGACTCGCTCTTTTTTTTGTTTGAAAGAGCAACTCTAGGCGCAAGGCGGACAACAAAAATCCGCAGGAGTTATCGAGCACAATTTCCGGAAAACAGGTTTTTAGGCGAACCAATGTCGCATTCCATGTGTTCTTGTGATGTACCTAGTTAGACCAACGGGAATCGAGTAATTTTAAAGATAATGACTCGCTCTTTGTTTTGTTTGAAAGAGCAACTCTAGGCGCAAGGCGGACAACAAAAATCCGCATGAGTTATCGAGCACAATTTCCGGAAAACAGGTTTTTAGGCGAACCAATGTCGCATTCCATTTGTTCTTGTGATGTACCTAGTTAGACCAACGGGAATCGAGTAATTTTAAAGATAATGACTCGCTCTTTTTTTTGTTTGAAAGAGCAACTCTAGGCGCAAGGCGGACAACAAAAATCCGCATAAGTTATCGAGCACAATTTCCGGAAAACAGGTTTTTAGGCGAACCAATGTCGCATTCCATGTGTTCTTGTGATGTACCTAGTTAGACCAACGGGAATCGAGTAATTTTAAAGATAATGACTCGCTCTTTTTTTTGTTTGAAAGAGCAACTCTAGGCGCAAGGCGGACAACAAAAATCCGCATGAGTTATCGAGCACAATTTCCGGAAAACAGGTTTTTAGGCGAACCAATGTCGCATTCCATTTGTTCTTGTGATGTACCTAGTTAGACCAACGGGAATCGAGTAATTTTAAAGATAATGACTCGCTCTTTTTTTTGTTTGAAAGAGCAACTCTAGGCGCAAGGCGGACAACAAAAATCCGCATGAGTTATCGAGCACAATTTCCGGAAAACAGGTTTTTAGGCGAACCAATCTCTATTCGAAAGGCAATGTCGCCCTCCATTTGCTCTTGTGATGTACCTAGTTAGACCAACGAGAATCGAGTAATTTTAAAGATAATGACTCGCTCTTTTTTTTGTTCGAAAGAGCAACTCTAGGCGCAAGGCGGACAACAAAAATCCGCATGAGTTATCGAGCACAATTTCCGGAAAACAGGTTTTTAGGCGAACCAATGTCGCATTCCATTTGTTCTTGTGATGTACCTAGTTAGACCAACGGGAATCGAGTAATTTTAAAGATAATGACTCGCTCTTTTTTTTGTTTGAAAGAGCAACTCTAGGCGCAAGGCGGACAACAAAAATCCGCATGAGTTATCGAGCACAATTTCCGGAAAACAGGTTTATAGGCGAACCAATCACTATTCGAAAGGCAATGTCGCCCTCCATTTGCTCTTGTGATGTACCTAGTTAGACCAACGAGAATCGAGTAATTTTAAAGATAATGACTCGCTCTTTTTTTTGTTTGAAAGAGCAACTCTAGGCGCAAGGCGGACAACAAAAATCCGCATGAGTTATCGAGCACAATTTCCGGAAAACAGGTTTTTAGGCGAACCAATGTCGCATTCCATTTGTTCTTGTGATGTACCTAGTTAGACCAACGGGAATCGAGTAATTTTAAAGATAATGACTCGCTCTTTTTTTTGTTTGAAAGAGCAACTCTAGGCGCAAGGCGGACAACAAAAATCCGCATGATTTATCGAGCACAATTTCCGGAAAACAGGTTTTTAGGCGAACCAATGTCGCATTCCATGTGTTCTTGTGATGTACCTAGTTAGACCAACGGGAATCGAGTAATTTTAAAGATAATGACTCGCTCTTTTTTTTGTTTGAAAGAGCAACTCTAGGCGCAAGGCGGACAACAAAAATCCGCATGAGTTATCGAGCACAATTTCCGGAAAACAGGTTTTTAGGCAAACCAATGTCGCATTCCATGTGTTCTTGTGATGTACCTAGTTAGACCAACGGGAATCGAGTAATTTTAAAGATAATGACTCGCTCTTTTTTTTGTTTGAAAGAGCAACTCTAGGCGCAAGGCGGACAACAAAAATCCGCATGAGTTGTCGAGCACAATTTCCGGAAAACAGGTTTTTAGGCAAACCAATCTCTATTCGAAAGGCAATGTCGCCCTCCATTTGCTCTTGTGATGTACCTAGTTAGACCAACGGGAATCGAGTAATTTTGAAGATAATGACTCGCTCTTTTTTTTGTTTGAAAGAGCAACTCTAGGCGCAAGGCGGACAACAAAAATCCGCATGAGTTATCGAGCACAATTTCCGGAAAACAGGTTTTTAGGCGAACCAATGTCGCATTCCATGTGTTCTTGTGATGTACCTAGTTAGACCAACGGGAATCGAGTAATTTTAAAGATAATGACTCGCTCTTTTTTTTGTTTGAAAGAGCAACTCTAGGCGCAAGGCGGACAACAAAAATCCGCATGAGTTATCGAGCACAATTTCCGGAAAACAGGTTTTTAGGCGAACCAATCTCTATTCGAAAGGTAATGTCGCATTCCATGTGTTCTTGTGATGTTCCTAGTTAGACCAACGGGAATCGAGTAATTTTAAAGATAATGACTCGCTCTTTTTTTTGTTTGAAAGAGCAACTCTAGGCGCAAGGCGGACAACAAAAATCCGCATGAGTTATCGAGCACAATTTCCGGAAAACAGGTTTTTAGGCGAACCAATGTCGCATTCCATTTGTTCTTGTGATGTACCTAGTTAGACCAACGGGAATCGAGTAATTTTAAAGATAATGACTCGCTCTTTTTTTTGTTTGAAAGAGCAACTCTAGGCGCAAGGCGGACAACAAAAATCCGCATGAGTTATCGAGCACAATTTCCGGAAAACAGGTTTTTAGGCGAACCAATGTCGCATTCCATGTGTTCTTGTGATGTACCTAGTTAGACCAACGGGAATCGAGTAATTTTAAAGATAATGACTCGCTCTTTTTTTTGTTTGAAAGAGCAACTCTAGGCGCAAGGCGGACAACAAAAATCCGCATGAGTTATCGAGCACAATTTCCGGAAAACAGGTTTTTAGGCGAACCAATGTCGCATTCCATTTGTTCTTGTGATGTACCTAGTTAGACCAACGGGAATCGAGTAATTTTAAAGATAATGACTCGCTCTTTTTTTTGTTTGAAAGAGCAACTCTAGGCGCAAGGCGGACAACAAAAATCCGCATAAGTTATCGAGCACAATTTCCGGAAAACAGGTTTTTAGGCGAACCAATGTCGCATTCCATGTGTTCTTGTGATGTACCTAGTTAGACCAACGGGAATCGAGTAATTTTAAAGATAATGACTCGCTCTTTTTTTTGTTTGAAAGAGCAACTCTAGGCGCAAGGCGGACAACAAAAATCCGCATGAGTTATCGAGCACAATTTCCGGAAAACAGGTTTTTAGGCAAACCAATGTCGCATTCCATTTGTTCTTGTGATGTACCTAGTTAGACCAACGGGAATCGAGTAATTTTAAAGATAATGACTCGCTCTTTTTTTTGTTTGAAAGAGCAACTCTAGGCGCAAGGCGGACAACAAAATCCGCATGAGTTATCGAGCACAATTTCCGGAAAACAGGTTTTTAGGCGAACCAATCACTATTCGAAAGGCAATGTCGCCCTCCATTTGCTCTTGTGATGTACCTAGTTAGACCAACGAGAATCGAGTAATTTTAAAGATAATGACTCGCTCTTTTTTTTGTTTGAAAGAGCAACTCTAGGCGCAAGGCGGACAACAAAAATCCGCATGAGTTATCGAGCACAATTTCCGGAAAACAGGTTTTTAGGCGAACCAATGTCGCATTCCATGTGTTCTTGTGATGTACCTAGTTAGACCAACGGGAATCGAGTAATTTTAAAGATAATGACTCGCTCTTTTTTTTGTTTGAAAGAGCAACTCTAGGCGCAAGGCGGACAACAAAAATCCGCATGAGTTATCGAGCACAATTTCCGGAAAACAGGTTTTTAGGCGAACCAATGTCGCATTCCATGTGTTCTTGTGATGTACCTAGTTAGACCAACGGGAATCGAGTAATTTTAAAGATAATGACTCGCTCTTTTTTTTGTTTGAAAGAGCAACTCTAGGCGCAAGGCGGACAACAAAAATCCGCATGAGTTATCGAGCACAATTTCCGGAAAACAGGTTTTTAGGCGAACCAATGTCGCATTCCATGTGTTCTTGTGATGTACCTAGTTAGACCAACGGGAATCGAGTAATTTTGAAGATAATGACTCGCTCTTTTTTTTGTTTGAAAGAGCAACTCTAGGCGCAAGGCGGACAACAAAAATCCGCATGAGTTATCGAGCACAATTTCCGGAAAACAGGTTTTTAGGCGAACCAATGTCGCATTCCATGTGTTCTTGTGATGTACCTAGTTAGACCAACGGGAATCGAGTAATTTTAAAGATAATGACTCGCTCTTTTTTTTGTTTGAAAGAGCAACTCTAGGCGCAAGGCGGACAACAAAAATCCGCATGAGTTATCGAGCACAATTTCCGGAAAACAGGTTTTTAGGCGAACCAATGTCGCATTCCATGTGTTCTTGTGATGTACCTAGTTAGACCAACGGGAATCGAGTAATTTTGAAGATAATGACTCGCTCTTTTTTTTGTTTGAAAGAGCAACTCTAGGCGCAAGGCGGACAACAAAAATCCGCATGAGTTATCGAGCACAATTTCCGGAAAACAGGTTTTTAGGCAAACCAATCTCTATTCGAAAGGCAATGTCGCCCTCCATTTGCTCTTGTGATGTACCTAGTTAGACCAACGAGAATCGAGTAATTTTAAAGATAATGACTCGCTCTTTTTTTTGTTTGAAAGAGCAACTCTAGGCGCAAGGCGGACAACAAAAATCCGCATGAGTTATCGAGCACAATTTCCGGAAAACAGGTTTTTAGGCGAACCAATGTCGCATTCCATTTGTTCTTGTGATGTACCTAGTTAGACCAACGGGAATCGAGTAATTTTGAAGATAATGACTCGCTCTTTTTTTTGTTTGAAAGAGCAACTCTAGGCGCAAGGCGGACAACAAAATCCGCATGAGTTATCGAGCACAATTTCCGGAAAACAGGTTTTTAGGCGAACCAATCACTATTCGAAAGGCAATGTCGCCCTCCATTTGCTCTTGTGATGTACCTAGTTAGACCAACGAGAATCGAGTAATTTTAAAGATAATGACTCGCTCTTTTTTTTGTTTGAAAGAGCAACTCTAGGCGCAAGGCGGACAACAAAAATCCGCATGAGTTATCAAGCACAATTTCCGGAAAACAGGTTTTTAGGCGAACCAATGTCGCATTCCATGTGTTCTTGTGATGTACCTAGTTAGACCAACGGGAATCGAGTAATTTTAAAGATAATGACTCGCTCTTTTTTTTGTTTGAAAGAGCAACTCTAGGCGCAAGGCGGACAACAAAAATCCGCATGAGTTATCGAGCACAATTTCCGGAAAACAGGTTTTTAGGCGAACCAATGTCGCATTCCACGTGTTCTTGTGATGTACCTAGTTAGACCAACGGGAATCGAGTAATTTTAAAGATAATGACTCGCTCTTTTTTTTGTTTGAAAGAGCAACTCTAGGCGCAAGGCGGACAACAAAAATCCGCATGAGTTATCGAGCACAATTTCCGGAAAACAGGTTTTTAGGCGAACCAATGTCGCATTCCATGTGTTCTTGTGATGTACCTAGTTAGACCAACGGGAATCGAGTAATTTTGAAGATAATGACTCGCTCTTTTTTTTGTTTGAAAGAGCAACTCTAGGCGCAAGGCGGACAACAAAAATCCGCATGAGTTATCGAGCACAATTTCCGGAAAACAGGTTTTTAGGCGAACCAATGTCGCATTCCATGTGTTCTTGTGATGTACCTAGTTAGACCAACGGAAATCGAGTAATTTTAAAGATAATGACTCGCTCTTTTTTTTGTTTGAAAGAGCAACTCTAGGCGCAAGGCGGACAACAAAAATCCGCATGAGTTATCAAGCACAATTTCCGGAAAACAGGTTTTTAGGCAAACCAATCTCTATTCGAAAGGCAATGTCGCCCTCCATTTGCTCTTGTGATGTACCTAGTTAGACCAACGAGAATCGAGTAATTTTAAAGATAATGACTCGCTCTTTTTTTTGTTTGAAAGAGCAACTCTAGGCGCAAGGCGGACAACAAAAATCCGCATGAGTTATCGAGCACAATTTCCGGAAAACAGGTTTTTAGGCGAACCAATGTCGCATTCCATGTGTTCTTGTGATGTACCTAGTTAGACCAACGGAAATCGAGTAATTTTAAAGATAATGACTCGCTCTTTTTTTTGTTTGAAAGAGCAACTCTAGGCGCAAGGCGGACAACAAAAATCCGCATGAGTTATCAAGCACAATTTCCGGAAAACAGGTTTTTAGGCAAACCAATCTCTATTCGAAAGGCAATGTCGCCCTCCATTTGCTCTTGTGATGTACCTAGTTAGACCAACGAGAATCGAGTAATTTTAAAGATAATGACTCGCTCTTTTTTTTGTTTGAAAGAGCAACTCTAGGCGCAAGGCGGACAACAAAAATCCGCATGAGTTATCGAGCACAATTTCCGGAAAACAGGTTTTTAGGCGAACCAATGTCGCATTCCATGTGTTCTTGTGATGTACCTAGTTAGACCAACGGGAATCGAGTAATTTTGAAGATAATGACTCGCTCTTTTTTTTGTTTGAAAGAGCAACTCTAGGCGCAAGGCGGACAACAAAAATCCGCATGAGTTATCGAGCACAATTTCCGGAAAACAGGTTTTTAGGCGAACCAATGTCGCATTCCATGTGTTCTTGTGATGTACCTAGTTAGACCAACGGAAATCGAGTAATTTTAAAGATAATGACTCGCTCTTTTTTTTGTTTGAAAGAGCAACTCTAGGCGCAAGGCGGACAACAAAAATCCGCATGAGTTATCAAGCACAATTTCCGGAAAACAGGTTTTTAGGCGAACCAATCACTATTCGAAAGGCAATGTCGCCCTCCATTTGCTCTTGTGATGTACCTAGTTAGACCAACGAGAATCGAGTAATTTTAAAGATAATGACTCGCTCTTTTTTTTGTTTGAAAGAGCAACTCTAGGCGCAAGGCGGACAACAAAAATCCGCATGAGTTATCGAGCACAATTTCCGGAAAACAGGTTTTTAGGCGAACCAATGTCGCATTCCATGTGTTCTTGTGATGTACCTAGTTAGACCAACGGGAATCGAGTAATTTTAAAGATAATGACTCGCTCTTTTTTTTGTTTGAAAGAGCAACTCTAGGCGCAAGGCGGACAACAAAAATCCGCATGAGTTATCGAGCACAATTTCCGGAAAACAGGTTTTTAGGCGAACCAATGTCGCATTCCATGTGTACTTGTGATGTACCTAGTTAGACCAACGGGAATCGAGTTATTTTGAAGATAATGACTCGCTCTTTTTTTTGTTTGAAAGAGCAACTCTAGGCGCAAGGCGGACAACAAAAATCCGCATGAGTTATCGAGCACAATTTCCGGAAAACAGGTTTTTAGGCGAACCAATGTCGCATTCCATTTGCTCTTGTGATGTACCTAGTTAGACCAACGAGAATCGAGTAATTTTAAAGATAATGACTCGCTCTTTTTTTTGTTTGAAAGAGCAACTCTAGGCGCAAGGCGGACAACAAAAATCCGCATGAGTTATCGAGCACAATTTCCGGAAAACAGGTTTTTAGGCGAACCAATGTCGCATTCCATGTGTTCTTGTGATGTACCTAGTTAGACCAACGGGAATCGAGTAATTTTAAAGATAATGACTCGCTCTTTTTTTTGTTTGAAAGAGCAACTCTAGGCGCAAGGCGGACAACAAAAATCCGCATGAGTTATCGAGCACAATTTCCGGAAAACAGGTTTTTAGGCGAACCAATGTCGCATTCCATGTGTTCTTGTGATGTACCTAGTTAGACCAACGGGAATCGAGTAATTTTAAAGATAATGACTCGCTCTTTTTTTTGTTTGAAAGAGCAACTCTAGGCGCACGGCGGACAACAAAAATCCGCATGAGTTATCGAGCACAATTTCCGGAAAACAGGTTTTTAGGCGAACCAATGTCGCATTCCATGTGTTCTTGTGATGTACCTAGTTAGACCAACGGGAATCGAGTAATTTTAAAGATAATGACTCGCTCTTTTTTTTGTTTGAAAGAGCAACTCTAGGCGCAAGGCGGACAACAAAAATCCGCATGAGTTATCGAGCACAATTTCCGGAAAACAGGTTTTTAGGCGAACCAATGTCGCATTCCATGTGTACTTGTGATGTACCTAGTTAGACCAACGGGAATCGAGTTATTTTGAAGATAATGACTCGCTCTTTTTTTTGTTTGAAAGAGCAACTCTAGGCGCAAGGCGGACAACAAAAATCCGCATGAGTTATCGAGCACAATTTCCGGAAAACAGGTTTTTAGGCGAACCAATGTCGCATTCCATTTGCTCTTGTGATGTACCTAGTTAGACCAACGAGAATCGAGTAATTTTAAAGATAATGACTCGCTCTTTTTTTTGTTTGAAAGAGCAACTCTAGGCGCAAGGCGGACAACAAAAATCCGCATGAGTTATCGAGCACAATTTCCGGAAAACAGGTTTTTAGGCGAACCAATGTCGCATTCCATGTGTTCTTGTGATGTACCTAGTTAGACCAACGGGAATCGAGTAATTTTAAAGATAATGACTCGCTCTTTTTTTTGTTTGAAAGAGCAACTCTAGGCGCAAGGCGGACAACAAAAATCCGCATGAGTTATCGAGCACAATTTCCGGAAAACAGGTTTTTAGGCAAACCAATCTCTATTCGAAAGGCAATGTCGCCCTCCATTTGCTCTTGTGATGTACCTAGTTAGACCAACGAGAATCGAGTAATTTTAAAGATAATGACTCGCTCTTTTTTTTGTTTGAAAGAGCAACTCTAGGCGCAAGGCGGACAACAAAAATCCGCATGAGTTATCGAGCACAATTTCCGGAAAACAGGTTTTTAGGCGCACCAATGTCGCATTCCATTTGTTCTTGTGATGTACCTAGTTAGACCAACGGGAATCGAGTAATTTTAAAGATAATGACTCGCTCTTTTTTTTGTTTGAAAGAGCAACTCTAGGCGCAAGGCGGACAACAAAAATCCGCATGAGTTATCGAGCACAATTTCCGGAAAACAGGTTTTTAGGCGAACCAATCACTATTCGAAAGGCAATGTCGCCCTCCATTTGCTCTTGTGATGTACCTAGTTAGACCAACGGGAATCGAGTAATTTTAAAGATAATGACTCGCTCTTTTTTTTGTTTGAAAGAGCAACTCTAGGCGCAAGGCGGACAACAAAAATCCGCATGAGTTATCGAGCACAATTTCCGGAAAACAGGTTTTTAGGCGAACCAATGTCGCATTCCATGTGTTCTTGTGTTGTACCTAGTTAGACCAACGGAAATCGAGTAATTTTAAAGATAATGACTCGCTCTTTTTTTTGTTTGAACGAGCAACTCTAGGCGCAAGGCGGACAACAAAATCCGCATGAGTTATCGAGCACAATTTCCGGAAAACAGGTTTTTAGGCGAACCAATGTCGCATTCCATTTGCTCTTGTGATGTACCTAGTTAGACCAACGAGAATCGAGTAATTTTAAAGATAATGACTCGCTCTTTTTTTTGTTTGAAAGAGCAACTCTAGGCGCAAGGCGGACAACAAAAATCCGCATGAGTTATCGAGCACAATTTCCGGAAAACAGGTTTTTAGGCGAACCAATGTCGCATTCCATGTGTTCTTGTGATGTACCTAGTTAGACCAACGGGAATCGAGTAATTTTAAAGATAATGACTCGCTCTTTTTTTTGTTTGAAAGAGCAACTCTAGGCGCAAGGCGGACAACAAAAATCCGCATGAGTTATCGAGCACAATTTCCGGAAAACAGGTTTTTAGGCAAACCAATCTCTATTCGAAAGGCAATGTCGCCCTCCATTTGCTCTTGTGATGTACCTAGTTAGACCAACGAGAATCGAGTAATTTTAAAGATAATGACTCGCTCTTTTTTTTGTTTGAAAGAGCAACTCTAGGCGCAAGGCGGACAACAAAAATCCGCATGAGTTATCGAGCACAATTTCCGGAAAACAGGTTTTTAGGCGAACCAATGTCGCATTCCATGTGTTCTTGTGATGTACCTAGTTAGACCAACGGGAATCGAGTAATTTTGAAGATAATGACTCGCTCTTTTTTTTGTTTGAAAGAGCAACTCTAGGCGCAAGGCGGACAACAAAAATCCGCATGAGTTATCGAGCACAATTTCCGGAAAACAGGTTTTTAGGCGAACCAATGTCGCATTCCATGTGTTCTTGTGATGTACCTAGTTAGACCAACGGAAATCGAGTAATTTTAAAGATAATGACTCGCTCTTTTTTTTGTTTGAAAGAGCAACTCTAGGCGCAAGGCGGACAACAAAATCCGCATGAGTTATCGAGCACAATTTCCGGAAAACAGGTTTTTAGGCGAACCAATGTCGCATTCCATTTGTTCTTGTGATGTACCTAGTTAGACCAACGGGAATCGAGTAATTTTGAAGATAATGACTCGCTCTTTTTTTTGTTTGAAAGAGCAACTCTAGGCGCAAGGCGGACAACAAAATCCGCATGAGTTATCGAGCACAATTTCCGGAAAACAGGTTTTTAGGCGAACCAATCACTATTCGAAAGGCAATGTCGCCCTCCATTTGCTCTTGTGATGTACCTAGTTAGACCAACGAGAATCGAGTAATTTTAAAGATAATGACTCGCTCTTTTTTTTGTTTGAAAGAGCAACTCTAGGCGCAAGGCGGACAACAAAAATCCGCATGAGTTATCGAGCACAATTTCCGGAAAACAGGTTTTTAGGCGAACCAATGTCGCATTCCATGTGTTCTTGTGATGTACCTAGTTAGACCAACGGGAATCGAGTAATTTTGAAGATAATGACTCGCTCTTTTTTTTGTTTGAAAGAGCAACTCTAGGCGCAAGGCGGACAACAAAAATCCGCATGAGTTATCGAGCACAATTTCCGGAAAACAGGTTTTTAGGCGAACCAATGTCGCATTCCATGTGTTCTTGTGATGTACCTAGTTAGACCAACGGAAATCGAGTAATTTTAAAGATAATGACTCGCTCTTTTTTTTGTTTGAAAGAGCAACTCTAGGCGCAAGGCGGACAACAAAATCCGCATGAGTTATCGAGCACAATTTCCGGAAAACAGGTTTTTAGGCGAACCAATGTCGCATTCCATTTGTTCTTGTGATGTACCTAGTTAGACCAACGGGAATCGAGTAATTTTGAAGATAATGACTCGCTCTTTTTTTTGTTTGAAAGAGCAACTCTAGGCGCAAGGCGGACAACAAAATCCGCATGAGTTATCGAGCACAATTTCCGGAAAACAGGTTTTTAGGCGAACCAATCACTATTCGAAAGGCAATGTCGCCCTCCATTTGCTCTTGTGATGTACCTAGTTAGACCAACGAGAATCGAGTAATTTTAAAGATAATGACTCGCTCTTTTTTTTGTTTGAAAGAGCAACTCTAGGCGCAAGGCGGACAACAAAAATCCGCATGAGTTATCGAGCACAATTTCCGGAAAACAGGTTTTTAGGCGAACCAATGTCGCATTCCATGTGTTCTTGTGATGTACCTAGTTAGACCAACGGGAATCGAATAATTTTAAAGATAATGACTCGCTCTTTTTTTTGTTTGAAAGAGCAACTCTAGGCGCAAGGCGGACAACAAAAATCCGCATGAGTTATCGAGCACAATTTCCGGAAAACAGGTTTTTAGGCGAACCAATGTCGCATTCCATGTGTTCTTGTGATGTACCTAGTTAGACCAACGGGAATCGAGTAATTTTAAAGATAATGACTCGCTCTTTTTTTTGTTTGAAAGAGCAACTCTAGGCGCAAGGCGGACAACAAAATCCGCATGAGTTATCGAGCACAATTTCCGGAAAACAGGTTTTTAGGCGAACCAATGTCGCATTCCATTTGTTCTTGTGATGTACCTAGTTAGACCAACGGGAATCGAGTAATTTTAAAGATAATGACTCGCTCTTTTTTTTGTTTGAAAGAGCAACTCTAGGCGCAAGGCGGACAACAAAATCCGCATGAGTTATCGAGCACAATTTCCGGAAAACAGGTTTTTAAGCGAACCAATCACTATTCGAAAGGCAATGTCGCCCTCCATTTGCTCTTGTGGTGTACCTAGTTAGACCAACGAGAATCGAGTAATTTTAAAGATAATGACTCGCTCTTTTTTTTGTTTGAAAGAGCAACTCTAGGCGCAAGGCGGACAACGAAAATCCGCATGAGTTATCGAGCACAATTTCCGGAAAACAGGTTTTTAGGCGAACCAATGTCGCATTCCATGTGTTCTTGTGATGTACCTAGTTAGACCAACGGGAATCGAGTAATTTTAAAGATAATGACTCGCTCTTTTTTTTGTTTGAAAGAGCAACTCTAGGCGCAAGGCGGACAACAAAAATCCGCATGAGTTATCGAGCACAATTTCCGGAAAACAGGTTTTTAGGCGAACCAATGTCGCATTCCATGTGTTCTTGTGATGTACCTAGTTAGACCAACGGGAATCGAGTAATTTTAAAGATAATGACTCGCTCTTTTTTTTGTTTGAAAGAGCAACTCTAGGCGCAAGGCGGACAACAAAATCCGCATGAGTTATCGAGCACAATTTCCGGAAAACAGGTTTTTAGGCGAACCAATGTCGCATTCCATGTGTTCTTGTGATGTACCTAGTTAGACCAACGGGAATCGAGTAATTTTAAAGATAATGACTCGCTCTTTTTTTTGTTTGAAAGAGCAACTCTAGGCGCAAGGCGGACAACAAAATCCGCATGAGTTATCAAGCACAATTTCCGGAAAACAGGTTTTTAGGCGAACCAATGTCGCATTCCATTTGTTCTTGTGATGTACCTAGTTAGACCAACGGGAATCGAGTAATTTTAAAGATAATGACTCGCTCTTTTTTTTGTTTGAAAGAGCAACTCTAAGCGCAAGGCGGACAACAAAATCCGCATGAGTTATCGAGCACAATTTCCGGAAAACAGGTTTTTAGGCGAACGAATCACTATTCGAAAGGCAATGTCGCCCTCCATTTGCTCTTGTGATGTACCTAGTTAGACCAACGAGAATCGAGTAATTTTAAAGATAATGACTCGCTCTTTTTTTTGTTTGAAAGAGCAACTCTAGGCGCAAGGCGGACAACAAAAATCCGCATGAGTTATCGAGCACAATTTCCGGAAAACAGGTTTTTAGGCAAACCAATCTCTATTCGAAAGGCAATGTCGCCCTCCATTTGCTCTTGTGATGTACCTAGTTAGACCAACGAGAATCGAGTAATTTTAAAGATAATGACTCGCTCTTTTTTTTGTTTGAAAGAGCAACTCTAGGCGCAAGGCGGACAACAAAAATCCGCATGAGTTATCGAGCACAATTCCCGGAAAACAGGTTTTTAGGCGAACCAATGTCGCATTCCATGTGTTCTTGTGATGTACCTAGTTAGACCAACGGGAATCGAGTAATTTTAAAGATAATGACTCGCTCTTTTTTTTGTTTGAAAGAGCAACTCTAGGCGCAAGGCGGACAACAAAAATCCGCATGAGTTATCGAGCACAATTTCCGGAAAACAGGTTTTTAGGCAAACCAATCTCTATTCGAAAGGCAATGTCGCCCTCCATTTGCTCTTGTGATGTACCTAGTTAGACCAACGAGAATCGAGTAATTTTAAAGATAATGACTCGCTCTTTTTTTTGTTTGAAAGAGCAACTCTAGGCGCAAGGCGGACAACAAAGTCCGCATGAGTTATCGAGCACAATTCCCGGAAAACAGGTTTTTAGGCGAACCAATGTCGCATTCCATGTGTTCTTGTGATGTACCTAGTTAGACCAACGAGAATCGAGTAATTTTAAAGATAATGACTCGCTCTTTTTTTTGTTTGAAAGAGCAACTCTAGGCGCAAGGCGGACAACAAAAATCCGCATGAGTTATCGAGCACAATTCCCGGAAAACAGGTTTTTAGGCGAACCAATGTCGCATTCCATGTGTTCTTGTGATGTACCTAGTTAGACCAACGGGAATCGAGTAATTTTAAAGATAATGACTCGCTCTTTTTTTTGTTTGAAAGAGCAACTCTAGGCGCAAGGCGGACAACAAAAATCCGCATGAGTTATCGAGCACAATTTCCGGAAAACAGGTTTTTAGGCAAACCAATCTCTATTCGAAAGGCAATGTCGCCCTCCATTTGCTCTTGTGATGTACCTAGTTAGACCAACGAGAATCGAGTAATTTTAAAGATAATGACTCGCTCTTTTTTTTGTTTGAAAGAGCAACTCTAGGCGCAAGGCGGACAACAAAAATCCGCATGAGTTATCGAGCACAATTTCCGGAAAACAGGTTTTTAGGCGAACCAATGTCGCATTCCATGTGTTCTTGTGATGTACCTAGTTAGACCAACGGGAATCGAGTAATTTTAAAGATAATGACTCGCTCTTTTTTTTGTTTGAAAGAGCAACTCTAGGCGCAAGGCGGACAACAAAAATCCGCATGAGTTATCGAGCACAATTTCCGGAAAACAGGTTTTTAGGCGAACCAATGTCGCATTCCATGTGTTCTTGTGATGTACCTAGTTAGACCAACGGGAATCGAGTAATTTTGAAGATAATGACTCGCTCTTTTTTTTGTTTGAAAGAGCAACTCTAGGCGCAAGGCGGACAACAAAAATCCGCATGAGTTATCGAGCACAATTTCCGGAAAACAGGTTTTTAGGCGAACCAATGTCGCATTCCATGTGTTCTTGTGATGTACCTAGTTAGACCAACGGGAATCGAGTAATTTTAAAGATAATGACTCGCTCTTTTTTTTGTTTGAAAGAGCAACTCTAGGCGCAAGGCGGACAACAAAGTCCGCATGAGTTATCGAGCACAATTTCCGGAAAACAGGTTTTTAGGCGAACCAATGTCGCATTCCATGTGTTCTTGTGATGTACCTAGTTAGACCAACGGGAATCGAGTAATTTTGAAGATAATGACTCGCTCTTTTTTTTTGTTTGAAAGAGCAACTCTAGGCGCAAGGCGGACAACAAAAATCCGCATGAGTTATCGAGCACAATTTCCGGAAAACAGGTTTTTAGGCGAACCAATGTCGCATTCCATGTGTTCTTGTGATGTACCTAGTTAGACCAACGGGAATCGAGTAATTTTAAAGATAATGACTCGCTCTTTTTTTTGTTTGAAAGAGCAACTCTAGGCGCAAGGCGGACAACAAAAATCCGCATGAGTTATCGAGCACAATTTCCGGAAAACAGGTTTTTAGGCGAACCAATGTCGCATTCCATGTGTTCTTGTGATGTACCTAGTTAGACCAACGGGAATCGAGTAATTTTGAAGATAATGACTCGCTCTTTTTTTTGTTTGAAAGAGCAACTCTAGGCGCAAGGCGGACAACAAAAATCCGCATGAGTTATCGAGCACAATTTCCGGAAAACAGGTTTTTAGGCAAACCAATCTCTATTCGAAAGGCAATGTCGCCCTCCATTTGCTCTTGTGATGTACCTAGTTAGACCAACGAGAATCGAGTAATTTTAAAGATAATGACTCGCTCTTTTTTTTGTTTGAAAGAGCAACTCTAGGCGCAAGGCGGACAACAAAAATCCGCATGAGTTATCGAGCACAATTTCCGGAAAACAGGTTTTTAGGCGAACCAATGTCGCATTCCATTTGTTCTTGTGATGTACCTAGTTAGACCAACGGGAATCGAGTAATTTTAAAGATAATGACTCGCTCTTTTTTTTGTTTGAAAGAGCAACTCTAGGCGCAAGGCGGACAACAAAATCCGCATGAGTTATCGAGCACAATTTCCGGAAAACAGGTTTTTAGGCGAACCAATCACTATTCGAAAGGCAATGTCGCCCTCCATTTGCTCTTGTGATGTACCTAGTTAGACCAACGAGAATCGAGTAATTTTAAAGATAATGACTCGCTCTTTTTTTTGTTTGAAAGAGCAACTCTAGGCGCAAGGCGGACAACAAAAATCCGCATGAGTTATCGAGCACAATTTCCGGAAAACAGGTTTTTAGGCGAACCAATGTCGCATTCCATGTGTTCTTGTGATGTACCTAGTTAGACCAACGGGAATCGAGTAATTTTAAAGATAATGACTCGCTCTTTTTTTTGTTTGAAAGAGCAACTCTAGGCGCAAGGCGGACAACAAAAATCCGCATGAGTTATCGAGCACAATTTCCGGAAAACAGGTTTTTAGGCGAACCAATGTCGCATTCCATGTGTTCTTGTGATGTACCTAGTTAGACCAACGGGAATCGAGTAATTTTAAAGATAATGACTCGCTCTTTTTTTTGTTTGAAAGAGCAACTCTAGGCGCAAGGCGGACAACAAAAATCCGCATGAGTTATCGAGCACAATTTCCGGAAAACAGGTTTTTAGGCAAACCAATCTCTATTCGAAAGGCAATGTCGCCCTCCATTTGCTCTTGTGATGTACCTAGTTAGACCAACGGGAATCGAGTAATTTTGAAGATAATGACTCGCTCTTTTTTTTGTTTGAAAGAGCAACTCTAGGCGCAAGGCGGACAACAAAAATCCGCATGAGTTATCGAGCACAATTTCCGGAAAACAGGTTTTTAGGCGAACCAATGTCGCATTCCATGTGTTCTTGTGATGTACCTAGTTAGACCAACGGGAATCGAGTAATTTTAAAGATAATGACTCGCTCTTTTTTTTGTTTGAAAGAGCAACTCTAGGCGCAAGGCGGACAACAAAATCCGCATGAGTTATCGAGCACAATTTCCGGAAAACAGGTTTTTAGGCGAACCAATGTCGCATTCCATTTGTTCTTGTGATGTACCTAGTTAGACCAACGGGAATCGAGTAATTTTAAAGATAATGACTCGCTCTTTTTTTTGTTTGAAAGAGCAACTCTAGGCGCAAGGCGGACAACAAAATCCGCATGAGTTATCGAGCACAATTTCCGGAAAACAGGTTTTTAGGCGAACCAATCACTATTCGAAAGGCAATGTCGCCCTCCATTTGCTCTTGTGATGTACCTAGTTAGACCAACGAGAATCGAGTAATTTTAAAGATAATGACTCGCTCTTTTTTTTGTTTGAAAGAGCAACTCTAGGCGCAAGGCGGACAACAAAAATCCGCATGAGTTATCGAGCACAATTTCCGGAAAACAGGTTTTTAGGCGAACCAATGTCGCATTCCATTTGTTCTTGTGATGTACCTAGTTAGACCAACGGGAATCGAGTAATTTTAAAGATAATGACTCGCTCTTTTTTTTGTTTGAAAGAGCAACTCTAGGCGCAAGGCGGACAACAAAATCCGCATGAGTTATCGAGCACAATTTCCGGAAAACAGGTTTTTAGGCGAACCAATCACTATTCGAAAGGCAATGTCGCCCTCCATTTGCTCTTGTGATGTACCTAGTTAGACCAACGAGAATCGAGTAATTTTAAAGATAATGACTCGCTCTTTTTTTTGTTTGAAAGAGCAACTCTAGGCGCAAGGCGGACAACAAAAATCCGCATGAGTTATCGAGCACAATTTCCGGAAAACAGGTTTTTAGGCGAACCAATGTCGCATTCCATGTGTTCTTGTGATGTACCTAGTTAGACCAACGGGAATCGAGTAATTTTAAAGATAATGACTCGCTCTTTTTTTTGTTTGCAAGAGCAACTCTAGGCGCAAGGCGGACAACAAAAATCCGCATGAGTTATCGAGCACAATTTCCGGAAAACAGGTTTTTAGGCGAACCAATGTCGCATTCCATGTGTTCTTGTGATGTACCTAGTTAGACCAACGGGAATCGAGTAATTTTAAAGATAATGACTCGCTCTTTTTTTTGTTTGAAAGAGCAACTCTAGGCGCAAGGCGGACAACAAAAATCCGCATGAGTTATCGAGCACAATTTCCGGAAAACAGGTTTTTAGGCGAACCAATGTCGCATTCCATGTGTTCTTGTGATGTACCTAGTTAGACCAACGGGAATCGAGTAATTTTAAAGATAATGACTCGCTCTTTTTTTTGTTTGAAAGAGCAACTCTAGGCGCAAGGCGGACAACAAAAATCCGCATGAGTTATCGAGCACAATTTCCGGAAAACAGGTTTTTAGGCGAACCAATCACTATTCGAAAGGCAATGTCGCCCTCCATTTGCTCTTGTGATGTACCTAGTTAGACCAACGAGAATCGAGTAATTTTAAAGATAATGACTCGCTCTTTTTTTTGTTTGAAAGAGCAACTCTAGGCGCAAGGCGGACAACAAAAATCCGCATGAGTTATCGAGCACAATTTCCGGAAAACAGGTTTTTAGGCGAACCAATGTCGCATTCCATGTGTTCTTGTGATGTACCTAGTTAGACCAACGGGAATCGAGTAATTTTAAAGATAATGACTCGCTCTTTTTTTTGTTTGAAAGAGCAACTCTAGGCGCAAGGCGGACAACAAAATCCGCATGAGTTATCGAGCACAATTTCCGGAAAACAGGTTTTTAGGCGAACCAATCACTATTCGAAAGGCAATGTCGCCCTCCATTTGCTCTTGTGATGTACCTAGTTAGACCAACGAGAATCGAGTAATTTTAAAGATAATGACTCGCTCCTTTTTTTGTTTGAAAGAGCAACTCTAGGCGCAAGGCGGACAACAACAATCCGCATGAGTTATCGAGCACAATTTCCGGAAAACAGGTTTTTAGGCGAACCAATGTCGCATTCCATGTGTTCTTGTGATGTACCTAGTTAGACCAACGGGAATCGAGTAATTTTAAAGATAATGACTCGCTCTTTTTTTTGTTTGAAAGAGCAACTCTAGGCGCAAGGCGGACAACAAAAATCCGCATGAGTTATCGAGCACAATTTCCGGAAAACAGGTTTTTAGGCGAACCAATGTCGCATTCCATTTGTTCTTGTGATGTACCTAGTTAGACCAACGGGAATCGAGTAATTTTGAAGATAATGACTCGCTCTTTTTTTTGTTTGAAAGAGCAACTCTAGGCGCAAGGCGGACAACAAAATCCGCATGAGTTATCGAGCACAATTTCCGGAAAACAGGTTTTTAGGCGAACCAATCACTATTCGAAAGGCAATGTCGCCCTCCATTTGCTCTTGTGATGTACCTAGTTAGACCAACGAGAATCGAGTAATTTTAAAGATAATGACTCGCTCTTTTTTTTGTTTGAAAGAGCAACTCTAGGCGCAAGGCGGACAACAAAAATCCGCATGAGTTATCGAGCACAATTTCCGGAAAACAGGTTTTTAGGCGAACCAATGTCGCATTCCATGTGTTCTTGTGATGTACCTAGTTAGACCAACGGGAATCGAGTAATTTTAAAGATAATGACTCGCTCTTTTTTTTGTTTGAAAGAGCAACTCTAGGCGCAAGGCGGACAACAAAAATCCGCATGAGTTATCGAGCACAATTTCCGGAAAACAGGTTTTTAGGCGAACCAATGTCGCATTCCATTTGTTCTTGTGATGTACCTAGTTAGACCAACGGGAATCGAGTAATTTTAAAGATAATGACTCGCTCTTTTTTTTGTTTGAAAGAGCAACTCTAGGCGCAAGGCGGACAACAAAATCCGCATGAGTTATCGAGCACAATTTCCGGAAAACAGGTTTTTAGGCGAACCAATCACTATTCGAAAGGCAATGTCGCCCTCCATTTGCTCTTGTGATGTACCTAGTTAGACCAACGAGAATCGAGTAATTTTAAAGATAATGACTCGCTCTTTTTTTTGTTTGAAAGAGCAACTCTAGGCGCAAGGCGGACAACAAAAATCCGCATGAGTTATCGAGCACAATTTCCGGAAAACAGGTTTTTAGGCGAACCAATGTCGCATTCCATTTGTTCTTGTGATGTACCTAGTTAGACCAACGGGAATCGAGTAATTTTAAAGATAATGACTCGCTCTTTTTTTTGTTTGAAAGAGCAACTCTAGGCGCAAGGCGGACAACAAAATCCGCATGAGTTATCGAGCACAATTTCCGGAAAACAGGTTTTTAGGCGAACCAATCACTATTCGAAAGGCAATGTCGCCCTCCATTTGCTCTTGTGATGTACCTAGTTAGACCAACGAGAATCGAGTAATTTTAAAGATAATGACTCGCTCTTTTTTTTGTTTGAAAGAGCAACTCTAGGCGCAAGGCGGACAACAAAAATCCGCATGAGTTATCGAGCACAATTTCCGGAAAACAGGTTTTTAGGCGAACCAATGTCGCATTCCATGTGTTCTTGTGATGTACCTAGTTAGACCAACGGGAATCGAGTAATTTTAAAGATAATGACTCGCTCTTTTTTTTGTTTGCAAGAGCAACTCTAGGCGCAAGGCGGACAACAAAAATCCGCATGAGTTATCGAGCACAATTTCCGGAAAACAGGTTTTTAGGCGAACCAATGTCGCATTCCATGTGTTCTTGTGATGTACCTAGTTAGACCAACGGGAATCGAGTAATTTTAAAGATAATGACTCGCTCTTTTTTTTGTTTGAAAGAGCAACTCTAGGCGCAAGGCGGACAACAAAAATCCGCATGAGTTATCGAGCACAATTTCCGGAAAACAGGTTTTTAGGCGAACCAATGTCGCATTCCATGTGTTCTTGTGATGTACCTAGTTAGACCAACGGGAATCGAGTAATTTTAAAGATAATGACTCGCTCTTTTTTTTGTTTGAAAGAGCAACTCTAGGCGCAAGGCGGACAACAAAAATCCGCATGAGTTATCGAGCACAATTTCCGGAAAACAGGTTTTTAGGCGAACCAATCACTATTCGAAAGGCAATGTCGCCCTCCATTTGCTCTTGTGATGTACCTAGTTAGACCAACGAGAATCGAGTAATTTTAAAGATAATGACTCGCTCTTTTTTTTGTTTGAAAGAGCAACTCTAGGCGCAAGGCGGACAACAAAAATCCGCATGAGTTATCGAGCACAATTTCCGGAAAACAGGTTTTTAGGCGAACCAATGTCGCATTCCATGTGTTCTTGTGATGTACCTAGTTAGACCAACGGGAATCGAGTAATTTTAAAGATAATGACTCGCTCTTTTTTTTGTTTGAAAGAGCAACTCTAGGCGCAAGGCGGACAACAAAATCCGCATGAGTTATCGAGCACAATTTCCGGAAAACAGGTTTTTAGGCGAACCAATCACTATTCGAAAGGCAATGTCGCCCTCCATTTGCTCTTGTGATGTACCTAGTTAGACCAACGAGAATCGAGTAATTTTAAAGATAATGACTCGCTCCTTTTTTTGTTTGAAAGAGCAACTCTAGGCGCAAGGCGGACAACAACAATCCGCATGAGTTATCGAGCACAATTTCCGGAAAACAGGTTTTTAGGCGAACCAATGTCGCATTCCATGTGTTCTTGTGATGTACCTAGTTAGACCAACGGGAATCGAGTAATTTTAAAGATAATGACTCGCTCTTTTTTTTGTTTGAAAGAGCAACTCTAGGCGCAAGGCGGACAACAAAAATCCGCATGAGTTATCGAGCACAATTTCCGGAAAACAGGTTTTTAGGCGAACCAATGTCGCATTCCATTTGTTCTTGTGATGTACCTAGTTAGACCAACGGGAATCGAGTAATTTTAAAGATAATGACTCGCTCTTTTTTTTGTTTGAAAGAGCAACTCTAGGCGCAAGGCGGACAACAAAAATCCGCATGAGTTATCGAGCACAATTTCCGGAAAACAGGTTTTTAGGCGAACCAATGTCGCATTCCATGTGTTCTTGTGATGTACCTAGTTAGACCAACGGGAATCGAGTAATTTTAAAGATAATGACTCGCTCTGTTTTTTGTTTGAAAGAGCAACTCTAGGCGCAAGGCGGACAACAAAAATCCGCATGAGTTATCGAGCACAATTTCCGGAAAACAGGTTTTTAGGCGAACCAATGTCGCATTCCATTTGTTCTTGTGATGTACCTAGTTAGACCAACGGGAATCGAGTAATTTTAAAGATAATGACTCGCTCTTTTTTTTGTTTGAAAGAGCAACTCTAGGCGCAAGGCGGACAACAAAAATCCGCATGAGTTATCGAGCACAATTTCCGGAAAACAGGTTTTTAGGCGAACCAATGTCGCATTCCATGTGTTCTTGTGATGTACCTAGTTAGACCAACGGGAATCGAGTAATTTTAAAGATAATGACTCGCTCTTTTTTTTGTTTGAAAGAGCAACTCTAGGCGCAAGGCGGACAACAAAAATCCGCATGAGTTATCGAGCACAATTTCCGGAAAACAGGTTTTTAGGCGAATCAATGTCGCATTCCATGTGTTCTTGTGATGTACCTAGTTAGACCAACGGGAATCGAGTAATTTTAAAGATAATGACTCGCTCTTTTTTTTGTTTGAAAGAGCAACTCTAGGCGCAAGGCGGACACTAAAAATCCGCATGAGTTATCGAGCACAATTTCCGGAAAACAGGTTTTTAGGCGAACCAATGTCGCATTCCATGTGTTCTTGTGATGTACCTAGTTAGACCAACGGGAATCGAGTAATTTTAAAGATAATGACTCGCTCTTTTTTTTGTTTGAAAGAGCAACTCTAGGCGCAAGGCGGACAACAAAAATCCGCATGAGTTATCGAGCACAATTTCCGGAAAACAGGTTTTTAGGCGAACCAATGTCGCATTCCATGTGTTCTTGTGATGTACCTAGTTAGACCAACGGGAATCGAGTAATTTTAAAGATAATGACTCGCTCTTTTTTTTGTTTGAAAGAGCAACTCTAGGCGCAAGGCGGACAACAAAAATCCGCATGAGTTATCGAGCACAATTTCCGGAAAACAGGTTTTTAGGCGAACCAATCACTATTCGAAAGGCAATGTCGCCCTCCATTTGCTCTTGTGATGTACCTAGTTAGACCAACGAGAATCGAGTAATTTTAAAGATAATGACTCGCTCTTTTTTTTGTTTGAAAGAGCAACTCTAGGCGCAAGGCGGACAACAAAAATCCGCATGAGTTATCGAGCACAATTTCCGGAAAACAGGTTTTTAGGCGAACCAATGTCGCATTCCATGTGTTCTTGTGATGTACCTAGTTAGACCAACGGGAATCGAGTAATTTTAAAGATAATGACTCGCTCTTTTTTTTGTTTGAAAGAGCAACTCTAGGCGCAAGGCGGACAACAAAATCCGCATGAGTTATCGAGCACAATTTCCGGAAAACAGGTTTTTAGGCGAACCAATCACTATTCGAAAGGCAATGTCGCCCTCCATTTGCTCTTGTGATGTACCTAGTTAGACCAACGAGAATCGAGTAATTTTAAAGATAATGACTCGCTCCTTTTTTTGTTTGAAAGAGCAACTCTAGGCGCAAGGCGGACAACAACAATCCGCATGAGTTATCGAGCACAATTTCCGGAAAACAGGTTTTTAGGCGAACCAATGTCGCATTCCATGTGTTCTTGTGATGTACCTAGTTAGACCAACGGGAATCGAGTAATTTTAAAGATAATGACTCGCTCTTTTTTTTGTTTGAAAGAGCAACTCTAGGCGCAAGGCGGACAACAAAAATCCGCATGAGTTATCGAGCACAATTTCCGGAAAACAGGTTTTTAGGCGAACCAATGTCGCATTCCATTTGTTCTTGTGATGTACCTAGTTAGACCAACGGGAATCGAGTAATTTTAAAGATAATGACTCGCTCTTTTTTTTGTTTGAAAGAGCAACTCTAGGCGCAAGGCGGACAACAAAAATCCGCATGAGTTATCGAGCACAATTTCCGGAAAACAGGTTTTTAGGCGAACCAATGTCGCATTCCATGTGTTCTTGTGATGTACCTAGTTAGACCAACGGGAATCGAGTAATTTTAAAGATAATGACTCGCTCTGTTTTTTGTTTGAAAGAGCAACTCTAGGCGCAAGGCGGACAACAAAAATCCGCATGAGTTATCGAGCACAATTTCCGGAAAACAGGTTTTTAGGCGAACCAATGTCGCATTCCATTTGTTCTTGTGATGTACCTAGTTAGACCAACGGGAATCGAGTAATTTTAAAGATAATGACTCGCTCTTTTTTTTGTTTGAAAGAGCAACTCTAGGCGCAAGGCGGACAACAAAAATCCGCATGAGTTATCGAGCACAATTTCCGGAAAACAGGTTTTTAGGCGAACCAATGTCGCATTCCATGTGTTCTTGTGATGTACCTAGTTAGACCAACGGGAATCGAGTAATTTTAAAGATAATGACTCGCTCTTTTTTTTGTTTGAAAGAGCAACTCTAGGCGCAAGGCGGACAACAAAAATCCGCATGAGTTATCGAGCACAATTTCCGGAAAACAGGTTTTTAGGCGAATCAATGTCGCATTCCATGTGTTCTTGTGATGTACCTAGTTAGACCAACGGGAATCGAGTAATTTTAAAGATAATGACTCGCTCTTTTTTTTGTTTGAAAGAGCAACTCTAGGCGCAAGGCGGACACTAAAAATCCGCATGAGTTATCGAGCACAATTTCCGGAAAACAGGTTTTTAGGCGAACCAATGTCGCATTCCATGTGTTCTTGTGATGTACCTAGTTAGACCAACGGGAATCGAGTAATTTTAAAGATAATGACTCGCTCTTTTTTTTGTTTGAAAGAGCAACTCTAGGCGCAAGGCGGACAACAAAAATCCGCATGAGTTATCGAGCACAATTTCCGGAAAACAGGTTTTTAGGCGAACCAATCACTATTCGAAAGGCAATGTCGCCCTCCATTTGCTCTTGTGATGTACCTAGTTAGACCAACGAGAATCGAGTAATTTTAAAGATAATGACTCGCTCTTTTTTTTGTTTGAAAGAGCAACTCTAGGCGCAAGGCGGACAACAAAAATCCGCATGAGTTATCGAGCACAATTTCCGGAAAACAGGTTTTTAGGCGAACCAATCACTATTCGAAAGGCAATGTCGCCCTCCATTTGCTCTTGTGATGTACCTAGTTAGACCAACGAGAATCGAGTAATTTTAAAGATAATGACTCGCTCTTTTTTTTTGTTTGAAAGAGCAACTCTAGGCGCAAGGCGGACAACAAAAATCCGCATGAGTTATCGAGCACAATTTCCGGAAAACAGGTTTTTAGGCGAACCAATGTCGCATTCCATTTGTTCTTGTGATGTACCTAGTTAGACCAACGGGAATCGAGTAATTTTAAAGATAATGACTCGCTCTTTTTTTTGTTTGAAAGAGCAACTCTAGGCGCAAGGCGGACAACAAAAATCCGCATGAGTTATCGAGCACAATTTCCGGAAAACAGGTTTTTAGGCGAACCAATGTCGCATTCCATTTGTTCTTGTGATGTACCTAGTTAGACCAACGGGAATCGAGTAATTTTAAAGATAATGACTCGCTCTTTTTTTTGTTTGAAAGAGCAACTCTAGGCGCAAGGCGGACAACAAAAATCCGCATGAGTTATCGAGCACAATTTCCGGAAAACAGGTTTTTAGGCAAACCAATCTCTATTCGAAAGGCAATGTCGCCCTCCATTTGCTCTTGTGATGTACCTAGTTAGACCAACGAGAATCGAGTAATTTTAAAGATAATGACTCGCTCTTTTTTTTGTTTGAAAGAGCAACTCTAGGCGCAAGGCGGTCAACAAAAATCCGCATGAGTTATCGAGCACAATTTCCGGAAAACAGGTTTTTAGGCGAACCAATCTCTATTCGAAAGGCAATGTCGCCCTCGATTTGCTCTTGTGATGTACCTAGTTAGACCAACGAGAATCGAGTAATTTTAAAGATAATGACTCGCTCTTTTTTTTGTTTGAAAGAGCAACTCTAGGCGCAAGGCGGACAACAAAAATCCGCATGAGTTATCGAGCACAATTTCCGGAAAACAGGTTTTTAGGCAAACCAATCTCTATTCGAAAGGCAATGTCGCCCTCCATTTGCTCTTGTGATGTACCTAGTTAGACCAACGAGAATCGAGTAATTTTAAAGATAATGACTCGCTCTTTTTTTTGTTTGAAAGAGCAACTCTAGGCGCAAGGCGGACAACAAAAATCCGCATGAGTTATCGAGCACAATTTCCGGAAAACAGGTTTTTAGGCAAACCAATCTCTATTCGAAAGGCAATGTCGCCCTCCATTTGCTCTTGTGATGTACCTAGTTAGACCAACGAGAATCGAGTAATTTTAAAGATAATGACTCGCTCTTTTTTTTGTTTGAAAGAGCAACTCTAGGCGCAAGGCGGACAACAAAAATCCGCATGAGTTATCGAGCACAATTTCCGGAAAACAGGTTTTTAGGCAAACCAATCTCTATTCGAAAGGCAATGTCGCCCTCCATTTGCTCTTGTGATGTACCTAGTTAGACCAACGAGAATCGAGTAATTTTAAAGATAATGACTCGCTCTTTTTTTTGTTTGAAAGAGCAACTCTAGGCGCAAGGCGGACAACAAAAATCCGCATGAGTTATCGAGCACAATTTCCGGAAAACAGGTTTTTAGGCGAACCAATGTCGCATTCCATGTGTTCTTGTGATGTACCTAGTTAGACCAACGGGAATCGAGTAATTTTAAAGATAATGACTCGCTCTGTTTTTTGTTTGAAAGAGCAACTCTAGGCGCAAGGCGGACAACAAAAATCCGCATGAGTTATCGAGCACAATTTCCGGAAAACAGGTTTTTAGGCGAACCAATGTCGCATTCCATGTGTTCTTGTGATGTACCTAGTTAGACCAACGGGAATCGAGTAATTTTAAAGATAATGACTCGCTCTTTTTTTTGTTTGAAAGAGCAACTCTAGGCGCAAGGCGGACAACAAAAATCCGCATGAGTTATCGAGCACAATTTCCGGAAAACAGGTTTTTAGGCGAACCAATGTCGCATTCCATGTGTTCTTGTGATGTACCTAGTTAGACCAACGGGAATCGAGTAATTTTAAAGATAATGACTCGCTCTGTTTTTTGTTTGAAAGAGCAACTCTAGGCGCAAGGCGGACAACAAAAATCCGCATGAGTTATCGAGCACAATTTCCGGAAAACAGGTTTTTAGGCGAACCAATGTCGCATTCCATGTGTTCTTGTGATGTACCTAGTTAGACCAACGGGAATCGAGTAATTTTAAAGATAATGACTCGCTCTGTTTTTTGTTTGAAAGAGCAACTCTAGGCGCAAGGCGGACAACAAAAATCCGCATGAGTTATCGAGCACAATTTCCGGAAAACAGGTTTTTAGGCGAACCAATGTCGCATTCCATGTGTTCTTGTGATGTACCTAGTTAGACCAACGGGAATCGAGTAATTTTAAAGATAATGACTCGCTCTTTTTTTTGTTTGAAAGAGCAACTCTAGGCGCAAGGCGGACAACAAAAATCCGCATGAGTTATCGAGCACAATTTCCGGAAAACAGGTTTTTAGGCGAACCAATGTCGCCCTCCATTTGCTCTTGTGATGTACCTAGTTAGACCAACGAGAATCGAGTAATTTTAAAGATAATGACTCGCTCTTTTTTTTGTTTGAAAGAGCAACTCTAGGCGCAAGGCGGACAACAAAAATCCGCATGAGTTATCGAGCACAATTTCCGGAAAACAGGTTTTTAGGCGAACCAATGTCGCATTCCATTTGTTCTTGTGATGTACCTAGTTAGACCAACGGGAATCGAGTAATTTTAAAGATAATGACTCGCTCTTTTTTTTGTTTGAAAGAGCAACTCTAGGCGCAAGGCGGACAACAAAAATCCGCATGAGTTATCGAGCACAATTTCCGGAAAACAGGTTTTTAGGCGAACCAATGTCGCATTCCATGTGTTCTTGTGATGTACCTAGTTAGACCAACGGGAATCGAGTAATTTTAAAGATAATGACTCGCTCTTTTTTTTGTTTGAAAGAGCAACTCTAGGCGCAAGGCGGACAACAAAAATCCGCATGAGTTATCGAGCACAATTTCCGGAAAACAGGTTTTTAGGCGAATCAATGTCGCATTCCATGTGTTCTTGTGATGTACCTAGTTAGACCAACGGGAATCGAGTAATTTTAAAGATAATGACTCGCTCTTTTTTTTGTTTGAAAGAGCAACTCTAGGCGCAAGGCGGACACTAAAAATCCGCATGAGTTATCGAGCACAATTTCCGGAAAACAGGTTTTTAGGCGAACCAATGTCGCATTCCATGTGTTCTTGTGATGTACCTAGTTAGACCAACGGGAATCGAGTAATTTTAAAGATAATGACTCGCTCTTTTTTTTGTTTGAAAGAGCAACTCTAGGCGCAAGGCGGACAACAAAAATCCGCATGAGTTATCGAGCACAATTTCCGGAAAACAGGTTTTTAGGCGAACCAATCACTATTCGAAAGGCAATGTCGCCCTCCATTTGCTCTTGTGATGTACCTAGTTAGACCAACGAGAATCGAGTAATTTTAAAGATAATGACTCGCTCTTTTTTTTGTTTGAAAGAGCAACTCTAGGCGCAAGGCGGACAACAAAAATCCGCATGAGTTATCGAGCACAATTTCCGGAAAACAGGTTTTTAGGCGAACCAATCACTATTCGAAAGGCAATGTCGCCCTCCATTTGCTCTTGTGATGTACCTAGTTAGACCAACGAGAATCGAGTAATTTTAAAGATAATGACTCGCTCTTTTTTTTTGTTTGAAAGAGCAACTCTAGGCGCAAGGCGGACAACAAAAATCCGCATGAGTTATCGAGCACAATTTCCGGAAAACAGGTTTTTAGGCGAACCAATGTCGCATTCCATTTGTTCTTGTGATGTACCTAGTTAGACCAACGGGAATCGAGTAATTTTAAAGATAATGACTCGCTCTTTTTTTTGTTTGAAAGAGCAACTCTAGGCGCAAGGCGGACAACAAAAATCCGCATGAGTTATCGAGCACAATTTCCGGAAAACAGGTTTTTAGGCGAACCAATGTCGCATTCCATTTGTTCTTGTGATGTACCTAGTTAGACCAACGGGAATCGAGTAATTTTAAAGATAATGACTCGCTCTTTTTTTTGTTTGAAAGAGCAACTCTAGGCGCAAGGCGGACAACAAAAATCCGCATGAGTTATCGAGCACAATTTCCGGAAAACAGGTTTTTAGGCAAACCAATCTCTATTCGAAAGGCAATGTCGCCCTCCATTTGCTCTTGTGATGTACCTAGTTAGACCAACGAGAATCGAGTAATTTTAAAGATAATGACTCGCTCTTTTTTTTGTTTGAAAGAGCAACTCTAGGCGCAAGGCGGACAACAAAAATCCGCATGAGTTATCGAGCACAATTTCCGGAAAACAGGTTTTTAGGCGAACCAATCTCTATTCGAAAGGCAATGTCGCCCTCGATTTGCTCTTGTGATGTACCTAGTTAGACCAACGAGAATCGAGTAATTTTAAAGATAATGACTCGCTCTTTTTTTTGTTTGAAAGAGCAACTCTAGGCGCAAGGCGGACAACAAAAATCCGCATGAGTTATCGAGCACAATTTCCGGAAAACAGGTTTTTAGGCAAACCAATCTCTATTCGAAAGGCAATGTCGCCCTCCATTTGCTCTTGTGATGTACCTAGTTAGACCAACGAGAATCGAGTAATTTTAAAGATAATGACTCGCTCTTTTTTTTGTTTGAAAGAGCAACTCTAGGCGCAAGGCGGACAACAAAAATCCGCATGAGTTATCGAGCACAATTTCCGGAAAACAGGTTTTTAGGCAAACCAATCTCTATTCGAAAGGCAATGTCGCCCTCCATTTGCTCTTGTGATGTACCTAGTTAGACCAACGAGAATCGAGTAATTTTAAAGATAATGACTCGCTCTTTTTTTTGTTTGAAAGAGCAACTCTAGGCGCAAGGCGGACAACAAAAATCCGCATGAGTTATCGAGCACAATTTCCGGAAAACAGGTTTTTAGGCAAACCAATCTCTATTCGAAAGGCAATGTCGCCCTCCATTTGCTCTTGTGATGTACCTAGTTAGACCAACGAGAATCGAGTAATTTTAAAGATAATGACTCGCTCTTTTTTTTGTTTGAAAGAGCAACTCTAGGCGCAAGGCGGACAACAAAAATCCGCATGAGTTATCGAGCACAATTTCCGGAAAACAGGTTTTTAGGCGAACCAATGTCGCATTCCATTTGTTCTTGTGATGTACCTAGTTAGACCAACGGGAATCGAGTAATTTTAAAGATAATGACTCGCTCTTTTTTTTGTTTGAAAGAGCAACTCTAGGCGCAAGGCGGACAACAAAATCCGCATGAGTTATCGAGCACAATTTCCGGAAAACAGGTTTTTAGGCGAACCAATCACTATTCGAAAGGCAATGTCGCCCTCCATTTGCTCTTGTGATGTACCTAGTTAGACCAACGAGAATCGAGTAATTTTAAAGATAATGACTCGCTCTTTTTTTTGTTTGAAAGAGCAACTCTAGGCGCAAGGCGGACAACAAAAATCCGCATGAGTTATCGAGCACAATTTCCGGAAAACAGGTTTTTAGGCGAACCAATGTCGCATTCCATGTGTTCTTGTGATGTACCTAGTTAGACCAACGGGAATCGAGTAATTTTAAAGATAATGACTCGCTCTTTTTTTTGTTTGAAAGAGCAACTCTAGGCGCAAGGCGGACAACAAAAATCCGCATGAGTTATCGAGCACAATTTCCGGAAAACAGGTTTTTAGGCGAACCAATGTCGCATTCCATTTGTTCTTGTGATGTACCTAGTTAGACCAACGGGAATCGAGTAATTTTAAAGATAATGACTCGCTCTTTTTTTTGTTTGAAAGAGCAACTCTAGGCGCAAGGCGGACAACAAAAATCCGCATGAGTTATCGAGCACAATTTCCGGAAAACAGGTTTTTAGGCAAACCAATCTCTATTCGAAAGGCAATGTCGCCCTCCATTTGCTCTTGTGATGTACCTAGTTAGACCAACGAGAATCGAGTAATTTTAAAGATAATGACTCGCTCTTTTTTTTGTTTGAAAGAGCAACTCTAGGCGCAAGGCGGACAACAAAAATCCGCATGAGTTATCGAGCACAATTTCCGGAAAACAGGTTTTTAGGCGAACCAATGTCGCATTCCATTTGTTCTTGTGATGTACCTAGTTAGACCAACGGGAATCGAGTAATTTTAAAGATAATGACTCGCTCTTTTTTTTGTTTGAAAGAGCAACTCTAGGCGCAAGGCGGACAACAAAATCCGCATGAGTTATCGAGCACAATTTCCGGAAAACAGGTTTTTAGGCGAACCAATCACTATTCGAAAGGCAATGTCGCCCTCCATTTGCTCTTGTGATGTACCTAGTTAGACCAACGAGAATCGAGTAATTTTAAAGATAATGACTCGCTCTTTTTTTTGTTTGAAAGAGCAACTCTAGGCGCAAGGCGGACAACAAAAATCCGCATGAGTTATCGAGCACAATTTCCGGAAAACAGGTTTTTAGGCGAACCAATGTCGCATTCCATGTGTTCTTGTGATGTACCTAGTTAGACCAACGGGAATCGAGTAATTTTAAAGATAATGACTCGCTCTTTTTTTTGTTTGAAAGAGCAACTCTAGGCGCAAGGCGGACAACAAAAATCCGCATGAGTTATCGAGCACAATTTCCGGAAAACAGGTTTTTAGGCGAACCAATCACTATTCGAAAGGCAATGTCGCCCTCCATTTGCTCTTGTGATGTACCTAGTTAGACCAACGAGAATCGAGTAATTTTAAAGATAATGACTCGCTCTTTTTTTTTGTTTGAAAGAGCAACTCTAGGCGCAAGGCGGACAACAAAAATCCGCATGAGTTATCGAGCACAATTTCCGGAAAACAGGTTTTTAGGCGAACCAATCTCTATTCGAAAGGCAATGTCGCCCTCCATTTGCTCTTGTGATGTACCTAGTTAGACCAACGAGAATCGAGTAATTTTAAAGATAATGACTCGCTCTTTTTTTTGTTTGAAAGAGCAACTCTAGGCGCAAGGCGGACAACAAAAATCCGCATGAGTTATCGAGCACAATTTCCGGAAAACAGGTTTTTAGGCGAACCAATGTCGCATTCCATTTGTTCTTGTGATGTACCTAGTTAGACCAACGGGAATCGAGTAATTTTAAAGATAATGACTCGCTCTTTTTTTTGTTTGAAAGAGCAACTCTAGGCGCAAGGCGGACAACAAAATCCGCATGAGTTATCGAGCACAATTTCCGGAAAACAGGTTTTTAGGCGAACCAATCACTATTCGAAAGGCAATGTCGCCCTCCATTTGCTCTTGTGATGTACCTAGTTAGACCAACGAGAATCGAGTAATTTTAAAGATAATGACTCGCTCTTTTTTTTGTTTGAAAGAGCAACTCTAGGCGCAAGGCGGACAACAAAAATCCGCATGAGTTATCGAGCACAATTTCCGGAAAACAGGTTTTTAGGCGAACCAATGTCGCATTCCATGTGTTCTTGTGATGTACCTAGTTAGACCAACGGGAATCGAGTAATTTTAAAGATAATGACTCGCTCTTTTTTTTGTTTGAAAGAGCAACTCTAGGCGCAAGGCGGACAACAAAAATCCGCATGAGTTATCGAGCACAATTTCCGGAAAACAGGTTTTTAGGCGAACCAATCACTATTCGAAAGGCAATGTCGCCCTCCATTTGCTCTTGTGATGTACCTAGTTAGACCAACGAGAATCGAGTAATTTTAAAGATAATGACTCGCTCTTTTTTTTTGTTTGAAAGAGCAACTCTAGGCGCAAGGCGGACAACAAAAATCCGCATGAGTTATCGAGCACAATTTCCGGAAAACAGGTTTTTAGGCGAACCAATCTCTATTCGAAAGGCAATGTCGCCCTCCATTTGCTCTTGTGATGTACCTAGTTAGACCAACGAGAATCGAGTAATTTTAAAGATAATGACTCGCTCTTTTTTTTGTTTGAAAGAGCAACTCTAGGCGCAAGGCGGACAACAAAAATCCGCATGAGTTATCGAGCACAATTTCCGGAAAACAGGTTTTTAGGCGAACCAATGTCGCATTCCATGTGTTCTTGTGATGTACCTAGTTAGACCAACGGGAATCGAGTAATTTTAAAGATAATGACTCGCTCTTTTTTTTGTTTGAAAGAGCAACTCTAGGCGCAAGGCGGACAACAAAAATCCGCATGAGTTATCGAGCACAATTTCCGGAAAACAGGTTTTTAGGCGAACCAATGTCGCATTCCATGTGTTCTTGTGATGTACCTAGTTAGACCAACGGGAATCGAGTAATTTTAAAGATAATGACTCGCTCTTTTTTTTGTTTGAAAGAGCAACTCTAGGCGCAAGGCGGACAACAAAAATCCGCATGAGTTATCAAGCACAATTTCCGGAAAACAGGTTTTTAGGCGAACCAATGTCGCATTCCATTTGTTCTTGTGATGTACCTAGTTAGACCAACGGGAATCGAGTAATTTTGAAGATAATGACTCGCTCTTTTTTTTGTTTGAAAGAGCAACTCTAGGCGCAAGGCGGACAACAAAATCCGCATGAGTTATCGAGCACAATTTCCGGAAAACAGGTTTTTAGGCGAACCAATCACTATTCGAAAGGCAATGTCGCCCTCCATTTGCTCTTGTGATGTACCTAGTTAGACCAACGAGAATCGAGTAATTTTGAAGATAATGACTCGCTCCTTTTTTTGTTTGAAAGAGCAACTCTAGGCGCAAAGCGGACAACAAAAATCCGCATGAGTTATCGAGCACAATTTCCGGAAAACAGGTTTTTAGGCGAACCAATGTCGCATTCCATGTGTTCTTGTGATGTACCTAGTTAGACCAACGGGAATCGAGTAATTTTAAAGATAATGACTCGCTCTTTTTTTTGTTTGAAAGAGCAACTCTAGGCGCAAGGCGGACAACAAAAATCCGCATGAGTTATCGAGCACAATTTCCGGAAAACAGGTTTTTAGGCGAACCAATGTCGCATTCCATTTGTTCTTGTGATGTACCTAGTTAGACCAACGGGAATCGAGTAATTTTAAAGATAATGACTCGCTCTTTTTTTTGTTTGAAAGAGCAACTCTAGGCGCAAGGCGGACAACAAAAATCCGCATGAGTTATCGAGCACAATTTCCGGAAAACAGGTTTTTAGGCGAACCAATCACTATTCGAAAGGCAATGTCGCCCTCCATTTGCTCTTGTGATGTACCTAGTTAGACCAACGAGAATCGAGTAATTTTAAAGATAATGACTCGCTCTTTTTTTTTGTTTGAAAGAGCAACTCTAGGCGCAAGGCGGACAACAAAAATCCGCATGAGTTATCGAGCACAATTTCCGGAAAACAGGTTTTTAGGCGAACCAATGTCGCATTCCATTTGTTCTTGTGATGTACCTAGTTAGACCAACGGGAATCGAGTAATTTTAAAGATAATGACTCGCTCTTTTTTTTGTTTGAAAGAGCAACTCTAGGCGCAAGGCGGACAACAAAAATCCGCATGAGTTATCGAGCACAATTTCCGGAAAACAGGTTTTTAGGCGAACCAATGTCGCATTCCATTTGTTCTTGTGATGTACCTAGTTAGACCAACGGGAATCGAGTAATTTTAAAGATAATGACTCGCTCTTTTTTTTGTTTGAAAGAGCAACTCTAGGCGCAAGGCGGACAACAAAAATCCGCATGAGTTATCGAGCACAATTTCCGGAAAACAGGTTTTTAGGCAAACCAATCTCTATTCGAAAGGCAATGTCGCCCTCCATTTGCTCTTGTGATGTACCTAGTTAGACCAACGAGAATCGAGTAATTTTAAAGATAATGACTCGCTCTTTTTTTTGTTTGAAAGAGCAACTCTAGGCGCAAGGCGGACAACAAAAATCCGCATGAGTTATCGAGCACAATTTCCGGAAAACAGGTTTTTAGGCGAACCAATGTCGCATTCCATGTGTTCTTGTGATGTACCTAGTTAGACCAACGGGAATCGAGTAATTTTAAAGATAATGACTCGCTCTTTTTTTTGTTTGAAAGAGCAACTCTAGGCGCAAGGCGGACAACAAAAATCCGCATGAGTTATCGAGCACAATTTCCGGAAAACAGGTTTTTAGGCGAACCAATGTCGCATTCCATTTGTTCTTGTGATGTACCTAGTTAGACCAACGGGAATCGAGTAATTTTAAAGATAATGACTCGCTCTTTTTTTTGTTTGAAAGAGCAACTCTAGGCGCAAGGCGGACAACAAAATCCGCATGAGTTATCGAGCACAATTTCCGGAAAACAGGTTTTTAGGCGAACCAATCACTATTCGAAAGGCAATGTCGCCCTCCATTTGCTCTTGTGATGTACCTAGTTAGACCAACGAGAATCGAGTAATTTTAAAGATAATGACTCGCTCTTTTTTTTGTTTGAAAGAGCAACTCTAGGCGCAAGGCGGACAACAAAAATCCGCATGAGTTATCGAGCACAATTTCCGGAAAACAGGTTTTTAGGCGAACCAATGTCGCATTCCATGTGTTCTTGTGATGTACCTAGTTAGACCAACGGGAATCGAGTAATTTTAAAGATAATGACTCGCTCTTTTTTTTGTTTGAAAGAGCAACTCTAGGCGCAAGGCGGACAACAAAAATCCGCATGAGTTATCGAGCACAATTTCCGGAAAACAGGTTTTTAGGCGAACCAATCACTATTCGAAAGGCAATGTCGCCCTCCATTTGCTCTTGTGATGTACCTAGTTAGACCAACGAGAATCGAGTAATTTTAAAGATAATGACTCGCTCTTTTTTTTTGTTTGAAAGAGCAACTCTAGGCGCAAGGCGGACAACAAAAATCCGCATGAGTTATCGAGCACAATTTCCGGAAAACAGGTTTTTAGGCGAACCAATGTCGCATTCCATTTGTTCTTGTGATGTACCTAGTTAGACCAACGAGAATCGAGTAATTTTGAAGATAATGACTCGCTCTTTTTTTTGTTTGAAAGAGCAACTCTAGGCGCAAGGCGGACAACAAAATCCGCATGAGTTATCGAGCACAATTTCCGGAAAACAGGTTTTTAGGCGAACCAATCACTATTCGAAAGGCAATGTCGCCCTCCATTTGCTCTTGTGATGTACCTAGTTAGACCAACGAGAATCGAGTAATTTTAAAGATAATGACTCGCTCTTTTTTTTGTTTGAAAGAGCAACTCTAGGCGCAAGGCGGACAACAAAAATCCGCATGAGTTGCCGAGCACAATTTCCGGAAAACAGGTTTTTAGGCGAACCAATGTCGCATTCCATGTGTTCTTGTGATGTACCTAGTTAGACCAACGGGAATCGAGTAATTTTAAAGATAATGACTCGCTCTTTTTTTTGTTTGAAAGAGCAACTCTAGGCGCCAGGCGGACAACAAAAATCCGCATGAGTTATCGAGCACAATTTCCGGAAAACAGGTTTTTAGGCAAACCAATCTCTATTCGAAAGGCAATGTCGCCCTCCATTTGCTCTTGTGATGTACCTAGTTAGACCAACGAGAATCGAGTAATTTTAAAGATAATGACTCGCTCTTTTTTTTGTTTGAAAGAGCAACTCTAGGCGCAAGGCGGACAACAAAAATCCGCATGAGTTATCGAGCACAATTTCCGGAAAACAGGTTTTTAGGCGAACCAATGTCGCATTCCATTTGTTCTTGTGATGTACCTAGTTAGACCAACGGGAATCGAGTAATTTTAAAGATAATGACTCGCTCTTTTTTTTGTTTGAAAGAGCAACTCTAGGCGCAAGGCGGACAACAAAATCCGCATGAGTTATCGAGCACAATTTCCGGAAAACAGGTTTTTAGGCGAACCAATCACTATTCGAAAGGCAATGTCGCCCTCCATTTGCTCTTGTGATGTACCTAGTTAGACCAACGAGAATCGAGTAATTTTAAAGATAATGACTCGCTCTTTTTTTTGTTTGAAAGAGCAACTCTAGGCGCAAGGCGGACAACAAAAATCCGCATGAGTTATCGAGCACAATTTCCGGAAAACAGGTTTTTAGGCGAACCAATGTCGCATTCCATGTGTTCTTGTGATGTACCTAGTTAGACCAACGGGAATCGAGTAATTTTAAAGATAATGACTCGCTCTGTTTTTTGTTTGAAAGAGCAACTCTAGGCGCAAGGCGGACAACAAAAATCCGCATGAGTTATCGAGCACAATTTCCGGAAAACAGGTTTTTAGGCGAACCAATGTCGCATTCCATGTGTTCTTGTGATGTACCTAGTTAGACCAACGGGAATCGAGTAATTTTAAAGATAATGACTCGCTCTTTTTTTTGTTTGAAAGAGCAACTCTAGGCGCAAGGCGGACAACAAAAATCCGCATGAGTTGCCGAGCACAATTTCCGGAAAACAGGTTTTTAGGCGAACCAATGTCGCATTCCATGTGTTCTTGTGATGTACCTAGTAAGACCAACGGGAATCGAGTAATTTTAAAGATAATGACTCGCTCTTTTTTTTGTTTGAAAGAGCAACTCTAGGCGCCAGGCGGACAACAAAAATCCGCATGAGTTGCCGAGCACAATTTCCGGAAAACAGGTTTTTAGGCGAACCAATGTCGCATTCCATGTGTTCTTGTGATGTACCTAGTTAGACCAACGGGAATCGAGTAATTTTAAAGATAATGACTCGCTCTTTTTTTTTGTTTGAAAGAGCAACTCTAGGCGCAAGGCGGACAACAAAAATCCGCATGAGTTATCGAGCACAATTTCCGGAAAACAGGTTTTTAGGCGAACCAATGTCGCATTCCATGTGTTCTTGTGATGTACCTAGTAAGACCAACGGGAATCGAGTAATTTTAAAGATAATGACTCGCTCTTTTTTTTGTTTGAAAGAGCAACTCTAGGCGCCAGGCGGACAACAAAAATCCGCATGAGTTGCCGAGCACAATTTCCGGAAAACAGGTTTTTAGGCGAACCAATGTCGCATTCCATGTGTTCTTGTGATGTACCTAGTTAGACCAACGGGAATCGAGTAATTTTAAAGATAATGACTCGCTCTTTTTTTTTGTTTGAAAGAGCAACTCTAGGCGCAAGGCGGACAACAAAAATCCGCATGAGTTATCGAGCACAATTTCCGGAAAACAGGTTTTTAGGCGAACCAATCACTATTCGAAAGGCAATGTCGCCCTCCATTTGCTCTTGTGATGTACCTAGTTAGACCAACGAGAATCGAGTAATTTTAAAGATAATGACTCGCTCTTTTTTTTGTTTGAAAGAGCAACTCTAGGCGCAAGGCGGACAACAAAATCCGCATGAGTTATCGAGCACAATTTCCGGAAAACAGGTTTTTAGGCGAACCAATGTCGCATTCCATTTGTTCTTGTGATGTACCTAGTTAGACCAACGGGAATCGAGTAATTTTAAAGATAATGACTCGCTCTTTTTTTTGTTTGAAAGAGCAACTCTAGGCGCAAGGCGGACAACAAAATCCGCATGAGTTATCGAGCACAATTTCCGGAAAACAGGTTTTTAGGCGAACCAATCACTATTCGAAAGGCAATGTCGCCCTCCATTTGCTCTTGTGATGTACCTAGTTAGACCAACGAGAATCGAGTAATTTTAAAGATAATGACTCGCTCTTTTTTTTGTTTGAAAGAGCAACTCTAGGCGCCAGGCGGACAACAAAAATCCGCATGAGTTATCGAGCACAATTTCCGGAAAACAGGTTTTTAGGCGAACCAATCACTATTCGAAAGGCAATGTCGCCCTCCATTTGTTCTTGTGATGTACCTAGTTAGACCAACGGGAATCGAGTAATTTTAAAGATAATGACTCGCTCTTTTTTTTGTTTGAAAGAGCAACTCTAGGCGCCAGGCGGACAACAAAAATCCGCATGAGTTATCGAGCACAATTTCCGGAAAACAGGTTTTTAGGCAAACCAATCTCTATTCGAAAGGCAATGTCGCCCTCCATTTGCTCTTGTGATGTACCTAGTTAGACCAACGAGAATCGAGTAATTTTAAAGATAATGACTCGCTCTTTTTTTTGTTTGAAAGAGCAACTCTAGGCGCAAGGCGGACAACAAAAATCCGCATGAGTTATCGAGCACAATTTCCGGAAAACAGGTTTTTAGGCAAACCAATCTCTATTCGAAAGGCAATGTCGCCCTCCATTTGCTCTTGTGATGTACCTAGTTAGACCAACGAGAATCGAGTAATTTTAAAGATAATGACTCGCTCTTTTTTTTGTTTGAAAGAGCAACTCTAGGCGCAAGGCGGACAACAAAATCCGCATGAGTTATCGAGCACAATTTCCGGAAAACAGGTTTTTAGGCGAACCAATCACTATTCGAAAGGCAATGTCGCCCTCCATTTGTTCTTGTGATGTACCTAGTTAGACCAACGGGAATCGAGTAATTTTAAAGATAATGACTCGCTCTTTTTTTTGTTTGAAAGAGCAACTCTAGGCGCCAGGCGGACAACAAAAATCCGCATGAGTTATCGAGCACAATTTCCGGAAAACAGGTTTTTAGGCAAACCAATCTCTATTCGAAAGGCAATGTCGCCCTCCATTTGCTCTTGTGATGTACCTAGTTAGACCAACGAGAATCGAGTAATTTTAAAGATAATGACTCGCTCTTTTTTTTGTTTGAAAGAGAAACTCTAGGCGCAAGGCGGACAACAAAAATCCGCATGAGTTATCGAGCACAATTTCCGGAAAACAGGTTTTTAGGCGAACCAATGTCGCATTCCATTTGTTCTTGTGATGTACCTAGTTAGACCAACGGGAATCGAGTAATTTTAAAGATAATGACTCGCTCTTTTTTTTGTTTGAAAGAGCAACTCTAGGCGCAAGGCGGACAACAAAATCCGCATGAGTTATCGAGCACAATTTCCGGAAAACAGGTTTTTAGGCGAACCAATCACTATTCGAAAGGCAATGTCGCCCTCCATTTGCTCTTGTGATGTACCTAGTTAGACCAACGAGAATCGAGTAATTTTAAAGATAATGACTCGCTCTTTTTTTTGTTTGAAAGAGCAACTCTAGGCGCAAGGCGGACAACAAAAATCCGCATGAGTTATCGAGCACAATTTCCGGAAAACAGGTTTTTAGGCGAACCAATGTCGCATTCCATGTGTTCTTGTGATGTACCTAGTTAGACCAACGGGAATCGAGTAATTTTAAAGATAATGACTCGCTCTGTTTTTTGTTTGAAAGAGCAACTCTAGGCGCAAGGCGGACAACAAAAATCCGCATGAGTTATCGAGCACAATTTCCGGAAAACAGGTTTTTAGGCGAACCAATGTCGCATTCCATGTGTTCTTGTGATGTACCTAGTTAGACCAACGGGAATCGAGTAATTTTAAAGATAATGACTCGCTCTTTTTTTTGTTTGAAAGAGAAACTCTAGGCGCAAGGCGGACAACAAAAATCCGCATGAGTTATCGAGCACAATTTCCGGAAAACAGGTTTTTAGGCGAACCAATGTCGCATTCCATTTGTTCTTGTGATGTACCTAGTTAGACCAACGGGAATCGAGTAATTTTAAAGATAATGACTCGCTCTTTTTTTTGTTTGAAAGAGCAACTCTAGGCGCAAGGCGGACAACAAAATCCGCATGAGTTATCGAGCACAATTTCCGGAAAACAGGTTTTTAGGCGAACCAATCACTATTCGAAAGGCAATGTCGCCCTCCATTTGCTCTTGTGATGTACCTAGTTAGACCAACGAGAATCGAGTAATTTTAAAGATAATGACTCGCTCTTTTTTTTGTTTGAAAGAGCAACTCTAGGCGCAAGGCGGACAACAAAAATCCGCATGAGTTATCGAGCACAATTTCCGGAAAACAGGTTTTTAGGCGAACCAATGTCGCATTCCATGTGTTCTTGTGATGTACCTAGTTAGACCAACGGGAATCGAGTAATTTTAAAGATAATGACTCGCTCTGTTTTTTGTTTGAAAGAGCAACTCTAGGCGCAAGGCGGACAACAAAAATCCGCATGAGTTATCGAGCACAATTTCCGGAAAACAGGTTTTTAGGCGAACCAATGTCGCATTCCATGTGTTCTTGTGATGTACCTAGTTAGACCAACGGGAATCGAGTAATTTTAAAGATAATGACTCGCTCTTTTTTTTGTTTGAAAGAGAAACTCTAGGCGCAAGGCGGACAACAAAAATCCGCATGAGTTATCGAGCACAATTTCCGGAAAACAGGTTTTTAGGCGAACCAATGTCGCATTCCATTTGTTCTTGTGATGTACCTAGTTAGACCAACGGGAATCGAGTAATTTTAAAGATAATGACTCGCTCTTTTTTTTGTTTGAAAGAGCAACTCTAGGCGCAAGGCGGACAACAAAATCCGCATGAGTTATCGAGCACAATTTCCGGAAAACAGGTTTTTAGGCGAACCAATCACTATTCGAAAGGCAATGTCGCCCTCCATTTGCTCTTGTGATGTACCTAGTTAGACCAACGAGAATCGAGTAATTTTAAAGATAATGACTCGCTCTTTTTTTTGTTTGAAAGAGCAACTCTAGGCGCAAGGCGGACAACAAAAATCCGCATGAGTTATCGAGCACAATTTCCGGAAAACAGGTTTTTAGGCGAACCAATGTCGCATTCCATGTGTTCTTGTGATGTACCTAGTTAGACCAACGGGAATCGAGTAATTTTAAAGATAATGACTCGCTCTGTTTTTTGTTTGAAAGAGCAACTCTAGGCGCAAGGCGGACAACAAAAATCCGCATGAGTTATCGAGCACAATTTCCGGAAAACAGGTTTTTAGGCGAACCAATGTCGCATTCCATGTGTTCTTGTGATGTACCTAGTTAGACCAACGGGAATCGAGTAATTTTAAAGATAATGACTCGCTCTTTTTTTTGTTTGAAAGAGCAACTCTAGGCGCAAGGCGGACAACAAAAATCCGCATGAGTTATCGAGCACAATTTCCGGAAAACAGGTTTTTAGGCGAACCAATGTCGCATTCCATGTGTTCTTGTGATGTACCTAGTTAGACCAACGGGAATCGAGTAATTTTAAAGATAATGACTCGCTCTTTTTTTTGTTTGAAAGAGCAACTCTAGGCGCAAGGCGGACAACAAAAATCCGCTTGAGTTATCGAGCACAATTTCCGGAAAACAGGTTTTTATGCGAACCAATGTCGCATTCCATTTGTTCTTGTGATGTACCTAGTTAGACCAACGGGAATCGAGTAATTTTAAAGATAATGACTCGCTCTTTTTTTTGTTTGAAAGAGCAACTCTAGGCGCAAGGCGGACAACAAAAATCCGCATGAGTTATCGAGCACAATTTCCGGAAAACAGGTTTTTAGGCGAACCAATCACTATTCGAAAGGCAATGTCGCCCTCCATTTGCTCTTGTGATGTACCTAGTTAGACCAACGAGAATCGAGTAATTTTAAAGATAATGACTCGCTCTTTTTTTTTGTTTGAAAGAGCAACTCTAGGCGCAAGGCGGACAACAAAAATCCGCATGAGTTATCGAGCACAATTTCCGGAAAACAGGTTTTTAGGCGAACCAATGTCGCATTCCATGTGTTCTTGTGATGTACCTAGTTAGACCAACGGGAATCGAGTAATTTTAAAGATAATGACTCGCTCTTTTTTTTGTTTGAAAGAGCAACTCTAGGCGCAAGGCGGACAACAAAAATCCGCATGAGTTATCGAGCACAGTTTCCGGAAAACAGGTTTTTAGGCGAACCAATCACTATTCGAAAGGCAATGTCGCCCTCCATTTGCTCTTGTGATGTTCCTAGTTAGACCAACGAGAATCGAGTAATTTTAAAGATAATGACTCGCTCTTTTTTTTGTTTGAAAGAGCAACTCTAGGCGCAAGGCGGACAACAAAAATCCGCATGAGTTATCGAGCACAATTTCCGGAAAACAGGTTTTTAGGCGAACCAATGTCGCATTCCATGTGTTCTTGTGATGTACCTAGTTAGACCAACGGGAATCGAGTAATTTTAAAGATAATGACTCGCTCTTTTTTTTGTTTGAAAGAGCAACTCTAGGCGCAAGGCGGACAACAAAAATCCGCATGAGTTATCGAGCACAATTTCCGGAAAACAGGTTTTTAGGCGAACCAATGTCGCATTCCATGTGTTCTTGTGATGTACCTAGTTAGACCAACGGGAATCGAGTAATTTTAAAGATAATGACTCGCTCTTTTTTTTGTTTGAAAGAGCAACTCTAGGCGCAAGGCGGACAACAAAAATCCGCATGAGTTATCGAGCACAATTTCCGGAAAACAGGTTTTTAGGCGAACCAATGTCGCATTCCATGTGTTCTTGTGATGTACCTAGTTAGACCAACGGGAATCGAGTAATTTTGAAGATAATGACTCGCTCTTTTTTTTGTTTGAAAGAGCAACTCTAGGCGCAAGGCGGACAACAAAAATCCGCATGAGTTATCGAGCACAATTTCCGGAAAACAGGTTTTTAGGCGGACCAATCTCTATTCGAAAGGCAATGTCGCCCTCCATTTGCTCTTGTGATGTACCTAGTTAGACCAACGAGAATCCAGTAATTTTAAAGATAATGACTCGCTCTTTTTTTTGTTTGAAAGAGCAACTTTAGGAGCAAGGCGGACAACAAAAATCCGCATGAGTTATCAAGCACAATTTCCGGAAAACAGGTTTTTAGGCGAACCAATCACTATTCGAAAGGCAATGTCGCCCTCCATTTGCTCTTGTGATGTACCTAGTTAGACCAACGAGAATCGAGTAATTTTAAAGATAATGACTCGCTCTTTTTTTTGTTTGAAAGAGCAACTCTAGGCGCAAGGCGGACAACAAAATCCGCATGAGTTATCGAGCACAATTTCCGGAAAACAGGTTTTTAGGCGAACCAATGTCGCATTCCATTTGTTCTTGTGATGTACCTAGTTAGACCAACGGGAATCGAGTAATTTTGAAGATAATGACTCGCTCTTTTTTTTGTTTGAAAGAGCAACTCTAGGCGCAAGGCGGACAACAAAATCCGCATGAGTTATCGAGCACAATTTCCGGAAAACAGGTTTTTAGGCGAACCAATCACTATTCGAAAGGCAATGTCGCCCTCCATTTGCTCTTGTGATGTACCTAGTTAGACCAACGAGAATCGAGTAATTTTAAAGATAATGACTCGCTCTTTTTTTTGTTTGAAAGAGCAACTCTAGGCGCAAGGCGGACAACAAAAATCCGCATGAGTTATCGAGCACAATTTCCGGAAAACAGGTTTTTAGGCGAACCAATCACTATTCGAAAGGCAATGTCGCATTCCATGTGTTCTTGTGATGTACCTAGTTAGACCAACGGGAATCGAGTAATTTTAAAGATAATGACTCGCTCTTTTTTTTGTTTGAAAGAGCAACTCTAGGCGCAAGGCGGACAACAAAAATCCGCATGAGTTATCGAGCACAATTTCCGGAAAACAGGTTTTTAGGCGGACCAATCTCTATTCGAAAGGCAATGTCGCCCTCCATTTGCTCTTGTGATGTACCTAGTTAGACCAACGAGAATCGAGTAATTTTAAAGATAATGACTCGCTCTTTTTTTTGTTTGAAAGAGCAACTTTAGGAGCAAGGCGGACAACAAAAATCCGCATGAGTTATCAAGCACAATTTCCGGAAAACAGGTTTTTAGGCGAACCAATCACTATTCGAAAGGCAATGTCGCCCTCCATTTGCTCTTGTGATGTACCTAGTTAGACCAACGAGAATCGAGTAATTTTAAAGATAATGACTCGCTCTTTTTTTTGTTTGAAAGAGCAACTCTAGGCGCAAGGCGGACAACAAAAATCCGCATGAGTTATCGAGCACAATTTCCGGAAAACAGGTTTTTAGGCGAACCAATGTCGCATTCCATTTGTTCTTGTGATGTACCTAGTTAGACCAACGGGAATCGAGTAATTTTGAAGATAATGACTCGCTCTTTTTTTTGTTTGAAAGAGCAACTCTAGGCGCAAGGCGGACAACAAAATCCGCATGAGTTATCAAGCACAATTTCCGGAAAACAGGTTTTTAGGCGAACCAATCACTATTCGAAAGGCAATGTCGCCCTCCATTTGCTCTTGTGATGTACCTAGTTAGACCAACGAGAATCGAGTAATTTTAAAGATAATGACTCGCTCTTTTTTTTGTTTGAAAGAGCAACTCTAGGCGCAAGGCGGACAACAAAAATCCGCATGAGTTATCGAGCACAATTTCCGGAAAACAGGTTTTTAGGCGAACCAATGTCGCATTCCATGTGTTCTTGTGATGTACCTAGTTAGACCAACGGGAATCGAGTAATTTTAAAGATAATGACTCGCTCTTTTTTTTGTTTGAAAGAGCAACTCTAGGCGCAAGGCGGACAACAAAAATCCGCATGAGTTATCGAGCACAATTTCCGGAAAACAGGTTTTTAGGCGAACCAATCACTATTCGAAAGGCAATGTCGCCCTCCATTTGCTCTTGTGATGTACCTAGTTAGACCAACGAGAATCGAGTAATTTTAAAGATAATGACTCGCTCTTTTTTTTGTTTGAAAGAGCAACTCTAGGCGCAAGGCGGACAACAAAAATCCGCATGAGTTATCGAGCACAATTTCCGGAAAACAGGTTTTTAGGCGAACCAATCTCTATTCGAAAGGCAATGTCGCCCTCCATTTGCTCTTGTGATGTACCTAGTTAGACCAACGGGAATCGAGTAATTTTGAAGATAATGACTCGCTCTTTTTTTTGTTTGAAAGAGCAACTCTAGGCGCAAGGCGGACAACAAAAATCCGCATGAGTTATCGAGCACAATTTCCGGAAAACAGGTTTTTAGGCGAACCAATGTCGCATTCCATGTGTTCTTGTGATGTACCTAGTTAGACCAACGGGAATCGAGTAATTTTAAAGATAATGACTCGCTCTTTTTTTTGTTTGAAAGAGCAACTCTAGGCGCAAGGCGGACAACAAAAATCCGCATGAGTTATCGAGCACAATTTCCGGAAAACAGGTTTTTAGGCGAACCAATGTCGCATTCCATGTGTTCTTGTGATGTACCTAGTTAGACCAACGGGAATCGAGTAATTTTAAAGATAATGACTCGCTCTTTTTTTTGTTTGAAAGAGCAACTCTAGGCGCAAGGCGGACAACAAAAATCCGCATGAGTTATCGAGCACAATTTCCGGAAAACAGGTTTTTAGGCGAACCAATGTCGCATTCCATGTGTTCTTGTGATGTACCTAGTTAGACCAACGGGAATCGAGTAATTTTAAAGATAATGACTCGCTCTTTTTTTTGTTTGAAAGAGCAACTCTAGGCGCAAGGCGGACAACAAAAATCCGCATGAGTTATCGAGCACAATTTCCGGAAAACAGGTTTTTAGGCGAACCAATCACTATTCGAAAGGCAATGTCGCCCTCCATTTGCTCTTGTGATGTACCTAGTTAGACCAACGAGAATCGAGTAATTTTAAAGATAATGACTCGCTCTTTTTTTTGTTTGAAAGAGCAACTCTAGGCGCAAGGCGGACAACAAAAATCCGCATGAGTTATCGAGCACAATTTCCGGAAAACAGGTTTTTAGGCGAACCAATGTCGCATTCCATGTGTTCTTGTGATGTACCTAGTTAGACCAACGGGAATCGAGTAATTTTAAAGATACTGACTCGCTCTTTTTTTTGTTTGAAAGAGCAACTCTAGGCGCGAGGCGGACAACAAAAATCCGCATGAGTTATCGAGCACAATTTCCGGAAAACAGGTTTTTAGGCGAACCAATCACTATTCGAAAGGCAATGTCGCCCTCCATTTGCTCTTGTGATGTACCTAGTTAGACCAACGAGAATCGAGTAATTTTAAAGATAATGACTCGCTCTTTTTTTTGTTTGAAAGAGCAACTCTAGGCGCAAGGCGGACATAGACCAACGGGAATCGAGTAATTTTAAAGATACTGACTCGCTCTTTTTTTTGTTTGAAAGAGCAACTCTAGGCGCGAGGCGGACAACAAAAATCCGCATGAGTTATCGAGCACAATTTCCGGAAAACAGGTTTTTAGGCGAACCAATCACTATTCGAAAGGCAATGTCGCCCTCCATTTGCTCTTGTGATGTACCTAGTTAGACCAACGAGAATCGAGTAATTTTAAAGATAATGACTCGCTCTTTTTTTTGTTTGAAAGAGCAACTCTAGGCGCAAGGCGGACAACAAAAATCCGCATGAGTTATGGAGCACAATTTCCGGAAAACAGGTTTTTAGGCGAACCAATGTCGCATTCCATGTGTTCTTGTGATGTACCTAGTTAGACCAACGGGAATCGAGTAATTTTAAAGATAATGACTCGCTCTTTTTTTTGTTTGAAAGAGCAACTCTAGGCGCAAGGCGGACAACAAAAATCCGCATGAGTTATGGAGCACAATTTCCGGAAAACAGGTTTTTAGGCGAACCAATGTCGCATTCCATGTGTTCTTGTGATGTACCTAGTTAGACCAACGGGAATCGAGTAATTTTAAAGATAATGACTCGCTCTTTTTTTTGTTTGAAAGAGCAACTCTAGGCGCAAGGCGGACAACAAAAATCCGCATGAGTTATCGAGCACAATTTCCGGAAAACAGGTTTTTAGGCGAACCAATGTCGCATTCCATGTGTTCTTGTGATGTACCTAGTTAGACCAACGGGAATCGAGTAATTTTAAAGATAATGACTCGCTCTTTTTTTTGTTTGAAAGAGCAACTCTAGGCGCAAGGCGGACAACAAAAATCCGCATGAGTTATCGAGCACAATTTCCGGAAAACAGGTTTTTAGGCGAACCAATCACTATTCGAAAGGCAATGTCGCCCTCCATTTGCTCTTGTGATGTACCTAGTTAGACCAACGAGAATCGAGTAATTTTAAAGATAATGACTCGCTCTTTTTTTTGTTTGAAAGAACAACTCTAGGCGCAAGGCGGACAACAAAAATCCGCATGAGTTATCGAGCACAATTTCCGGAAAACAGGTTTTTAGGCGAACCAATGTCGCATTCCATGTGTTCTTGTGATGTACCTAGTTAGACCAACGGGAATCGAGTAATTTTAAAGATAATGACTCGCTCTTTTTTTTGTTTGAAAGAGCAACTCTAGGCGCAAGGCGGACAACAAAAATCCGCATGAGTTATCGAGCATAATTTCCGGAAAACAGGTTTTTAGGCGAACCAATCTCTATTCGAAAGGCAATGTCGCCCTCCATTTGCTCTTGTGATGTACCTAGTTAGACCAACGAGAATCGAGTAATTTTAAAGATAATGACTCGCTCTTTTTTTTGTTTGAAAGAGCAACTCTAGGAGCAAGGCGGACAACAAAAATCCGCATGAGTTATCAAGCACAATTTCCGGAAAACAGGTTTTTAGGCGAACCAATCACTATTCGAAAGGCAATGTCGCCCTCCATTTGCTCTTGTGATGTACCTAGTTAGACCAACGAGAATCGAGTAATTTTAAAGATAATGACTCGCTCTTTTTTTTGTTTGAAAGAGCAACTCTAGGCGCAAGGCGGACAACAAAAATCCGCATGAGTTATCGAGCACAATTTCCGGAAAACAGGTTTTTAGGCGAACCAATGTCGCATTCCATTTGTTCTTGTGATGTACCTAGTTAGACCAACGGGAATCGAGTAATTTTGAAGATAATGACTCGCTCTTTTTTTTGTTTGAAAGAGCAACTCTAGGCGCAAGGCGGACAACAAAATCCGCATGAGTTATCGAGCACAATTTCCGGAAAACAGGTTTTTAGGCGAACCAATCACTATTCGAAAGGCAATGTCGCCCTCCATTTGCTCTTGTGATGTACCTAGTTAGACCAACGAGAATCGAGTAATTTTAAAGATAATGACTCGCTCTTTTTTTTGTTTGAAAGAGCAACTCTCGGCGCAAGGCGGACAACAAAAATCCGCATGAGTTATCGAGCACAATTTCCGGAAAACAGGTTTTTAGGCGAACCAATGTCGCATTCCATTTGTTCTTGTGATGTACCTAGTTAGACCAACGGGAATCGAGTAATTTTAAAAATAATGACTCGCTCTTTTTTTTGTTTGAAAGAGCAACTCTAGGCGCAAGGCGGACAACAAAAATCCGCATGAGTTATCGAGCACAATTTCCGGAAAACAGGTTTTTAGGCGAACCAATCACTATTCGAAAGGCAATGTCGCCCTCCATTTGCTCTTGTGATGTACCTAGTTAGACCAACGAGAATCGAGTAATTTTAAAGATAATGACTCGCTCTTTTTTTTGTTTGAAAGAGCAACTCTAGGCGCAAGGCGGACAACAAAATCCGCATGAGTTATCGAGCACAATTTCCGGAAAACAGGTTTTTAGGCGAACCAATCACTATTCGAAAGGCAATGTCGCCCTCCATTTGCTCTTGTGATGTACCTAGTTAGACCAACGAGAATCGAGTAATTTTAAAGATAATGACTCGCTCTTTTTTTTTGTTTGAAAGAGCAACTCTAGGCGCGAGGCGGACAACAAAAATCCGCATGAGTTATCGAGCACAATTTCCGGAAAACAGGTTTTTAGGCGAACCAATGTCGCATTCCATGTGTTCTTGTGATGTACCTAGTTAGACCAACGGGAATCGAGTAATTTTAAAGATAATGACTCGCTCTTTTTTTTGTTTGAAAGAGCAACTCTAGGCGCAAGGCGGACAACAAAAATCCGCATGAGTTATCGAGCACAATTTCCGGAAAACAGGTTTTTAGGCGAACCAATGTCGCATTCCATGTGTTCTTGTGATGTACCTAGTTAGACCAACGGGAATCGAGTAATTTTAAAGATAATGACTCGCTCTTTTTTTTGTTTGAAAGAGCAACTCTAGGCGCAAGGCGGACAACAAAAATCCGCATGAGTTATCGAGCACAATTTCCGGAAAACAGGTTTTTAGGCGAACCAATCACTATTCGAAAGGCAATGTCGCCCTCCATTTGCTCTTGTGATGTACCTAGTTAGACCAACGAGAATCGAGTAATTTTAAAGATAATGACTCGCTCTTTTTTTTGTTTGAAAGAGCAACTCTAGGCGCAAGGCGGACAACAAAAATCCGCATGAGTTATCGAGCACAATTTCCGGAAAACAGGTTTTTAGGCGAACCAATCACTATTCGAAAGGCAATGTCGCCCTCCATTTGCTCTTGTGATGTACCTAGTTAGACCAACGAGAATCGAGTAATTTCAAAGATAATGACTCGCTCTTTTTTTTGTTTGAAAGAGCAACTCTAGGCGCAAGGCGGACAACAAAAATCCGCATGAGTTATCGAGCACAATTTCCGGAAAACAGGTTTTTAGGCGAACCAATGTCGCATTCCATGTGTTCTTGTGATGTACCTAGTTAGACCAACGAGAATCGAGTAATTTTAAAGATAATGACTCGCTCTTTTTTTTTTGTTTGAAAGAGCAACTCTAGGCGCAAGGCGGACAACAAAAATCCGCATGAGTTATCGAGCACAGTTTCCGGAAAACAGGTTTTTAGGCGAACCAATGTCGCATTCCATTTGTTCTTGTGATGTACCTAGTTAGACCAACGGGAATCGAGAAATTTTAAAGATAATGACTCGCTCTTTTTTTTGTTTGAAAGAGCAACTCTAGGCGCAAGGCGGACAACAAAAATCCGCATGAGTTATCGAGCACAATTTCCGGAAAACAGGTTTTTAGGCGAACCAATGTCGCATTCCATTTGTTCTTGTGATGTACCTAGTTAGACCAACGGGAATCGAGTAATTTTAAAGATAATGACTCGCTCTTTTTTTTGTTTGAAAGAGCAACTCTAGGCGCAAGGCGGACAACAAAAATCCGCATGAGTTATCGAGCACAATTTCCGGAAAACAGGTTTTTAGGCAAACCAATCTCTATTCGAAAGGCAATGTCGCCCTCCATTTGCTCTTGTGATGTACCTAGTTAGACCAACGAGAATCGAGTAATTTTAAAGATAATGACTCGCTCTTTTTTTTGTTTGAAAGAGCAACTCTAGGCGCAAGGCGGACAACAAAAATCCGCATGAGTTATCGAGCACAATTTCCGGAAAACAGGTTTTTAGGCGAACCAATCACTATTCGAAAGGCAATGTCGCCCTCCATTTGCTCTTGTGATGTACCTAGTTAGACCAACGAGAATCGAGTAATTTCAAAGATAATGACTCGCTCTTTTTTTTGTTTGAAAGAGCAACTCTAGGCGCAAGGCGGACAACAAAAATCCGCATGAGTTATCGAGCACAATTTCCGGAAAACAGGTTTTTAGGCGAACCAATGTCGCATTCCATGTGTTCTTGTGATGTACCTAGTTAGACCAACGAGAATCGAGTAATTTTAAAGATAATGACTCGCTCTTTTTTTTTGTTTGAAAGAGCAACTCTAGGCGCAAGGCGGACAACAAAAATCCGCATGAGTTATCGAGCACAGTTTCCGGAAAACAGGTTTTTAGGCGAACCAATGTCGCATTCCATTTGTTCTTGTGATGTACCTAGTTAGACCAACGGGAATCGAGAAATTTTAAAGATAATGACTCGCTCTTTTTTTTGTTTGAAAGAGCAACTCTAGGCGCAAGGCGGACAACAAAAATCCGCATGAGTTATCGAGCACAATTTCCGGAAAACAGGTTTTTAGGCGAACCAATGTCGCATTCCATTTGTTCTTGTGATGTACCTAGTTAGACCAACGGGAATCGAGTAATTTTAAAGATAATGACTCGCTCTTTTTTTTGTTTGAAAGAGCAACTCTAGGCGCAAGGCGGACAACAAAAATCCGCATGAGTTATCGAGCACAATTTCCGGAAAACAGGTTTTTAGGCAAACCAATCTCTATTCGAAAGGCAATGTCGCCCTCCATTTGCTCTTGTGATGTACCTAGTTAGACCAACGAGAATCGAGTAATTTTAAAGATAATGACTCGCTCTTTTTTTTGTTTGAAAGAGCAACTCTAGGCGCAAGGCGGACAACAAAAATCCGCATGAGTTATCGAGCACAATTTCCGGAAAACAGGTTTTTAGGCGAACCAATGTCGCATTCCATGTGTTCTTGTGATGTACCTAGTTAGACCAACGAGAATCGAGTAATTTTGAAGATAATGACTCGCTCTTTTTTTTGTTTGAAAGAGCAACTCTAGGCGCAAGGCGGACAACAAAATCCGCATGAGTTATCGAGCACAATTTCCGGAAAACAGGTTTTTAGGCGAACCAATGTCGCATTCCATGTGTTCTTGTGATGTACCTAGTTAGACCAACGAGAATCGAGTAATTTTAAAGATAATGACTCGCTCTTTTTTTTGTTTGAAAGAGCAACTCTAGGCGCAAGGCGGACAACAAAAATCCGCATGAGTTATCGAGCACAATTTCCGGAAAACAGGTTTTTAGGCGAACCAATGTCGCATTCCATGTGTTCTTGTGATGTACCTAGTTAGACCAACGGGAATCGAGTAATTTTAAAGATAATGACTCGCTCTTTTTTTTGTTTGAAAGAGCAACTCTAGGCGCAAGGCGGACAACAAAAATCCGCATGAGTTATCGAGCACAATTTCCGGAAAACAGGTTTTTAGGCGAACCAATGTCGCATTCCATGTGTTCTTGTGATGTACCTAGTTAGACCAACGGGAATCGAGTAATTTTAAAGATAATGACTCGCTCTTTTTTTTGTTTGAAAGAGCAACTCTAGGCGCAAGGCGGACAACAAAAATCCGCATGAGTTATCGAGCACAATTTCCGGAAAACAGGTTTTTAGGCGAACCAATCTCTATTCGAAAGGCAATGTCGCCCTCCATTTGCTCTTGTGATGTACCTAGTTAGACCAACGAGAATCAAGTAATTTTAAAGATAATGACTCGCTCTTTTTTTTGTTTGAAAGAGCAACTCTAGGAGCAAGGCGGACAACAAAAATCCGCATGAGTTATCAAGCACAATTTCCGGAAAACAGGTTTTTAGGCGAACCAATCACTATTCGAAAGGCAATGTCGCCCTCCATTTGCTCTTGTGATGTACCTAGTTAGACCAACGAGAATCGAGTAATTTTAAAGATAATGACTCGCTCTTTTTTTTGTTTGAAAGAGCAACTCTAGGCGCAAGGCGGACAACAAAAATCCGCATGAGTTATCGAGCACAATTTCCGGAAAACAGGTTTTTAGGCGAACCAATGTCGCATTCCATTTGTTCTTGTGATGTACCTAGTTAGACCAACGGGAATCGAGTAATTTTAAAGATAATGACTCGCTCTTTTTTTTGTTTGAAAGAGCAACTCTAGGCGCAAGGCGGACAACAAAAATCCGCATGAGTTAACGAGCACAATTTCCGGAAAACAGGTTTTTAGGCGAACCAATGTCGCATTCCATTTGTTCTTGTGATGTACCTAGTTAGACCAACGGGAATCGAGTAATTTTAAAGATAATGACTCGCTCTTTTTTTTGTTTGAAAGAGCAACTCTAGGCGCAAGGCGGACAACAGAATCCGCATGAGTTATCGAGCACAATTTCCGGAAAACAGGTTTTTAGGCAAACCAATCTCTATTCGAAAGGCAATGTCGCCCTCCATTTGCTCTTGTGATGTACCTAGTTAGACCAACGAGAATCGAGTAATTTTAAAGATAATGACTCGCTCTTTTTTTTGTTTGAAAGAGCAACTCTAGGCGCAAGGCGGACAACAAAAATCCGCATGAGTTATCGAGCACAATTCCCGGAAAACAGGTTTTTAGGCAAACCAATCTCTATTCGAAAGGCAATGTCGCCCTCCATTTGCTCTTGTGATGTACCTAGTTAGACCAACGGGAATCGAGTAATTTTAAAGATAATGACTCGCTCTTTTTTTTGTTTGAAAGAGCAACTCTAGGCGCAAGGCGGACAACAAAAATCCGCATGAGTTATCGAGCACAATTCCCGGAAAACAGGTTTTTAGGCAAACCAATGTCGCATTCCATTTGTTCTTGTGATGTACCTAGTTAGACCAACGGGAATCGAGTAATTTTAAAGATAATGACTCGCTCTTTTTTTTGTTTGAAAGAGCAACTCTAGGCGCAAGGCGGACAACAGAATCCGCATGAGTTATCGAGCACAATTTCCGGAAAACAGGTTTTTAGGCAAACCAATCTCTATTCGAAAGGCAATGTCGCCCTCCATTTGCTCTTGTGATGTACCTAGTTAGACCAACGAGAATCGAGTAATTTTAAAGATAATGACTCGCTCTTTTTTTTGTTTGAAAGAGCAACTCTAGGCGCAAGGCGGACAACAAAAATCCGCATGAGTTATCGAGCACAATTCCCGGAAAACAGGTTTTTAGGCAAACCAATCTCTATTCGAAAGGCAATGTCGCCCTCCATTTGCTCTTGTGATGTACCTAGTTAGACCAACGGGAATCGAGTAATTTTAAAGATAATGACTCGCTCTTTTTTTTGTTTGAAAGAGCAACTCTAGGCGCAAGGCGGACAACAAAAATCCGCATGAGTTATCGAGCACAATTCCCGGAAAACAGGTTTTTAGGCAAACCAATGTCGCATTCCATTTGTTCTTGTGATGTACCTAGTTAGACCAACGGGAATCGAGTAATTTTAAAGATAATGACTCGCTCTTTTTTTTTGTTTGAAAGAGCAACTCTAGGCGCAAGGCGGAAAACAAAAATCCGCATGAGTTATCGAGCACAATTTCCGGAAAACAGGTTTTTAGGCGAACCAATCACTATTCGAAAGGCAATGTCGCTCTCCATTTGCTCTTGTGATGTACCTAGTTAGACCAACGAGAATCGAGTAATTTTAAAGATAATGACTCGCTCTTTTTTTTGTTTGAAAGAGCAACTCTAGGCGCAAGGCGGACAACAAAAATCCGCATGAGTTATCGAGCACAATTTCCGGAAAACAGGTTTTTAGGCGAACCAATGTCGCATTCCATGTGTTCTTGTGATGTACCTAGTTAGACCAACGGGAATCGAGTAATTTTAAAGATAATGACTCGCTCTTTTTTTTGTTTGAAAGAGCAACTCTAGGCGCAAGGCGGACAACAAAAATCCGCATGAGTTATCGAGCACAATTTCCGGAAAACAGGTTTTTAGGCGAACCAATGTCGCATTCCATTTGTTCTTGTGATGTACCTAGTTAGACCAACGGGAATCGAGTAATTTTAAAGATAATGACTCGCTCTTTTTTTTGTTTGAAAGAGCAACTCTAGGCGCAAGGCGGACAACAAAAATCCGCATGAGTTATCGAGCACAGTTTCCGGAAAACAGGTTTTTAGGCGAACCAATGTCGCATTCCATTTGTTCTTGTGATGTACCTAGTTAGACCAACGGGAATCGAGTAATTTTAAAGATAATGACTCGCTCTTTTTTTTGTTTGAAAGAGCAACTCTAGGCGCAAGGCGGACAACAAAAATCCGCATGAGTTATCGAGCACAATTTCCGGAAAACAGGTTTTTAGGCGAACCAATCACTATTCGAAAGGCAATGTCGCTCTCCATTTGCTCTTGTGATGTACCTAGTTAGACCAACGAGAATCGAGTAATTTTAAAGATAATGACTCGCTCTTTTTTTTGTTTGAAAGAGCAACTCTAGGCGCAAGGCGGACAACAAAAATCCGCATGAGTTATCGAGCACAATTTCCGGAAAACAGGTTTTTAGGCGAACCAATGTCGCATTCCATTTGTTCTTGTGATGTACCTAGTTAGACCAACGGGAATCGAGTAATTTTAAAGATAATGACTCGCTCTTTTTTTTGTTTGAAAGAGCAACTCTAGGCGCAAGGCGGACAACAAAATCCGCATGAGTTATCGAGCACAATTTCCGGAAAAGAGGTTTTTAGGCAAACCAATCTCTATTCGAAAGGCAATGTCGCCCTCCATTTGCTCTTGTGATGTACCTAGTTAGACCAACGAGAATCGAGTAATTTTAAAGATAATGACTCGCTCTTTTTTTTGTTTGAAAGAGCAACTCTAGGCGCAAGGCGGACAACAAAAATCCGCATGAGTTATCGAGCACAATTTCCGGAAAACAGGTTTTTAGGCAAACCAATCTCTATTCGAAAGGCAATGTCGCCCTCCATTTGCTCTTGTGATGTACCTAGTTAGACCAACGAGAATCGAGTAATTTTAAAGATAATGACTCGCTCTTTTTTTTGTTTGAAAGAGCAACTCTAGGCGCAAGGCGGACAACAAAAATCCGCATGAGTTATCGAGCACAATTTCCGGAAAACAGGTTTTTAGGCGAACCAATGTCGCATTCCATGTGTTCTTGTGATGTACCTAGTTAGACCAACGGGAATCGAGTAATTTTAAAGATAATGACTCGCTCTTTTTTTTGTTTGAAAGAGCAACTCTAGGCGCAAGGCGGACAACAAAAATCCGCATGAGTTATCGAGCACAATTTCCGGAAAACAGGTTTTTAGGCGAACCAATGTCGCATTCCATGTGTTCTTGTGATGTACCTAGTTAGACCAACGGGAATCGAGTAATTTTAAAGATAATGACTCGCTCTTTTTTTTGTTTGAAAGAGCAACTCTAGGCGCAAGGCGGACAACAAAAATCCGCATGAGTTATCGAGCACAATTCCCGGAAAACAGGTTCTTAGGCAAACCAATCTCTATTCGAAAGGCAATGTCGCATTCCATTTGTTCTTGTGATGTACCTAGTTAGACCAACGGGAATCGAGTAATTTTAAAGATAATGACTCGCTCTTTTTTTTGTTTGAAAGAGCAACTCTAGGCGCAAGGCGGACAACAAAAATCCGCATGAGTTATCGAGCACAATTTCCGGAAAACAGGTTTTTAGGCAAACCAATCTCTATTCGAAAGGCAATGTCGCATTCCATTTGTTCTTGTGATGTACCTAGTTAGACCAACGGGAATCGAGTAATTTTAAAGATAATGACTCGCTCTTTTTTTTGTTTGAAAGAGCAACTCTAGGCGCAAGGCGGACAACAAAAATCCGCATGAGTTATCGAGCACAATTCCCGGAAAACAGGTTTTTAGGCGAACCAATGTCGCATTCCATTTGTTCTTGTGATGTACCTAGTTAGACCAACGGGAATCGAGTAATTTTAAAGATAATGACTCGCTCTTTTTTTTGTTTGAAAGAGCAACTCTAGGCGCAAGGCGGACAACAAAAATCCGCATGAGTTATCGAGCACAATTCCCGGAAAACAGGTTTTTAGGCGAACCAATGTCGCATTCCATTTGTTCTTGTGATGTACCTAGTTAGACCAACGGGAATCGAGTAATTTTAAAGATAATGACTCGCTCTTTTTTTTGTTTGAAAGAGCAACTCTAGGCGCAAGGCGGACAACAAAAATCCGCATGAGTTATCGAGCACAATTTCCGGAAAACAGGTTTTTAGGCGAACCAATCACTATTCGAAAGGCAATGTCGCCCTCCATTTGCTCTTGTGATGTACCTAGTTAGACCAACGAGAATCGAGTAATTTTAAAGATAATGACTCGCTCTTTTTTTTGTTTGAAAGAGCAACTCTAGGCGCAAGGCGGACAACAAAAATCCGCATGAGTTATCGAGCACAATTTCCGGAAAACAGGTTTTTAGGCGAACCAATGTCGCATTCCATTTGTTCTTGTGATGTACCTAGTTAGACCAACGGGAATCGAGTAATTTTAAAGATAATGACTCGCTCTTTTTTTTGTTTGAAAGAGCAACTCTAGGCGCAAGGCGGACAACAAAAATCCGCATGAGTTATCGAGCACAATTTCCGGAAAACAGGTTTTTAGGCGAACCAATCACTATTCGAAAGGCAATGTCGCTCTCTATTTGCTCTTGTGATGTACCTAGTTAGACCAACGAGAATCGAGTAATTTTAAAGATAATGACTCGCTCTTTTTTTTGTTTGAAAGAGCAACTCTAGGCGCAAGGCGGACAACAAAAATCCGCATGAGTTATCGAGCACAATTTTCGGAAAACAGGTTTTTAGGCGAACCAATCACTATTCGAAAGGCAATGTCGCCCTCCATTTGCTCTTGTGATGTACCTAGTTAGACCAACGAGAATCGAGTAATTTTAAAGATAATGACTCGCTCTTTTTTTTGTTTGAAAGAGCAACTCTAGGCGCAAGGCGGACAACAAAAATCCGCATGAGTTATCGAGCACAATTTCCGGAAAACAGGTTTTTAGGCGAACCAATGTCGCATTCCATTTGTTCTTGTAATGTACCTAGTTAGACCAACGGGAATCGAGTAATTTTAAAGATAATGACTCGCTCTTTTTTTTGTTTGAAAGAGCAACTCTAGGCGCAAGGCGGACAACAAAATCCGCATGAGTTATCGAGCACAATTTCCGGAAAACAGGTTTTTAGGCAAACCAATCTCTATTCGAAAGGCAATGTCGCCCTCCATTTGCTCTTGTGATGTACCTAGTTAGACCAACGAGAATCGAGTAATTTTAAAGATAATGACTCGCTCTTTTTTTTGTTTGAAAGAGCAACTCTAGGCGCAAGGCGGACAACAAAATCCGCATGAGTTATCGAGCACAATTTCCGGAAAACAGGTTTTTAGGCAAACCAATCTCTATTCGAAAGGCAATGTCGCCCTCCATTTGCTCTTGTGATGTACCTAGTTAGACCAACGAGAATCGAGTAATTTTAAAGATAATGACTCGCTCTTTTTTTTGTTTGAAAGAGCAACTCTAGGCGCAAGGCGGACAACAAAAATCCGCATGAGTTATCGAGCACAATTCCCGGAAAACAGGTTTTTAGGCGAACCAATCACTATTCGAAAGGCAATGTCGCCCTCCATTTGCTCTTGTGATGTACCTAGTTAGACCAACGAGAATCGAGTAATTTTAAAGATAATGACTCGCTCTTTTTTTTGTTTGAAAGAGCAACTCTAGGCGCAAGGCGGACAACAAAAATCCGCATGAGTTATCGAGCAAAATTTCCGGAAAACAGGTTTTTAGGCGAACCAATGTCGCATTCCATTTGTTCTTGTAATGTACCTAGTTAGACCAACGGGAATCGAGTAATTTTAAAGATAATGACTCGCTCTTTTTTTTGTTTGAAAGAGCAACTCTAGGCGCAAGGCGGACAACAAAATCCGCATGAGTTATCGAGCACAATTTCCGGAAAACAGGTTTTTAGGCAAACCAATCTCTATTCGAAAGGCAATGTCGCCCTCCATTTGCTCTTGTGATGTACCTAGTTAGACCAACCAGAATCGAGTAATTTTAAAGATAATGACTCGCTCTTTTTTTTGTTTGAAAGAGCAACTCTAGGCGCAAGGCGGACAACAAAAATCCGCATGAGTTATCGAGCACAATTTCCGGAAAACAGGTTTTTAGGCGAACCAATATCGCATTCCATTTGTTCTTGTGATGTACCTAGTTAGACCAACGAGAATCGAGTAATTTTAAAGATAATGACTCGCTCTTTTTTTTGTTTGAAAGAGCAACTCTAGGCGCAAGGCGGACAACAAAATCCGCATGAGTTATCGAGCACAATTTCCGGAAAACAGGTTTTTAGGCAAACCAATCTCTATTCGAAAGGCAATGTCGCCCTCCATTTGCTCTTGTGATGTACCTAGTTAGACCAACCAGAATCGAGTAATTTTAAAGATAATGACTCGCTCTTTTTTTTGTTTGAAAGAGCAACTCTAGGCGCAAGGCGGACAACAAAATCCGCATGAGTTATCGAGCACAATTTCCGGAAAACAGGTTTTTAGGCAAACCAATCTCTATTCGAAAGGCAATGTCGCCCTCCATTTGCTCTTGTGATGTACCTAGTTAGACCAACCAGAATCGAGTAATTTTAAAGATAATGACTCGCTCTTTTTTTTGTTTGAAAGAGCAACTCTAGGCGCAAGGCGGACAACAAAATCCGCATGAGTTATCGAGCACAATTTCCGGAAAACAGGTTTTTAGGCAAACCAATCTCTATTCGAAAGGCAATGTCGCCCTCCATTTGCTCTTGTGATGTACCTAGTTAGACCAACCAGAATCGAGTAATTTTAAAGATAATGACTCGCTCTTTTTTTGTTTGAAAGAGCAACTCTAGGCGCAAGGCGGACAACAAAAACCCGCATGAGTTATCGAGCACAATTTCCGGAAAACAGGTTTTTAGGCGAACCAATCACTATTCGAAAGGCAATGTCGCCCTCCATTTGCTCTTGTGATGTACCTAGTTAGACCAACGAGAATCGAGTAATTTTAAAGATAATGACTCGCTCTTTTTTTTGTTTGAAAGAGCAACTCTAGGCGCAAGGCGGACAACAAAAATCCGCATGAGTTATCGAGCACAATTTCTGGAAAACAGGTTTTTAGGGGAACCAATGTCGCATTCCATTTGTTCTTGTGATGTACCTAGTTAGACCAACGAGAATCGCGTAATTTTAAAGATAATGACTCGCTCTTTTTTTTGTTTGAAAGAGCAACTCTAGGCGCAAGGTGGACAACAAAAATCCGCATGAGTTATCGAGCACAATTTCCGGAAAACAGGTTTTTAGGCGAACCAATGTCGCATTCCATTTGTTCTTGTGATGTACCTAGTTAGACCAACGAGAATCGAGTAATTTTAAAGATAATGACTCGCTCTTTTTTTTGTTTGAAAGAGCAACTCTAGGCGCAAGGCGGACAACAAAAATCCGCATGAGTTATCGAGCACAATTTCCGGACAACAGGTTTTTAGGCGAACCAATGTCGCATTCCATGTGTTCTTGTGATGTACCTAGTTAGACCAACGAGAATCGAGTAATTTTAAAGATAATGACTCGCTCTTTTTTTTGTTTGAAAGAGCAACTCTAGGCGCAAGGCGGACAACAAAAATCCGCATGAGTTATCGAGCACAATTTCTGGAAAACAGGTTTTTAGGCGAACCAATGTCGCATTCCATTTGTTCTTGTGATGTACCTAGTTAGACCAACGAGAATCGAGTAATTTTAAAGATAATGACTCGCTCTTTTTTTTGTTTGAAAGAGCAACTCTAGGCGCAAGGCGGACAACAAAATCCGCATGAGTTATCGAGCACAATTTCCGGAAAACAGGTTTTTAGGCAAACCAATCTCTATTCGAAAGGCAATGTCGCCCTCCATTTGCTCTTGTGATGTACCTAGTTAGACCAACCAGAATCGAGTAATTTTAAAGATAATGACTCGCTCTTTTTTTTGTTTGAAAGAGCAACTCTAGGCGCAAGGCGGACAACAAAATCCGCATGAGTTATCGAGCACAATTTCCGGAAAACAGGTTTTTAGGCAAACCAATCTCTATTCGAAAGGCAATGTCGCCCTCCATTTGCTCTTGTGATGTACCTAGTTAGACCAACCAGAATCGAGTAATTTTAAAGATAATGACTCGCTCTTTTTTTTGTTTGAAAGAGCAACTCTAGGCGCAAGGCGGACAACAAAATCCGCATGAGTTATCGAGCACAATTTCCGGACAACAGGTTTTTAGGCGAACCAATGTCGCATTCCATGTGTTCTTGTGATGTACCTAGTTAGACCAACGAGAATCGAGTAATTTTAAAGATAATGACTCGCTCTTTTTTTTGTTTGAAAGAGCAACTCTAGGCGCAAGGCGGACAACAAAAATCCGCATGAGTTATCGAGCACAATTTCTGGAAAACAGGTTTTTAGGCGAACCAATGTCGCATTCCATTTGTTCTTGTGATGTACCTAGTTAGACCAACGAGAATCGAGTAATTTTAAAGATAATGACTCGCTCTTTTTTTTGTTTGAAAGAGCAACTCTAGGCGCAAGGCGGACAACAAAATCCGCATGAGTTATCGAGCACAATTTCCGGAAAACAGGTTTTTAGGCAAACCAATCTCTATTCGAAAGGCAATGTCGCCCTCCATTTGCTCTTGTGATGTACCTAGTTAGACCAACCAGAATCGAGTAATTTTAAAGATAATGACTCGCTCTTTTTTTTGTTTGAAAGAGCAACTCTAGGCGCAAGGCGGACAACAAAATCCGCATGAGTTATCGAGCACAATTTCCGGAAAACAGGTTTTTAGGCAAACCAATCTCTATTCGAAAGGCAATGTCGCCCTCCATTTGCTCTTGTGATGTACCTAGTTAGACCAACCAGAATCGAGTAATTTTAAAGATAATGACTCGCTCTTTTTTTTGTTTGAAAGAGCAACTCTAGGCGCAAGGCGGACAACAAAATCCGCATGAGTTATCGAGCACAATTTCCGGAAAACAGGTTTTTAGGCAAACCAATCTCTATTCGAAAGGCAATGTCGCCCTCCATTTGCTCTTGTGATGTACCTAGTTAGACCAACCAGAATCGAGTAATTTTAAAGATAATGACTCGCTCTTTTTTTTGTTTGAAAGAGCAACTCTAGGCGCAAGGCGGACAACAAAATCCGCATGAGTTATCGAGCACAATTTCCGGAAAACAGGTTTTTAGGCAAACCAATCTCTATTCGAAAGGCAATGTCGCCCTCCATTTGCTCTTGTGATGTACCTAGTTAGACCAACCAGAATCGAGTAATTTTAAAGATAATGACTCGCTCTTTTTTTTGTTTGAAAGAGCAACTCTAGGCGCAAGGCGGACAACAAAATCCGCATGAGTTATCGAGCACAATTTCCGGACAACAGGTTTTTAGGCGAACCAATGTCGCATTCCATGTGTTCTTGTGATGTACCTAGTTAGACCAACGAGAATCGAGTAATTTTAAAGATAATGACTCGCTCTTTTTTTTGTTTGAAAGAGCAACTCTAGGCGCAAGGCGGACAACAAAAATCCGCATGAGTTATCGAGCACAATTTCTGGAAAACAGGTTTTTAGGCGAACCAATGTCGCATTCCATTTGTTCTTGTGATGTACCTAGTTAGACCAACGAGAATCGAGTAATTTTAAAGATAATGACTCGCTCTTTTTTTTGTTTGAAAGAGCAACTCTAGGCGCAAGGCGGACAACAAAATCCGCATGAGTTATCGAGCACAATTTCCGGAAAACAGGTTTTTAGGCAAACCAATCTCTATTCGAAAGGCAATGTCGCCCTCCATTTGCTCTTGTGATGTACCTAGTTAGACCAACCAGAATCGAGTAATTTTAAAGATAATGACTCGCTCTTTTTTTTGTTTGAAAGAGCAACTCTAGGCGCAAGGCGGACAACAAAATCCGCATGAGTTATCGAGCACAATTTCCGGAAAACAGGTTTTTAGGCAAACCAATCTCTATTCGAAAGGCAATGTCGCCCTCCATTTGCTCTTGTGATGTACCTAGTTAGACCAACCAGAATCGAGTAATTTTAAAGATAATGACTCGCTCTTTTTTTTGTTTGAAAGAGCAACTCTAGGCGCAAGGCGGACAACAAAATCCGCATGAGTTATCGAGCACAATTTCCGGAAAACAGGTTTTTAGGCAAACCAATCTCTATTCGAAAGGCAATGTCGCCCTCCATTTGCTCTTGTGATGTACCTAGTTAGACCAACCAGAATCGAGTAATTTTAAAGATAATGACTCGCTCTTTTTTTGTTTGAAAGAGCAACTCTAGGCGCAAGGCGGACAACAAAAACCCGCATGAGTTATCGAGCACAATTTCCGGAAAACAGGTTTTTAGGCGAACCAATCACTATTCGAAAGGCAATGTCGCCCTCCATTTGCTCTTGTGATGTACCTAGTTAGACCAACGAGAATCGAGTAATTTTAAAGATAATGACTCGCTCTTTTTTTTGTTTGAAAGAGCAACTCTAGGCGCAAGGCGGACAACAAAAATCCGCATGAGTTATCGAGCACAATTTCTGGAAAACAGGTTTTTAGGGGAACCAATGTCGCATTCCATTTGTTCTTGTGATGTACCTAGTTAGACCAACGAGAATCGCGTAATTTTAAAGATAATGACTCGCTCTTTTTTTTGTTTGAAAGAGCAACTCTAGGCGCAAGGTGGACAACAAAAATCCGCATGAGTTATCGAGCACAATTTCCGGAAAACAGGTTTTTAGGCGAACCAATGTCGCATTCCATTTGTTCTTGTGATGTACCTAGTTAGACCAACGAGAATCGAGTAATTTTAAAGATAATGACTCGCTCTTTTTTTTGTTTGAAAGAGCAACTCTAGGCGCAAGGCGGACAACAAAAATCCGCATGAGTTATCGAGCACAATTTCCGGACAACAGGTTTTTAGGCGAACCAATGTCGCATTCCATGTGTTCTTGTGATGTACCTAGTTAGACCAACGGGAATCGAGTAATTTTAAAGATAATGACTCGCTCTTTTTTTTGTTTGAAAGAGCAACTCTAGGCGCAAGGCGGACAACAAAAATCCGCATGAGTTATCGAGCACAATTTCCGGAAAACAGGTTTTTAGGCGAACCAATCACTATTCGAAAGGCAATGTCGCCCTCCATTTGCTCTTGTGATGTACCTAGTTAGACCAACGAGAATCGAGTAATTTTAAAGATAATGACTCGCTCTTTTTTTTGTTTGAAAGAGCAACTCTAGGCGCAAGGCGGACAACAAAAATCCGCATGAGTTATCGAGCACAATTTCTGGAAAACAGGTTTTTAGGGGAACCAATGTCGCATTCCATTTGTTCTTGTGATGTACCTAGTTAGACCAACGAGAATCGAGTAATTTTAAAGATAATGACTCGCTCTTTTTTTTGTTTGAAAGAGCAACTCTAGGCGCAAGGCGGACAACAAAAATCCGCATGAGTTATCGAGCACAATTTCCGGAAAACAGGTTTTTAGGCGAACCAATGTCGCATTCCATTTGTTCTTGTGATGTACCTAGTTAGACCAACGAGAATCGAGTAATTTTAAAGATAATGACTCGCTCTTTTTTTTGTTTGAAAGAGCAACTCTAGGCGCAAGGCGGACAACAAAAATCCGCATGAGTTATCGAGCACAATTTCCGGAAAACAGGTTTTTAGGCGAACCAATGTCGCATTCCATTTGTTCTTGTGATGTACCTAGTTAGACCAACGAGAATCGAGTAATTTTAAAGATAATGACTCGCTCTTTTTTTTGTTTGAAAGAGCAACTCTAGGCGCAAGGCGGACAACAAAAATCCGCATGAGTTATCGAGCACAATTTCTGGAAAACAGGTTTTTAGGGGAACCAATGTCGCATTCCATTTGTTCTTGTGATGTACCTAGTTAGACCAACGAGAATCGAGTAATTTTAAAGATAATGACTCGCTCTTTTTTTTGTTTGAAAGAGCAACTCTAGGCGCAAGGTGGACAACAAAAATCCGCATGAGTTATCGAGCACAATTTCCGGAAAACAGGTTTTTAGGCGAACCAATGTCGCATTCCATTTGTTCTTGTGATGTACCTAGTTAGACCAACGAGAATCGAGTAATTTTAAAGATAATGACTCGCTCTTTTTTTTTGTTTGAAAGAGCAACTCTAGGCGCAAGGCGGACAACAAAAATCCGCATGAGTTATCGAGCACAATTTCTGGAAAACAGGTTTTTAGGGGAACCAATGTCGCATTCCATTTGTTCTTGTGATGTACCTAGTTAGACCAACGAGAATCGAGTAATTTTAAAGATAATGACTCGCTCTTTTTTTTGTTTGAAAGAGCAACTCTAGGCGCAAGGCGGACAACAAAAATCCGCATGAGTTATCGAGCACAATTTCTGGAAAACAGGTTTTTAGGGGAACCAATGTCGCATTCCATTTGTTCTTGTGATGTACCTAGTTAGACCAACGAGAATCGAGTAATTTTAAAGATAATGACTCGCTCTTTTTTTTGTTTGAAAGAGCAACTCTAGGCGCAAGGTGGACAACAAAAATCCGCATGAGTTATCGAGCACAATTTCCGGAAAACAGGTTTTTAGGCGAACCAATGTCGCATTCCATGTGTTCTTGTGATGTACCTAGTTAGACCAACGGGAATCGAGTAATTTTAAAGATAATGACTCGCTCTTTTTTTTGTTGGAAAGAGCAACTCTAGGCGCAAGGCGGACAACAAAAATCCGCATGAGTTATCGAGCACAATTTCCGGAAAACAGGTTTTTAGGCGAACCAATCTTTATTCGAAAGGCAATGTCGCCCTCCATCTGCTCTTGTGATGTACCTAGTTAGACCAACGAGAATCGAATAATTTTGAAGATAATGACTCGCTCTTTTTTTTGTTTGAAAGAGCAACTCTAGGCGCAAGGCGGACAACAAAAATCCGCATGAGTTATCGAGCACAATTTCCGAAAAACAGGTTTTTAGGCGAACCAATCACTATTCGAAAGGCAATGTCGCCCTCCATTTGCTCTTGTGATGTACCTAGTTAGACCAACGAGAATCGAGTAATTTTAAAGATAATGACTCGCTCTTTTTTTTGTTTGAAAGAGCAACTCTAGGCGCAAGGCGGACAACAAAAATCCGCATGAGTTATCGAGCACAATTTCCGGAAAACAGGTTTTTAGGCGAACCAATCTCTATTCGAAAGGCAATGTCGCCCTCCATTTGCTCTTGTGATGTACCTAGTTAGACCAACGAGAATCGAGTAATTTTAAAGATAATGACTCGCTCTTTTTTTTGTTTGAAAGAGCAACTCTAGGCGCAAGGCGGACAACAAAAATCCGCATGAGTTATCGAGCACAATTTCTGGAAAACAGGTTTTTAGGCGAACCAATGTCGCATTCCATTTGTTCTTGTGATGTACCTAGTTAGACCAACGAGAATCGAGTAATTTTAAAGATAATGACTCGCTCTTTTTTTTGTTTGAAAGAGCAACTCTAGGCGCAAGGCGGACAACAAAAATCCGCATGAGTTATCGAGCACAATTTCCGGAAAACAGGTTTTTAGGCGAACCAATCACTATTCGAAAGGCAATGTCGCCCTCCATTTGCTCTTGTGATGTACCTAGTTAGACCAACGAGAATCGAGTAATTTTAAAGATAATGACTCGCTCTTTTTTTTGTTTGAAAGAGCAACTCTAGGCGCAAGGCGGACAACAAAAATCCGCATGAGTTATCGAGCACAATTTCCGGAAAACAGGTTTTTAGGCGAACCAATGTCGCATTCCATTTGTTCTTGTGATGTACCTAGTTAGACCAACGGGAATCGAGTAATTTTAAAGATAATGACTCGCTCTTTTTTTTGTTTGAAAGAGCAACTCTAGGCGCAAGGCGGACAACAAAAATCCGCATGAGTTATCGAGCACAATTTCCGGAAAACAGGTTTTTAGGCGAACCAATCACTGTTCGAAAGGCAATGTCGCATTCCATTTGTTCTTGTGATGTACCTAGTTAGACCAACGAGAATCGAGTAATTTTAAAGATAATGACTCGCTCTTTTTTTTGTTTGAAAGAGCAACTCTAGGCGCAAGGCGGACAACAAAAATCCGCATGAGTTATCAAGCACAATTTCCGGACAACAGGTTTTTAGGCGAACCAATGTCGCATTCCATGTGTTCTTGTGATGTACCTAGTTAGACCAACGGGAATCGAGTAATTTTAAAGATAATGACTCGCTCTTTTTTTTGTTTGAAAGAGCAACTCTAGGCGCAAGGCGGACAACAAAAATCCGCATGAGTTATCGAGCACAATTTCCGGAAAACAGGTATTTAGGCGAACCAATCACTATTCGAAAGGCAATATCGCCCTCCATTTGCTCTTGTGATGTACCTAGTTAGACCAACGAGAATCGAGTAATTTTAAAGATAATGACTCGCTCTTTTTTTTGTTTGAAAGAGCAACTCTAGGCGCAAGGCGGACAACAAAAATCCGCATGAGTTATCGAGCACAATTTCCGGAAAACAGGTTTTTAGGCGAACCAATGTCGCATTCCATTTGTTCTTGTGATGTACCTAGTTAGACCAACGAGAATCGAGTAATTTTAAAGATAATGACTCGCTCTTTTTTTTGTTTGAAAGAGCAACTCTAGGCGCAAGGCGGACAACAAAAATCCGCATGAGTTATCGAGCACAATTTCCGGAAAACAGGTTTTTAGGCGAACCAATGTCGCATTCCATTTGTTCTTGTGATGTACCTAGTTAGACCAACGAGAATCGAGTAATTTTAAAGATAATGACTCGCTCTTTTTTTTGTTTGAAAGAGCAACTCTAGGCGCAAGGCGGACAACAAAAATCCGCATGAGTTATCGAGCACAATTTCCGGAAAACAGGTTTTTAGGCGAACCAATCACTATTCGAAAGGCAATGTCGCATTCCATTTGTTCTTGTGATGTACCTAGTTAGACCAACGGGAATCGAGTAATTTTAAAGATAATGACTCGCTCTTTTTTTTGTTTGAAAGAGCAACTCTAGGCGCAAGGCGGACAACAAAAATCCGCATGAGTTATCGAGCACAATTTCCCGAAAACAGGTTTTTAGGCGAACCAATGTCGCATTCCATTTGTTCTTGTGATGTACCTAGTTAGACCAACGGGAATCGAGTAATTTTAAAGATAATGACTCGCTCTTTTTTTTGTTTGAAAGAGCAACTCTAGGCGCAAGGCGGACAACAAAAATCCGCATGAGTTATCGAGCACAATTTCCGGAAAACAGGTTTTTAGGCGAACCAATCACTATTCGAAAGGCAATGTCGCCCTCCATTTGCTCTTGTGATGTACCTAGTTAGACCAACGAGAATCGAGTAATTTTAAAGATAATGACTCGCTCTTTTTTTTGTTTGAAAGAGCAACTCTAGGCGCAAGGCGGACAACAAAAATCCGCATGAGTTATCGAGCACAATTTCCGGAAAACAGGTTTTTAGGCGAACCAATGTCGCATTCCATGTGTTCTTGTGATGTACCTAGTTAGACCAACGGGAATCGAGTAATTTTAAAGATAATGACTCGCTCTTTTTTTTGTTTGAAAGAGCAACTCTAGGCGCAAGGCGGACAACAAAAATCCGCATGAGTTATCGAGCACAATTTCCGGAAAACAGGTTTTTAGGCGAACCAATCACTATTCGAAAGGCAATGTCGCCCTCCATTTGCTCTTGTGATGTACCTAGTTAGACCAACGAGAATCGAGTAATTTTAAAGATAATGACTCGCTCTTTTTTTTGTTTGAAAGAGCAACTCTAGGCGCAAGGCGGACAACAAAAATCCGCATGAGTTATCGAGCACAATTTCCGGAAAACAGGTTTTTAGGCGAACCAATGTCGCATTCCATTTGTTCTTGTGATGTACCTAGTTAGACCAACGGGAATCGAGTAATTTTAAAGATAATGACTCGCTCTTTTTTTTGTTTGAAAGAGCAACTCTAGGCGCAAGGCGGACAACAAAAATCCGCATGAGTTATCGAGCACAATTTCCGGAAAACAGGTTTTTAGGCGAACCAATCACTGTTCGAAAGGCAATGTCGCATTCCATTTGTTCTTGTGATGTACCTAGTTAGACCAACGAGAATCGAGTAATTTTAAAGATAATGACTCGCTCTTTTTTTTGTTTGAAAGAGCAACTCTAGGCGCAAGGCGGACAACAAAAATCCGCATGAGTTATCGAGCACAATTTCCGGAAAACAGGTATTTAGGCGAACCAATCACTATTCGAAAGGCAATATCGCCCTCCATTTGCTCTTGTGATGTACCTAGTTAGACCAACGAGAATCGAGTAATTTTAAAGATAATGACTCGCTCTTTTTTTTGTTTGAAAGAGCAACTCTAGGCGCAAGGCGGACAACAAAAATCCGCATGAGTTATCGAGCACAATTTCCGGAAAACAGGTTTTTAGGCGAACCAATGTCGCATTCCATTTGTTCTTGTGATGTACCTAGTTAGACCAACGAGAATCGAGTAATTTTAAAGATAATGACTCGCTCTTTTTTTTGTTTGAAAGAGCAACTCTAGGCGCAAGGCGGACAACAAAAATCCGCATGAGTTATCGAGCACAATTTCCGGAAAACAGGTTTTTAGGCGAACCAATGTCGCATTCCATTTGTTCTTGTGATGTACCTAGTTAGACCAACGAGAATCGAGTAATTTTAAAGATAATGACTCGCTCTTTTTTTTGTTTGAAAGAGCAACTCTAGGCGCAAGGCGGACAACAAAAATCCGCATGAGTTATCGAGCACAATTTCCGGAAAACAGGTTTTTAGGCGAACCAATCACTATTCGAAAGGCAATGTCGCCCTCCATTTGCTCTTGTGATGTACCTAGTTAGACCAACGAGAATCGAGTAATTTTAAAGATAATGACTCGCTCTTTTTTTTGTTTGAAAGAGCAACTCTAGGCGCAAGGCGGACAACAAAAATCCGCATGAGTTATCGAGCACAATTTCCGGAAAACAGGTTTTTAGGCGAACCAATGTCGCATTCCATGTGTTCTTGTGATGTACCTAGTTAGACCAACGGGAATCGAGTAATTTTAAAGATAATGACTCGCTCTTTTTTTTGTTTGAAAGAGCAACTCTAGGCGCAAGGCGGACAACAAAAATCCGCATGAGTTATCGAGCACAATTTCCGGAAAACAGGTTTTTAGGCGAACCAATCTCTATTCGAAAGGCAATGTCGCCCTCCATTTGCTCTTGTGATGTACCTAGTTAGAGCAACGAGAATCGAGTAATTTTAAAGATAATGACTCGCTCTTTATTTTGTTTGAAAGAGCAACTCTAGGCGCAAGGCGGACAACAAAAATCCGCATGAGTTATCGAGCACAATTTCCGGAAAACAGGTTTTTAGGCGAACCAATCTCTATTCGAAAGGCAATGTCGCCCTCCATTTGCTCTTGTGATGTACCTAGTTAGACCAACGAGAATCGAGTAATTTTAAAGATAATGACTCGCTCTTTTTTTTGTTTGAAAGAGCAACTCTAGGCGCAAGGCGGACAACAAAAATCCGCATGAGTTATCGAGCACAATTTCCGGAAAACAGGTTTTTAGGCGAACCAATCACTATTCGAAAGGCAATGTCGCCCTCCATTTGCTCTTGTGATGTACCTAGTTAGACCAACGAGAATCGAGTAATTTTAAAGATAATGACTCGCTCTTTTTTTTGTTTGAAAGAGCAACTCTAGGCGCAAGGCGGACAACAAAAATCCGCATGAGTTATCGAGCACAATTTCCGGAAAACAGGTTTTTAGGCGAACCAATGTCGCATTCCATGTGTTCTTGTGATGTACCTAGTTAGACCAACGGGAATCGAGTAATTTTAAAGATAATGACTCGCTCTTTTTTTTGTTTGAAAGAGCAACTCTAGGCGCAAGGCGGACAACAAAAATCCGCATGAGTTATCGAGCACAATTTCCGGAAAACAGGTTTTTAGGCGAACCAATCTCTATTCGAAAGGCAATGTCGCCCTCCATTTGCTCTTGTGATGTACCTAGTTAGAGCAACGAGAATCGAGTAATTTTAAAGATAATGACTCGCTCTTTATTTTGTTTGAAAGAGCAACTCTAGGCGCAAGGCGGACAACAAAAATCCGCATGAGTTATCGAGCACAATTTCCGGAAAACAGGTTTTTAGGCGAACCAATCTCTATTCGAAAGGCAATGTCGCCCTCCATTTGCTCTTGTGATGTACCTAGTTAGACCAACGAGAATCGAGTAATTTTAAAGATAATGACTCGCTCTTTTTTTTGTTTGAAAGAGCAACTCTAGGCGCAAGGCGGACAACAAAAATCCGCATGAGTTATCGAGCACAATTTCCGGAAAACAGGTTTTTAGGCGAACCAATCACTATTCGAAAGGCAATGTCGCCCTCCATTTGCTCTTGTGATGTACCTAGTTAGACCAACGAGAATCGAGTAATTTTAAAGATAATGACTCGCTCTTTTTTTTGTTTGAAAGAGCAACTCTAGGCGCAAGGCGGACAACAAAAATCCGCATGAGTTATCGAGCACAATTTCCGGAAAACAGGTTTTTAGGCGAACCAATGTCGCATTCCATGTGTTCTTGTGATGTACCTAGTTAGACCAACGGGAATCGAGTAATTTTAAAGATAATGACTCGCTCTTTTTTTTGTTTGAAAGAGCAACTCTAGGCGCAAGGCGGACAACAAAAATCCGCATGATTTATCGAGCACAATTTCCGGAAAACAGGTTTTTAGGCGAACCAATGTCGCATTCCATGTGTTCTTGTGATGTACCTAGTTAGACCAACGGGAATCGAGTAATTTTAAAGATAATGACTCGCTCTTTTTTTTGTTTGAAAGAGCAACTCTAGGCGCAAGGCGGACAACAAAAATCCGCATGAGTTATCGAGCACAATTTCCGGAAAACAGGTTTTTAGGCGAACCAATCTCTATTCGAAAGGCAATGTCGCCCTCCATTTGCTCTTGTGATGTACCTAGTTAGAGCAACGAGAATCGAGTAATTTTAAAGATAATGACTCGCTCTTTATTTTGTTTGAAAGAGCAACTCTAGGCGCAAGGCGGACAACAAAAATCCGCATGAGTTATCGAGCACAATTTCCGGAAAACAGGTTTTTAGGCGAACCAATCTCTATTCGAAAGGCAATGTCGCCCTCCATTTGCTCTTGTGATGTACCTAGTTAGACCAACGAGAATCGAGTAATTTTAAAGATAATGACTCGCTCTTTTTTTTGTTTGAAAGAGCAACTCTAGGCGCAAGGCGGACAACAAAAATCCGCATGAGTTATCGAGCACAATTTCCGGAAAACAGGTTTTTAGGCGAACCAATGTCGCATTCCATGTGTTCTTGTGATGTACCTAGTTAGACCAACGGGAATCGAGTAATTTTAAAGATAATGACTCGCTCTTTTTTTTGTTTGAAAGAGCAACTCTAGGCGCAAGGCGGACAACAAAAATCCGCATGAGTTATCGAGCACAATTTCCGGAAAACAGGTTTTTAGGCGAACCAATCTCTATTCGAAAGGCAATGTCGCCCTCCATTTGCTCTTGTGATGTACCTAGTTAGAGCAACGAGAATCGAGTAATTTTAAAGATAATGACTCGCTCTTTTTTTTGTTTGAAAGAGCAACTCTAGGCGCAAGGCGGACAACAAAAATCCGCATGAGTTATCGAGCACAATTTCCGGAAAACAGGTTTTTAGGCGAACCAATCTCTATTCGAAAGGCAATGTCGCCCTCCATTTGCTCTTGTGATGTACCTAGTTAGACCAACGAGAATCGAGTAATTTTAAAGATAATGACTCGCTCTTTTTTTTGTTTGAAAGAGCAACTCTAGGCGCAAGGCGGACAACAAAAATCCGCATGAGTTATCGAGCACAATTTCCGGAAAACAGGTTTTTAGGCGAACCAATGTCGCATTCCATGTGTTCTTGTGATGTACCTAGTTAGACCAACGGGAATCGAGTAATTTTAAAGATAATGACTCGCTCTTTTTTTTGTTTGAAAGAGCAACTCTAGGCGCAAGGCGGACAACAAAAATCCGCATGAGTTATCGAGCACAATTTCCGGAAAACAGGTTTTTAGGCGAACCAATCTCTATTCGAAAGGCAATGTCGCCCTCCATTTGCTCTTGTGATGTACCTAGTTAGACCAACGAGAATCGAGTAATTTTAAAGATAATGACTCGCTCTTTTTTTTGTTTGAAAGAGCAACTCTAGGCGCAAGGCGGACAACAAAAATCCGCATGAGTTATCGAGCACAATTTCCGGAAAACAGGTTTTTAGGCGAACCAATCACTATTCGAAAGGCAATGTCGCCCTCCATTTGCTCTTGTGATGTACCTAGTTAGACCAACGAGAATCGAGTAATTTTAAAGATAATGACTCGCTCTTTTTTTTGTTTGAAAGAGCAACTCTAGGCGCAAGGCGGACAACAAAAATCCGCATGAGTTATCGAGCACAATTTCCGGAAAACAGGTTTTTAGGCGAACCAATGTCGCATTCCATGTGTTCTTGTGATGTACCTAGTTAGACCAACGGGAATCGAGTAATTTTAAAGATAATGACTCGCTCTTTTTTTTGTTTGAAAGAGCAACTCTAGGCGCAAGGCGGACAACAAAAATCCGCATGATTTATCGAGCACAATTTCCGGAAAACAGGTTTTTAGGCGAACCAATGTCGCATTCCATGTGTTCTTGTGATGTACCTAGTTAGACCAACGGGAATCGAGTAATTTTAAAGATAATGACTCGCTCTTTTTTTTGTTTGAAAGAGCAACTCTAGGCGCAAGGCGGACAACAAAAATTCGCATGAGTTATCGAGCACAATTTCCGGAAAACAGGTTTTTAGGCGAACCAATCTCTATTCGAAAGGCAATGTCGCCCTCCATTTGCTCTTGTGATGTACCTAGTTAGAGCAACGAGAATCGAGTAATTTTAAAGATAATGACTCGCTCTTTATTTTGTTTGAAAGAGCAACTCTAGGCGCAAGGCGGACAACAAAAATCCGCATGAGTTATCGAGCACAATTTCCGGAAAACAGGTTTTTAGGCGAACCAATCTCTATTCGAAAGGCAATGTCGCCCTCCATTTGCTCTTGTGATGTACCTAGTTAGACCAACGAGAATCGAGTAATTTTAAAGATAATGACTCGCTCTTTTTTTTGTTTGAAAGAGCAACTCTAGGCGCAAGGCGGACAACAAAAATCCGCATGAGTTATCGAGCACAATTTCCGGAAAACAGGTTTTTAGGCGAACCAATGTCGCATTCCATTTGTTCTTGTGATGTACCTAGTTAGACCAACGAGAATCGAGTAATTTTAAAGATAATGACTCGCTCTTTTTTTTGTTTGAAAGAGCAACTCTAGGCGCAAGGCGGACAACAAAAATCCGCATGAGTTATCGAGCACAATTTCTGGAAAACAGGTTTTTAGGGGAACCAATGTCGCATTCCATTTGTTCTTGTGATGTACCTAGTTAGACCAACGAGAATCGAGTAATTTTAAAGATAATGACTCGCTCTTTTTTTTGTTTGAAAGAGCAACTCTAGGCGCAAGGCGGACAACACAAATCCGCATGAGTTATCGAGCACAATTTCCGGAAAACAGGTTTTTAGGCGAACCAATGTCGCATTCCATTTGTTCTTGTGATGTACCTAGTTAGACCAACGAGAATCGAGTAATTTTAAAGATAATGACTCGCTCTTTTTTTTGTTTGAAAGAGCAACTCTAGGCGCAAGGCGGACAACAAAAATCCGCATGAGTTATCGAGCACAATTTCCGGAAAACAGGTTTTTAGGCGAACCAATCTCTATTCGAAAGGCAATGTCGCCCTCCATTTGCTCTTGTGATGTACCTAGTTAGACCAACGAGAATCGAGTAATTTTAAAGATAATGACTCGCTCTTTTTTTTGTTTGAAAGAGCAACTCTAGGCGCAAGGCGGACAACAAAAATCCGCATGAGTTATCGAGCACAATTTCCGGAAAACAGGTTTTTAGGCGAACCAATGTCGCATTCCATTTGTTCTTGTGATGTACCTAGTTAGACCAACGGGAATCGAGTAATTTTAAAGATAATGACTCGCTCTTTTTTTTGTTTGAAAGAGCAACTCTAGGCGCAAGGCGGACAACAAAAATCCGCATGAGTTATCGAGCACAATTTCTGGAAAACAGGTTTTTAGGGGAACCAATGTCGCATTCCATTTGTTCTTGTGATGTACCTAGTTAGACCAACGAGAATCGAGTAATTTTAAAGATAATGACTCGCTCTTTTTTTTGTTTGAAAGAGCAACTCTAGGCGCAAGGCGGACAACAAAAATCCGCATCAGTTATCGAGCACAATTTCCGGAAAACAGGTTTTTAGGCGAACCAATGTCGCATTCCATGTGTTCTTGTGATGTACCTAGTTAGACAACCGAGAATCGAGTAATTTTAAAGATAATGACTCGCTCTTTTTTTTGTTTGAAAGAGCAACTCTAGGCGCAAGGCGGACAACAAAAATCCGCATGAGTTATCGAGCACAATTTCCGGAAAACAGGTTTTTAGGCGAACCAATGTCGCATTCCATTTGTTCTTGTGATGTACCTAGTTAGACCAACGGGAATCGAGTAATTTTAAAGATAATGACTCGCTCTTTTTTTTGTTTGAAAGAGCAACTCTAGGCGCAAGGCGGACAACAAAAATCCGCATGAGTTATCGAGCACAATTTCCGGACAACAGGTTTTTAGGCGAACCAATGTCGCATTCCATGTGTTCTTGTGATGTACCTAGTTAGACCAACGAGAATCGAGTAATTTTAAAGATAATGACTCGCTCTTTTTTTTGTTTGAAAGAGCAACTCTAGGCGCAAGGCGGACAACAAAAATCCGCATGAGTTATCGAGCACGATTTCCGGAAAACAGGTATTTAGGCGAACCAATCACTATTCGAAAGGCAATATCGCCCTCCATTTGCTCTTGTGATGTACCTAGTTAGACCAACGAGAATCGAGTAATTTTAAAGATAATGACTCGCTCTTTTTTTTGTTTGAAAGAGCAACTCTAGGCGCAAGGCGGACAACGAAAATCCGCATGAGTTATCGAGCACAATTTCCGGAAAACAGGTTTTTAGGCGAACCAATGTCGCATTCCATTTGTTCTTGTGATGTACCTAGTTAGACCAACGGGAATCGAGTAATTTTAAAAATAATGACTCGCTCTTTTTTTTGTTTGAAAGAGCAACTCTAGGCGCAAGGCGGACAACAAAAATCCGCATGAGTTATCGAGCACAATTTCCGGAAAACAGGTTTTTAGGCGAACCAATGTCGCATTCCATTTGTTCTTGTGATGTACCTAGTTAGACCAACGAGAATCGAGTAATTTTAAAGATAATGACTCGCTCTTTTTTTTGTTTGAAAGAGCAACTCTAGGCGCAAGGCGGACAACAAAAATCCGCATGAGTTATCGAGCACAATTTCCGGAAAACAGGTTTTTAGGCGAACCAATGTCGCATTCCATTTGTTCTTGTGATGTACCTAGTTAGACCAACGAGAATCGAGTAATTTTAAAGATAATGACTCGCTCTTTTTTTTGTTTGAAAGAGCAACTCTAGGCGCAAGGCGGACAACAAAAATCCGCATGAGTTATCGAGCACAATTTCCGGAAAACAGGTTTTTAGGCGAACCAATGTCGCATTCCATTTGTTCTTGTGATGTACCTAGTTAGACCAACGGGAATCGAGTAATTTTAAAGATAATGACTCGCTCTTTTTTTTGTTTGAAAGAGCAACTCTAGGCGCAAGGTGGACAACAAAAATCCGCATCAGTTATCGAGCACAATTTCCGGAAAACAGGTTTTTAGGCGAACCAATGTCGCATTCCATTTGTTCTTGTGATGTACCTAGTTAGACCAACGAGAATCGAGTAATTTTAAAGATAATGACTCGCTCTTTTTTTTGTTTGAAAGAGCAACTCTAGGCGCAAGGCGGACAACAAAAATCCGCATGAGTTATCAAGCACAATTTCCGGACAACAGGTTTTTAGGCGAACCAATGTCGCATTCCATGTGTTCTTGTGATGTACCTAGTTAGACCAACGAGAATCGAGTAATTTTAAAGATAATGACTCGCTCTTTTTTTTGTTTGAAAGAGCAACTCTAGGCGCAAGGCGGACAACAAAAATCCGCATGAGTTATCGAGCACAATTTCCGGAAAACAGGTATTTAGGCGAACCAATCACTATTCGAAAGGCAATATCGCCCTCCATTTGCTCTTGTGATGTACCTAGTTAGACCAACGAGAATCGAGTAATTTTAAAGATAATGACTCGCTCTTTTTTTTGTTTGAAAGAGCAACTCTAGGCGCAAGGCGGACAACAAAAATCCGCATGAGTTATCGAGCACAATTTCCGGAAAACAGGTTTTTAGGCGAACCAATCACTATTCGAAAGGCAATGTCGCCCTCCATTTGCTCTTGTGATGTACCTAGTTAGACCAACGAGAATCGAGTAATTTTAAAGATAATGACTCGCTCTTTTTTTTGTTCGAAAGAGCAACTCTAGGCGCAAGGCGGACAACAAAAATCCGCATGAGTTATCGAGCACAATTTCCGGAAAACAGGTTTTTAGGCGAACCAATGTCGCATTCCATGTGTTCTTGTGATGTACCTAGTTAGACCAACGGGAATCGAGTAATTTTAAAGATAATGACTCGCTCTTTTTTTGTTTGAAAGAGCAACTCTAGGCGCAAGGCGGACAACAAAAATCCGCATGAGTTATCGAGCACAATTTCCGGAAAACAGGTTTTTAGGCGAACCAATCTCTATTCGAAAGGCAATGTCGCCCTCCATTTGCTCTTGTGATGTACCTAGTTAGAGCAACGAGAATCGAGTAATTTTAAAGATAATGACTCGCTCTTTTTTTGTTTGAAAGAGCAACTCTAGGCGCAAGGCGGACAACAAAAATCCGCATGAGTTATCGAGCACAATTTCCGGAAAACAGGTTTTTAGGCGAACCAATCTCTATTCGAAAGGCAATGTCGCCCTCCATTTGCTCTTGTGATGTACCTAGTTAGACCAACGAGAATCGAGTAATTTTAAAGATAATGACTCGCTCTTTTTTTGTTTGAAAGAGCAACTCTAGGCGCAAGGCGGACAACAAAAATCCGCATGAGTTATCGAGCACACTTTCCGGAAAACAGGTTTTTAGGCGAACCAATCTCTATTCGAAAGGCAATGTCGCCCTCCATTTGCTCTTGTGATGTACCTAGTTAGAGCAACGGGAATCGAGTAATTTTAAAGATAATGACTCGCTCTTTTTTTGTTTGAAAGAGCAACTCTAGGCGCAAGGCGGACAACAAAAATCCGCATGAGTTATCGAGCACAATTTCCGGAAAACAGGTTTTTAGGCGAACCAATCTCTATTCGAAAGGCAATGTCGCCCTCCATTTGCTCTTGTGATGTACCTAGTTAGACCAACGAGAATCGAGTAATTTTAAAGATAATGACTCGCTCTTTTTTTTGTTTGAAAGAGCAACTCTAGGCGCAAGGCGGACAACAAAAATCCGCATGAGTTATCGAGCACAATTTCCGGAAAACAGGTTTTTAGGCGAACCAATGTCGCATTCCATTTGTTCTTGTGATGTACCTAGTTAGACCAACGGGAATCGAGTAATTTTAAAGATAATGACTCGCTCTTTTTTTTGTTTGAAAGAGCAACTCTAGGCGCAAGGCGGACAACAAAAATCCGCATGAGTTATCGAGCACAATTTCCGGAAAACAGGTTTTTAGGCGAACCAATCACTATTCGAAAGGCAATGTCGCCCTCCATTTGCTCTTGTGATGTACCTAGTTAGACCAACGAGAATCGAGTAATTTTAAAGATAATGACTCGCTCTTTTTTTTGTTTGAAAGAGCAACTCTAGGCGCAAGGCGGACAACAAAAATCCGCATGAGTTATCGAGCACAATTTCCGGAAAACAGGTTTTTAGGCGAACCAATGTCGCATTCCATGTGTTCTTGTGATGTACCTAGTTAGACAAACGGGAATCGAGTAATTTTAAAGATAATGACTCGCTCTTTTTTTTGTTTGAAAGAACAACTCTAGGCGCAAGGCGGACAACAAAAATCCGCATGAGTTATCGAGCACAATTTCCGGAAAACAGGTTTTTAGGCGAACCAATGTCGCATTCCATTTGTTCTTGTGATGTACCTAGTTAGACCAACGGGAATCGAGTAATTTTAAAGATAATGACTCGCTCTTTTTTTTGTTTGAAAGAGCAACTCTAGGCGCAAGGCGGACAACAAAAATCCGCATGAGTTATCGAGCACAATTTCCGGAAAACAGGTTTTTAGGCGAACCAATCACTATTCGAAAGGCAATGTCGCCCTCCATTTGCTCTTGTGATGTACCTAGTTAGACCAACGAGAATCGAGTAATTTTAAAGATAATGACTCGCTCTTTTTTTTGTTTGAAAGAGCAACTCTAGGCGCAAGGCGGACAACAAAAATCCGCATGAGTTATCGAGCACAATTTCCGGAAAACAGGTTTTTAGGCGAACCAATGTCGCATTCCATTTGTTCTTGTGATGTACCTAGTTAGACCAACGAGAATCGAGTAATTTTAAAGATAATGACTCGCTCTTTTTTTTGTTTGAAAGAGCAACTCTAGGCGCAAGGCGGACAACAAAAATCCGCATGAGTTATCGAGCACAATTTCCGGAAAACAGGTTTTTAGGCGAACCAATCACTATTCGAAAGGCAATGTCGCCCTCCATTTGCTCTTGTGATGTACCTAGTTAGACCAACGAGAATCGAGTAATTTTAAAGATAATGACTCGCTCTTTTTTTTGTTTGAAAGAGCAACTCTAGGCGCAAGGCGGACAACAAAAATCCGCATGAGTTATCGAGCACAATTTCCGGAAAACAGGTTTTTAGGCGAACCAATGTCGCATTCCATGTGTTCTTGTGATGTACCTAGTTAGACCAACGGGAATCGAGTAATTTTAAAGATAATGACTCGCTCTTTTTTTGTTTGAAAGAGCAACTCTAGGCGCAAGGCGGACAACAAAAATCCGCATGAGTTATCGAGCACAATTTCCGGAAAACAGGTTTTTAGGCGAACCAATCTCTATTCGAAAGGCAATGTCGCCCTCCATTTGCTCTTGTGATGTACCTAGTTAGAGCAACGAGAATCGAGTAATTTTAAAGATAATGACTCGCTCTTTTTTTGTTTGAAAGAGCAACTCTAGGCGCAAGGCGGACAACAAAAATCCGCATGAGTTATCGAGCACAATTTCCGGAAAACAGGTTTTTAGGCGAACCAATCTCTATTCGAAAGGCAATGTCGCCCTCCATTTGCTCTTGTGATGTACCTAGTTAGACCAACGAGAATCGAGTAATTTTAAAGATAATGACTCGCTCTTTTTTTGTTTGAAAGAGCAACTCTAGGCGCAAGGCGGACAACAAAAATCCGCATGAGTTATCGAGCACACTTTCCGGAAAACAGGTTTTTAGGCGAACCAATCTCTATTCGAAAGGCAATGTCGCCCTCCATTTGCTCTTGTGATGTACCTAGTTAGAGCAACGGGAATCGAGTAATTTTAAAGATAATGACTCGCTCTTTTTTTGTTTGAAAGAGCAACTCTAGGCGCAAGGCGGACAACAAAAATCCGCATGAGTTATCGAGCACAATTTCCGGAAAACAGGTTTTTAGGCGAACCAATCTCTATTCGAAAGGCAATGTCGCCCTCCATTTGCTCTTGTGATGTACCTAGTTAGACCAACGAGAATCGAGTAATTTTAAAGATAATGACTCGCTCTTTTTTTTGTTTGAAAGAGCAACTCTAGGCGCAAGGCGGACAACAAAAATCCGCATGAGTTATCGAGCACAATTTCCGGACAACAGGTTTTTAGGCGAACCAATGTCGCATTCCATGTGTTCTTGTGATGTACCTAGTTAGACCAACGAGAATCGAGTAATTTTAAAGATAATGACTCGCTCTTTTTTTTGTTTGAAAGAGCAACTCTAGGCGCAAGGCGGACAACAAAAATCCGCATGAGTTATCGAGCACAATTTCTGGAAAACAGGTTTTTAGGCGAACCAATGTCGCATTCCATGTGTTCTTGTGATGTACCTAGTTAGACCAACGGGAATCGAGTAATTTTAAAGATAATGACTCGCTCTTTTTTTTGTTTGAAAGAGCAACTCTAGGCGCAAGGTGGACAACAAAAATCCGCATCAGTTATCGAGCACAATTTCCGGAAAACAGGTTTTTAGGCGAACCAATGTCGCATTCCATTTGTTCTTGTGATGTACCTAGTTAGACCAACGAGAATCGAGTAATTTTAAAGATAATGACTCGCTCTTTTTTTTGTTTGAAAAAGCAACTCTAGGCGCAAGGCGGACAACAAAAATCCGCATGAGTTATCAAGCACAATTTCCGGACAACAGGTTTTTAGGCGAACCAATGTCGCATTCCATTTGTTCTTGTGATGTACCTAGTTAGACCAACGAGAATCGAGTAATTTTAAAGATAATGACTCGCTCTTTTTTTTGTTTGAAAGAGCAACTCTAGGCGCAAGGCGGACAACAAAAATCCGCATGAGTTATCGAGCACAATTTCTGGAAAACAGGTTTTTAGGCGAACCAATGTCGCATTCCATTTGTTCTTGTGATGTACCTAGTTAGACCAACGGGAATCGAGTAATTTTAAAGATAATGACTCGCTCTTTTTTTTGTTTGAAAGAGCAACTCTAGGCGCAAGGCGGACAACAAAAATCCGCATTAGTTATCGAGCACAATTTCCGGAAAACAGGTTTTTAGGCGAACCAATGTCGCATTCCATTTGTTCTTGTGATGTACCTAGTTAGACCAACGGGAATCGAGTAATTTTAAAGATAATGACTCGCTCTTTTTTTTGTTTGAAAGAGCAACTCTAGGCGCAAGGCGGACAACAAAAATCCGCATGAGTTATCGAGCACGATTTCCGGAAAACAGGTATTTAGGCGAACCAATCACTATTCGAAAGGCAATATCGCCCTCCATTTGCTCTTGTGATGTACCTAGTTAGACCAACGAGAATCGAGTAATTTTAAAGATAATGACTCGCTCTTTTTTTTGTTTGAAAGAGCAACTCTAGGCGCAAGGCGGACAACGAAAATCCGCATGAGTTATCGAGCACAATTTCCGGAAAACAGGTTTTTAGGCGAACCAATGTCGCATTCCATTTGTTCTTGTGATGTACCTAGTTAGACCAACGGGAATCGAGTAATTTTAAAGATAATGACTCGCTCTTTTTTTTGTTTGAAAGAGCAACTCTAGGCGCAAGGCGGACAACAAAAATCCGCATGAGTTATCGAGCACAATTTCCGGACAACAGGTTTTTAGGCGAACCAATGTCGCATTCCATGTGTTCTTGTGATGTACCTAGTTAGACCAACGAGAATCGAGTAATTTTAAAGATAATGACTCGCTCTTTTTTTTGTTTTAAAGAGCAACTCTAGGCGCAAGGCGGACAACAAAAATCCGCATGAGTTATCGAGCACAATTTCTGGAAAACAGGTTTTTAGGCGAACCAATGTCGCATTCCATTTGTTCTTGTGATGTACCTAGTTAGACCAACGAGAATCGAGTAATTTTAAAGATAATGACTCGCTCTTTTTTTTGTTTGAAAGAGCAACTCTAGGCGCAAGGCGGACAACAAAAATCCGCATGAGTTATCGAGCACAATTTCCGGAAAAACAGGTTTTTAGGCGAACCAATGTCGCATTCCATTTGTTCTTGTGATGTACCTAGTTAGACCAACGAGAATCGAGTAATTTTAAAGATAATGACTCGCTCTTTTTTTTGTTTGAAAGAGCAACTCTAGGCGCAAGGCGGACAACAAAAATCCGCATGAGTTATCGAGCACAATTTCCGGAAAACAGGTATTTAGGCGAACCAATCACTATTCGAAAGGCAATATCGCCCTCCATTTGCTCTTGTGATGTACCTAGTTAGACCAACGAGAATCGAGTAATTTTAAAGATAATGACTCGCTCTTTTTTTTGTTTGAAAGAGCAACTCTAGGCGCAAGGCGGACAACAAAAATCCGCATGAGTTATCGAGCACAATTTCCGGAAAACAGGTTTTTAGGCGAACCAATGTCGCATTCCATTTGTTCTTGTGATGTACCTAGTTAGACCAACGAGAATCGAGTAATTTTAAAGATAATGACTCGCTCTTTTTTTTGTTTGAAAGAGCAACTCTAGGCGCAAGGTGGACAACAAAAATCCGCATCAGTTATCGAGCACAATTTCCGGAAAACAGGTTTTTAGGCGAACCAATGTCGCATTCCATTTGTTCTTGTGATGTACCTAGTTAGACCAACGAGAATCGAGTAATTTTAAAGATAATGACTCGCTCTTTTTTTTGTTTGAAAGAGCAACTCTAGGCGCAAGGCGGACAACAAAAATCCGCATGAGTTATCGAGCACAATTTCCGGAAAACAGGTATTTAGGCGAACCAATCACTATTCGAAAGGCAATATCGCCCTCCATTTGCTCTTGTGATGTACCTAGTTAGACCAACGAGAATCGAGTAATTTTAAAGATAATGACTCGCTCTTTTTTTTGTTTGAAAGAGCAACTCTAGGCGCAAGGCGGACAACAAAAATCCGCATGAGTTATCGAGCACAATTTCCGGAAAACAGGTTTTTAGGCGAACCAATGTCGCATTCCATTTGTTCTTGTGATGTACCTAGTTAGACCAACGGGAATCGAGTAATTTTAAAGATAATGACTCGCTCTTTTTTTGTTTGAAAGAGCAACTCTAGGCGCAAGGCGGACAACAAAAATCCGCATGAGTTATCGAGCACAATTTCCGGAAAACAGGTTTTTAGGCGAACCAATCTCTATTCGAAAGGCAATGTCGCCCTCCATTTGCTCTTGTGATGTACCTAGTTAGAGCAACGAGAATCGAGTAATTTTAAAGATAATGACTCGCTCTTTTTTTGTTTGAAAGAGCAACTCTAGGCGCAAGGCGGACAACAAAAATCCGCATGAGTTATCGAGCACAATTTCCGGAAAACAGGTTTTTAGGCGAACCAATCTCTATTCGAAAGGCAATGTCGCCCTCCATTTGCTCTTGTGATGTACCTAGTTAGACCAACGAGAATCGAGTAATTTTAAAGATAATGACTCGCTCTTTTTTTGTTTGAAAGAGCAACTCTAGGCGCAAGGCGGACAACAAAAATCCGCATGAGTTATCGAGCACACTTTCCGGAAAACAGGTTTTTAGGCGAACCAATCTCTATTCGAAAGGCAATGTCGCCCTCCATTTGCTCTTGTGATGTACCTAGTTAGAGCAACGAGAATCGAGTAATTTTAAAGATAATGACTCGCTCTTTTTTTGTTTGAAAGAGCAACTCTAGGCGCAAGGCGGACAACAAAAATCCGCATGAGTTATCGAGCACAATTTCCGGAAAACAGGTTTTTAGGCGAACCAATCTCTATTCGAAAGGCAATGTCGCCCTCCATTTGCTCTTGTGATGTACCTAGTTAGACCAACGAGAATCGAGTAATTTTAAAGATAATGACTCGCTCTTTTTTTTGTTTGAAAGAGCAACTCTAGGCGCAAGGCGGACAACAAAAATCCGCATGAGTTATCGAGCACAATTTCCGGAAAACAGGTTTTTAGGCGAACCAATCACTATTCGAAAGGCAATGTCGCCCTCCATTTGCTCTTGTGATGTACCTAGTTAGACCAACGAGAATCGAGTAATTTTAAAGATAATGACTCGCTCTTTTTTTTGTTTGAAAGAGCAACTCTAGGCGCAAGGCGGACAACAAAAATCCGCATGAGTTATCGAGCACAATTTCCGGAAAACAGGTTTTTAGGCGAACCAATGTCGCATTCCATGTGTTCTTGTGATGTACCTAGTTAGACAAACGGGAATCGAGTAATTTTAAAGATAATGACTCGCTCTTTTTTTTGTTTGAAAGAACAACTCTAGGCGCAAGGCGGACAACAAAAATCCGCATGAGTTATCGAGCACAATTTCCGGAAAACAGGTTTTTAGGCGAACCAATGTCGCATTCCATTTGTTCTTGTGATGTACCTAGTTAGACCAACGGGAATCGAGTAATTTTAAAGATAATGACTCGCTCTTTTTTTTGTTTGAAAGAGCAACTCTAGGCGCAAGGCGGACAACAAAAATCCGCATCAGTTATCGAGCACAATTTCCGGAAAACAGGTTTTTAGGCGAACCAATGTCGCATTCCATTTGTTCTTGTGATGTACCTAGTTAGACCAACGAGAATCGAGTAATTTTAAAGATAATGACTCGCTCTTTTTTTTGTTTGAAAGAGCAACTCTAGGCGCAAGGCGGACAACAAAAATCCGCATGAGTTATCGAGCACAATTTCCGGACAACAGGTTTTTAGGCGAACCAATGTCGCATTCCATGTGTTCTTGTGATGTACCTAGTTAGACCAACGAGAATCGAGTAATTTTAAAGATAATGACTCGCTCTTTTTTTTGTTTGAAAGAGCAACTCTAGGCGCAAGGCGGACAACAAAAATCCGCATGAGTTATCGAGCACAATTTCTGGAAAACAGGTTTTTAGGCGAACCAATGTCGCATTCCATTTGTTCTTGTGATATACCTAGTTAGACCAACGGGAATCGAGTAATTTTAAAGATAATGACTCGCTCTTTTTTTTGTTTGAAAGAGCAACTCTAGGCGCAAGGTGGACAACAAAAATCCGCATCAGTTATCGAGCACAATTTCCGGAAAACAGGTTTTTAGGCGAACCAATGTCGCATTCCATTTGTTCTTGTGATGTACCTAGTTAGACCAACGAGAATCGAGTAATTTTAAAGATAATGACTCGCTCTTTTTTTTGTTTGAAAGAGCAACTCTAGGCGCAAGGCGGACAACAAAAATCCGCATGAGTTATCGAGCACAATTTCCGGACAACAGGTTTTTAGGCGAACCAATGTCGCATTCCATGTGTTCTTGTGATGTACCTAGTTAGACCAACGAGAATCGAGTAATTTTAAAGATAATGACTCGCTCTTTTTTTTGTTTGAAAGAGCAACTCTAGGCGCAAGGCGGACAACAAAAATCCGCATGAGTTATCGAGCACAATTTCTGGAAAACAGGTTTTTAGGCGAACCAATGTCGCATTCCATTTGTTCTTGTGATATACCTAGTTAGACCAACGGGAATCGAGTAATTTTAAAGATAATGACTCGCTCTTTTTTTTGTTTGAAAGAGCAACTCTAGGCGCAAGGTGGACAACAAAAATCCGCATCAGTTATCGAGCACAATTTCCGGAAAACAGGTTTTTAGGCGAACCAATGTCGCATTCCATTTGTTCTTGTGATGTACCTAGTTAGACCAACGAGAATCGAGTAATTTTAAAGATAATGACTCGCTCTTTTTTTTGTTTGAAAGAGCAACTCTAGGCGCAAGGCGGACAACAAAAATCCGCATGAGTTATCAAGCACAATTTCCGGACAACAGGTTTTTAGGCGAACCAATGTCGCATTCCATGTGTTCTTGTGATGTACCTAGTTAGACCAACGAGAATCGAGTAATTTTAAAGATAATGACTCGCTCTTTTTTTTGTTTGAAAGAGCAACTCTAGGCGCAAGGCGGACAACAAAAATCCGCATGAGTTATCGAGCACAATTTCCGGAAAACAGGTATTTAGGCGAACCAATCACTATTCGAAAGGCAATATCGCCCTCCATTTGCTCTTGTGATGTACCTAGTTAGACCAACGAGAATCGAGTAATTTTAAAGATAATGACTCGCTCTTTTTTTTGTTTGAAAGAGCAACTCTAGGCGCAAGGCGGACAACAAAAATCCGCATGAGTTATCGAGCACAATTTCTGGAAAACAGGTTTTTAGGCGAACCAATGTCGCATTCCATTTGTTCTTGTGATATACCTAGTTAGACCAACGGGAATCGAGTAATTTTAAAGATAATGACTCGCTCTTTTTTTTGTTTGAAAGAGCAACTCTAGGCGCAAGGTGGACAACAAAAATCCGCATCAGTTATCGAGCACAATTTCCGGAAAACAGGTTTTTAGGCGAACCAATGTCGCATTCCATTTGTTCTTGTGATGTACCTAGTTAGACCAACGAGAATCGAGTAATTTTAAAGATAATGACTCGCTCTTTTTTTTGTTTGAAAGAGCAACTCTAGGCGCAAGGCGGACAACAAAAATCCGCATGAGTTATCAAGCACAATTTCCGGACAACAGGTTTTTAGGCGAACCAATGTCGCATTCCATGTGTTCTTGTGATGTACCTAGTTAGACCAACGAGAATCGAGTAATTTTAAAGATAATGACTCGCTCTTTTTTTTGTTTGAAAGAGCAACTCTAGGCGCAAGGCGGACAACAAAAATCCGCATGAGTTATCGAGCACAATTTCCGGAAAACAGGTATTTAGGCGAACCAATCACTATTCGAAAGGCAATATCGCCCTCCATTTGCTCTTGTGATGTACCTAGTTAGACCAACGAGAATCGAGTAATTTTAAAGATAATGACTCGCTCTTTTTTTTGTTTGAAAGAGCAACTCTAGGCGCAAGGCGGACAACAAAAATCCGCATGAGTTATCGAGCACAATTTCCGGAAAACAGGTTTTTAGGCGAACCAATGTCGCATTCCATTTGTTCTTGTGATGTACCTAGTTAGACCAACGAGAATCGAGTAATTTTAAAGATAATGACTCGCTCTTTTTTTTGTTTGAAAGAGCAACTCTAGGCGCAAGGCGTACAACAAAAATCCGCATCAGTTATCGAGCACAATTTCCGGAAAACAGGTTTTTAGGCGAACCAATCACTATTCGAAAGGCAATGTCGCCCTCCATCTGCTCTTGTGATGTACCTAGTTAGACCAACGAGAATCGAGTAATTTTAAAGATAATGACTCGCTCTTTTTTTTGTTTGAAAGAGCAACTCTAGGCGCAAGGCGGACAACAAAAATCCGCATGAGTTATCGAGCACAATTTCCGGAAAACAGGTTTTTAGGCGAACCAATCACTATTCGAAAGGCAATGTCGCCCTCCATTTGCTCTTGTGATGTACCTAGTTAGACCAACGAGAATCGAGTAATTTTAAAGATAATGACTCGCTCTTTTTTTTGTTCGAAAGAGCAACTCTAGGCGCAAGGCGGACAACAAAAATCCGCATGAGTTATCGAGCACAATTTCCGGAAAACAGGTTTTTAGGCGAACCAATCTCTATTCGAAAGGCAATGTCGCCCTCCATTTGCTCTTGTGATGTACCTAGTTAGAGCAACGAGAATCGAGTAATTTTAAAGATAATGACTCGCTCTTTTTTTGTTTGAAAGAGCAACTCTAGGCGCAAGGCGGACAACAAAAATCCGCATGAGTTATCGAGCACAATTTCCGGAAAACAGGTTTTTAGGCGAACCAATCTCTATTCGAAAGGCAATGTCGCCCTCCATTTGCTCTTGTGATGTACCTAGTTAGACCAACGAGAATCGAGTAATTTTAAAGATAATGACTCGCTCTTTTTTTGTTTGAAAGAGCAACTCTAGGCGCAAGGCGGACAACAAAAATCCGCATGAGTTATCGAGCACAATTTCCGGAAAACAGGTTTTTAGGCGAACCAATCTCTATTCGAAAGGCAATGTCGCCCTCCATTTGTTCTTGTGATGTACCTAGTTAGAGCAACGAGAATCGAGTAATTTTAAAGATAATGACTCGCTCTTTTTTTGTTTGAAAGAGCAACTCTAGGCGCAAGGCGGACAACAAAAATCCGCATGAGTTATCGAGCACAATTTCCGGAAAACAGGTTTTTAGGCGAACCAATCTCTATTCGAAAGGCAATGTCGCCCTCCATTTGCTCTTGTGATGTACCTAGTTAGACCAACGAGAATCGAGTAATTTTAAAGATAATGACTCGCTCTTTTTTTTGTTTGAAAGAGCAACTCTAGGCGCAAGGCGGACAACAAAAATCCGCATGAGTTATCGAGCACAATTTCCGGAAAACAGGTTTTTAGGCGAACCAATGTCGCATTCCATTTGTTCTTGTGATGTACCTAGTTAGACCAACGGGAATCGAGTAATTTTAAAGATAATGACTCGCTCTTTTTTTTGTTTGAAAGAGCAACTCTAGGCGCAAGGCGGACAACACAAATCCGCATGAGTTATCGAGCACAATTTCCGGAAAACAGGTTTTTAGGCGAACCAATCACTATTCGAAAGGCAATGTCGCCCTCCATTTGCTCTTGTGATGTACCTAGTTAGACCAACGAGAATCGAGTAATTTTAAAGATAATGACTCGCTCTTTTTTTTGTTTGAAAGAGCAACTCTAGGCGCAAGGCGGACAACAAAAATCCGCATGAGTTATCAAGCACAATTTCCGGAAAACAGGTTTTTAGGCGAACCAATGTCGCATTCCATGTGTTCTTGTGATGTACCTAGTTAGACCAACGGGAATCGAGTAATTTTAAAGATAATGACTCGCTCTTTTTTTTGTTTGAAAGAGCAACTCTAGGCGCAAGGCGGACAACAAAAATCCGCATGAGTTATCGAGCACAATTTCCGGAAAACAGGTTTTTAGGCGAACCAATGTCGCATTCCATTTGTTCTTGTGATGTACCTAGTTAGACCAACGGGAATCGAGTAATTTTAAAGATAATGACTCGCTCTTTTTTTTGTTTGAAAGAGCAACTCTAGGCGCAAGGCGGACAACAAAAATCCGCATCAGTTATCGAGCACAATTTCCGGAAAACAGGTTTTTAGGCGAACCAATGTCGCATTCCATTTGTTCTTGTGATGTACCTAGTTAGACCAACGAGAATCGAGTAATTTTAAAGATAATGACTCGCTCTTTTTTTTGTTTGAAAGAGCAACTCTAGGCGCAAGGCGGACAACAAAAATCCGCATGAGTTATCGAGCACAATTTCCGGACAACAGGTTTTTAGGCGAACCAATGTCGCATTCCATGTGTTCTTGTGATGTACCTAGTTAGACCAACGAGAATCGAGTAATTTTAAAGATAATGACTCGCTCTTTTTTTTGTTTGAAAGAGCAACTCTAGGCGCAAGGCGGACAACAAAAATCCGCATGAGTTATCGAGCACAATTTCCGGAAAACAGGTTTTTAGGCGAACCAATCACTATTCGAAAGGCAATGTCGCCCTCCATTTGCTCTTGTGATGTACCTAGTTAGACCAACGAGAATCGAGTAATTTTAAAGATAATGACTCGCTCTTTTTTTTGTTTGAAAGAGCAACTCTAGGCGCAAGGCGGACAACAAAAATCCGCATGAGTTATCAAGCACAATTTCCGGAAAACAGGTTTTTAGGCGAACCAATGTCGCATTCCATGTGTTCTTGTGATGTACCTAGTTAGACCAACGGGAATCGAGTAATTTTAAAGATAATGACTCGCTCTTTTTTTTTGTTTGAAAGAGCAACTCTAGGCGCAAGGCGGACAACAAAAATCCGCATGAGTTATCGAGCACAATTTCCGGAAAACAGGTTTTTAGGCGAACCAATGTCGCATTCCATTTGTTCTTGTGATGTACCTAGTTAGACCAACGGGAATCGAGTAATTTTAAAGATAATGACTCGCTCTTTTTTTTGTTTGAAAGAGCAACTCTAGGCGCAAGGCGGACAACAAAAATCCGCATGAGTTATCGAGCACAATTTCCGGAAAACAGGTTTTTAGGCGAACCAATGTCGCATTCCATTTGTTCTTGTGATGTACCTAGTTAGACCAACGAGAATCGAGTAATTTTAAAGATAATGACTCGCTCTTTTTTTTGTTTGAAAGAGCAACTCTAGGCGCAAGGCGGACAACAAAAATCCGCATGAGTTATCGAGCACAATTTCCGGAAAACAGGTTTTTAGGCGAACCAATGTCGCATTCCATTTGTTCTTGTGATGTACCTAGTTAGACCAACGGGAATCGAGTAATTTTAAAGATAATGACTCGCTCTTTTTTTTGTTTGAAAGAGCAACTCTAGGCGCAAGGCGGACAACAAAAATCCGCATCAGTTATCGAGCACAATTTCCGGAAAACAGGTTTTTAGGCGAACCAATGTCGCATTCCATTTGTTCTTGTGATGTACCTAGTTAGACCAACGAGAATCGAGTAATTTTAAAGATAATGACTCGCTCTTTTTTTTGTTTGAAAGAGCAACTCTAGGCGCAAGGCGGACAACAAAAATCCGCATCAGTTATCGAGCACAATTTCCGGAAAACAGGTTTTTAGGCGAACCAATGTCGCATTCCATTTGTTCTTGTGATGTACCTAGTTAGACCAACGGGAATCGAGTAATTTTAAAGATAATGACTCGCTCTTTTTTTTGTTTGAAAGAGCAACTCTAGGCGCAAGGCGGACAACAAAAATCCGCATGAGTTATCGAGCACAATTTCCGGACAACAGGTTTTTAGGCGAACCAATGTCGCATTCCATGTGTTCTTGTGATGTACCTAGTTAGACCAACGAGAATCGAGTAATTTTAAAGATAATGACTCGCTCTTTTTTTTGTTTGAAAGAGCAACTCTAGGCGCAAGGCGGACAACAAAAATCCGCATGAGTTATCGAGCACAATTTCTGGAAAACAGGTTTTTAGGCGAACCAATGTCGCATTCCATTTGTTCTTGTGATGTACCTAGTTAGACCAACGGGAATCGAGTAATTTTAAAGATAATGACTCGCTCTTTTTTTTGTTTGAAAGAGCAACTCTAGGCGCAAGGTGGACAACAAAAATCCGCATCAGTTATCGAGCACAATTTCCGGAAAACAGGTTTTTAGGCGAACCAATGTCGCATTCCATTTGTTCTTGTGATGTACCTAGTTAGACCAACGAGAATCGAGTAATTTTAAAGATAATGACTCGCTCTTTTTTTTGTTTGAAAGAGCAACTCTAGGCGCAAGGCGGACAACAAAAATCCGCATGAGTTATCAAGCACAATTTCCGGACAACAGGTTTTTAGGCGAACCAATGTCGCATTCCATGTGTTCTTGTGATGTACCTAGTTAGACCAACGAGAATCGAGTAATTTTAAAGATAATGACTCGCTCTTTTTTTTGTTTGAAAGAGCAACTCTAGGCGCAAGGCGGACAACAAAAATCCGCATGAGTTATCGAGCACAATTTCCGGAAAACAGGTTTTTAGGCGAACCAATGTCGCATTCCATTTGTTCTTGTGATGTACCTAGTTAGACCAACGGGAATCGAGTAATTTTAAAGATAATGACTCGCTCTTTTTTTTGTTTGAAAGAGCAACTCTAGGCGCAAGGCGGACAACAAAAATCCGCATCAGTTATCGAGCACAATTTCCGGAAAACAGGTTTTTAGGCGAACCAATGTCGCATTCCATTTGTTCTTGTGATGTACCTAGTTAGACCAACGAGAATCGAGTAATTTTAAAGATAATGACTCGCTCTTTTTTTTGTTTGAAAGAGCAACTCTAGGCGCAAGGCGGACAACAAAAATCCGCATGAGTTATCGAGCACAATTTCCGGACAACAGGTTTTTAGGCGAACCAATGTCGCATTCCATGTGTTCTTGTGATGTACCTAGTTAGACCAACGAGAATCGAGTAATTTTAAAGATAATGACTCGCTCTTTTTTTTGTTTGAAAGAGCAACTCTAGGCGCAAGGCGGACAACAAAAATCCGCATGAGTTATCGAGCACAATTTCCGGAAAACAGGTTTTTAGGCGAACCAATCACTATTCGAAAGGCAATGTCGCCCTCCATTTGCTCTTGTGATGTACCTAGTTAGACCAACGAGAATCGAGTAATTTTAAAGATAATGACTCGCTCTTTTTTTTGTTTGAAAGAGCAACTCTAGGCGCAAGGCGGACAACAAAAATCCGCATGAGTTATCAAGCACAATTTCCGGAAAACAGGTTTTTAGGCGAACCAATGTCGCATTCCATGTGTTCTTGTGATGTACCTAGTTAGACCAACGGGAATCGAGTAATTTTAAAGATAATGACTCGCTCTTTTTTTTTGTTTGAAAGAGCAACTCTAGGCGCAAGGCGGACAACAAAAATCCGCATGAGTTATCGAGCACAATTTCCGGAAAACAGGTTTTTAGGCGAACCAATGTCGCATTCCATTTGTTCTTGTGATGTACCTAGTTAGACCAACGGGAATCGAGTAATTTTAAAGATAATGACTCGCTCTTTTTTTTGTTTGAAAGAGCAACTCTAGGCGCAAGGCGGACAACAAAAATCCGCATGAGTTATCGAGCACAATTTCCGGAAAACAGGTTTTTAGGCGAACCAATGTCGCATTCCATTTGTTCTTGTGATGTACCTAGTTAGACCAACGAGAATCGAGTAATTTTAAAGATAATGACTCGCTCTTTTTTTTGTTTGAAAGAGCAACTCTAGGCGCAAGGCGGACAACAAAAATCCGCATGAGTTATCGAGCACAATTTCCGGAAAACAGGTTTTTAGGCGAACCAATGTCGCATTCCATTTGTTCTTGTGATGTACCTAGTTAGACCAACGGGAATCGAGTAATTTTAAAGATAATGACTCGCTCTTTTTTTTGTTTGAAAGAGCAACTCTAGGCGCAAGGCGGACAACAAAAATCCGCATCAGTTATCGAGCACAATTTCCGGAAAACAGGTTTTTAGGCGAACCAATGTCGCATTCCATTTGTTCTTGTGATGTACCTAGTTAGACCAACGAGAATCGAGTAATTTTAAAGATAATGACTCGCTCTTTTTTTTGTTTGAAAGAGCAACTCTAGGCGCAAGGCGGACAACAAAAATCCGCATCAGTTATCGAGCACAATTTCCGGAAAACAGGTTTTTAGGCGAACCAATGTCGCATTCCATTTGTTCTTGTGATGTACCTAGTTAGACCAACGGGAATCGAGTAATTTTAAAGATAATGACTCGCTCTTTTTTTTGTTTGAAAGAGCAACTCTAGGCGCAAGGCGGACAACAAAAATCCGCATGAGTTATCGAGCACAATTTCCGGACAACAGGTTTTTAGGCGAACCAATGTCGCATTCCATGTGTTCTTGTGATGTACCTAGTTAGACCAACGAGAATCGAGTAATTTTAAAGATAATGACTCGCTCTTTTTTTTGTTTGAAAGAGCAACTCTAGGCGCAAGGCGGACAACAAAAATCCGCATGAGTTATCGAGCACAATTTCTGGAAAACAGGTTTTTAGGCGAACCAATGTCGCATTCCATTTGTTCTTGTGATGTACCTAGTTAGACCAACGGGAATCGAGTAATTTTAAAGATAATGACTCGCTCTTTTTTTTGTTTGAAAGAGCAACTCTAGGCGCAAGGTGGACAACAAAAATCCGCATCAGTTATCGAGCACAATTTCCGGAAAACAGGTTTTTAGGCGAACCAATGTCGCATTCCATTTGTTCTTGTGATGTACCTAGTTAGACCAACGAGAATCGAGTAATTTTAAAGATAATGACTCGCTCTTTTTTTTGTTTGAAAGAGCAACTCTAGGCGCAAGGCGGACAACAAAAATCCGCATGAGTTATCAAGCACAATTTCCGGACAACAGGTTTTTAGGCGAACCAATGTCGCATTCCATGTGTTCTTGTGATGTACCTAGTTAGACCAACGAGAATCGAGTAATTTTAAAGATAATGACTCGCTCTTTTTTTTGTTTGAAAGAGCAACTCTAGGCGCAAGGCGGACAACAAAAATCCGCATGAGTTATCGAGCACAATTTCCGGAAAACAGGTTTTTAGGCGAACCAATGTCGCATTCCATTTGTTCTTGTGATGTACCTAGTTAGACCAACGAGAATCGAGTAATTTTAAAGATAATGACTCGCTCTTTTTTTTGTTTGAAAGAGCAACTCTAGGCGCAAGGCGGACAACAAAAATCCGCATCAGTTATCGAGCACAATTTCCGGAAAACAGGTTTTTAGGCGAACCAATCACTATTCGAAAGGCAATGTCGCCCTCCATCTGCTCTTGTGATGTACCTAGTTAGACCAACGAGAATCGAGTAATTTTAAAGATAATGACTCGCTCTTTTTTTTGTTTGAAAGAGCAACTCTAGGCGCAAGGCGGACAACAAAAATCCGCATGAGTTATCGAGCACAATTTCCGGAAAACAGGTTTTTAGGCGAACCAATCACTATTCGAAAGGCAATGTCGCCCTCCATTTGCTCTTGTGATGTACCTAGTTAGACCAACGAGAATCGAGTAATTTTAAAGATAATGACTCGCTCTTTTTTTTGTTCGAAAGAGCAACTCTAGGCGCAAGGCGGACAACAAAAATCCGCATGAGTTATCGAGCACAATTTCCGGAAAACAGGTTTTTAGGCGAACCAATGTCGCATTCCATGTGTTCTTGTGATGTACCTAGTTAGACCAACGGGAATCGAGTAATTTTAAAGATAATGACTCGCTCTTTTTTTGTTTGAAAGAGCAACTCTAGGCGCAAGGCGGACAACAAAAATCCGCATGAGTTATCGAGCACAATTTCCGGAAAACAGGTTTTTAGGCGAACCAATCTCTATTCGAAAGGCAATGTCGCCCTCCATTTGCTCTTGTGATGTACCTAGTTAGAGCAACGAGAATCGAGTAATTTTAAAGATAATGACTCGCTCTTTTTTTGTTTGAAAGAGCAACTCTAGGCGCAAGGCGGACAACAAAAATCCGCATGAGTTATCGAGCACAATTTCCGGAAAACAGGTTTTTAGGCGAACCAATCTCTATTCGAAAGGCAATGTCGCCCTCCATTTGCTCTTGTGATGTACCTAGTTAGACCAACGAGAATCGAGTAATTTTAAAGATAATGACTCGCTCTTTTTTTGTTTGAAAGAGCAACTCTAGGCGCAAGGCGGACAACAAAAATCCGCATGAGTTATCGAGCACAATTTCCGGACAACAGGTTTTTAGGCGAACCAATGTCGCATTCCATGTGTTCTTGTGATGTACCTAGTTAGACCAACGAGAATCGAGTAATTTTAAAGATAATGACTCGCTCTTTTTTTTGTTTGAAAGAGCAACTCTAGGCGCAAGGCGGACAACAAAAATCCGCATGAGTTATCGAGCACAATTTCTGGAAAACAGGTTTTTAGGCGAACCAATGTCGCATTCCATTTGTTCTTGTGATGTACCTAGTTAGACCAACGGGAATCGAGTAATTTTAAAGATAATGACTCGCTCTTTTTTTTGTTTGAAAGAGCAACTCTAGGCGCAAGGTGGACAACAAAAATCCGCATCAGTTATCGAGCACAATTTCCGGAAAACAGGTTTTTAGGCGAACCAATGTCGCATTCCATTTGTTCTTGTGATGTACCTAGTTAGACCAACGAGAATCGAGTAATTTTAAAGATAATGACTCGCTCTTTTTTTTGTTTGAAAGAGCAACTCTAGGCGCAAGGCGGACAACAAAAATCCGCATGAGTTATCAAGCACAATTTCCGGACAACAGGTTTTTAGGCGAACCAATGTCGCATTCCATGTGTTCTTGTGATGTACCTAGTTAGACCAACGAGAATCGAGTAATTTTAAAGATAATGACTCGCTCTTTTTTTTGTTTGAAAGAGCAACTCTAGGCGCAAGGCGGACAACAAAAATCCGCATGAGTTATCGAGCACAATTTCCGGAAAACAGGTTTTTAGGCGAACCAATGTCGCATTCCATTTGTTCTTGTGATGTACCTAGTTAGACCAACGAGAATCGAGTAATTTTAAAGATAATGACTCGCTCTTTTTTTTGTTTGAAAGAGCAACTCTAGGCGCAAGGCGGACAACAAAAATCCGCATCAGTTATCGAGCACAATTTCCGGAAAACAGGTTTTTAGGCGAACCAATCACTATTCGAAAGGCAATGTCGCCCTCCATCTGCTCTTGTGATGTACCTAGTTAGACCAACGAGAATCGAGTAATTTTAAAGATAATGACTCGCTCTTTTTTTTGTTTGAAAGAGCAACTCTAGGCGCAAGGCGGACAACAAAAATCCGCATGAGTTATCGAGCACAATTTCCGGAAAACAGGTTTTTAGGCGAACCAATCACTATTCGAAAGGCAATGTCGCCCTCCATTTGCTCTTGTGATGTACCTAGTTAGACCAACGAGAATCGAGTAATTTTAAAGATAATGACTCGCTCTTTTTTTTGTTCGAAAGAGCAACTCTAGGCGCAAGGCGGACAACAAAAATCCGCATGAGTTATCGAGCACAATTTCCGGAAAACAGGTTTTTAGGCGAACCAATGTCGCATTCCATGTGTTCTTGTGATGTACCTAGTTAGACCAACGGGAATCGAGTAATTTTAAAGATAATGACTCGCTCTTTTTTTGTTTGAAAGAGCAACTCTAGGCGCAAGGCGGACAACAAAAATCCGCATGAGTTATCGAGCACAATTTCCGGAAAACAGGTTTTTAGGCGAACCAATCTCTATTCGAAAGGCAATGTCGCCCTCCATTTGCTCTTGTGATGTACCTAGTTAGAGCAACGAGAATCGAGTAATTTTAAAGATAATGACTCGCTCTTTTTTTGTTTGAAAGAGCAACTCTAGGCGCAAGGCGGACAACAAAAATCCGCATGAGTTATCGAGCACAATTTCCGGAAAACAGGTTTTTAGGCGAACCAATCTCTATTCGAAAGGCAATGTCGCCCTCCATTTGCTCTTGTGATGTACCTAGTTAGACCAACGAGAATCGAGTAATTTTAAAGATAATGACTCGCTCTTTTTTTGTTTGAAAGAGCAACTCTAGGCGCAAGGCGGACAACAAAAATCCGCATGAGTTATCGAGCACAATTTCCGGAAAACAGGTTTTTAGGCGAACCAATCTCTATTCGAAAGGCAATGTCGCCCTCCATTTGCTCTTGTGATGTACCTAGTTAGAGCAACGAGAATCGAGTAATTTTAAAGATAATGACTCGCTCTTTTTTTGTTTGAAAGAGCAACTCTAGGCGCAAGGCGGACAACAAAAATCCGCATGAGTTATCGAGCACAATTTCCGGAAAACAGGTTTTTAGGCGAACCAATGTCGCATTCCATTTGTTCTTGTGATGTACCTAGTTAGACCAACGGGAATCGAGTAATTTTAAAGATAATGACTCGCTCTTTTTTTTGTTTGAAAGAGCAACTCTAGGCGCAAGGCGGACAACAAAAATCCGCATGAGTTATCGAGCACAATTTCCGGAAAACAGGTTTTTAGGCGAACCAATCACTATTCGAAAGGCAATGTCGCCCTCCATTTGCTCTTGTGATGTACCTAGTTAGACCAACGAGAATCGAGTAATTTTAAAGATAATGACTCGCTCTTTTTTTTGTTTGAAAGAGCAACTCTAGGCGCAAGGCGGACAACAAAAATCCGCATGAGTTATCGAGCACAATTTCCGGAAAACAGGTTTTTAGGCGAACCAATGTCGCATTCCATGTGTTCTTGTGATGTACCTAGTTAGACCAACGGGAATCGAGTAATTTTAAAGATAATGACTCGCTCTTTTTTTTGTTTGAAAGAGCAACTCTAGGCGCAAGGTGGACAACAAAAATCCGCATCAGTTATCGAGCACAATTTCCGGAAAACAGGTTTTTAGGCGAACCAATGTCGCATTCCATTTGTTCTTGTGATGTACCTAGTTAGACCAACGAGAATCGAGTAATTTTAAAGATAATGACTCGCTCTTTTTTTTGTTTGAAAGAGCAACTCTAGGCGCAAGGCGGACAACAAAAATCCGCATGAGTTATCGAGCACAATTTCCGGACAACAGGTTTTTAGGCGAACCAATGTCGCATTCCATGTGTTCTTGTGATGTACCTAGTTAGACCAACGAGAATCGAGTAATTTTAAAGATAATGACTCGCTCTTTTTTTTGTTTGAAAGAGCAACTCTAGGCGCAAGGCGGACAACAAAAATCCGCATGAGTTATCGAGCACAATTTCCGGAAAACAGGTTTTTAGGCGAACCAATGTCGCATTCCATGTGTTATTGTGATGTACCTAGTTAGACCAACGGGAATCGAGTAATTTTAAAGATAATGACTCGCTCTTTTTTTTGTTTGAAAGAGCAACTCTAGGCGCAAGGCGGACAACAAAAATCCGCATGAGTTATCGAGCACAATTTCCGGAAAACAGGTATTTAGGCGAACCAATCACTATTCGAAAGGCAATATCGCCCTCCATTTGCTCTTGTGATGTACCTAGTTAGACCAACGAGAATCGAGTAATTTTAAAGATAATGACTCGCTCTTTTTTTTGTTTGAAAGAGCAACTCTAGGCGCAAGGCGGACAACAAAAATCCGCATGAGTTATCGAGCACAATTTCCGGAAAACAGATTTTTAGGCGAACCAATGTCGCATTCCATTTGTTCTTGTGATGTACCTAGTTAGACCAACGAGAATCGAGTAATTTTAAAGATAATGACTCGCTCTTTTTTTTGTTTGAAAGAGCAACTCTAGGCGCAAGGCGGACAACAAAAATCCGCATCAGTTATCGAGCACAATTTCCGGAAAACAGGTTTTTAGGCGAACCAATCACTATTCGAAAGGCAATGTCGCCCTCCATTTGCTCTTGTGATGTACCTAGTTAGACCAACGAGAATCGAGTAATTTTAAAGATAATGACTCGCTCTTTTTTTTTGTTTGAAAGAGCAACTCTAGGCGCAAGGCGGACAACAAAAATCCGCATGAGTTATCGAGCACAATTTCCGGAAAACAGGTTTTTAGGCGAACCAATGTCGCATTCCATGTGTTCTTGTGATGTACCTAGTTAGACCAACGGGAATCGAGTAATTTTAAAGATAATGACTCGCTTTTTTTTTTGTTTGAAAGAGCAACTCTAGGCGCAAGGCGGACAACAAAAATCCGCATCAGTTATCGAGCACAATTTCCGGAAAACAGGTTTTTAGGCGAACCAATCACTATTCGAAAGGCAATGTCGCCCTCCATTTGCTCTTGTGATGTACCTAGTTAGACCAACGAGAATCGAGTAATTTTAAAGATAATGACTCGCTCTTTTTTTTGTTTGAAAGAGCAACTCTAGGCGCAAGGCGGACAACAAAAATCCGCATGAGTTATCGAGCACAATTTCCGGAAAACAGGTTTTTAGGCGAACCAATGTCGCATTCCATGTGTTCTTGTGATGTACCTAGTTAGACCAACGGGAATCGAGTAATTTTAAAGATAATGACTCGCTCTTTTTTTTGTTTGAAAGAGCAACTCTAGGCGCAAGGCGGACAACAAAAATCCGCATGAGTTATCGAGCACAATTTCCGGAAAACAGGTTTTTAGGCGAACCAATCTCTATTCGAAAGGCAATGTCGCCCTCCATTTGCTCTTGTGATGTACCTAGTTAGAGCAACGAGAATCGAGTAATTTTAAAGATAATGACTCGCTCTTTATTTTGTTTGAAAGAGCAACTCTAGGCGCAAGGCGGACAACAAAAATCCGCACGAGTTATCGAGCACAATTTCCGGAAAACAGGTTTTTAGGCCAACCAATGTCGCATTCCATGTGTTCTTGTGATGTACCTAGTTAGACCAACGGGAATCGAGTAATATTAAAGATAATGACTCGCTCTTTTTTTCGTTTGAAAGAGCAACTCTAGGCGCAAGGCGGACAACAAAAATCCGCATGAGTTATCGAGCACAATTTCCGGAAAACAGGTTTTTAGGCGAACCAATCTCTATTCGAAAGGCAATGTCGCCCTCCATTTGCTCTTGTGATGTACCTAGTTAGACCAACGAGAATCGAGTAATTTTAAAGATAATGACTCGCTCTTTTTTTTGTTTGAAAGAGCAACTCTAGGCGCAAGGCGGACAACAAAAATCCGCATGAGTTATCGAGCACAATTTCCGGAAAACAGGTTTTTAGGCGAACCAATGTCGCATTCCATGTGTTCTTGTGATGTACCTAGTTAGACCAACGGGAATCGAGTAATTTTAAAGATAATGACTCGCTCTTTTTTTTGTTTGAAAGAGCAACTCTAGGCGCAAGGCGGACAACAAAAATCCGCATGAGTTATCGAGCACAATTTCCGGAAAACAGGTTTTTAGGCGAACCAATCTCTATTCGAAAGGCAATGTCGCCCTCCATTTGCTCTTGTGATGTACCTAGTTAGACCAACGAGAATCGAGTAATTTTAAAGATAATGACTCGCTCTTTTTTTGTTTGAAAGAGCAACTCTAGGCGCAAGGCGGACAACAAAAATCCGCATGAGTTATCGAGCACAATTTCCGGAAAACAGGTTTTTAGGCGAACCAATGTCGCATTCCATGTGTTCTTGTGATGTACCTAGTTAGACAAACGGGAATCGAGTAATTTTAAAGATAATGACTCGCTCTTTTTTTTGTTTGAAAGAGCAACTCTAGGCGCAAGGCGGACAACAAAAATCCGCATGAGTTATCGAGCACAACTTCCGGAAAACAGGTTTTTAGGCGAACCAATCTCTATTCGAAAGGCAATGTCGCCCTCCATTTGCTCTTGTGATGTACCTAGTTAGACCAACGAGAATCGAGTAATTTTAAAGATAATGACTCGCTCTTTTTTTTGTTTGAAAGAGCAACTCTAGGCGCAAGGCGGACAACAAAAATCCGCATGAGTTATCGAGCACAATTTCCGGAAAACAGGTTTTTAGGCGAACCAATGTCGCATTCCATGTGTTCTTGTGATGTACCTAGTTAGACCAACGGGAATCGAGTAATTTTAAAGATAATGACTCGCTCTTTTTTTTGTTTGAAAGAGCAACTCTAGGCGCAAGGCGGACAACAAAAATCCGCATGAGTTATCGAGCACAATTTCCGGAAAACAGGTTTTTAGGCGAACCAATCTCTATTCGAAAGGCAATGTCGCCCTCCATTTGCTCTTGTGATGTACCTAGTTAGACCAACGAGAATCGAGTAATTTTAAAGATAATGACTCGCTCTTTTTTTGTTTGAAAGAGCAACTCTAGGCGCAAGGCGGACAACAAAAATCCGCATGAGTTATCGAGCACAATTTCCGGAAAACAGGTTTTTAGGCGAACCAATGTCGCATTCCATGTGTTCTTGTGATGTACCTAGTTAGACAAACGGGAATCGAGTAATTTTAAAGATAATGACTCGCTCTTTTTTTTGTTTGAAAGAGCAACTCTAGGCGCAAGGCGGACAACAAAAATCCGCATGAGTTATCGAGCACAACTTCCGGAAAACAGGTTTTTAGGCGAACCAATCTCTATTCGAAAGGCAATGTCGCCCTCCATTTGCTCTTGTGATGTACCTAGTTAGACCAACGAGAATCGAGTAATTTTAAAGATAATGACTCGCTCTTTTTTTTGTTTGAAAGAGCAACTCTAGGCGCAAGGCGGACAACAAAAATCCGCATGAGTTATCGAGCACAATTTCCGGAAAACAGGTTTTTAGGCGAACCAATGTCGCATTCCATGTGTTCTTGTGATGTACCTAGTTAGACAAACGGGAATCGAGTAATTTTAAAGATAATGACTCGCTCTTTTTTTTGTTTGAAAGAGCAACTCTAGGCGCAAGGCGGACAACAAAAATCCGCATGAGTTATCGAGCACAATTTCCGGAAAACAGGTTTTTAGGCGAACCAATCTCTATTCGAAAGGCAATGTCGCCCTCCATTTGCTCTTGTGATGTACCTAGTTAGACCAACGAGAATCGAGTAATTTTAAAGATAATGACTCGCTCTTTTTTTTGTTTGAAAGAGCAACTCTAGGCGCAAGGCGGACAACAAAAATCCGCATGAGTTATCAAGCACAATTTCCGGAAAACAGGTTTTTAGGCCAACCAATGTCGCCCTCCATTTGCTCTTGTGATGTACCTAGTTAGACCAACGGGAATCGAGTAATTTTAAAGATAATGACTCGCTCTTTTTTTTGTTTGAAAGAGCAACTCTAGGCGCAAGGCGGACAACAAAAATCCGCATGAGTTATCGAGCACAATTTCCGGAAAACAGGTTTTTAGGCGAACCAATCTCTATTCGAAAGGCAATGTCGCCCTCCATTTGCTCTTGTGATGTACCTAGTTAGAGCAACGAGAATCGAGTAATTTTAAAGATAATGACTCGCTCTTTATTTTGTTTGAAAGAGCAACTCTAGGCGCAAGGCGGACAACAAAAATCCGCACGAGTTATCGAGCACAATTTCCGGAAAACAGGTTTTTAGGCCAACCAATGTCGCATTCCATGTGTTCTTGTGATGTACCTAGTTAGACCAACGGGAATCCAGTAATATTAAAGATAATGACTCGCTCTTTTTTTCGTTTGAAAGAGCAACTCTAGGCGCAAGGCGGACAACAAAAATCCGCATGAGTTATCGAGCACAATTTCCGGAAAACAGGTTTTTAGGCGAACCAATCTCTATTCGAAAGGCAATGTCGCCCTCCATTTGCTCTTGTGATGTACCTAGTTAGACCAACGAGAATCGAGTAATTTTAAAGATAATGACTCGCTCTTTTTTTTGTTTGAAAGAGCAACTCTAGGCGCAAGGCGGACAACAAAAATCCGCATGAGTTATCGAGCACAATTTCCGGAAAACAGGTTTTTAGGCGAACCAATGTCGCATTCCATGTGTTCTTGTGATGTACCTAGTTAGACAAACGGGAATCGAGTAATTTTAAAGATAATGACTCGCTCTTTTTTTTGTTTGAAAGAGCAACTCTAGGCGCAAGGCGGACAACAAAAATCCGCATGAGTTATCGAGCACAACTTCCGGAAAACAGGTTTTTAGGCGAACCAATCTCTATTCGAAAGGCAATGTCGCCCTCCATTTGCTCTTGTGATGTACCTAGTTAGACCAACGAGAATCGAGTAATTTTAAAGATAATGACTCGCTCTTTTTTTTGTTTGAAAGAGCAACTCTAGGCGCAAGGCGGACAACAAAAATCCGCATGAGTTATCGAGCACAATTTCCGGAAAACAGGTTTTTAGGCGAACCAATGTCGCATTCCATGTGTTCTTGTGATGTACCTAGTTAGACAAACGGGAATCGAGTAATTTTAAAGATAATGACTCGCTCTTTTTTTTGTTTGAAAGAGCAACTCTAGGCGCAAGGCGGACAACAAAAATCCGCATGAGTTATCGAGCACAATTTCCGGAAAACAGGTTTTTAGGCGAACCAATCTCTATTCGAAAGGCAATGTCGCCCTCCATTTGCTCTTGTGATGTACCTAGTTAGACCAACGAGAATCGAGTAATTTTAAAGATAATGACTCGCTCTTTTTTTTGTTTGAAAGAGCAACTCTAGGCGCAAGGCGGACAACAAAAATCCGCATGAGTTATCAAGCACAATTTCCGGAAAACAGGTTTTTAGGCCAACCAATGTCGCCCTCCATTTGCTCTTGTGATGTACCTAGTTAGACCAACGAGAATCGAGTAATTTTAAAGATAATGACTCGCTCTTTTTTTTGTTTGAAAGAGCAACTCTAGGCGCAAGGCGGACAACAAAAATCCGCATGAGTTATCGAGCACAATTTCCGGAAAACAGGTTTTTAGGCGAACCAATGTCGCATTCCATTTGTTCTTGTGATGTACCTAGTTAGACCAACGAGAATCGAGTAATTTTAAAGATAATGACTCGCTCTTTTTTTTGTTTGAAAGAGCAACTCTAGGCGCAAGGCGGACAACAAAAATCCGCATGAGTTATCAAGCACAATTTCCGGAAAACAGGTTTTTAGGCGAACCAATCACTATTCGAAAGGCAATGTCGCCCTCCATTTGCTCTTGTGATGTACCTAGTTAGACCAACGAGAATCGAGTAATTTTAAAGATAATGACTCGCTCTTTTTTTTGTTTGAAAGAGCAACTCTAGGCGCAAGGCGGACAACAAAAATCCGCATGAGTTATCGAGCACAATTTCCGGAAAACAGGTTTTTAGGCGAACCAATCTCTATTCGAAAGGCAATGTCGCCCTCCATTTGCTCTTGTGATGTACCTAGTTAGACCAACGAGAATCGAGTAATTTTAAAGATAATGACTCGCTCTTTTTTTTGTTTGAAAGAGCAACTCTAGGCGCAAGGCGGACAACAAAAATCCGCATGAGTTATCGAGCACAATTTCCGGAAAACAGGTTTTTAGGCCAACCAATGTCGCCCTCCATTTGCTCTTGTGATGTACCTAGTTAGAGCAACGAGAATCGAGTAATTTTAAAGATAATGACTCGCTCTTTTTTTTGTTTGAAAGAGCAATTTTAGGCGCAAGGCGGACAACAAAAATATGCATGAGTTATCGAGCACAATTTCCGGAAAACAGGTTTTTAGGCGAACCAATGTCGCATTCCATTTGCTCTTGTGATGTACCTTGTTAGACCAACGAGAATCGAGTAATTTTAAAGATAATGACTCGCTCTTTTTTTTGTTTGAAAGAGCAACTCTAGGCGCAAGGCGGACAACAAAAATCCGCATGAGTTATCGAGCACAATTTCCGGAAAACAGGTTTTTAGGCGAACCAATCTCTATTCGAAAGGCAATGTCGCCCTCCATTTGCTCTTGTGATGTACCTTGTTAGACCAACGAGAATCGAGTAATTTTAAAGATAATGACTCGCTCTTTTTTTTGTTTGAAAGAGCAACTCTAGGCGCAAGGCGGACAACAAAAATCCGCATGAGTTATCGAGCACAATTTCCGGAAAACAGGTTTTTAGGCGAACCAATGTCGCATTCCATTTGCTCTTGTGATGTACCTTGTTAGACCAACGAGAATCGAGTAATTTTAAAGATAATGACTCGCTCTTTTTTTTGTTTGAAAGAGCAACTCTAGGCGCAAGGCGGACAACAAAAATCCGCATGAGTTATCGAGCACAATTTCCGGAAAACAGGTTTTTAGGCGAACCAATCACTATTCGAAAGGCAATGTCGCCCTCCATTTGCTCTTGTGATGTACCTAGTTAGACCAACGAGAATCGAGTAATTTTAAAGATAATGACTCGCTCTTTTTTTTGTTTGAAAGAGCAACTCTAGGCGCAAGGCGGACAACAAAAATCCGCATGAGTTATCGAGCACAATTTCCGGAAAACAGGTTTTTAGGCCAACCAATGTCGCCCTCCATTTGCTCTTGTGATGTACCTAGTTAGACCAACGAGAATCGAGTAATTTTAAAGATAATGACTCGCTCTTTTTTTTGTTTGAAAGAGCAACTCTAGGCGCAAGGCGGACAACAAAAATCCGCATGAGTTATCGAGCACAATTTCCGGAAAACAGGTTTTTAGGCGAACCAATGTCGCCCTCCATTTGCTCTTGTGATGTACCTAGTTAGACCAACGAGAATCGAGTAATTTTAAAGATAATGACTCGCTCTTTTTTTTGTTTGAAAGAGCAACTCTAGGCGCAAGGCGGACAACAAAAATCCGCATGAGTTATCGAGCACAATTTCCGGAAAACAGGTTTTTAGGCGAACCAATGTCGCATTCCATTTGTTCTTGTGATGTACCTAGTTAGACCAACGGGAATCGAGTAATTTTAAAGATAATGACTCGCTCTTTTTTTTGTTTGAAAGAGCAACTCTAGGCGCAAGGCGGACAACAAAAATCCGCATGAGTTATCGAGCACAATTTCCGGAAAACAGGTTTTTAGGCGGACCAATCTCTATTCGAAAGGCAATGTCGCCCTCCATTTGCTCTTGTGATGTACCTAGTTAGACCAACGAGAATCGAGTAATTTTAAAGATAATGACTCGCTCTTTTTTTTGTTTGAAAGAGCAACTTTAGGAGCAAGGCGGACAACAAAAATCCGCATGAGTTATCAAGCACAATTTCCGGAAAACAGGTTTTTAGGCGAACCAATCACTATTCGAAAGGCAATGTCGCCCTCCATTTGCTCTTGTGATGTACCTAGTTAGACCAACGAGAATCGAGTAATTTTAAAGATAATGACTCGCTCTTTTTTTTGTTTGAAAGAGCAACTCTAGGCGCAAGGCGGACAACAAAAATCCGCATGAGTTATCGAGCACAATTTCCGGAAAACAGGTTTTTAGGCCAACCAATGTCGCCCTCCATTTGCTCTTGTGATGTACCTAGTTAGAGCAACGAGAATCGAGTAATTTTAAAGATAATGACTCGCTCTTTTTTTTGTTTGAAAGAGCAATTTTAGGCGCAAGGCGGACAACAAAAATCCGCATGAGTTATCGAGCACAATTTCCGGAAAACAGGTTTTTAGGCGAACCAATGTCGCATTCCATTTGCTCTTGTGATGTACCTTGTTAGACCAACGAGAATCGAGTAATTTTAAAGATAATGACTCGCTCTTTTTTTTGTTTGAAAGAGCAACTCTAGGCGCAAGGCGGACAACAAAAATCCGCATGAGTTATCGAGCACAATTTCCGGAAAACAGGTTTTTAGGCGAACCAATCACTATTCGAAAGGCAATGTCGCCCTCCATTTGCTCTTGTGATGTACCTAGTTAGACCAACGAGAATCGAGTAATTTTAAAGATAATGACTCGCTCTTTTTTTTGTTTGAAAGAGCAACTCTAGGCGCAAGGCGGACAACAAAAATCCGCATGAGTTATCGAGCACAATTTCCGGAAAACAGGTTTTTAGGCCAACCAATGTCGCCCTCCATTTGCTCTTGTGATGTACCTAGTTAGAGCAACGAGAATCGAGTAATTTTAAAGATAATGACTCGCTCTTTTTTTTGTTTGAAAGAGCAATTTTAGGCGCAAGGCGGACAACAAAAATCCGCATGAGTTATCGAGCACAATTTCCGGAAAACAGGTTTTTAGGCGAACCAATGTCGCATTCCATTTGCTCTTGTGATGTACCTTGTTAGACCAACGAGAATCGAGTAATTTTAAAGATAATGACTCGCTCTTTTTTTTGTTTGAAAGAGCAACTCTAGGCGCAAGGCGGACAACAAAAATCCGCATGAGTTATCGAGCACAATTTCCGGAAAACAGGTTTTTAGGCGAACCAATCTCTATTCGAAAGGCAATGTCGCCCTCCATTTGCTCTTGTGATGTACCTAGTTAGACCAACGAGAATCGAGTAATTTTAAAGATAATGACTCGCTCTTTTTTTTGTTTGAAAGAGCAACTCTAGGCGCAAGGCGGACAACAAAAATCCGGATGAGTTATCGAGCACAATTTCCGGAAAACAGGTTTTTAGGCGAACCAATCACTATTCGAAAGGCAATGTCGCCCTCCATTTGCTCTTGTGATGTACCTAGTTAGACCAACGAGAATCGAGTAATTTTAAAGATAATGACTCGCTCTTTTTTTTGTTTGAAAGAGCAACTCTAGGCGCAAGGCGGACAACAAAAATCCGCATGAGTTATCGAGCACAATTTCCGGAAAACAGGTTTTTAGGCGAACCAATGTCGCATTCCATTTGCTCTTGTGATGTACCTTGTTAGACCAACGAGAATCGAGTAATTTTAAAGATAATGACTCGCTCTTTTTTTTGTTTGAAAGAGCAACTCTAGGCGCAAGGCGGACAACAAAAATCCGCATGAGTTATCGAGCACAATTTCCGGAAAACAGGTTTTTAGGCGAACCAATCTCTATTCGAAAGGCAATGTCGCCCTCCATTTGCTCTTGTGATGTACCTAGTTAGACCAACGAGAATCGAGTAATTTTAAAGATAATGACTCGCTCTTTTTTTTGTTTGAAAGAGCAACTCTAGGCGCAAGGCGGACAACAAAAATCCGCATGAGTTATCGAGCACAATTTCCGGAAAACAGGTTTTTAGGCGAACCAATCTCTATTCGAAAGGCAATGTCGCCCTCCATTTGCTCTTGTGATGTACCTAGTTAGACCAACGAGAATCGAGTAATTTTAAAGATAATGACTCGCTCTTTTTTTTGTTTGAAAGAGCAACTCTAGGCGCAAGGCGGACAACAAAAATCCGGATGAGTTATCGAGCACAATTTCCGGAAAACAGGTTTTTAGGCGAACCAATCACTATTCGAAAGGCAATGTCGCCCTCCATTTGCTCTTGTGATGTACCTAGTTAGACCAACGAGAATCGAGTAATTTTAAAGATAATGACTCGCTCTTTTTTTTGTTTGAAAGAGCAACTCTAGGCGCAAGGCGGACAACAAAAATCCGCATGAGTTATCGAGCACAATTTCCGGAAAACAGGTTTTTAGGCCAACCAATGTCGCCCTCCATTTGCTCTTGTGATGTACCTAGTTAGACCAACGAGAATCGAGTAATTTTAAAGATAATGACTCGCTCTTTTTTTTGTTTGAAAGAGCAACTCTAGGCGCAAGGCGGACAACAAAAATCCGCATGAGTTATCGAGCACAATTTCCGGAAAACAGGTTTTTAGGCGAACCAATGTCGCATTCCATTTGTTCTTGTGATGTACCTAGTTAGACCAACGGGAATCGAGTAATTTTAAAGATAATGACTCGCTCTTTTTTTTGTTTGAAAGAGCAACTCTAGGCGCAAGGCGGACAACAAAAATCCGCATGAGTTATCGAGCACAATTTCCGGAAAACAGGTTTTTAGGCGGACCAATCTCTATTCGAAAGGCAATGTCGCCCTCCATTTGCTCTTGTGATGTACCTAGTTAGACCAACGAGAATCGAGTAATTTTAAAGATAATGACTCGCTCTTTTTTTTGTTTGAAAGAGCAACTTTAGGAGCAAGGCGGACAACAAAAATCCGCATGAGTTATCGAGCACAATTTCCGGAAAACAGGTTTTTAGGCGAACCAATCTCTATTCGAAAGGCAATGTCGCCCTCCATTTGCTCTTGTGATGTACCTAGTTAGACCAACGAGAATCGAGTAATTTTAAAGATAATGACTCGCTCTTTTTTTTGTTTGAAAGAGCAACTCTAGGCGCAAGGCGGACAACAAAAATCCGCATGAGTTATCGAGCACAATTTCCGGAAAACAGGTTTTTAGGCGAACCAATCACTATTCGAAAGGCAATGTCGCCCTCCATTTGCTCTTGTGATGTACCTAGTTAGACCAACGAGAATCGAGTAATTTTAAAGATAATGACTCGCTCTTTTTTTTGTTTGAAAGAGCAACTCTAGGCGCAAGGCGGACAACAAAAATCCGCATGAGTTATCGAGCACAATTTCCGGAAAACAGGTTTTTAGGCCAACCAATGTCGCCCTCCACTTGCTCTTGTGATGTACCTAGTTAGACCAACGAGAATCGAGTAATTTTAAAGATAATGACTCGCTCTTTTTTTTGTTTGAAAGAGCAACTCTAGGCGCAAGGCGGACAACAAAAATCCGCATGAGTTATCGAGCACAATTTCCGGAAAACAGGTTTTTAGGCGAACCAATGTCGCATTCCATTTGTTCTTGTGATGTACCTAGTTAGACCAACGGGAATCGAGTAATTTTAAAGATAATGACTCGCTCTTTTTTTTGTTTGAAAGAGCAACTCTAGGCGCAAGGCGGACAACAAAAATCCGCATGAGTTATCGAGCACAATTTCCGGAAAACAGGTTTTTAGGCGGACCAATCTCTATTCGAAAGGCAATGTCGCCCTCCATTTGCTCTTGTGATGTACCTAGTTAGACCAACGAGAATCGAGTAATTTTAAAGATAATGACTCGCTCTTTTTTTTGTTTGAAAGAGCAACTTTAGGAGCAAGGCGGACAACAAAAATCCGCATGAGTTATCAAGCACAATTTCCGGAAAACAGGTTTTTAGGCGAACCAATCACTATTCGAAAGGCAATGTCGCCCTCCATTTGCTCTTGTGATGTACCTAGTTAGACCAACGAGAATCGAGTAATTTTAAAGATAATGACTCGCTCTTTTTTTTGTTTGAAAGAGCAACTCTAGGCGCAAGGCGGACAACAAAAATCCGCATGAGTTATCGAGCACAATTTCCGGAAAACAGGTTTTTAGGCGAACCAATCTCTATTCGAAAGGCAATGTCGCCCTCCATTTGCTCTTGTGATGTACCTAGTTAGACCAACGAGAATCGAGTAATTTTAAAGATAATGACTCGCTCTTTTTTTTGTTTGAAAGAGCAACTCTAGGCGCAAAGCGGACAACAAAAATCCGCATGAGTTATCGAGCACAATTTCCGGAAAACAGGTTTTTAGGCCAACCAATGTCGCCCTCCATTTGCTCTTGTGATGTACCTAGTTAGAGCAACGAGAATCGAGTAATTTTAAAGATAATGACTCGCTCTTTTTTTTGTTTGAAAGAGCAATTTTAGGCGCAAGGCGGACAACAAAAATCCGCATGAGTTATCGAGCACAATTTCCGGAAAACAGGTTTTTAGGCGAACCAATGTCGCATTCCATTTGCTCTTGTGATGTACCTTGTTAGACCAACGAGAATCGAGTAATTTTAAAGATAATGACTCGCTCTTTTTTTTGTTTGAAAGAGCAACTCTAGGCGCAAGGCGGACAACAAAAATCCGCATGAGTTATCGAGCACAATTTCCGGAAAACAGGTTTTTAGGCGAACCAATGTCGCATTCCATTTGTTCTTGTGATGTACCTAGTTAGACCAACGGGAATCGAGTAATTTTAAAGATAATGACTCGCTCTTTTTTTTGTTTGAAAGAGCAACTCTAGGCGCAAGGCGGACAACAAAAATCCGCATGACATCACAAGAACACATGGAATGCGACATTGGTTCGCCTAAAAACCTGTTTTCCGGAAATTGTGCTCGATAACTCATGCGGATTTTTGTTGTCCGCCTTGCGCCTAGAGTTGCTCTTTCAAACAAAAAAAAGAGCGAGTCATTATCTTTAAAATTACTCGATTCTCGTTGGTCTAACTAGGTACATCACAAGAGCAAATGGAGGGCGACATTGCCTTTCGAATAGTGATTGGTTCGCCTAAAAACCTGTTTTCCGGAAATCGTGCTCGATAACTCATGCGGATTTTTGTTGTCCGCCTTGCGCCTAGAGTTGCTCTTTCAAACAAAAAAAAGAGCGAGTCATTGTCTTTAAAATTACTCGATTCCCGTTGGTCTAACTAGGTACATCACAAGAACACATGGAATGCGACATTGGTTCGCCTAAAAACCTGTTTTCCGGAAATTGTGCTCGATAACTCATGCGGATTTTTGTTGTCCGCCTTGCGCCTAGAGTTGCTCTTTCAAACAAAAATCCGCATCAGTTATCGAGCACAGTTTCCGGAAAACAGGTTTTTAGGCGAACCAATCTCTATTCGAAAGGCAATGTCGCCCTCCATTTGCTCTTGTGATGTACCTAGTTAGACCAACGAGAATCGAGTAATTTTAAAGATAATGACTCGCTCTTTTTTTTGTTTGAAAGAGCAACTCTAGGCGCAAGGCGGACAACAAAAATCCGCATGAGTTATCGAGCACAATTTCCGGAAAACAGGTTTTTAGGCCAACCAATGTCGCCCTCCATTTGCTCTTGTGATGTACCTAGTTAGAGCAACGAGAATCGAGTAATTTTAAAGATAATGACTCGCTCTTTTTTTTGTTTGAAAGAGCAATTCTAGGCGCAAGGCGGACAACAAAAATCCGCATGAGTTATCGAGCACAATTTCCGGAAAACAGGTTTTTAGGCGAACCAATGTCGCATTCCATTTGCTCTTGTGATGTACCTTGTTAGACCAACGAGAATCGAGTAATTTTAAAGATAATGACTCGCTCTTTTTTTTGTTTGAAAGAGCAACTCTAGGCGCAAGGCGGACAACAAAAATCCGCATGAGTTATCGAGCACAATTTCCGGAAAACAGGTTTTTAGGCGAACCAATGTCGCATTCCATTTGTTCTTGTGATGTACCTAGTTAGACCAACGGGAATCGAGTAATTTTAAAGATAATGACTCGCTCTTTTTTTTGTTTGAAAGAGCAACTCTAGGCGCAAAGCGGACAACAAAAATCCGCATGACATCACAAGAACACATGGAATGCGACATTGGTTCGCCTAAAAACCTGTTTTCCGGAAATTGTGCTCGATAACTCATGCGGATTTTTGTTGTCCGCCTTGCGCCTAGAGTTGCTCTTTCAAACAAAAATCCGCATCAGTTATCGAGCACAATTTCCGGAAAACAGGTTTTTAGGCGAACCAATGTCGCATTCCATGTGTTCTTGTGATGTACCTAGTTAGACCAACGAGAATCGAGTAATTTTAAAGATAATGACTCGCTCTTTTTTTTGTTTGAAAGAGCAACTCTAGGCGCAAGGCGGACAACAAAAATCCGCATGAGTTATCGAGCACAATTTCCGGAAAACAGGTTTTTAGGCGAACCAATGTCGCATTCATTTGTTCTTGTGATGTACCTAGTTAGACCAACGGGAATCGAGTAATTTTAAAGATAATGACTCGCTCTTTTTTTTGTTTGAAAGAGCAACTCTAGGCGCAAGGCGGACAACAAAAATCCGCATGAGTTATCGAGCACAATTTCCGGAAAACAGGTTTTTAGGCCAACCAATGTCGCCCTCCATTTGCTCTTGTGATGTACCTAGTTAGAGCAACGAGAATCGAGTAATTTTAAAGATAATGACTCGCTCTTTTTTTTGTTTGAAAGAGCAATTTTAGGCGCAAGGCGGACAACAAAAATCCGCATGAGTTATCGAGCACAATTTCCGGAAAACAGGTTTTTAGGCGAACCAATGTCGCATTCCATTTGCTCTTGTGATGTACCTTGTTAGACCAACGAGAATCGAGTAATTTTAAAGATAATGACTCGCTCTTTTTTTTGTTTGAAAGAGCAACTCTAGGCGCAAGGCGGACAACAAAAATCCGCATGAGTTATCGAGCACAATTTCCGGAAAACAGGTTTTTAGGCGAACCAATGTCGCATTCCATTTGTTCTTGTGATGTACCTAGTTAGACCAACGGGAATCGAGTAATTTTGAAGATAATGACTCGCTCTTTTTTTTGTTTGAAAGAGCAACTCTAGGCGCAAGGCGGACAACAAAAATCCGCATGACATCACAAGAACACATGGAATGCGACATTGGTTCGCCTAAAAACCTGTTTTCCGGAAATTGTGCTCGATAACTCATGCGGATTTTTGTTGTCCGCCTTGCGCCTAGAGTTGCTCTTTCAAACAAAAACAAGAGCGAGTCATTATCTTTAAAATTACTCGATTCTCGTTGGTCTAACTAGGTACATCACAAGAGCAAATGGAGGGCGACATTGCCTTTCGAATAGTGATTGGTTCGCCTAAAAACCTGTTTTCCGGAAATCGTGCTCGATAACTCATGCGGATTTTTGTTGTCCGCCTTGCGCCTAGAGTTGCTCTTTCAAACAAAAAAAAGAGCGAGTCATTGTCTTTAAAATTACTCGATTCCCGTTGGTCTAACTAGGTACATCACAAGAACACATGGAATGCGACATTGGTTCGCCTAAAAACCTGTTTTCCGGAAATTGTGCTCGATAACTCATGCGGATTTTTGTTGTCCGCCTTGCGCCTAGAGTTGCTCTTTCAAACAAAAATCCGCATCAGTTATCGAGCACAATTTCCGGAAAACAGGTTTTTAGGCGAACCAATGTCGCATTCCATTTGTTCTTGTGATGTACCTAGTTAGACCAACGAGAATCGAGTAATTTTAAAGATAATGACTCGCTCTTTTTTTTGTTTGAAAGAGCAACTCTAGGCGCAAGGCGGACAACAAAAATCCGCATCAGTTATCGAGCACAATTTCCGGAAAACAGGTTTTTAGGCGAACCAATCACTATTCGAAAGGCAATATCGCCCTCCATTTGCTCTTGTGATGTACCTAGTTAGACCAACGAGAATCGAGTAATTTTAAAGATAATGACTCGCTCTTTTTTTTGTTTGAAAGAGCAACTCTAGGCGCAAGGCGGACAACAAAAATCCGCATGAGTTATCGATCACAATTTCCGGACAACAGGTTTTTAGGCGAACCAATGTCGCATTCCATGTGTTCTTGTGATGTACCTAGTTAGACCAACGAGAATCGAGTAATTTTAAAGATAATGACTCGCTCTTTTTTTTTGTTTGAAAGAGCAACTCTAGGCGCAAGGCGGACAACAAAAATCCGCATGAGTTATCGAGCACAATTTCTGGAAAACAGGTTTTTATGCGAACCAATGTCGCATTCCATTTGTTCTTGTGATGTACCTAGTTAGACCAACGAGAATCGAGTAATTTTAAAGATAATGACTCGCTCTTTTTTTTGTTTGGAAGAGCAACTCTAGGCGCAAGGCGGACAACAAAAATCCGCATGAGTTATCGAGCACAATTTCTGGAAAACAGGTTTTTATGCGAACCAATGTCGCATTCCATTTGTTCTTGTGATGTACCTAGTTAGACCAACGAGAATCGAGTAATTTTAAAGATAATGACTCGCTCTTTTTTTTGTTTGGAAGAGCAACTCTAGGCGCAAGGCGGAGAACAAAAATCCGCATGAGTTATCGAGCACAATTTCCGGAAAACAGGTTTTTAGGCGAACCAATGTCGCATTCCATTTGTTCTTGTGATGTACCTAGTTAGACCAACGAGAATCGAGTAATTTTAAAGATAATGACTCGCTCTTTTTTTTGTTTGAAAGAGCAACTCTAGGCGCAAGGCGGACAACAAAAATCCGCATCAGTTATCGAGCACAATTTCCGGAAAACAGGTTTTTAGGCGAACCAATCACTATTCGAAAGGCAATATCGCCCTCCATTTGCTCTTGTGATGTACCTAGTTAGACCAACGAGAATCGAGTAATTTTAAAGATAATGACTCGCTCTTTTTTTTGTTTGAAAGAGCAACTCTAGGCGCAAGGCGGACAACAAAAATCCGCATGAGTTATCGAGCACAATTTCCGGAAAACAGGTTTTTAGGCGAACCAATCACTATTCGAAAGGCAATGTCGCCCTCCATCTGCTCTTGTGATGTACCTAGTTAGACCAACGAGAATCGAGTAATTTGAAAGATAATGACTCGCTCTTTTTTTGTTTGAAAGAGCAACTCTAGGCGCAAGGCGGACAACAAAAATCCGCATGAGTTATCGAGCACAATTTCCGGAAAACAGGTTTTTAGGCGAACCAATGTCGCATTCATTTGTTCTTGTGATGTACCTAGTTAGACCAACGGGAATCGAGTAATTTTAAAGATAATGACTCGCTCTTTTTTTTGTTTGAAAGAGCAACTCTAGGCGCAAGGCGGACAACAAAAATCCGCATGAGTTATCGAGCACAATTTCCGGAAAACAGGTTTTTAGGCGAACCAATCACTATTCGAAAGGCAATGTCGCCCTCCATTTGCTCTTGTGATGTACCTAGTTAGACCAACGAGAATCGAATAATTTTAAAGATAATGACTCGCTCTTTTTTTTGTTTGGAAGAGCAACTCTAGGCGCAAGGCGGACAACAAAAATCCGCATGAGTTATCGAGCACAATTTCCGGAAAACAGGTTTTTAGGCGAACCAATCTCTATTCGAAAGGCAATGTCGCCCTCCATTTGCTCTTGTGATGTACCTAGTTAGAGCAACGAGAATCGAGTAATTATAAAGATAATGACTCGCTCTTTTTTTTGTTTGAAAGAGCAACTCTAGGCGCAAGGCGGACAACAAAAATCCGCACGAGTTATCGAGCACAATTTCCGGAAAACAGGTTTTTAGGCCAACCAATGTCGCATTCCATGTGTTCTTGTGATGTACCTAGTTAGACCAACGGGAATCGAGTAATTTTAAAGATAATGACTCGCTCTTTTTTTTGTTTGAAAGAGCAACTCTAGGCGCAAGGCGGACAACAAAAATCCGCATCAGTTATCGAGCACAATTTCCGGAAAACAGGTTTTTAGGCGAACCAATGTCGCATTCCATGTGTTCTTGTGATGAACCTAGTTAGACCAACGGGAATCGAGTAATTTTAAAGATAATGACTCGCTCTTTTTTTTTGTTTGAAAGAGCAACTCTAGGCGCAAGGCGGACAACAAAAATCCGCATCATTTATCGAGCACAATTTCCGGAAAACAGGTTTTTAGGCGAACCAATCACTATTCGAAAGGCAATATCGCCCTCCATTTGCTCTTGTGATGTACCTAGTTAGACCAACGAGAATCGAGTAATTTTAAAGATAATGACTCGCTCTTTTTTTTGTTTGAAAGAGCAACTCTAGGCGCAAGGCGGACAACAAAAATCCGCATGAGTTATCGAGCACAATTTCCGGAAAACAGGTTTTTAGGCGAACCAATGTCGCATTCCATTTGTTCTTGTGATGTACCTAGTTAGACCAACGGGAATCGAGTAATTTTAAAGATAATGACTCGCTCTTTTTTTTGTTTGAAAGAGCAACTCTAGGCGCAAGGCGGACAACAAAAATCCGCATGAGTTATCGAGCACAATTTCCGGAAAACAGGTTTTTAGGCGAACCAATCACTATTCGAAAGGCAATGTCGCCCTCCATTTGCTCTTGTGATGTACCTAGTTAGACCAACGAGAATCGAGTAATTTTAAAGATAATGACTCGCTCTTTTTTTTGTTTGAAAGAGCAACTCTAGGCGCAAGGCGGACAACAAAAATCCGCATGAGTTATCGAGCACAATTTCCGGAAAACAGGTTTTTAGGCGAACCAATGTCGCATTCCATGTGTTCTTGTGATGTACCTAGTTAGACCAACGGGAATCGAGTAATTTTAAAGATAATGACTCGCTCTTTTTTTGTTTGAAAGAGCAACTCTAGGCGCAAGGCGGACAACAAAAATCCGCATGAGTTATCAAGCACAATTTCCGGAAAACAGGTTTTTAGGCGAACCAATCACTATTCGAAAGGCAATGTCGCCCTCCATTTGCTCTTGTGATGTACCTAGTTAGACCAACGAGAATCGAGTAATTTTAAAGATAATGACTCGCTCTTTTTTTTGTTTGAAAGAGCAACTCTAGGCGCAAGGCGGACAACAAAAATCCGCATGAGTTATCGAGCACAATTTCCGGAAAACAGGTTTTTAGGCCAACCAATGTCGCCCTCCATTTGCTCTTGTGATGTACCTAGTTAGACCAACGAGAATCGAGTAATTTTAAAGATAATGACTCGCTCTTTTTTTTGTTTGAAAGAGCAACTCTAGGCGCAAGGCGGACAACAAAAATCCGCATGAGTTATCGAGCACAATTTCCGGAAAACAGGTTTTTAGGCGAACCAATGTCGCATTCCATTTGTTCTTGTGATGTACCTAGTTAGACCAACGGGAATCGAGTAATTTTAAAGATAATGACTCGCTCTTTTTTTTGTTTGAAAGAGCAACTCTAGGCGCAAGGCGGACAACAAAAATCCGCATGAGTTATCGAGCACAATTTCCGGAAAACAGGTTTTTAGGCGGACCAATCTCTATTCGAAAGGCAATGTCGCCCTCCATTTGCTCTTGTGATGTACCTAGTTAGACCAACGAGAATCGAGTAATTTTAAAGATAATGACTCGCTCTTTTTTTTGTTTGAAAGAGCAACTTTAGGAGCAAGGCGGACAACAAAAATCCGCATGAGTTATCAAGCACAATTTCCGGAAAACAGGTTTTTAGGCGAACCAATCACTATTCGAAAGGCAATGTCGCCCTCCATTTGCTCTTGTGATGTACCTAGTTAGACCAACGAGAATCGAGTAATTTTAAAGATAATGACTCGCTCTTTTTTTTGTTTGAAAGAGCAACTCTAGGCGCTAGGCGGACAACAAAAATCCGCATGAGTTATCGAGCACAATTTCCGGAAAACAGGTTTTTAGGCCAACCAATGTCGCCCTCCATTTGCTCTTGTGATGTACCTAGTTAGAGCAACGAGAATCGAGTAATTTTAAAGATAATGACTCGCTCTTTTTTTTGTTTGAAAGAGCAATTTTAGGCGCAAGGCGGACAACAAAAATCCGCATGAGTTATCGAGCACAATTTCCGGAAAACAGGTTTTTAGGCGAACCAATGTCGCCCTCCATTTGCTCTTGTGATGTACCTAGTTAGACCAACGAGAATCGAGTAATTTTAAAGATAATGACTCGCTCTTTTTTTTGTTTGAAAGAGCAACTCTAGGCGCAAGGCGGACAACAAAAATCCGCATGAGTTATCGAGCACAATTTCCGGAAAACAGGTTTTTAGGCGAACCAATGTCGCATTCCATTTGTTCTTGTGATGTACCTAGTTAGACCAACGGGAATCGAGTAATTTTAAAGATAATGACTCGCTCTTTTTTTTGTTTGAAAGAGCAACTCTAGGCGCAAGGCGGACAACAAAAATCCGCATGAGTTATCGAGCACAATTTCCGGAAAACAGGTTTTTAGGCGGACCAATCTCTATTCGAAAGGCAATGTCGCCCTCCATTTGCTCTTGTGATGTACCTAGTTAGACCAACGAGAATCGAGTAATTTTAAAGATAATGACTCGCTCTTTTTTTTGTTTGAAAGAGCAACTTTAGGAGCAAGGCGGACAACAAAAATCCGCATGAGTTATCAAGCACAATTTCCGGAAAACAGGTTTTTAGGCGAACCAATCACTATTCGAAAGGCAATGTCGCCCTCCATTTGCTTTTGTGATGTACCTAGTTAGACCAACGAGAATCGAGTAATTTTAAAGATAATGACTCGCTCTTTTTTTTGTTTGAAAGAGCAACTCTAGGCGCAAGGCGGACAACAAAAATCCGCATGAGTTATCGAGCACAATTTCCGGAAAACAGGTTTTTAGGCCAACCAATCTCTATTCGAAAGGCAATGTCGCCCTCCATTTGCTCTTGTGATGTACCTAGTTAGACCAACGAGAATCGAGTAATTTTAAAGATAATGACTCGCTCTTTTTTTTGTTTGAAAGAGCAACTCTAGGCGCAAGGCGGACAACAAAAATCCGCATGAGTTATCGAGCACAATTTCCGGAAAACAGGTTTTTAGGCCAACCAATGTCGCCCTCCATTTGCTCTTGTGATGTACCTAGTTAGAGCAACGAGAATCGAGTAATTTTAAAGATAATGACTCGCTCTTTTTTTTGTTTGAAAGAGCAATTTTAGGCGCAAGGCGGACAACAAAAATCCGCATGAGTTATCGAGCACAATTTCCGGAAAACAGGTTTTTAGGCGAACCAATGTCGCATTCCATTTGCTCTTGTGATGTACCTTGTTAGACCAACGAGAATCGAGTAATTTTAAAGATAATGACTCGCTCTTTTTTTTGTTTGAAAGAGCAACTCTAGGCGCAAGGCGGACAACAAAAATCCGCATGAGTTATCGAGCACAATTTCCGGAAAACAGGTGTTTAGGCGAACCAATCATTATTCGAAAGGCAATGTCGCCCTCCATTTGCTCTTGTGATGTACCTAGTTAGACCAACGAGAATCGAGTAATTTTAAAGATAATGACTCGCTCTTTTTTTTGTTTGAAAGAGCAACTCTAGGCGCAAGGCGGACAACAAAAATCCGCATGAGTTATCGAGCACAATTTCCGGAAAACAGGTTTTTAGGCCAACCAATGTCGCCCTCCATTTGCTCTTGTGATGTACCTAGTTAGACCAACGAGAATCGAGTAATTTTAAAGATAATGACTCGCTCTTTTTTTTGTTTGAAAGAGCAACTCTAGGCGCAAGGCGGACAACAAAAATCCGCATGAGTTATCGAGCACAATTTCCGGAAAACAGGTTTTTAGGCGAACCAATGTCGCATTCCATTTGTTCTTGTGATGTACCTAGTTAGACCAACGGGAATCGAGTAATTTTAAAGATAATGACTCGCTCTTTTTTTTGTTTGAAAGAGCAACTCTAGGCGCAAGGCGGACAACAAAAATCCGCATGAGTTATCGAGCACAATTTCCGGAAAACAGGTTTTTAGGCCAACCAATGTCGCCCTCCATTTGCTCTTGTGATGTACCTAGTTAGAGCAACGAGAATCGAGTAATTTTAAAGATAATGACTCGCTCTTTTTTTTGTTTGAAAGAGCAATTTTAGGCGCAAGGCGGACAACAAAAAACCGCATGAGTTATCGAGCACAATTTCCGGAAAACAGGTTTTTAGGCGAACCAATGTCGCATTCCATTTGCTCTTGTGATGTACCTTGTTAGACCAACGAGAATCGAGTAATTTTAAAGATAATGACTCGCTCTTTTTTTTGTTTGAAAGAGCAACTCTAGGCGCAAGGCGGACAACAAAAATCCGCATGAGTTATCGAGCACAATTTCCGGAAAACAGGTTTTTAGGCGAACCAATGTCGCATTCCATTTGTTCTTGTGATGTACCTAGTTAGACCAACGGGAATCGAGTAATTTTAAAGATAATGACTCGCTCTTTTTTTTGTTTGAAAGAGCAACTCTAGGCGCAAGGCGGACAACAAAAATCCGCATGACATCACAAGAACACATGGAATGCGACATTGGTTCGCCTAAAAACCTGTTTTCCGGAAATTGTGCTCGATAACTCATGCGGATTTTTGTTGTCCGCCTTGCGCCTAGAGTTGCTCTTTCAAACAAAAAAAAGAGCGAGTCATTATCTTTAAAATTACTCGATTCTCGTTGGTCTAACTAGGTACATCACAAGAGCAAATGGAGGGCGACATTGCCTTTCGAATAGTGATTGGTTCGCCTAAAAACCTGTTTTCCGGAAATCGTGCTCGATAACTCATGCGGATTTTTGTTGTCCGCCTTGCGCCTAGAGTTGCTCTTTCAAACAAAAAAAAGAGCGAGTCATTGTCTTTAAAATTACTCGATTCCCGTTGGTCTAACTAGGTACATCACAAGAACACATGGAATGCGACATTGGTTCGCCTAAAAACCTGTTTTCCGGAAATTGTGCTCGATAACTCATGCGGATTTTTGTTGTCCGCCTTGCGCCTAGAGTTGCTCTTTCAAACAAAAATCCGCATCAGTTATCGAGCACAATTTCCGGAAAACAGGTTTTTAGGCGAACCAATGTCGCATTCCATGTGTTCTTGTGATGTACCTAGTTAGACCAACGGGAATCGAGTAATTTTAAAGATAATGACTCGCTCTTTTTTTTGTTTGAAAGAGCAACTCTAGGCGCAAGGTGGACAACAAAAATCCGCATCAGTTATCGAGCACAATTTCCGGAAAACAGGTTTTTAGGCGGACCAATGTCGCATTCCATTTGTTCTTGTGATGTACCTAGTTAGACCAACGAGAATCGAGTAATTTTAAAGATAATGACTCGCTCTTTTTTTTGTTTGAAAGAGCAACTCTAGGCGCAAGGCGGACAACAAAAATCCGCATGAGTTATCAAGCACAATTTCCGGACAACAGGTTTTTAGGCGAACCAATGTCGCATTCCATGTGTTCTTGTGATGTACCTAGTTAGACCAACGAGAATCGAGTAATTTTAAAGATAATGACTCGCTCTTTTTTTTGTTTGAAAGAGCAACTCTAGGCGCAAGGCGGACAACAAAAATCCGCATGAGTTATCGAGCACAATTTCCGGAAAACAGGTATTTAGGCGAACCAATCACTATTCGAAAGGCAATATCGCCCTCCATTTGCTCTTGTGATGTACCTAGTTAGACCAACGAGAATCGAGTAATTTTAAAGATAATGACTCGCTCTTTTTTTTGTTTGAAAGAGCAACTCTAGGCGCAAGGCGGACAACAAAAATCCGCATCAGTTATCGAGCACAATTTCCGGAAAACAGGTTTTTAGGCGAACCAATGTCGCATTCCATGTGTTCTTGTGATGAACCTAGTTAGACCAACGGGAATCGAGTAATTTTAAAGATAATGACTCGCTCTTTTTTTTTGTTTGAAAGAGCAACTCTAGGCGCAAGGCGGACAACAAAAATCCGCATCATTTATCGAGCACAATTTCCGGAAAACAGGTTTTTAGGCGAACCAATCACTATTCGAAAGGCAATATCGCCCTCCATTTGCTCTTGTGATGTACCTAGTTAGACCAACGAGAATCGAGTAATTTTAAAGATAATGACTCGCTCTTTTTTTTGTTTGAAAGAGCAACTCTAGGCGCAAGGCGGACAACAAAAATCCGCATGAGTTATCGAGCACAATTTCCGGAAAACAGGTATTTAGGCGAACCAATCACTATTCGAAAGGCAATATCGCCCTCCATTTGCTCTTGTGATGTACCTAGTTAGACCAACGAGAATCGAGTAATTTTAAAGATAATGACTCGCTCTTTTTTTTGTTTGAAAGAGCAACTCTAGGCGCAAGGCGGACAACAAAAATCCGCATGAGTTATCGAGCACAATTTCCGGAAAACAGGTATTTAGGCGAACCAATCACTATTCGAAAGGCAATATCGCCCTCCATTTGCTCTTGTGATGTACCTAGTTAGACCAACGAGAATCGAGTAATTTTAAAGATAATGACTCGCTCTTTTTTTTGTTTGAAAGAGCAACTCTAGGCGCAAGGCGGACAACAAAAATCCGCATGAGTTATCGAGCACAATTTCCGGACAACAGGTTTTTAGGCGAACCAATGTCGCATTCCATGTGTTCTTGTGATGTACCTAGTTAGACCAACGAGAATCGAGTAATTTTAAAGATAATGACTCGCTCTTTTTTTTTGTTTGAAAGAGCAACTCTAGGCGCAAGGCGGACAACAAAAATCCGCATGAGTTATCGAGCACAATTTCTGGAAAACAGGTTTTTAGGCGAACCAATGTCGCATTCCATTTGTTCTTGTGATGTACCTAGTTAGACCAACGAGAATCGAGTAATTTTAAAGATAATGACTCGCTCTTTTTTTTGTTTGAAAGAGCAACTCTAGGCGCAAGGCGGACAACAAAAATCCGCATGAGTTATCGAGCACAATTTCCGGAAAACAGGTTTTTAGGCGAACCAATGTCGCATTCATTTGTTCTTGTGATGTACCTAGTTAGACCAACGGGAATCGAGTAATTTTAAAGATAATGACTCGCTCTTTTTTTTGTTTGAAAGAGCAACTCTAGGCGCAAGGCGGACAACAAAAATCCGCATGAGTTATCGAGCACAATTTCCGGAAAACAGGTTTTTAGGCGAACCAATCACTATTCGAAAGGCAATGTCGCCCTCCATTTGCTCTTGTGATGTACCTAGTTAGACCAACGAGAATCGAATAATTTTAAAGATAATGACTCGCTCTTTTTTTTTGTTTGAAAGAGCAACTCTAGGCGCAAGGCGGACAACAAAAATCCGCATCAGTTATCGAGCACAATTTCCGGAAAACAGGTTTTTAGGCGAACCAATCACTATTCGAAAGGCAATATCGCCCTCCATTTGCTCTTGTGATGTACCTAGTTAGACCAACGAGAATCGAGTAATTTTAAAGATAATGACTCGCTCTTTTTTTTGTTTGAAAGAGCAACTCTAGGCGCAAGGCGGACAACAAAAATCCGCATGAGTTATCGATCACAATTTCCGGACAACAGGTTTTTAGGCGAACCAATGTCGCATTCCATGTGTTCTTGTGATGTACCTAGTTAGACCAACGAGAATCGAGTAATTTTAAAGATAATGACTCGCTCTTTTTTTTTGTTTGAAAGAGCAACTCTAGGCGCAAGGCGGACAACAAAAATCCGCATGAGTTATCGAGCACAATTTCTGGAAAACAGGTTTTTAGGCGAACCAATGTCGCATTCCATTTGTTCTTGTGATGTACCTAGTTAGACCAACGAGAATCGAGTAATTTTAAAGATAATGACTCGCTCTTTTTTTTGTTTGGAAGAGCAACTCTAGGCGCAAGGCGGACAACAAAAATCCGCATGAGTTATCGAGCACAATTTCTGGAAAACAGGTTTTTATGCGAACCAATGTCGCATTCCATTTGTTCTTGTGATGTACCTAGTTAGACCAACGAGAATCGAGTAATTTTAAAGATAATGACTCGCTCTTTTTTTTGTTTGGAAGAGCAACTCTAGGCGCAAGGCGGACAACAAAAATCCGCATGAGTTATCGAGCACAATTTCCGGAAAACAGGTTTTTAGGCGAACCAATGTCGCATTCCATTTGTTCTTGTGATGTACCTAGTTAGACCAACGAGAATCGAGTAATTTTAAAGATAATGACTCGCTCTTTTTTTTGTTTGAAAGAGCAACTCTAGGCGCAAGGCGGACAACAAAAATCCGCATCAGTTATCGAGCACAATTTCCGGAAAACAGGTTTTTAGGCGAACCAATCACTATTCGAAAGGCAATATCGCCCTCCATTTGCTCTTGTGATGTACCTAGTTAGACCAACGAGAATCGAGTAATTTTAAAGATAATGACTCGCTCTTTTTTTTGTTTGAAAGAGCAACTCTAGGCGCAAGGCGGACAACAAAAATCCGCATGAGTTATCGAGCACAATTTCCGGAAAACAGGTTTTTAGGCGAACCAATCACTATTCGAAAGGCAATGTCGCCCTCCATCTGCTCTTGTGATGTACCTAGTTAGACCAACGAGAATCGAGTAATTTTAAAGATAATGACTCGCTCTTTTTTTGTTTGAAAGAGCAGCTCTAGGCGCAAGGCGGACAACAAAAATCCGCATGAGTTATCGAGCACAATTTCCGGAAAACAGGTTTTTAGGCGAACCAATGTCGCATTCATTTGTTCTTGTGATGTACCTAGTTAGACCAACGGGAATCGAGTAATTTTAAAGATAATGACTCGCTCTTTTTTTTGTTTGAAAGAGCAACTCTAGGCGCAAGGCGGACAACAAAAATCCGCATGAGTTATCGAGCACAATTTCCGGAAAACAGGTTTTTAGGCGAACCAATCACTATTCGAAAGGCAATGTCGCCCTCCATTTGCTCTTGTGATGTACCTAGTTAGACCAACGAGAATCGAATAATTTTAAAGATAATGACTCGCTCTTTTTTTTGTTTGAAAGAGCAACTCTAGGCGCAAGGCGGACAACAAAATTCCGCATGAGTTATCGAGCACAATTTCCGGAAAACAGGTTTTTAGGCAAACCAATCTCTATTCGAAAGGCAATGTCGCCCTCCATTTGCTCTTGTGATGTACCTAGTTAGAGCAACGAGAATCGAGTAATTATAAAGATAATGACTCGCTCTTTTTTTTGTTTGAAAGAGCAACTCTAGGCGCAAGGCGGACAACAAAAATCCGCACGAGTTATCGAGCACAATTTCCGGAAAACAGGTTTTTAGGCCAACCAATGTCGCATTCCATGTGTTCTTGTGATGTACCTAGTTAGACCAACGGGAATCGAGTAATTTTAAAGATAATGACTCGCTCTTTTTTTTGTTTGAAAGAGCAACTCTAGGCGCAAGGCGGACAACAAAAATCCGCATCAGTTATCGAGCACAATTTCCGGAAAACAGGTTTTTAGGCGAACCAATGTCGCATTCCATGTGTTCTTGTGATGAACCTAGTTAGACCAACGGGAATCGAGTAATTTTAAAGATAATGACTCGCTCTTTTTTTTGTTTGAAAGAGCAACTCTAGGCGCAAGGCGGACAACAAAAATCCGCATCAGTTATCGAGCACAATTTCCGGAAAACAGGTTTTTAGGCGAACCAATCACTATTCGAAAGGCAATATCGCCCTCCATTTGCTCTTGTGATGTACCTAGTTAGACCAACGAGAATCGAGTAATTTTAAAGATAATGACTCGCTCTTTTTTTTGTTTGAAAGAGCAACTCTAGGCGCAAGGCGGACAACAAAAATCCGCATGAGTTATCAAGCACAATTTCCGGACAACAGGTTTTTAGGCGAACCAATGTCGCATTCCATGTGTTCTTGTGATGTACCTAGTTAGACCAACGAGAATCGAGTAATTTTAAAGATAATGACTCGCTCTTTTTTTTGTTTGAAAGAGCAACTCTAGGCGCAAGGCGGACAACAAAAATCCGCATGAGTTATCGAGCACAATTTCCGGAAAACAGGTATTTAGGCGAACCAATCACTATTCGAAAGGCAATATCGCCCTCCATTTGCTCTTGTGATGTACCTAGTTAGACCAACGAGAATCGAGTAATTTTAAAGATAATGACTCGCTCTTTTTTTTGTTTGAAAGAGCAACTCTAGGCGCAAGGCGGACAACAAAAATCCGCATGAGTTATCGAGCACAATTTCCGGACAACAGGTTTTTAGGCGAACCAATGTCGCATTCCATGTGTTCTTGTGATGTACCTAGTTAGACCAACGAGAATCGAGTAATTTTAAAGATAATGACTCGCTCTTTTTTTTTGTTTGAAAGAGCAACTCTAGGCGCAAGGCGGACAACAAAAATCCGCATGAGTTATCGAGCACAATTTCTGGAAAACAGGTTTTTAGGCGAACCAATGTCGCATTCCATTTGTTCTTGTGATGTACCTAGTTAGACCAACGAGAATCGAGTAATTTTAAAGATAATGACTCGCTCTTTTTTTTGTTTGGAAGAGCAACTCTAGGCGCAAGGCGGACAACAAAAATCCGCATGAGTTATCGAGCACAATTTCCGGAAAACAGGTTTTTAGGCGAACCAATGTCGCATTCCATTTGTTCTTGTGATGTACCTAGTTAGACCAACGAGAATCGAGTAATTTTAAAGATAATGACTCGCTCTTTTTTTTGTTTGAAAGAGCAACTCTAGGCGCAAGGCGGACAACAAAAATCCGCATGAGTTATCGAGCACAATTTCCGGAAAACAGGTATTTAGGCGAACCAATCACTATTCGAAAGGCAATATCGCCCTCCATTTGCTCTTGTGATGTACCTAGTTAGACCAACGAGAATCGAGTAATTTTAAAGATAATGACTCGCTCTTTTTTTTGTTTGAAAGAGCAACTCTAGGCGCAAGGCGGACAACAAAAATCCGCATGAGTTATCGAGCACAATTTCCGGACAACAGGTTTTTAGGCGAACCAATGTCGCATTCCATGTGTTCTTGTGATGTACCTAGTTAGACCAACGAGAATCGAGTAATTTTAAAGATAATGACTCGCTCTTTTTTTTTGTTTGAAAGAGCAACTCTAGGCGCAAGGCGGACAACAAAAATCCGCATGAGTTATCGAGCACAATTTCTGGAAAACAGGTTTTTAGGCGAACCAATGTCGCATTCCATTTGTTCTTGTGATGTACCTAGTTAGACCAACGAGAATCGAGTAATTTTAAAGATAATGACTCGCTCTTTTTTTTGTTTGGAAGAGCAACTCTAGGCGCAAGGCGGACAACAAAAATCCGCATGAGTTATCGAGCACAATTTCCGGAAAACAGGTTTTTAGGCGAACCAATGTCGCATTCCATTTGTTCTTGTGATGTACCTAGTTAGACCAACGAGAATCGAGTAATTTTAAAGATAATGACTCGCTCTTTTTTTTGTTTGAAAGAGCAACTCTAGGCGCAAGGCGGACAACAAAAATCCGCATCAGTTATCGAGCACAATTTCCGGAAAACAGGTTTTTAGGCGAACCAATCACTATTCGAAAGGCAATATCGCCCTCCATTTGCTCTTGTGATGTACCTAGTTAGACCAACGAGAATCGAGTAATTTTAAAGATAATGACTCGCTCTTTTTTTTGTTTGAAAGAGCAACTCTAGGCGCAAGGCGGACAACAAAAATCCGCATGAGTTATCGATCACAATTTCCGGACAACAGGTTTTTAGGCGAACCAATGTCGCATTCCATGTGTTCTTGTGATGTACCTAGTTAGACCAACGAGAATCGAGTAATTTTAAAGATAATGACTCGCTCTTTTTTTTTGTTTGAAAGAGCAACTCTAGGCGCAAGGCGGACAACAAAAATCCGCATGAGTTATCGAGCACAATTTCTGGAAAACAGGTTTTTAGGCGAACCAATGTCGCATTCCATTTGTTCTTGTGATGTACCTAGTTAGACCAACGAGAATCGAGTAATTTTAAAGATAATGACTCGCTCTTTTTTTTGTTTGGAAGAGCAACTCTAGGCGCAAGGCGGACAACAAAAATCCGCATGAGTTATCGAGCACAATTTCTGGAAAACAGGTTTTTATGCGAACCAATGTCGCATTCCATTTGTTCTTGTGATGTACCTAGTTAGACCAACGAGAATCGAGTAATTTTAAAGATAATGACTCGCTCTTTTTTTTGTTTGGAAGAGCAACTCTAGGCGCAAGGCGGAGAACAAAAATCCGCATGAGTTATCGAGCACAATTTCCGGAAAACAGGTTTTTAGGCGAACCAATGTCGCATTCCATTTGTTCTTGTGATGTACCTAGTTAGACCAACGAGAATCGAGTAATTTTAAAGATAATGACTCGCTCTTTTTTTTGTTTGAAAGAGCAACTCTAGGCGCAAGGCGGACAACAAAAATCCGCATCAGTTATCGAGCACAATTTCCGGAAAACAGGTTTTTAGGCGAACCAATCACTATTCGAAAGGCAATATCGCCCTCCATTTGCTCTTGTGATGTACCTAGTTAGACCAACGAGAATCGAGTAATTTTAAAGATAATGACTCGCTCTTTTTTTTGTTTGAAAGAGCAACTCTAGGCGCAAGGCGGACAACAAAAATCCGCATGAGTTATCGAGCACAATTTCCGGAAAACAGGTTTTTAGGCGAACCAATCACTATTCGAAAGGCAATGTCGCCCTCCATCTGCTCTTGTGATGTACCTAGTTAGACCAACGAGAATCGAGTAATTTGAAAGATAATGACTCGCTCTTTTTTTGTTTGAAAGAGCAACTCTAGGCGCAAGGCGGACAACAAAAATCCGCATGAGTTATCGAGCACAATTTCCGGAAAACAGGTTTTTAGGCGAACCAATGTCGCATTCATTTGTTCTTGTGATGTACCTAGTTAGACCAACGGGAATCGAGTAATTTTAAAGATAATGACTCGCTCTTTTTTTTGTTTGAAAGAGCAACTCTAGGCGCAAGGCGGACAACAAAAATCCGCATGAGTTATCGAGCACAATTTCCGGAAAACAGGTTTTTAGGCGAACCAATCACTATTCGAAAGGCAATGTCGCCCTCCATTTGCTCTTGTGATGTACCTAGTTAGACCAACGAGAATCGAATAATTTTAAAGATAATGACTCGCTCTTTTTTTTGTTTGGAAGAGCAACTCTAGGCGCAAGGCGGACAACAAAAATCCGCATGAGTTATCGAGCACAATTTCCGGAAAACAGGTTTTTAGGCGAACCAATCTCTATTCGAAAGGCAATGTCGCCCTCCATTTGCTCTTGTGATGTACCTAGTTAGAGCAACGAGAATCGAGTAATTATAAAGATAATGACTCGCTCTTTTTTTTGTTTGAAAGAGCAACTCTAGGCGCAAGGCGGACAACAAAAATCCGCACGAGTTATCGAGCACAATTTCCGGAAAACAGGTTTTTAGGCCAACCAATGTCGCATTCCATGTGTTCTTGTGATGTACCTAGTTAGACCAACGGGAATCGAGTAATTTTAAAGATAATGACTCGCTCTTTTTTTTGTTTGAAAGAGCAACTCTAGGCGCAAGGCGGACAACAAAAATCCGCATCAGTTATCGAGCACAATTTCCGGAAAACAGGTTTTTAGGCGAACCAATGTCGCATTCCATGTGTTCTTGTGATGAACCTAGTTAGACCAACGGGAATCGAGTAATTTTAAAGATAATGACTCGCTCTTTTTTTTTGTTTGAAAGAGCAACTCTAGGCGCAAGGCGGACAACAAAAATCCGCATCATTTATCGAGCACAATTTCCGGAAAACAGGTTTTTAGGCGAACCAATCACTATTCGAAAGGCAATATCGCCCTCCATTTGCTCTTGTGATGTACCTAGTTAGACCAACGAGAATCGAGTAATTTTAAAGATAATGACTCGCTCTTTTTTTTGTTTGAAAGAGCAACTCTAGGCGCAAGGCGGACAACAAAAATCCGCATGAGTTATCGAGCACAATTTCCGGAAAACAGGTTTTTAGGCGAACCAATGTCGCATTCCATTTGTTCTTGTGATGTACCTAGTTAGACCAACGGGAATCGAGTAATTTTAAAGATAATGACTCGCTCTTTTTTTTGTTTGAAAGAGCAACTCTAGGCGCAAGGCGGACAACAAAAATCCGCATGAGTTATCGAGCACAATTTCCGGAAAACAGGTTTTTAGGCGAACCAATCACTATTCGAAAGGCAATGTCGCCCTCCATTTGCTCTTGTGATGTACCTAGTTAGACCAACGAGAATCGAGTAATTTTAAAGATAATGACTCGCTCTTTTTTTTGTTTGAAAGAGCAACTCTAGGCGCAAGGCGGACAACAAAAATCCGCATGAGTTATCGAGCACAATTTCCGGAAAACAGGTTTTTAGGCGAACCAATGTCGCATTCCATGTGTTCTTGTGATGTACCTAGTTAGACCAACGGGAATCGAGTAATTTTAAAGATAATGACTCGCTCTTTTTTTGTTTGAAAGAGCAACTCTAGGCGCAAGGCGGACAACAAAAATCCGCATGAGTTATCAAGCACAATTTCCGGAAAACAGGTTTTTAGGCGAACCAATCACTATTCGAAAGGCAATGTCGCCCTCCATTTGCTCTTGTGATGTACCTAGTTAGACCAACGAGAATCGAGTAATTTTAAAGATAATGACTCGCTCTTTTTTTTGTTTGAAAGAGCAACTCTAGGCGCAAGGCGGACAACAAAAATCCGCATGAGTTATCGAGCACAATTTCCGGAAAACAGGTTTTTAGGCCAACCAATGTCGCCCTCCATTTGCTCTTGTGATGTACCTAGTTAGACCAACGAGAATCGAGTAATTTTAAAGATAATGACTCGCTCTTTTTTTTGTTTGAAAGAGCAACTCTAGGCGCAAGGCGGACAACAAAAATCCGCATGAGTTATCGAGCACAATTTCCGGAAAACAGGTTTTTAGGCGAACCAATGTCGCATTCCATTTGTTCTTGTGATGTACCTAGTTAGACCAACGGGAATCGAGTAATTTTAAAGATAATGACTCGCTCTTTTTTTTGTTTGAAAGAGCAACTCTAGGCGCAAGGCGGACAACAAAAATCCGCATGAGTTATCGAGCACAATTTCCGGAAAACAGGTTTTTAGGCGGACCAATCTCTATTCGAAAGGCAATGTCGCCCTCCATTTGCTCTTGTGATGTACCTAGTTAGACCAACGAGAATCGAGTAATTTTAAAGATAATGACTCGCTCTTTTTTTTGTTTGAAAGAGCAACTTTAGGAGCAAGGCGGACAACAAAAATCCGCATGAGTTATCAAGCACAATTTCCGGAAAACAGGTTTTTAGGCGAACCAATCACTATTCGAAAGGCAATGTCGCCCTCCATTTGCTCTTGTGATGTACCTAGTTAGACCAACGAGAATCGAGTAATTTTAAAGATAATGACTCGCTCTTTTTTTTGTTTGAAAGAGCAACTCTAGGCGCTAGGCGGACAACAAAAATCCGCATGAGTTATCGAGCACAATTTCCGGAAAACAGGTTTTTAGGCCAACCAATGTCGCCCTCCATTTGCTCTTGTGATGTACCTAGTTAGAGCAACGAGAATCGAGTAATTTTAAAGATAATGACTCGCTCTTTTTTTTGTTTGAAAGAGCAATTTTAGGCGCAAGGCGGACAACAAAAATCCGCATGAGTTATCGAGCACAATTTCCGGAAAACAGGTTTTTAGGCGAACCAATCTCTATTCGAAAGGCAATGTCGCCCTCCATTTGCTCTTGTGATGTACCTTGTTAGACCAACGAGAATCGAGTAATTTTAAAGATAATGACTCGCTCTTTTTTTTGTTTGAAAGAGCAACTCTAGGCGCAAGGCGGACAACAAAAATCCGCATGAGTTATCGAGCACAATTTCCGGAAAACAGGTTTTTAGGCGAACCAATGTCGCATTCCATTTGCTCTTGTGATGTACCTTGTTAGACCAACGAGAATCGAGTAATTTTAAAGATAATGACTCGCTCTTTTTTTTGTTTGAAAGAGCAACTCTAGGCGCAAGGCGGACAACAAAAATCCGCATGAGTTATCGAGCACAATTTCCGGAAAACAGGTTTTTAGGCGAACCAATCACTATTCGAAAGGCAATGTCGCCCTCCATTTGCTCTTGTGATGTACCTAGTTAGACCAACGAGAATCGAGTAATTTTAAAGATAATGACTCGCTCTTTTTTTTGTTTGAAAGAGCAACTCTAGGCGCAAGGCGGACAACAAAAATCCGCATGAGTTATCGAGCACAATTTCCGGAAAACAGGTTTTTAGGCCAACCAATGTCGCCCTCCATTTGCTCTTGTGATGTACCTAGTTAGACCAACGAGAATCGAGTAATTTTAAAGATAATGACTCGCTCTTTTTTTTGTTTGAAAGAGCAACTCTAGGCGCAAGGCGGACAACAAAAATCCGCATGAGTTATCGAGCACAATTTCCGGAAAACAGGTTTTTAGGCGAACCAATGTCGCATTCCATTTGTTCTTGTGATGTACCTAGTTAGACCAACGGGAATCGAGTAATTTTAAAGATAATGACTCGCTCTTTTTTTTGTTTGAAAGAGCAACTCTAGGCGCAAGGCGGACAACAAAAATCCGCATGAGTTATCGAGCACAATTTCCGGAAAACAGGTTTTTAGGCGGACCAATCTCTATTCGAAAGGCAATGTCGCCCTCCATTTGCTCTTGTGATGTACCTAGTTAGACCAACGAGAATCGAGTAATTTTAAAGATAATGACTCGCTCTTTTTTTTGTTTGAAAGAGCAACTTTAGGAGCAAGGCGGACAACAAAAATCCGCATGAGTTATCAAGCACAATTTCCGGAAAACAGGTTTTTAGGCGAACCAATCACTATTCGAAAGGCAATGTCGCCCTCCATTTGCTTTTGTGATGTACCTAGTTAGACCAACGAGAATCGAGTAATTTTAAAGATAATGACTCGCTCTTTTTTTTGTTTGAAAGAGCAACTCTAGGCGCAAAGCGGACAACAAAAATCCGCATGAGTTATCGAGCACAATTTCCGGAAAACAGGTTTTTAGGCCAACCAATCTCTATTCGAAAGGCAATGTCGCCCTCCATTTGCTCTTGTGATGTACCTAGTTAGACCAACGAGAATCGAGTAATTTTAAAGATAATGACTCGCTCTTTTTTTTGTTTGAAAGAGCAACTCTAGGCGCAAGGCGGACAACAAAAATCCGCATGAGTTATCGAGCACAATTTCCGGAAAACAGGTTTTTAGGCCAACCAATGTCGCCCTCCATTTGCTCTTGTGATGTACCTAGTTAGAGCAACGAGAATCGAGTAATTTTAAAGATAATGACTCGCTCTTTTTTTTGTTTGAAAGAGCAATTTTAGGCGCAAGGCGGACAACAAAAATCCGCATGAGTTATCGAGCACAATTTCCGGAAAACAGGTTTTTAGGCGAACCAATGTCGCATTCCATTTGCTCTTGTGATGTACCTTGTTAGACCAACGAGAATCGAGTAATTTTAAAGATAATGACTCGCTCTTTTTTTTGTTTGAAAGAGCAACTCTAGGCGCAAGGCGGACAACAAAAATCCGCATGAGTTATCGAGCACAATTTCCGGAAAACAGGTGTTTAGGCGAACCAATCATTATTCGAAAGGCAATGTCGCCCTCCATTTGCTCTTGTGATGTACCTAGTTAGACCAACGAGAATCGAGTAATTTTAAAGATAATGACTCGCTCTTTTTTTTGTTTGAAAGAGCAACTCTAGGCGCAAGGCGGACAACAAAAATCCGCATGAGTTATCGAGCACAATTTCCGGAAAACAGGTTTTTAGGCCAACCAATGTCGCCCTCCATTTGCTCTTGTGATGTACCTAGTTAGACCAACGAGAATCGAGTAATTTTAAAGATAATGACTCGCTCTTTTTTTTGTTTGAAAGAGCAACTCTAGGCGCAAGGCGGACAACAAAAATCCGCATGAGTTATCGAGCACAATTTCCGGAAAACAGGTTTTTAGGCGAACCAATGTCGCATTCCATTTGTTCTTGTGATGTACCTAGTTAGACCAACGGGAATCGAGTAATTTTAAAGATAATGACTCGCTCTTTTTTTTGTTTGAAAGAGCAACTCTAGGCGCAAGGCGGACAACAAAAATCCGCATGAGTTATCGAGCACAATTTCCGGAAAACAGGTTTTTAGGCCAACCAATGTCGCCCTCCATTTGCTCTTGTGATGTACCTAGTTAGAGCAACGAGAATCGAGTAATTTTAAAGATAATGACTCGCTCTTTTTTTTGTTTGAAAGAGCAATTTTAGGCGCAAGGCGGACAACAAAAAACCGCATGAGTTATCGAGCACAATTTCCGGAAAACAGGTTTTTAGGCGAACCAATGTCGCATTCCATTTGCTCTTGTGATGTACCTTGTTAGACCAACGAGAATCGAGTAATTTTAAAGATAATGACTCGCTCTTTTTTTTGTTTGAAAGAGCAACTCTAGGCGCAAGGCGGACAACAAAAATCCGCATGAGTTATCGAGCACAATTTCCGGAAAACAGGTTTTTAGGCGAACCAATGTCGCATTCCATTTGTTCTTGTGATGTACCTAGTTAGACCAACGGGAATCGAGTAATTTTAAAGATAATGACTCGCTCTTTTTTTTGTTTGAAAGAGCAACTCTAGGCGCAAGGCGGACAACAAAAATCCGCATGACATCACAAGAACACATGGAATGCGACATTGGTTCGCCTAAAAACCTGTTTTCCGGAAATTGTGCTCGATAACTCATGCGGATTTTTGTTGTCCGCCTTGCGCCTAGAGTTGCTCTTTCAAACAAAAAAAAGAGCGAGTCATTATCTTTAAAATTACTCGATTCTCGTTGGTCTAACTAGGTACATCACAAGAGCAAATGGAGGGCGACATTGCCTTTCGAATAGTGATTGGTTCGCCTAAAAACCTGTTTTCCGGAAATCGTGCTCGATAACTCATGCGGATTTTTGTTGTCCGCCTTGCGCCTAGAGTTGCTCTTTCAAACAAAAAAAAGAGCGAGTCATTGTCTTTAAAATTACTCGATTCCCGTTGGTCTAACTAGGTACATCACAAGAACACATGGAATGCGACATTGGTTCGCCTAAAAACCTGTTTTCCGGAAATTGTGCTCGATAACTCATGCGGATTTTTGTTGTCCGCCTTGCGCCTAGAGTTGCTCTTTCAAACAAAAATCCGCATCAGTTATCGAGCACAATTTCCGGAAAACAGGTTTTTAGGCGAACCAATGTCGCATTCCATGTGTTCTTGTGATGTACCTAGTTAGACCAACGGGAATCGAGTAATTTTAAAGATAATGACTCGCTCTTTTTTTTGTTTGAAAGAGCAACTCTAGGCGCAAGGTGGACAACAAAAATCCGCATCAGTTATCGAGCACAATTTCCGGAAAACAGGTTTTTAGGCGGACCAATGTCGCATTCCATTTGTTCTTGTGATGTACCTAGTTAGACCAACGAGAATCGAGTAATTTTAAAGATAATGACTCGCTCTTTTTTTTGTTTGAAAGAGCAACTCTAGGCGCAAGGCGGACAACAAAAATCCGCATGAGTTATCAAGCACAATTTCCGGACAACAGGTTTTTAGGCGAACCAATGTCGCATTCCATGTGTTCTTGTGATGTACCTAGTTAGACCAACGAGAATCGAGTAATTTTAAAGATAATGACTCGCTCTTTTTTTTGTTTGAAAGAGCAACTCTAGGCGCAAGGCGGACAACAAAAATCCGCATGAGTTATCGAGCACAATTTCCGGAAAACAGGTATTTAGGCGAACCAATCACTATTCGAAAGGCAATATCGCCCTCCATTTGCTCTTGTGATGTACCTAGTTAGACCAACGAGAATCGAGTAATTTTAAAGATAATGACTCGCTCTTTTTTTTGTTTGAAAGAGCAACTCTAGGCGCAAGGCGGACAACAAAAATCCGCATGAGTTATCGAGCACAATTTCCGGACAACAGGTTTTTAGGCGAACCAATGTCGCATTCCATGTGTTCTTGTGATGTACCTAGTTAGACCAACGAGAATCGAGTAATTTTAAAGATAATGACTCGCTCTTTTTTTTTGTTTGAAAGAGCAACTCTAGGCGCAAGGCGGACAACAAAAATCCGCATGAGTTATCGAGCACAATTTCTGGAAAACAGGTTTTTAGGCGAACCAATGTCGCATTCCATTTGTTCTTGTGATGTACCTAGTTAGACCAACGAGAATCGAGTAATTTTAAAGATAATGACTCGCTCTTTTTTTTGTTTGAAAGAGCAACTCTAGGCGCAAGGCGGACAACAAAAATCCGCATGAGTTATCGAGCACAATTTCCGGAAAACAGGTTTTTAGGCGAACCAATGTCGCATTCATTTGTTCTTGTGATGTACCTAGTTAGACCAACGGGAATCGAGTAATTTTAAAGATAATGACTCGCTCTTTTTTTTGTTTGAAAGAGCAACTCTAGGCGCAAGGCGGACAACAAAAATCCGCATGAGTTATCGAGCACAATTTCCGGAAAACAGGTTTTTAGGCGAACCAATCACTATTCGAAAGGCAATGTCGCCCTCCATTTGCTCTTGTGATGTACCTAGTTAGACCAACGAGAATCGAATAATTTTAAAGATAATGACTCGCTCTTTTTTTTTGTTTGAAAGAGCAACTCTAGGCGCAAGGCGGACAACAAAAATCCGCATCAGTTATCGAGCACAATTTCCGGAAAACAGGTTTTTAGGCGAACCAATCACTATTCGAAAGGCAATATCGCCCTCCATTTGCTCTTGTGATGTACCTAGTTAGACCAACGAGAATCGAGTAATTTTAAAGATAATGACTCGCTCTTTTTTTTGTTTGAAAGAGCAACTCTAGGCGCAAGGCGGACAACAAAAATCCGCATGAGTTATCGATCACAATTTCCGGACAACAGGTTTTTAGGCGAACCAATGTCGCATTCCATGTGTTCTTGTGATGTACCTAGTTAGACCAACGAGAATCGAGTAATTTTAAAGATAATGACTCGCTCTTTTTTTTTGTTTGAAAGAGCAACTCTAGGCGCAAGGCGGACAACAAAAATCCGCATGAGTTATCGAGCACAATTTCTGGAAAACAGGTTTTTAGGCGAACCAATGTCGCATTCCATTTGTTCTTGTGATGTACCTAGTTAGACCAACGAGAATCGAGTAATTTTAAAGATAATGACTCGCTCTTTTTTTTGTTTGGAAGAGCAACTCTAGGCGCAAGGCGGACAACAAAAATCCGCATGAGTTATCGAGCACAATTTCTGGAAAACAGGTTTTTATGCGAACCAATGTCGCATTCCATTTGTTCTTGTGATGTACCTAGTTAGACCAACGAGAATCGAGTAATTTTAAAGATAATGACTCGCTCTTTTTTTTGTTTGGAAGAGCAACTCTAGGCGCAAGGCGGACAACAAAAATCCGCATGAGTTATCGAGCACAATTTCCGGAAAACAGGTTTTTAGGCGAACCAATGTCGCATTCCATTTGTTCTTGTGATGTACCTAGTTAGACCAACGAGAATCGAGTAATTTTAAAGATAATGACTCGCTCTTTTTTTTGTTTGAAAGAGCAACTCTAGGCGCAAGGCGGACAACAAAAATCCGCATCAGTTATCGAGCACAATTTCCGGAAAACAGGTTTTTAGGCGAACCAATCACTATTCGAAAGGCAATATCGCCCTCCATTTGCTCTTGTGATGTACCTAGTTAGACCAACGAGAATCGAGTAATTTTAAAGATAATGACTCGCTCTTTTTTTTGTTTGAAAGAGCAACTCTAGGCGCAAGGCGGACAACAAAAATCCGCATGAGTTATCGAGCACAATTTCCGGAAAACAGGTTTTTAGGCGAACCAATCACTATTCGAAAGGCAATGTCGCCCTCCATCTGCTCTTGTGATGTACCTAGTTAGACCAACGAGAATCGAGTAATTTTAAAGATAATGACTCGCTCTTTTTTTGTTTGAAAGAGCAGCTCTAGGCGCAAGGCGGACAACAAAAATCCGCATGAGTTATCGAGCACAATTTCCGGAAAACAGGTTTTTAGGCGAACCAATGTCGCATTCATTTGTTCTTGTGATGTACCTAGTTAGACCAACGGGAATCGAGTAATTTTAAAGATAATGACTCGCTCTTTTTTTTGTTTGAAAGAGCAACTCTAGGCGCAAGGCGGACAACAAAAATCCGCATGAGTTATCGAGCACAATTTCCGGAAAACAGGTTTTTAGGCGAACCAATCACTATTCGAAAGGCAATGTCGCCCTCCATTTGCTCTTGTGATGTACCTAGTTAGACCAACGAGAATCGAATAATTTTAAAGATAATGACTCGCTCTTTTTTTTGTTTGAAAGAGCAACTCTAGGCGCAAGGCGGACAACAAAATTCCGCATGAGTTATCGAGCACAATTTCCGGAAAACAGGTTTTTAGGCGAACCAATGTCGCATTCCATGTGTTCTTGTGATGTACCTAGTTAGACCAACGGGAATCGAGTAATTTTAAAGATAATGACTCGCTCTTTTTTTTGTTTGAAAGAGCAACTCTAGGCGCAAGGCGGACAACAAAAATCCGCATCAGTTATCGAGCACAATTTCCGGAAAACAGGTTTTTAGGCGAACCAATCACTATTCGAAAGGCAATATCGCCCTCCATTTGCTCTTGTGATGTACCTAGTTAGACCAACGAGAATCGAGTAATTTTAAAGATAATGACTCGCTCTTTTTTTTGTTTGAAAGAGCAACTCTAGGCGCAAGGCGGACAACAAAAATCCGCATGAGTTATCGAGCACAATTTCCGGAAAACAGGTTTTTAGGCGAACCAATGTCGCATTCCATTTGTTCTTGTGATGTACCTAGTTAGACCAACGGGAATCGAGTAATTTTAAAGATAATGACTCGCTCTTTTTTTTGTTTGAAAGAGCAACTCTAGGCGCAAGGCGGACAACAAAAATCCGCATGAGTTATCGAGCACAATTTCCGGAAAACAGGTTTTTAGGCGAACCAATCACTATTCGAAAGGCAATGTCGCCCTCCATTTGCTCTTGTGATGTACCTAGTTAGACCAACGAGAATCGAGTAATTTTAAAGATAATGACTCGCTCTTTTTTTTGTTTGAAAGAGCAACTCTAGGCGCAAGGCGGACAACAAAAATCCGCATGAGTTATCGAGCACAATTTCCGGAAAACAGGTTTTTAGGCGAACCAATGTCGCATTCCATGTGTTCTTGTGATGTACCTAGTTAGACCAACGGGAATCGAGTAATTTTAAAGATAATGACTCGCTCTTTTTTTGTTTGAAAGAGCAACTCTAGGCGCAAGGCAAACAACAAAAATCCGCATGAGTTATCGAGCACAATTTCCGGAAAACAGGTTTTTAGGCAAACCAATCTCTATTCGAAAGGCAATGTCGCCCTCCATTTGCTCTTGTGATGTACCTAGTTAGAGCAACGAGAATCGAGTAATTATAAAGATAATGACTCGCTCTTTTTTTTGTTTGAAAGAGCAACTCTAGGCGCAAGGCGGACAACAAAAATCCGCACGAGTTATCGAGCACAATTTCCGGAAAACAGGTTTTTAGGCCAACCAATGTCGCATTCCATGTGTTCTTGTGATGTACCTAGTTAGACCAACGGGAATCGAGTAATTTTAAAGATAATGACTCGCTCTTTTTTTTGTTTGAAAGAGCAACTCTAGGCGCAAGGCGGACAACAAAAATCCGCATGAGTTATCGAGCACAATTTCCGGAAAACAGGTTTTTAGGCGAACCAATGTCGCATTCCATGTGTTCTTGTGATGTACCTAGTTAGACAAACGGAAATCGAGTAATTTTAAAGATAATGACTCGCTCTTTTTTTTGTTTGAGAGAGCAACTCTAGGCGCAAGGCGGACAACAAAAATCCGCATGAGTTATCGAGCACAATTTCCGGAAAACAGGTTTTTAGGCGAACCAATCTCTATTCGAAAGGCAATGTCGCCCTCCATCTGCTCTTGTGATGTACCTAGTTAGACCAACGAGAATCGAGTAATTTTAAAGATAATGACTCGCTCTTTTTTTGTGTTTGAAAGAGCAACTCTAGGCGCAAGGCGGACAACAAAAATCCGCATGAGTTATCGAGCACAATTTCCGGAAAACAGGTTTTTAGGCGAACCAATCTCTATTCGAAAGGCAATGTCGCCCTCCATTTGCTCTTGTGATGTACCTAGTTAGACCAACGAGAATCGAGTAATTTTATTTTAAAGATAATGACTCGCTCTTTTTTTTGTTTGAAAGAGCAACTCTAGGCGCAAGGCGGACAACAAAAATCCGCATGAGTTATCGAGCACAATTTCCGGAAAACAGGTTTTTAGGCGAACCAATCTCTATTCGAAAGGCAATGTCGCCCTCCATTTGCTCTTGTGATGTACCTAGTTAGACCAACGAGAATCGAGTAATTTTAAAGATAATGACTCGCTCTTTTTTTTGTTTGAAAGAGCAACTCTAGGCGCAAGGCGGACAACAAAAATCCGCATGAGTTATCGAGCACAATTTCCGGAAAACAGGTTTTTAGGCGAACCAATCACTATTCGAAAGGCAATGTCGCCCTCCATTTGCTCTTGTGATGTACCTAGTTAGACCAACGAGAATCGAGTAATTTTAAAGATAATGACTCGCTCTTTTTTTTGTTTGAAAGAGCAACTCTAGGCGCAAGGCGGACAACAAAAATCCGCATGAGTTATCGAGCACAATTTCCGGAAAACAGGTTTTTAGGCCAACCAATGTCGCCCTCCATTTGCTCTTGTGATTTACCTAGTTAGAGCAACGAGAATCGAGTAATTTTAAAGATAATGACTCGCTCTTTTTTTTGTTTGAAAGAGCAACTTTAGGCGCAAGGCGGACAACAAAAATTCGCATGAGTTATCGAGCACAATTTCCGGAAAACAGGTTTTTAGGCGAACCAATGTCGCATTCCATTTGCTCTTGTGATGTACCTTGTTAGACCAACGAGAATCGAGTAATTTTAAAGATAATGACTCGCTCTTTTTTTTGTTTGAAAGAGCAACTCTAGGCGCAAGGCGGACAACAAAAATCCGCATGAGTTATCGAGCACAATTTCCGGAAAACAGGTTTTTAGGCGAACCAATGTCGCATTCCATTTGTTCTTGTGATGTACCTAGTTAGACCAACGGGAATCGAGTAATTTTAAAGATAATGACTCGCTCTTTTTTTTGTTTGAAAGAGCAACTCTAGGCGCAAGGCGGACAACAAAAATCCGCATGAGTTATCGAGCACAATTTCCGGAAAACAGGTTTTTAGGCGAACCAATCTCTATTCGAAAGGCAATGTCGCCCTCCATCTGCTCTTGTGATGTACCTAGTTAGACCAACGAGAATCGAGTAATTTTAAAGATAATGACTCGCTCTTTTTTTGTGTTTGAAAGAGCAACTCTAGGCGCAAGGCGGACAACAAAAATCCGCATGAGTTATCGAGCACAATTTCCGGAAAACAGGTTTTTAGGCGAACCAATCTCTATTCGAAAGGCAATGTCGCCCTCCATTTGCTCTTGTGATGTACCTAGTTAGACCAACGAGAATCGAGTAATTTTAAAGATAATGACTCGCTCTTTTTTTTGTTTGAAAGAGCAACTCTAGGCGCAAGGCGGACAACAAAAATCCGCATGAGTTATCGAGCACAATTTCCGGAAAACAGGTTTTTAGGCCAACCAATGTCGCCCTCCATTTGCTCTTGTGATTTACCTAGTTAGAGCAACGAGAATCGAGTAATTTTAAAGATAATGACTCGCTCTTTTTTTTGTTTGAAAGAGCAACTTTAGGCGCAAGGCGGACAACAAAAATTCGCATGAGTTATCGAGCACAATTTCCGGAAAACAGGTTTTTAGGCGAACCAATGTCGCATTCCATTTGCTCTTGTGATGTACCTTGTTAGACCAACGAGAATCGAGTAATTTTAAAGATAATGACTCGCTCTTTTTTTTGTTTGAAAGAGCAACTCTAGGCGCAAGGCGGACAACAAAAATCCGCATGAGTTATCGAGCACAATTTCCGGAAAACAGGTTTTTAGGCGAACCAATGTCGCATTCCATTTGTTCTTGTGATGTACCTAGTTAGACCAACGGGAATCGAGTAATTTTAAAGATAATGACTCGCTCTTTTTTTTGTTTGAAAGAGCAACTCTAGGCGCAAGGCGGACAACAAAAATCCGTATGACATCACAAGAACACATGGAATGCGACATTGGTTCGCCTAAAAACCTGTTTTCCGGAAATTGTGCTCGATAACTCATGCGGATTTTTGTTGTCCGCCTTGCGCCTAGAGTTGCTCTTTCAAACAAAAAAAAGAGCGAGTCATTATCTTTAAAATTACTCGATTCTCGTTGGTCTAACTAGGTACATCACAAGAGCAAATGGAGGGCGACATTGCCTTTCGAATAGAGATTGGTTCGCCTAAAAACCTGTTTTCCGGAAATTGTGCTCGATAACTCATGCGGATTTTTGTTGTCCGCCTTGCGCCTAGAGTTGCTCTTTCAAACAAAAAAAAGAGCGAGTCATTATCTTTAAAATTACTCGATTCCCGTTGGTCTAACTAGGTACATCACAAGAGCAAATGGAGGGCGACATTGCCTTTCGAATAGAGATTGGTTCGCCTAAAAACCTGTTTTCCGGAAATTGTGCTCGATAACTCATGCGGATTTTTGTTGTCCGCCTTGCGCCTAGAGTTGCTCTTTCAAACAAAAAAAAGAGCGAGTCATTATCTTTAAAATTACTCGATTCCCGTTGGTCTAACTAGGTACATCACAAGAACACATGGAATGCGACATTGGTTCGCCTAAAAACCTGTTTTCCGGAAATTGTGCTCGATAACTCATGCGGATTTTTGTTGTCCGCCTTGCGCCTAGAGTTGCTCTTTCAAACAAAAAAAAGAGCGAGTCATTATCTTTAAAATTACTCGATTCCCATTGGTCTAACTAGGTACATCACAAGAACACATGGAATGCGACATTGGTTCGCCTAAAAACCTGTTTTCCGGAAATTGTGCTCGATAACTCATGCGGATTTTTGTTGTCCGCCTTGCGCCTAGAGTTGCTCTTTCAAACAAAAAAAAGAGCGAGTCATTATCTTTAAAATTACTCGATTCTCGTTGGTCTAACTAGGTACATCACAAGAGCAAATGGAGGGCGACATTGCCTTTCGAATAGAGATTGGTTCGCCTAAAAACCTGTTTTCCGGAAATTGTGCTCGATAACTCATGCGGATTTTTGTTGTCCGCCTTGCGCCTAGAGTTGCTCTTTCAAACAAAAAAAAGAGCGAGTCATTATCTTTAAAATTACTCGATTCCCGTTGGTCTAACTAGGTACATCACAAGAGCAAATGGAGGGCGACATTGCCTTTCGAATAGAGATTGGTTCGCCTAAAAACCTGTTTTCCGGAAATTGTGCTCGATAACTCATGCGGATTTTTGTTGTCCGCCTTGCGCCTAGAGTTGCTCTTTCAAACAAAAAAAAGAGCGAGTCATTATCTTTAAAATTACTCGATTCCCGTTGGTCTAACTAGGTACATCACAAGAACACATGGAATGCGACATTGGTTCGCCTAAAAACCTGTTTTCCGGAAATTGTGCTCGATAACTCATGCGGATTTTTGTTGTCCGCCTTGCGCCTAGAGTTGCTCTTTCAAACAAAAAAAAGAGCGAGTCATTATCTTTAAAATTACTCGATTCCCATTGGTCTAACTAGGTACATCACAAGAACACATGGAATGCGACATTGGTTCGCCTAAAAACCTGTTTTCCGGAAATTGTGCTCGATAACTCATGCGGATTTTTGTTGTCCGCCTTGCGCCTAGAGTTGCTCTTTCAAACAAAAAAAAGAGCGAGTCATTATCTTTAAAATTACTCGATTCCCATTGGTCTAACTAGGTACATCACAAGAACACATGGAATGCGACATTGGTTCGCCTAAAAACCTGTTTTCCGGAAATTGTGCTCGATAACTCATGCGGATTTTTGTTGTTCGCCTTGCGCCTAGAGTTGCTCTTTCAAACAAAAAAAAGAGCGAGTCATTATCTTTAAAATTACTCGATTCCCGTTGGTCTAACTAGGTACATCACAATAACACATGGAATGCGACATTGGTTCGCCTAAAAACCTGTTTTCCGGAAATTGTGCTCGATAACTCATGCGGATTTTTGTTGTCCGCCTTGCGCCTAGAGTTGCTCTTTCAAACAAAAAAAGAGCGAGTCATTATCTTTAAAATTACTCGATTCCCGTTGGTCTAACTAGGTACATCACAATAACACATGGAATGCGACATTGGTTCGCCTAAAAACCTGTTTTCCGGAAATTGTGCTCGATAACTCATGCGGATTTTTGTTGTTCGCCTTGCGCCTAGAGTTGCTCTTTCAAACAAAAAAAAGAGCGAGTCATTATCTTTAAAATTACTCGATTCCCGTTGGTCTAACTAGGTACATCACAATAACACATGGAATGCGACATTGGTTCGCCTAAAAACCTGTTTTCCGGAAATTGTGCTCGATAACTCATGCGGATTTTTGTTGTCCGCCTTGCGCCTAGAGTTGCTCTTTCAAACAAAAAAAAGAGCGAGTCATTATCTTTAAAATTACTCGATTCCCATTGGTCTAACTAGGTACATCACAAGAACACATGGAATGCTACATTGGTTCGCCTAAAAACCTGTTTTCCGGAAATTGTGCTCGATAACTCATGCGGATTTTTGTTGTCCGCCTTGCGCCTAGAGTTGCTCTTTCAAACAAAAAAAAGAGCGAGTCATTATCTTTAAAATTACTCGATTCCCATTGGTCTAACTAGGTACATCACAAGAACACATGGAATGCGACATTGGTTCGCCTAAAAACCTGTTTTCCGGAAATTGTGCTCGATAACTCATGCGGATTTTTGTTGTCCGCCTTGCGCCTAGAGTTGCTCTTTCAAACAAAAAAAAGAGCGAGTCATTATCTTTAAAATTACTCGATTCCCGTTGGTCTAACTAGGTACATCACAATAACACATGGAATGCGACATTGGTTCGCCTAAAAACCTGTTTTCCGGAAATTGTGCTCGATAACTCATGCGGATTTTTGTTGTCCGCCTTGCGCCTAGAGTTGCTCTTTCAAACAAAAAAAAGAGCGAGTCATTATCTTTAAAATTACTCGATTCTCGTTGGTCTAACTAGGTACATCACAAGAGCAAATGGAGGGCGACATTGCCTTTCGAATAGTGATTGGTTCGCCTAAAAACCTGTTTTCCGGAAATTGTGCTCGATAACTCATGCGGATTTTTGTTGTCCGCCTTGCGCCTAGAGTTGCTCTTTCAAACAAAAAAAAGAGCGAGTCATCATCTTTAAAATTACTCGATTCCCGTTGGTCTAACTAGGTACATCACAAGAGCAAATGGAGGGCGACATTGCCTTTCGAATAGAGATTGGTTCGCCTAAAAACCTGTTTTCCGGAAATTGTGCTCGATAACTCATGCGGATTTTTGTTGTCCGCCTTGCGCCTAGAGTTGCTCTTTCAAACAAAAAAAAGAGCGAGTCATTATCTTTAAAATTACTCGATTCCCGTTGGTCTAACTAGGTACATCACAAGAACACATGGAATGCGACATTGGTTCGCCTAAAAACCTGTTTTCCGGAAATTGTGCTCGATAACTCATGCGGATTTTTGTTGTCCGCCTTGCGCCTAGAGTTGCTCTTTCAAACAAAAAAAAGAGCGAGTCATTATCTTTAAAATTACTCGATTCCCGTTGGTCTAACTAGGTACATCACAAGAACACATGGAATGCGACATTGGTTCGCCTAAAAACCTGTTTTCCGGAAATTGTGCTCGATAACTCATGCGGATTTTTGTTGTCCGCCTTGCGCCTAGAGTTGCTCTTTCAAACAAAAAAAAGAGCGAGTCATTATCTTTAAAATTACTCGATTCCCGTTGGTCTAACTAGGTACATCACAAGAACACATGGAATGCGACATTGGTTCGCCTAAAAACCTGTTTTCCGGAAATTGTGCTCGATAACTCATGCGGATTTTTGTTGTCCGCCTTGCGCCTAGAGTTGCTCTTTCAAACAAAAAAAAGAGCGAGTCATTATCTTTAAAATTACTCGATTCCCGTTGGTCTAACTAGGTACATCACAATAACACATGGAATGCGACATTGGTTCGCCTAAAAACCTGTTTTCCGGAAATTGTGCTCGATAACTCATGCGGATTTTTGTTGTCCGCCTTGCGCCTAGAGTTGCTCTTTCAAACAAAAAAAAGAGCGAGTCATTATCTTTAAAATTACTCGATTCCCATTGGTCTAACTAGGTACATCACAAGAACACATGGAATGCGACATTGGTTCGCCTAAAAACCTGTTTTCCGGAAATTGTGCTCGATAACTCATGCGGATTTTTGTTGTCCGCCTTGCGCCTAGAGTTGCTCTTTCAAACAAAAAAAAGAGCGAGTCATTATCTTTAAAATTACTCGATTCCCGTTGGTCTAACTAGGTACATCACAAGAGCAAATGGAGGGCGACATTGCCTTTCGAATAGAGATTGGTTCGCCTAAAAACCTGTTTTCCGGAAATTGTGCTCGATAACTCATGCGGATTTTTGTTGTCCGCCTTGCGCCTAGAGTTGCTCTTTCAAACAAAAAAAAGAGCGAGTCATTATCTTTAAAATTACTCGATTCCCGTTGGTCTAACTAGGTACATCACAATAACACATGGAATGCGACATTGGTTCGCCTAAAAACCTGTTTTCCGGAAATTGTGCTCGATAACTCATGCGGATTTTTGTTGTCCGCCTTGCGCCTAGAGTTGCTCTTTCAAACAAAAAAAAGAGCGAGTCATTATCTTTAAAATTATTCGATTCTCGTTGGTCTAACTAGGTACATCACAAGAGCAAATGGAGGGCGACATTGCCTTTCGAATAGTGATTGGTTCGCCTAAAAACCTGTTTTCCGGAAATTGTGCTCGATAACTCATGCGGATTTTTGTTGTCCGCCTTGCGCCTAGAGTTGCTCTTTCAAACAAAAAAAAGAGCGAGTCATTATTTTTAAAATTACTCGATTCCCGTTGGTCTAACTAGGTACATCACAAGAACACATGGAATGCGACATTGGTTCGCCTAAAAACCTGTTTTCCGGAAATTGTGCTCGATAACTCATGCGGATTTTTGTTGTCCGCCTTGCGCCTAGAGTTGCTCTTTCAAACAAAAAAAAGAGCGAGTCATTATCTTTAAAATTACTCGATTCTCGTTGGTCTAGCTAGGTACATCACAAGAGCAAATGGAGGGCGACATTGCCTTTCGAATAGTGATTGGTTCGCCTAAAAACCTGTTTTCCGGAAATTGTGCTCGATAACTCATGCGGATTTTTGTTGTCCGCCTTGCGCCTAGAGTTGCTCTTTCAAACAAAAAAAAGAGCGAGTCATTATCTTTAAAATTACTCGATTCCCGTTGGTCTAACTAGGTACATCACAAGAGCAAATGGAGGGCGACATTGCCTTTCGAATAGAGATTGGTTCGCCTAAAAACCTGTTTTCCGGAAATTGTGCTCGATAACTCATGCGGATTTTTGTTGTCCGCCTTGCGCCTAGAGTTGCTCTTTCAAACAAAAAAAAGAGCGAGTCATTATCTTTAAAATTACTCGATTCCCGTTGGTCTAACTAGGTACATCACAATAACACATGGAATGCGACATTGGTTCGCCTAAAAACCTGTTTTCCGGAAATTGTGCTCGATAACTCATGCGGATTTTTGTTGTCCGCCTTGCGCCTAGAGTTGCTCTTTCAAACAAAAAAAAGAGCGAGTCATTATCTTTAAAATTACTCGATTCCCGTTGGTCTAACTAGGTACATCACAAGAGCAAATGGAGGGCGACATTGCCTTTCGAATAGAGATTGGTTCGCCTAAAAACCTGTTTTCCGGAAATTGTGCTCGATAACTCATGCGGATTTTTGTTGTCCGCCTTGCGCCTAGAGTTGCTCTTTCAAACAAAAAAAAGAGCGAGTCATTATCTTTAAAATTATTCGATTCTCGTTGGTCTAACTAGGTACATCACAAGAGCAAATGGAGGGCGACATTGCCTTTCGAATAGTGATTGGTTCGCCTAAAAACCTGTTTTCCGGAAATTGTGCTCGATAACTCATGCGGATTTTTGTTGTCCGCCTTGCGCCTAGAGTTGCTCTTTCAAACAAAAAAAAGAGCGAGTCATTATCTTTAAAATTACTCGATTCCCGTTGGTCTAACTAGGTACATCACAAGAGCAAATGGAGGGCGACATTGCCTTTCGAATAGAGATTGGTTCGCCTAAAAACCTGTTTTCCGGAAATTGTGCTCGATAACTCATGCGGATTTTTGTTGTCCGCCTTGCGCCTAGAGTTGCTCTTTCAAACAAAAAAAAGAGCGAGTCATTATCTTTAAAATTACTCGATTCCCGTTGGTCTAACTAGGTACATCACAATAACACATGGAATGCGACATTGGTTCGCCTAAAAACCTGTTTTCCGGAAATTGTGCTCGATAACTCATGCGGATTTTTGTTGTCCGCCTTGCGCCTAGAGTTGCTCTTTCAAACAAAAAAAAGAGCGAGTCATTATCTTTAAAATTATTCGATTCTCGTTGGTCTAACTAGGTACATCACAAGAGCAAATGGAGGGCGACATTGCCTTTCGAATAGTGATTGGTTCGCCTAAAAACCTGTTTTCCGGAAATTGTGCTCGATAACTCATGCGGATTTTTGTTGTCCGCCTTGCGCCTAGAGTTGCTCTTTCAAACAAAAAAAAGAGCGAGTCATTATTTTTAAAATTACTCGATTCCCGTTGGTCTAACTAGGTACATCACAAGAACACATGGAATGCGACATTGGTTCGCCTAAAAACCTGTTTTCCGGAAATTGTGCTCGATAACTCATGCGGATTTTTGTTGTCCGCCTTGCGCCTAGAGTTGCTCTTTCAAACAAAAAAAAGAGCGAGTCATTATCTTTAAAATTACTCGATTCCCGTTGGTCTAACTAGGTACATCACAATAACACATGGAATGCGACATTGGTTCGCCTAAAAACCTGTTTTCCGGAAATTGTGCTCGATAACTCATGCGGATTTTTGTTGTCCGCCTTGCGCCTAGAGTTGCTCTTTCAAACAAAAAAAAGAGCGAGTCATTATCTTTAAAATTACTCGATTCCCGTTGGTCTAACTAGGTACATCACAAGAACACATGGAATGCGACATTGGTTCGCCTAAAAACCTGTTTTCCGGAAATTGTGCTCGATAACTCATGCGGATTTTTGTTGTCCGCCTTGCGCCTAGAGTTGCTCTTTCAAACAAAAAAAAGAGCGAGTCATTATCTTTAAAATTATTCGATTCTCGTTGGTCTAACTAGGTACATCACAAGAGCAAATGGAGGGCGACATTGCCTTTCGAATAGTGATTGGTTCGCCTAAAAACCTGTTTTCCGGAAATTGTGCTCGATAACTCATGCGGATTTTTGTTGTCCGCCTTGCGCCTAGAGTTGCTCTTTCAAACAAAAAAAAGAGCGAGTCATTATCTTTAAAATTACTCGATTCCCGTTGGTCTAACTAGGTACATCACAAGAACACATGGAATGCGACATTGGTTCGCCTAAAAACCTGTTTTCCGGAAATTGTGCTCGATAACTCATGCGGATTTTTGTTGTCCGCCTTGCGCCTAGAGTTGCTCTTTCAAACAAAAAAAAGAGCGAGTCATTATCTTTAAAATTACTCGATTCTCGTTGGTCTAACTAGGTACATCACAAGAGCAAATGGAGGGCGACATTGCCTTTCGAATAGTGATTGGTTCGCCTAAAAACCTGTTTTCCGGAAGTTGTGCTCGATAACTCATGCGGATTTTTGTTGTCCGCCTTGCGCCTAGAGTTGCTCTTTCAAACAAAAAAAAGAGCGAGTCATTATCTTTAAAATTACTCGATTCTCGTTGGTCTAACTAGGTACATCACAAGAACACATGGAATGCGACATTGGTTCGCCTAAAAACCTGTTTTCCGGAAATTGTGCTCGATAACTCATGCGGATTTTTGTTGTCCGCCTTGCGCCTAGAGTTGCTCTTTCAAACAAAAAAAAGAGCGAGTCATTATCTTTAAAATTACTCGATTCTCGTTGGTCTAACTAGGTACATCACAAGAGCAAATGGAGGGCGACATTGCCTTTCGAATAGTGATTGGTTCGCCTAAAAACCTGTTTTCCGGAAGTTGTGCTCGATAACTCATGCGGATTTTTGTTGTCCGCCTTGCGCCTAGAGTTGCTCTTTCAAACAAAAAAAAGAGCGAGTCATTATCTTTAAAATTACTCGATTCTCGTTGGTCTAACTAGGTACATCACAAGAGCAAATGGAGGGCGACATTGCCTTTCGAATAGTGATTGGTTCGCCTAAAAACCTGTTTTCCGGAAGTTGTGCTCGATAACTCATGCGGATTTTTGTTGTCCGCCTTGCGCCTAGAGTTGCTCTTTCAAACAAAAAAAAGAGCGAGTCATTATCTTTAAAATTACTCGATTCTCGTTGGTCTAACTAGGTACATCACAAGAGCAAATGGAGGGCGACATTGCCTTTCGAATAGTGATTGGTTCGCCTAAAAACCTGTTTTCCGGAAATTGTGCTCGATAACTCATGCGGATTTTTGTTGTCCGCCTTGCGCCTAGAGTTGCTCTTTCAAACAAAAAAAAGAGCGAGTCATTATCTTTAAAATTACTCGATTCTCGTTGGTCTAACTAGGTACATCACAAGAGCAAATGGAGGGCGACATTGCCTTTCGAATAGTGATTGGTTCGCCTAAAAACCTGTTTTCCGGAAATTGTGCTCGATAACTCATGCGGATTTTTGTTGTCCGCCTTGCGCCTAGAGTTGCTCTTTCAAACAAAAAAAAGAGCGAGTCATTATCTTTAAAATTACTCGATTCCCGTTGGTCTAACTAGGTACATCACAAGAGCAAATGGAGGGCGACATTGCCTTTCGAATAGTGATTGGTTCGCCTAAAAACCTGTTTTCCGGAAATTGTGCTCGATAACTCATGCGGATTTTTGTTGTCCGCCTTGCGCCTAGAGTTGCTCTTTCAAACAAAAAAAAGAGCGAGTCATTATCTTTAAAATTACTCGATTCCCGTTGGTCTAACTAGGTACATCACAAGAGCAAATGGAGGGCGACATTGCCTTTCGAATAGAGATTGGTTCGCCTAAAAACCTGTTTTCCGGAAATTGTGCTCGATAACTCATGCGGATTTTTGTTGTCCGCCTTGCGCCTAGAGTTGCTCTTTCAAACAAAAAAAAGAGCGAGTCATTATTTTTAAAATTACTCGATTCCCGTTGGTCTAACTAGGTACATCACAAGAACACATGGAATGCGACATTGGTTCGCCTAAAAACCTGTTTTCCGGAAATTGTGCTCGATAACTCATGCGGATTTTTGTTGTCCGCCTTGCGCCTAGAGTTGCTCTTTCAAACAAAAAAAAGAGCGAGTCATTATCTTTAAAATTACTCGATTCCCGTTGGTCTAACTAGGTACATCACAATAACACATGGAATGCGACATTGGTTCGCCTAAAAACCTGTTTTCCGGAAATTGTGCTCGATAACTCATGCGGATTTTTGTTGTCCGCCTTGCGCCTAGAGTTGCTCTTTCAAACAAAAAAAAGAGCGAGTCATTATCTTTAAAATTACTCGATTCCCGTTGGTCTAACTAGGTACATCACAAGAACACATGGAATGCGACATTGGTTCGCCTAAAAACCTGTTTTCCGGAAATTGTGCTCGATAACTCATGCGGATTTTTGTTGTCCGCCTTGCGCCTAGAGTTGCTCTTTCAAACAAAAAAAAGAGCGAGTCATTATCTTTAAAATTACTCGATTCTCGTTGGTCTAACTAGGTACATCACAAGAGCAAATGGAGGGCGACATTGCCTTTCGAATAGTGATTGGTTCGCCTAAAAACCTGTTTTCCGGAAGTTGTGCTCGATAACTCATGCGGATTTTTGTTGTCCGCCTTGCGCCTAGAGTTGCTCTTTCAAACAAAAAAAAGAGCGAGTCATTATCTTTAAAATTACTCGATTCTCGTTGGTCTAACTAGGTACATCACAAGAGCAAATGGAGGGCGACATTGCCTTTCGAATAGTGATTGGTTCGCCTAAAAACCTGTTTTCCGGAAATTGTGCTCGATAACTCATGCGGATTTTTGTTGTCCGCCTTGCGCCTAGAGTTGCTCTTTCAAACAAAAAAAAGAGCGAGTCATTATCTTTAAAATTACTCGATTCTCGTTGGTCTAACTAGGTACATCACAAGAGCAAATGGAGGGCGACATTGCCTTTCGAATAGTGATTGGTTCGCCTAAAAACCTGTTTTCCGGAAATTGTGCTCGATAACTGATGCGGATTTTTGTTGTCCGCCTTGCGCCTAGAGTTGCTCTTTCAAACAAAAAAAAGAGCGAGTCATTATCTTTAAAATTACTCGATTCCCGTTGGTCTAACTAGGTACATCACAAGAGCAAATGGAGGGCGACATTGCCTTTCGAATAGTGATTGGTTCGCCTAAAAACCTGTTTTCCGGAAATTGTGCTCGATAACTCATGCGGATTTTTGTTGTCCGCCTTGCGCCTAGAGTTGCTCTTTCAAACAAAAAAAAGAGCGAGTCATTATCTTTAAAATTACTCGATTCCCGTTGGTCTAACTAGGTACATCACAAGAGCAAATGGAGGGCGACATTGCCTTTCGAATAGAGATTGGTTCGCCTAAAAACCTGTTTTCCGGAAATTGTGCTCGATAACTCATGCGGATTTTTGTTGTCCGCCTTGCGCCTAGAGTTGCTCTTTCAAACAAAAAAAAGAGCGAGTCATTATTTTTAAAATTACTCGATTCCCGTTGGTCTAACTAGGTACATCACAAGAACACATGGAATGCGACATTGGTTCGCCTAAAAACCTGTTTTCCGGAAATTGTGCTCGATAACTCATGCGGATTTTTGTTGTCCGCCTTGCGCCTAGAGTTGCTCTTTCAAACAAAAAAAAGAGCGAGTCATTATCTTTAAAATTACTCGATTCCCGTTGGTCTAACTAGGTACATCACAATAACACATGGAATGCGACATTGGTTCGCCTAAAAACCTGTTTTCCGGAAATTGTGCTCGATAACTCATGCGGATTTTTATTGTCCGCCTTGCGCCTAGAGTTGCTCTTTCAAACAAAAAAAAGAGCGAGTCATTATCTTTAAAATTACTCGATTCCCGTTGGTCTAACTAGGTACATCACAAGAACACATGGAATGCGACATTGGTTCGCCTAAAAACCTGTTTTCCGGAAATTGTGCTCGATAACTCATGCGGATTTTTGTTGTCCGCCTTGCGCCTAGAGTTGCTCTTTCAAACAAAAAAAAGAGCGAGTCATTATCTTTAAAATTATTCGATTCTCGTTGGTCTAACTAGGTACATCACAAGAGCAAATGGAGGGCGACATTGCCTTTCGAATAGTGATTGGTTCGCCTAAAAACCTGTTTTCCGGAAATTGTGCTCGATAACTCATGCGGATTTTTGTTGTCCGCCTTGCGCCTAGAGTTGCTCTTTCAAACAAAAAAAAGAGCGAGTCATTATCTTTAAAATTACTCGATTCCCGTTGGTCTAACTAGGTACATCACAATAACACATGGAATGCGACATTGGTTCGCCTAAAAACCTGTTTTCCGGAAATTGTGCTCGATAACTCATGCGGATTTTTGTTGTCCGCCTTGCGCCTAGAGTTGCTCTTTCAAACAAAAAAAAGAGCGAGTCATTATCTTTAAAATTATTCGATTCTCGTTGGTCTAACTAGGTACATCACAAGAGCAAATGGAGGGCGACATTGCCTTTCGAATAGTGATTGGTTCGCCTAAAAACCTGTTTTCCGGAAATTGTGCTCGATAACTCATGCGGATTTTTGTTGTCCGCCTTGCGCCTAGAGTTGCTCTTTCAAACAAAAAAAAGAGCGAGTCATTATCTCTAAAATTACTCGATTCTCGTTGGTCTAACTAGGTACATCACAAGAGCAAATGGAGGGCGACATTGCCTTTCGAATAGTGATTGGTTCGCCTAAAAACCTGTTTTCCGGAAATTGTGCTCGATAACTCATGCGGATTTTTGTTGTCCGCCTTGCGCCTAGAGTTGCTCTTTCGAACAAAAAAAAGAGCGAGTCATTATCTCTAAAATTACTCGATTCTCGTTGGTCTAACTAGGTACATCACAAGAGCAAATGGAGGGCGACATTGCCTTTCGAATAGTGATTGGTTCGCCTAAAAACCTGTTTTCCGGAAATTGTGCTCGATAACTCATGCGGATTTTTGTTGTCCGCCTTGCGCCTAGAGTTGCTCTTTCAAACAAAAAAAAGAGCGAGTCATTATCTTTAAAATTACTCGATTCTCGTTGGTCTAACTAGGTACATCACAAGAGCAAATGGAGGGCGACATTGCCTTTCGAATAGTGATTGGTTCGCCTAAAAACCTGTTTTCCGGAAATTGTGCTCGATAACTCATGCGGATTTTTGTTGTCCGCCTTGCGCCTAGAGTTGCTCTTTCAAACAAAAAAAAGAGCGAGTCATTATCTTTAAAATTACTCGATTCCCGTTGGTCTAACTAGGTACATCACAAGAGCAAATGGAGGGCGACATTGCCTTTTGAATAGTGATTGGTTCGCCTAAAAACCTGTTTTCCGGAAATTGTGCTCGATAACTCATGCGGATTTTTGTTGTCCGCCTTGCGCCTAGAGTTGCTCTTTCAAACAAAAAAAAGAGCGAGTCATTATCTTTAAAATTACTCGATTCCCGTTGGTCTAACTAGGTACATCACAAGAGCAAATGGAGGGCGACATTGCCTTTCGAATAGAGATTGGTTCGCCTAAAAACCTGTTTTCCGGAAATTGTGCTCGATAACTCATGCGGATTTTTGTTGTCCGCCTTGCGCCTAGAGTTGCTCTTTCAAACAAAAAAAAGAGCGAGTCATTATCTTTAAAATTACTCGATTCCCGTTGGTCTAACTAGGTACATCACAATAACACATGGAATGCGACATTGGTTCGCCTAAAAACCTGTTTTCCGGAAATTGTGCTCGATAACTCATGCGGATTTTTGTTGTCCGCCTTGCGCCTAGAGTTGCTCTTTCAAACAAAAAAAAGAGCGAGTCATTATCTTTAAAATTACTCGATTCTCGTTGGTCTAACTAGGTACATCACAAGAGCAAATGGAGGGCGACATTGCCTTTCGAATAGTGATTGGTTCGCCTAAAAACCTGTTTTCCGGAAATTGTGCTCGATAACTCATGCGGATTTTTGTTGTCCGCCTTGCGCCTAGAGTTGCTCTTTCAAACAAAAAAAAGAGCGAGTCATTATCTTTAAAATTACTCGATTCCCGTTGGTCTAACTAGGTACATCACAAGAACACATGGAATGCGACATTGGTTCGCCTAAAAACCTGTTTTCCGGAAATTGTGCTCGATAACTCATGCGGATTTTTGTTGTCCGCCTTGCGCCTAGAGTTGCTCTTTCAAACAAAAAAAAGAGCGAGTCATTATCTCTAAAATTACTCGATTCTCGTTGGTCTAACTAGGTACATCACAAGAGCAAATGGAGGGCGACATTGCCTTTCGAATAGTGATTGGTTCGCCTAAAAACCTGTTTTCCGGAAATTGTGCTCGATAACTCATGCGGATTTTTGTTGTCCGCCTTGCGCCTAGAGTTGCTCTTTCAAACAAAAAAAAGAGCGAGTCATTATCTTTAAAATTACTCGATTCCCGTTGGTCTAACTAGGTACATCACAAGAGCAAATGGAGGGCGACATTGCCTTTCGAATAGAGATTGGTTCGCCTAAAAACCTGTTTTCCGGAAATTGTGCTCGATAACTCATGCGGATTTTTGTTGTCCGCCTTGCGCCTAGAGTTGCTCTTTCAAACAAAAAAAAGAGCGAGTCATTATTTTTAAAATTACTCAATTCCCGTTGGTCTAACTAGGTACATCACAAGAACACATGGAATGCGACATTGGTTCGCCTAAAAACCTGTTTTCCGGAAATTGTGCTCGATAACTCATGCGGATTTTTGTTGTCCGCCTTGCGCCTAGAGTTGCTCTTTCAAACAAAAAAAAGAGCGAGTCATTATCTTTAAAATTACTCGATTCCCGTTGGTCTAACTAGGTACATCACAATAACACATGGAATGCGACATTGGTTCGCCTAAAAACCTGTTTTCCGGAAATTGTGCTCGATAACTCATGCGGATTTTTGTTGTCCGCCTTGCGCCTAGAGTTGCTCTTTCAAACAAAAAAAAGAGCGAGTCATTATCTTTAAAATTATTCGATTCTCGTTGGTCTAACTAGGTACATCACAAGAGCAAATGGAGGGCGACATTGCCTTTCGAATAGTGATTGGTTCGCCTAAAAACCTGTTTTCCGGAAATTGTGCTCGATAACTCATGCGGATTTTTGTTGTCCGCCTTGCGCCTAGAGTTGCTCTTTCAAACAAAAAAAAGAGCGAGTCATTATCTTTAAAATTACTCGATTCCCGTTGGTCTAACTAGGTACATCACAATAACACATGGAATGCGACATTGGTTCGCCTAAAAACCTGTTTTCCGGAAATTGTGCTCGATAACTCATGCGGATTTTTGTTGTCCGCCTTGCGCCTAGAGTTGCTCTTTCAAACAAAAAAAAGAGCGAGTCATTATCTTTAAAATTACTCGATTCTCGTTGGTCTAACTAGGTACATCACAAGAGCAAATGGAGGGCGACATTGCCTTTCGAATAGTGATTGGTTCGCCTAAAAACCTGTTTTCCGGAAATTTTGCTCGATAACTCATGCGGATTTTTGTTGTTCGCCTTGCGCCTAGAGTTGCTCTTTCAAACAAAAAAAAGAGCGAGTCATTATCTTTAAAATTACTCGATTCCCGTTGGTCTAACTAGGTACATCACAAGAGCAAATGGAGGGCGACATTGCCTTTCGAATAGAGATTGGTTCGCCTAAAAACCTGTTTTCCGGAAATTGTGCTCGATAACTCATGCGGATTTTTGTTGTCCGCCTTGCGCCTAGAGTTGCTCTTTCAAACAAAAAAAAGAGCGAGTCATTATTTTTAAAATTACTCGATTCCCGTTGGTCTAACTAGGTACATCACAAGAACACATGGAATGCGACATTGGTTCGCCTAAAAACCTGTTTTCCGGAAATTGTGCTCGATAACTCATGCGGATTTTTGTTGTCCGCCTTGCGCCTAGAGTTGCTCTTTCAAACAAAAAAAAGAGCGAGTCATTATCTTTAAAATTACTCGATTCCCGTTGGTCTAACTAGGTACATCACAAGAGCAAATGGAGGGCGACATTGCCTTTCGAATAGAGATTGGTTCGCCTAAAAACCTGTTTTCCGGAAATTGTGCTCGATAACTCATGCGGATTTTTGTTGTCCGCCTTGCGCCTAGAGTTGCTCTTTCAAACAAAAAAAAGAGCGAGTCATTATTTTTAAAATTACTCGATTCCCGTTGGTCTAACTAGGTACATCACAAGAACACATGGAATGCGACATTGGTTCGCCTAAAAACCTGTTTTCCGGAAATTGTGCTCGATAACTCATGCGGATTTTTGTTGTCCGCCTTGCGCCTAGAGTTGCTCTTTCAAACAAAAAAAAAGAGCGAGTCATTATCTTTAAAATTACTCGATTCCCGTTGGTCTAACTAGGTACATCACAATAACACATGGAATGCGACATTGGTTCGCCTAAAAACCTGTTTTCCGGAAATTGTGCTCGATAACTCATGCGGATTTTTGTTGTCCGCCTTGCGCCTAGAGTTGCTCTTTCAAACAAAAAAAAGAGCGAGTCATTATCTTTAAAATTATTCGATTCTCGTTGGTCTAACTAGGTACATCACAAGAGCAAATGGAGGGCGACATTGCCTTTCGAATAGTGATTGGTTCGCCTAAAAACCTGTTTTCCGGAAATTGTGCTCGATAACTCATGCGGATTTTTGTTGTCCGCCTTGCGCCTAGAGTTGCTCTTTCAAACAAAAAAAAGAGCGAGTCATTATCTTTAAAATTACTCGATTCCCGTTGGTCTAACTAGGTACATCACAATAACACATGGAATGCGACATTGGTTCGCCTAAAAACCTGTTTTCCGGAAATTGTGCTCGATAACTCATGCGGATTTTTGTTGTCCGCCTTGCGCCTAGAGTTGCTCTTTCAAACAAAAAAAAGAGCGAGTCATTATCTTTAAAATTACTCGATTCTCGTTGGTCTAACTAGGTACATCACAAGAGCAAATGGAGGGCGACATTGCCTTTCGAATAGTGATTGGTTCGCCTAAAAACCTGTTTTCCGGAAATTGTGCTCGATAACTCATGCGGATTTTTGTTGTCCGCCTTGCGCCTAGAGCTGCTCTTTCAAACAAAAAAAAGAGCGAGTCATTATCTTTAAAATTACTCGATTCCCGTTGGTCTAACTAGGTACATCACAAGAACACATGGAATGCGACATTGGTTCGCTTAAAAACCTGTTTTCCGGAAATTGTGCTCGATAACTCATGCGGATTTTTGTTGTCCGCCTTGCACCTAGAGTTGCTCTTTCAAACAAAAAAAAGAGCGAGTCATTATCTTTAAAATTACTCGATTCCCGTTGGTCTAACTAGGTACATCACAATAACACATGGAATGCGACATTGGTTCGCCTAAAAACCTGTTTTCCGGAAATTGTGCTCAATAACTCATGCGGATTTTTGTTGTCCGCCTTGCGCCTAGAGTTGCTCTTTCAAACAAAAAAAAGAGCGAGTCATTATCTTTAAAATTACTCGATTCCCGTTGGTCTAACTAGGTACATCACAATAACACATGGAATGCGACATTGCCTTTTGAATAGTGATTGGTTCGCCTAAAAACCTGTTTTCCGGAAATTGTGCTCGATAACTCATGCGGATTTTTGTTGTCCGCCTTGCGCCTAGAGTTGCTCTTTCAAACAAAAAAAAGAGCGAGTCATTATCTTTAAAATTACTCGATTCCCGTTGGTCTAACTAGGTACATCACAAGAGCAAATGGAGGGCGACATTGCCTTTCGAATAGAGATTGGTTCGCCTAAAAACCTGTTTTCCGGAAATTGTGCTCGATAACTCATGCGGATTTTTGTTGTCCGCCTTGCGCCTAGAGTTGCTCTTTCAAACAAAAAAAAGAGCGAGTCATTATCTTTAAAATTACTCGATTCCCGTTGGTCTAACTAGGTACATCACAATAACACATGGAATGCGACATTGGTTCGCCTAAAAACCTGTTTTCCGGAAATTGTGCTCGATAACTCATGCGGATTTTTGTTGTCCGCCTTGCGCCTAGAGTTGCTCTTTCAAACAAAAAAAAGAGCGAGTCATTATCTTTAAAATTACTCGATTCTCGTTGGTCTAACTAGGTACATCACAAGAGCAAATGGAGGGCGACATTGCCTTTCGAATAGTGATTGGTTCGCCTAAAAACCTGTTTTCCGGAAATTGTGCTCGATAACTCATGCGGATTTTTGTTGTCCGCCTTGCGCCTAGAGTTGCTCTTTCAAACAAAAAAAAGAGCGAGTCATTATCTTTAAAATTACTCGATTCCCGTTGGTCTAACTAGGTACATCACAATAACACATGGAATGCGACATTGGTTCGCCTAAAAACCTGTTTTCCGGAAATTGTGCTCGATAACTCATGCGGATTTTTGTTGTCCGCCTTGCGCCTAGAGTTGCTCTTTCAAACAAAAAAAAGAGCGAGTCATTATCTTTAAAATTACTCGATTCTCGTTGGTCTAACTAGGTACATCACAAGAACAAATGGAGGGCGACATTGCTTTTCGAATAGTGATTGGTTCGCCTAAAAACCTGTTTTCCGGAAATTGTGCTCGATAACTCATGCGGATTTTTGTTGTCCGCCTTGCGCCTAGAGTTGCTCTTTCAAACAAAAAAAAGAGCGAGTCATTATCTTTAAAATTACTCGATTCTCGTTGGTCTAACTAGGTACATCACAAGAACAAATGGAGGGCGACATTGCTTTTCGAATAGTGATTGGTTCGCCTAAAAACCTGTTTTCCGGAAATTGTGCTCGATAACTCATGCGGATTTTTGTTGTCCGCCTTGCGCCTAGAGTTGCTCTTTCAAACAAAAAAAAGAGCGAGTCATTATCTTTAAAATTACTCGATTCTCGTTGGTCTAACTAGGTACATCACAAGAGCAAATGGAGGGCGACATTGCCTTTCGAATAGAGATTGGTTCGCCTAAAAACCTGTTTTCCGGAAATTGTGCTCGATAACTCATGCGGATTTTTGTTGTCCGTCTTGCGCCTAGAGCTGCTCTTTCAAACAAAAAAAAGAGCGAGTCATTATCTTTAAAATTACTCGATTCCCGTTGGTCTAACTAGGTACATCACAAGAACACATGGAATGCGACATTGGTTCGCTTAAAAACCTGTTTTCCGGAAATTGTGCTCGATAACTCATGCGGATTTTTGTTGTCCGCCTTGCACCTAGAGTTGCTCTTTCAAACAAAAAAAAGAGCGAGTCATTATCTTTAAAATTACTCGATTCCCGTTGGTCTAACTAGGTACATCACAATAACACATGGAATGCGACATTGGTTCGCCTAAAAACCTGTTTTCCGGAAATTGTGCTCAATAACTCATGCGGATTTTTGTTGTCCGCCTTGCGCCTAGAGTTGCTCTTTCAAACAAAAAAAAAGAGCGAGTCATTATCTTTAAAATTACTCGATTCTCGTTGGTCTAACTAGGTACATCACAAGAGCAAATGGAGGGCGACATTGCCTTTCGAATAGTGATTGGTTCGCCTAAAAACCTGTTTTCCGGAAATTGTGCTCGATAACTCATGCGGATTTTTGTTGTCCGCCTTGCGCCTAGAGTTGCTCTTTCAAACAAAAAAAAGAGCGAGTCATTATCTTTAAAATTACTCGATTCTCGTTGGTCTAACTAGGTACATCACAAGAGCAAATGGAGGGCGACATTGCCTTTCGAATAGAGATTGGTTCGCCTAAAAACCTGTTTTCCGGAAATTGTGCTCGATAACTCATGCGGATTTTTGTTGTCCGCCTTGCGCCTAGAGTTGCTCTTTCAAACAAAAAAAAGAGCGAGTCATTATCTTTAAAATTACTCGATTCCCGTTGGTCTAACTAGGTACATCACAATAACACATGGAATGCGACATTGGTTCGCCTAAAAACCTGTTTTCCGGAAATTGTGCTCGATAACTCATGCGGATTTTTGTTGTCCGACTTGCGCCTAGAGTTGCTCTTTCAAACAAAAAAAAGAGCGAGTCATTATCTTTAAAATTACTCGATTCTCGTTGGTCTAGCTAGGTACATCACAAGAGCAAATGGAGGGCGACATTGCCTTTCGAATAGTGATTGGTTCGCCTAAAAACCTGTTTTCCGGAAATTGTGCTCGATAACTCATGCGGATTTTTGTTGTCCGCCTTGCGCCTAGAGTTGCTCTTTCAAACAAAAAAAAGAGCGAGTCATTATCTTTAAAATTACTCGATTCCCGTTGGTCTAACTAGGTACATCACAATAACACATGGAATGCGACATTGGTTCGCCTAAAAACCTGTTTTCCGGAAATTGTGCTCGATAACTCATGCGGATTTTTGTTGTCCGCCTTGCGCCTAGAGTTGCTCTTTCAAACAAAAAAAAGAGCGAGTCATTATCTTTAAAATTACTCGATTCTCGTTGGTCTAACTAGGTACATCACAAGAACAAATGGAGGGCGACATTGCTTTTCGAATAGTGATTGGTTCGCCTAAAAACCTGTTTTCCGGAAATTGTGCTCGATAACTCATGCGGATTTTTGTTGTCCGCCTTGCGCCTAGAGTTGCTCTTTCAAACAAAAAAAAGAGCGAGTCATTATCTTTAAAATTACTCGATTCTCGTTGGTCTAACTAGGTACATCACAAGAACAAATGGAGGGCGACATTGCTTTTCGAATAGTGATTGGTTCGCCTAAAAACCTGTTTTCCGGAAATTGTGCTCGATAACTCATGCGGATTTTTGTTGTCCGCCTTGCGCCTAGAGTTGCTCTTTCAAACAAAAAAAAGAGCGAGTCATTATCTTTAAAATTACTCGATTCTCGTTGGTCTAACTAGGTACATCACAAGAACAAATGGAGGGCGACATTGCTTTTCGAATAGTGATTGGTTCGCCTAAAAACCTGTTTTCCGGAAATTGTGCTCGATAACTCATGCGGATTTTTGTTGTCCGCCTTGCGCCTAGAGTTGCTCTTTCAAACAAAAAAAAGAGCGAGTCATTATCTTTAAAATTACTCGATTCTCGTTGGTCTAACTAGGTACATCACAAGAACAAATGGAGGGCGACATTGCTTTTCGAATAGTGATTGGTTCGCCTAAAAACCTGTTTTCCGGAAATTGTGCTCGATAACTCATGCGGATTTTTGTTGTCCGCCTTGCGCCTAGAGTTGCTCTTTCAAACAAAAAAAAGAGCGAGTCATTATCTTTAAAATTACTCGATTCTCGTTGGTCTAACTAGGTACATCACAAGAACAAATGGAGGGCGACATTGCTTTTCGAATAGTGATTGGTTCGCCTAAAAACCTGTTTTCCGGAAATTGTGCTCGATAACTCATGCGGATTTTTGTTGTCCGCCTTGCGCCTAGAGTTGCTCTTTCAAACAAAAAAAAGAGCGAGTCATTATCTTTAAAATTACTCGATTCTCGTTGGTCTAACTAGGTACATCACAAGAGCAAATGGAGGGCGACATTGCCTTTCGAATAGAGATTGGTTCGCCTAAAAACCTGTTTTCCGGAAATTGTGCTCGATAACTCATGCGGATTTTTGTTGTCCGTCTTGCGCCTAGAGCTGCTCTTTCAAACAAAAAAAAGAGCGAGTCATTATCTTTAAAATTACTCGATTCCCGTTGGTCTAACTAGGTACATCACAAGAACACATGGAATGCGACATTGGTTCGCTTAAAAACCTGTTTTCCGGAAATTGTGCTCGATAACTCATGCGGATTTTTGTTGTCCGCCTTGCACCTAGAGTTGCTCTTTCAAACAAAAAAAAGAGCGAGTCATTATCTTTAAAATTACTCGATTCCCGTTGGTCTAACTAGGTACATCACAATAACACATGGAATGCGACATTGGTTCGCCTAAAAACCTGTTTTCCGGAAATTGTGCTCAATAACTCATGCGGATTTTTGTTGTCCGCCTTGCGCCTAGAGTTGCTCTTTCAAACAAAAAAAAAGAGCGAGTCATTATCTTTAAAATTACTCGATTCTCGTTGGTCTAACTAGGTACATCACAAGAGCAAATGGAGGGCGACATTGCCTTTCGAATAGTGATTGGTTCGCCTAAAAACCTGTTTTCCGGAAATTGTGCTCGATAACTCATGCGGATTTTTGTTGTCCGCCTTGCGCCTAGAGTTGCTCTTTCAAACAAAAAAAAGAGCGAGTCATTATCTTTAAAATTACTCGATTCTCGTTGGTCTAACTAGGTACATCACAAGAGCAAATGGAGGGCGACATTGCCTTTCGAATAGTGATTGGTTTGCCTAAAAACCTGTTTTCCGGAAATTGTGCTCGATAACTCATGCGGATTTTTGTTGTCCGCCTTGCGCCTAGAGTTGCTCTTTCAAACAAAAAAAAGAGCGAGTCATTATCTTTAAAATTACTCGATTCCCGTTGGTCTAACTAGGTACATCACAATAACACATGGAATGCGACATTGGTTCGCCTAAAAACCTGTTTTCCGGAAATTGTGCTCGATAACTCATGCGGATTTTTGTTGTCCGACTTGCGCCTAGAGTTGCTCTTTCAAACAAAAAAAAGAGCGAGTCATTATCTTTAAAATTACTCGATTCTCGTTGGTCTAGCTAGGTACATCACAAGAGCAAATGGAGGGCGACATTGCCTTTCGAATAGTGATTGGTTCGCCTAAAAACCTGTTTTCCGGAAATTGTGCTCGATAACTCATGCGGATTTTTGTTGTCCGCCTTGCGCCTAGAGTTGCTCTTTCAAACAAAAAAAAGAGCGAGTCATTATCTCTAAAATTACTCGATTCTCGTTGGTCTAACTAGGTACATCACAAGAGCAAATGGAGGGCGACATTGCCTTTCGAATAGTGATTGGTTTGCCTAAAAACCTGTTTTCCGGAAATTGTGCTCGATAACTCATGCGGATTTTTGTTGTCCGCCTTGCGCCTAGAGTTGCTCTTTCAAACAAAAAAAAGAGCGAGTCATTATCTTTAAAATTACTCGATTCTCGTTGGTCTAACTAGGTACATCACAAGAGCAAATGGAGGGCGACATTGCCTTTCGAATAGTGATTGGTTCGCCTAAAAACCTGTTTTCCGGAAATTGTGCTCGATAACTCATGCGGATTTTTGTTGTCCGACTTGCGCCTAGAGTTGCTCTTTCAAACAAAAAAAAGAGCGAGTCATTATCTTTAAAATTACTCGATTCTCGTTGGTCTAACTAGGTACACCACAAGAGCAAATGGAGGGCGACATTGCCTTTCGAATAGAGATTGGTTCGCCTAAAAACCTGTTTTCCGGAAATTGTGCTCGATAACTCATGCGGATTTTTGTTGTCCGCCTTGCGCCTAGAGTTGCTCTTTCAAACAAAAAAAAGAGCGAGTCATTATCTTTAAAATTACTCGATTCCCGTTGGTCTAACTAGGTACATCACAATAACACATGGAATGCGACATTGGTTCGCCTAAAAACCTGTTTTCCGGAAATTGTGCTCGATAACTCATGCGGATTTTTGTTGTCCGCCTTGCGCCTAGAGTTGCTCTTTCAAACAAAAAAAAGAGCGAGTCATTATCTTTAAAATTACTAGATTCTCGTTGGTCTAACTAGGTACACCACAAGAGCAAATGGAGGGCGACATTGCCGTTCGAATAGAGATTGGTTCGCCTAAAAACCTGTTTTCCGGAAATTGTGCTCGATAACTCATGCGGATTTTTGTTGTCCGCCTTGCGCCTAGAGTTGCTCTTTCAAACAAAAAAAAGAGCGAGTCATTATCTTTAAAATTACTCGATTCCCGTTGGTCTAACTAGGTACATCACAATAACACATGGAATGCGACATTGGTTCGCCTAAAAACCTGTTTTCCGGAAATTGTGCTCGATAACTCATGCGGATTTTTGTTGTCCGCCTTGCGCCTAGAGTTGCTCTTTCAAACAAAAAAAAGAGCGAGTCATTATCTTTAAAATTACTAGATTCTCGTTGGTCTAACTAGGTACATCACAAGAGCAAATGGAGGGCGACATTGCCTTTCGAATAGTGATTGGTTCGCCTAAAAACCTGTTTTCCGGAAATTGTGCTCGATAACTCATGCGGATTTTTGTTGTCCGCCTTGCGCCTAGAGTTGCTCTTTCAAACAAAAAAAAGAGCGAGTCATTATCTTTAAAATTACTCGATTCCCGTTGGTCTAACTAGGTACATCACAAGAACACATGGAATGCGACATTGGTTCGCCTAAAAACCTGTTTTCCGGAAATTGTGCTCGATAACTCATGCGGATTTTTGTTGTCCGCCTTGCGCCTAGAGTTGCTCTTTCAAACAAAAAAAAGAGCGAGTCATTATCTCTAAAATTACTCGATTCTCGTTGGTCTAACTAGGTACATCACAAGAGCAAATGGAGGGCGACATTGCCTTTCGAATAGTGATTGGTTCGCCTAAAAACCTGTTTTCCGGAAATTGTGCTCGATAACTCATGCGGATTTTTGTTGTCCGCCTTGCGCCTAGAGTTGCTCTTTCAAACAAAAAAAAGAGCGAGTCATTATCTTTAAAATTACTCGATTCTCGTTGGTCTAACTAGGTACATCACAAGAGCAAATGGAGGGCGACATTGCCTTTCGAATAGTGATTGGTTCGCCTAAAAACCTGTTTTCCGGAAATTGTGCTCGATAACTCATGCGGATTTTTGTTGTCCGCCTTGCGCCTAGAGTTGCTCTTTCAAACAAAAAAAAAGAGCGAGTCATTATCTTTAAAATTACTCGATTCTCGTTGGTCTAACTAGGTACACCACAAGAGCAAATGGAGGGCGACATTGCCTTTCGAATAGAGATTGGTTCGCCTAAAAACCTGTTTTCCGGAAATTGTGCTCGATAACTCATGCGGATTTTTGTTGTCCGCCTTGCGCCTAGAGTTGCTCTTTCAAACAAAAAAAAGAGCGAGTCATTATCTTTAAAATTACTCGATTCTCGTTGGTCTAACTAGGTACATCACAAGAGCAAATGGAGGGCGACATTGCCTTTCGAATAGTGATTGGTTCGCCTAAAAACCTGTTTTCCGGAAATTGTGCTTGATAACTCATGCGGATTTTTGTTGTCCGCCTTGCGCCTAGAGTTGCTCTTTCAAACAAAAAAAGAGCGAGTCATTATCTTTAAAATTACTCGATTCTCGTTGGTCTAACTAGGTACATCACAAGAGCAAATGGAGGGCGACATTGCCTTTCGAATAGAGATTGGTTCGCCTAAAAACCTGTTTTCCGGAAATTGTGCTCGATAACTCATGCGGATTTTTGTTGTCCGTCTTGCGCCTAGAGCTGCTCTTTCAAACAAAAAAAAGAGCGAGTCTTACTCGATTCCCGTTTGTCTAACTAGGTACATCACAAGAACACATGGAATGCGACATTGGTTCGCCTAAAAACCTGTTTTCCGGAAATTGTGCTCGATAACTCATGCGGATTTTTGTTGTCCGCCTTGCGCCTAGAGTTGCTCTTTCAAACAAAAAAAAGAGCGAGTCATTATCTTTAAAATTACTCGATTCTCGTTGGTCTAACTAGGTACATCACAAGAGCAAATGGAGGGCGACATTGCCTTTCGAATAGAGATTGGTTCGCCTAAAAACCTGTTTTCCGAAAATTGTGCTCGATAACTCATGCGGATTTTTGTTGTCCGTCTTGCGCCTAGAGTTGCTCTTTCAAACAAAAAAAAGAGCGAGTCAGTATCTTTAAAATTACTCGATTCCCGTTGGTCTAACTAGGTACATCACAAGAACACATGGAATGCGACATTGGTTCGCCTAAAAACCTGTTTTCCGGAAATTGTGCTCGATAACTCATGCGGATTTTTGTTGTCCGCCTTGCGCCTAGAGTTGCTCTTTCAAACAAAAAAAAGAGCGAGTCATTATCTTTAAAATTACTCGATTCTCGTTGGTCTAACTAGGTACATCACAAGAGCAAATGGAGGGCGACATTGCCTTTCGAATAGTGATTGGTTCGCCTAAAAACCTGTTTTCCGGAAATTGTGCTCGATAACTCATGCGGATTTTTGTTGTCCGCCTTGCGCCTAGAGTTGCTCTTTCAAACAAAAAAAAGAGCGAGTCATTATCTTTAAAATTTCTCGATTCTCGTTGGTCTAACTAGGTACACCACAAGAGCAAATGGAGGGCGACATTGCCTTTCGAATAGAGATTGGTTCGCCTAAAAACCTGTTTTCCGGAAATTGTGCTCGATAACTCATGCGGATTTTTGTTGTCCGCCTTGCGCCTAGAGTTGCTCTTTCAAACAAAAAAAAGAGCGAGTCATTATCTTTAAAATTACTCGATTCTCGTTGGTCTAACTAGGTACATCACAAGAGCAAATGGAGGGCGACATTGCCTTTCGAATAGTGATTGGTTCGCCTAAAAACCTGTTTTCCGGAAATTGTGCTCGATAACTCATGCGGATTTTTGTTGTCCGCCTTGCGCCTAGAGTTGCTCTTTCAAACAAAAAAAAGAGCGAGTCATTATCTTTAAAATTACTCGATTCTCGTTGGTCTAACTAGGTACATCACAAGAGCAAATGGAGGGCGACATTGCCTTTCGAATAGAGATTGGTTCGCCTAAAAACCTGTTTTCCGGAAATTGTGCTCGATAACTCATGCGGATTTTTGTTGTCCGTCTTGCGCCTAGAGCTGCTCTTTCAAACAAAAAAAAGAGCGAGTCTTACTCGATTCCCGTTTGTCTAACTAGGTACATCACAAGAACACATGGAATGCGACACTGGTTCGCCTAAAAACCTGTTTTCCGGAAATTGTGCTCGATAACTCATGCGGATTTTTGTTGTCCGCCTTGCGCCTAGAGTTGCTCTTTGAAACAAAAAAAAGAGCGAGTCATTATCTTTAAAATTACTCGATTCTCGTTGGTCTAACTAGGTACATCACAAGAGCAAATGGAGGGCGACATTGCCTTTCGAATAGAGATTGGTTCGCCTAAAAACCTGTTTTCCGAAAATTGTGCTCGATAACTCATGCGGATTTTTGTTGTCCGCCTTGCGCCTAGAGTTGCTCTTTCAAACAAAAAAAAGAGCGAGTCAGTATCTTTAAAATTACTCGATTCCCGTTGGTCTAACTAGGTACATCACAAGAACACATGGAATGCGACATTGGTTCGCCTAAAAACCTGTTTTCCGGAAATTGTGCTCGATAACTCATGCGGATTTTTGTTGTCCGCCTTGCGCCTAGAGTTGCTCTTTCAAACAAAAAAAAGAGCGAGTCATTATCTTTAAAATTACTCGATTCTCGTTGGTCTAACTAGGTACACCACAAGAGCAAATGGAGGGCGACATTGCCTTTCGAATAGAGATTGGTTCGCCTAAAAACCTGTTTTCCGGAAATTGTGCTCGATAACTCATGCGGATTTTTGTTGTCCGCCTTGCGCCTAGAGTTGCTCTTTCAAACAAAAAAAAGAGCGAGTCATTATCTTTAAAATTACTCGATTCCCGTTGGTCTAACTAGGTACATCACAAGAACACATGGAATGCGACATTGGTTCGCCTAAAAACCTGTTTTCCGGAAATTGTGCTCGATAACTCAAGCGGATTTTTGTTGTCCGCCTTGCGCCTAGAGTTGCTCTTTCAAACAAAAAAAAGAGCGAGTCATTATCTTTAAAATTACTCGATTCCCGTTGGTCTAACTAGGTACATCACAAGAACAAATGGAATGCGACACTGGTTCGCCTAAAAACCTGTTTTCCGGAAATTGTGCTCGATAACTCATGCGGATTTTTGTTGTCCGTCTTGCGCCTAGAGCTGCTCTTTCAAACAAAAAAAAGAGCGAGTCTTACTCGATTCCCGTTTGTCTAACTAGGTACATCACAAGAACAAATGGAGGGCGACATTGCCTTTCGAATAGAGATTGGTTCGCCTAAAAACCTGTTTTCCGGAAATTGTGCTCGATAACTCATGCGGATTTTTGTTGTCCGCCTTGCGCCTAGAGTTGCTCTTTCAAACAAAAAAAAGAGCGAGTCATTATCTTTAAAATTACTCGATTCTCGTTGGTCTAACTAGGTACATCACAAGAGCAAATGGAGGGCGACATTGCCTTTCGAATAGTGATTGGTTCGCCTAAAAACCTGTTTTCCGGAAATTGTGCTCGATAACTCATGCGGATTTTTGTTGTCCGCCTTGCGCCTAGAGTTGCTCTTTCAAACAAAAAAAAGAGCGAGTCATTATCTTTAAAATTACTCGATTCTCGTTGGTCTAACTAGGTACATCACAAGAGCAAATGGAGGGCGACATTGCCTTTCGAATAGAGATTGGTTCGCCTAAAAACCTGTTTTCCGGAAATTGTGCTCGATAACTCATGCGGATTTTTGTTGTCCGTCTTGCGCCTAGAGCTGCTCTTTCAAACAAAAAAAAGAGCGAGTCTTACTCGATTCCCGTTTGTCTAACTAGGTACATCACAAGAACACATGGAATGCGACACTGGTTCGCCTAAAAACCTGTTTTCCGGAAATTGTGCTCGATAACTCATGCGGATTTTTGTTGTCCGCCTTGCGCCTAGAGTTGCTCTTTCAAACAAAAAAAAGAGCGAGTCATTATCTTTAAAATTACTCGATTCTCGTTGGTCTAACTAGGTACATCACAAGAGCAAATGGAGGGCGACATTGCCTTTCGAATAGAGATTGGTTCGCCTAAAAACCTGTTTTCCGAAAATTGTGCTCGATAACTCATGCGGATTTTTGTTGTCCGCCTTGCGCCTAGAGTTGCTCTTTCAAACAAAAAAAAGAGCGAGTCAGTATCTTTAAAATTACTCGATTCCCGTTGGTCTAACTAGGTACATCACAAGAACACATGGAATGCGACATTGGTTCGCCTAAAAACCTGTTTTCCGGAAATTGTGCTCGATAACTCATGCGGATTTTTGTTGTCCGCCTTGCGCCTAGAGTTGCTCTTTCAAACAAAAAAAAGAGCGAGTCATTATCTTTAAAATTACTCGATTCTCGTTGGTCTAACTAGGTACACCACAAGAGCAAATGGAGGGCGACATTGCCTTTCGAATAGAGATTGGTTCGCCTAAAAACCTGTTTTCCGAAAATTGTGCTCGATAACTCATGCGGATTTTTGTTGTCCGCCTTGCGCCTAGAGTTGCTCTTTCAAACAAAAAAAAGAGCGAGTCATTATCTTTAAAATTACTCGATTCCCGTTGGTCTAACTAGGTACATCACAAGAACACATGGAATGCGACATTGGTTCGCCTAAAAACCTGTTTTCCGGAAATTGTGCTCGATAACTCAAGCGGATTTTTGTTGTCCGCCTTGCGCCTAGAGTTGCTCTTTCAAACAAAAAAAAGAGCGAGTCATTATCTTTAAAATTACTCGATTCCCGTTGGTCTAACTAGGTACATCACAAGAACAAATGGAATGCGACACTGGTTCGCCTAAAAACCTGTTTTCCGGAAATTGTGCTCGATAACTCATGCGGATTTTTGTTGTCCGTCTTGCGCCTAGAGCTGCTCTTTCAAACAAAAAAAAGAGCGAGTCTTACTCGATTCCCGTTTGTCTAACTAGGTACATCACAAGAACAAATGGAGGGCGACATTGCCTTTCGAATAGAGATTGGTTCGCCTAAAAACCTGTTTTCCGGAAATTGTGCTCGATAACTCATGCGGATTTTTGTTGTCCGCCTTGCGCCTAGAGTTGCTCTTTCAAACAAAAAAAAGAGCGAGTCATTATCTTTAAAATTACTCGATTCTCGTTGGTCTAACTAGGTACATCACAAGAGCAAATGGAGGGCGACATTGCCTTTCGAATAGTGATTGGTTCGCCTAAAAACCTGTTTTCCGGAAATTGTGCTCGATAACTCATGCGGATTTTTGTTGTCCGCCTTGCGCCTAGAGTTGCTCTTTCAAACAAAAAAAAGAGCGAGTCATTATCTTTAAAATTACTCGATTCTCGTTGGTCTAACTAGGTACATCACAAGAGCAAATGGAGGGCGACATTGCCTTTCGAATAGAGATTGGTTCGCCTAAAAACCTGTTTTCCGGAAATTGTGCTCGATAACTCATGCGGATTTTTGTTGTCCGTCTTGCGCCTAGAGCTGCTCTTTCAAACAAAAAAAAGAGCGAGTCTTACTCGATTCCCGTTTGTCTAACTAGGTACATCACAAGAACACATGGAATGCGACACTGGTTCGCCTAAAAACCTGTTTTCCGGAAATTGTGCTCGATAACTCATGCGGATTTTTGTTGTCCGCCTTGCGCCTAGAGTTGCTCTTTCAAACAAAAAAAAGAGCGAGTCATTATCTTTAAAATTACTCGATTCTCGTTGGTCTAACTAGGTACATCACAAGAGCAAATGGAGGGCGACATTGCCTTTCGAATAGAGATTGGTTCGCCTAAAAACCTGTTTTCCGAAAATTGTGCTCGATAACTCATGCGGATTTTTGTTGTCCGCCTTGCGCCTAGAGTTGCTCTTTCAAACAAAAAAAAGAGCGAGTCAGTATCTTTAAAATTACTCGATTCCCGTTGGTCTAACTAGGTACATCACAAGAACACATGGAATGCGACATTGGTTCGCCTAAAAACCTGTTTTCCGGAAATTGTGCTCGATAACTCATGCGGATTTTTGTTGTCCGCCTTGCGCCTAGAGTTGCTCTTTCAAACAAAAAAAAGAGCGAGTCATTATCTTTAAAATTACTCGATTCTCGTTGGTCTAACTAGGTACACCACAAGAGCAAATGGAGGGCGACATTGCCTTTCGAATAGAGATTGGTTCGCCTAAAAACCTGTTTTCCGGAAATTGTGCTCGATAACTCATGCGGATTTTTGTTGTCCGCCTTGCGCCTAGAGTTGCTCTTTCAAACAAAAAAAAGAGCGAGTCATTATCTTTAAAATTACTCGATTCCCGTTGGTCTAACTAGGTACATCACAAGAACACATGGAATGCGACATTGGTTCGCCTAAAAACCTGTTTTCCGGAAATTGTGCTCGATAACTCAAGCGGATTTTTGTTGTCCGCCTTGCGCCTAGAGTTGCTCTTTCAAACAAAAAAAAGAGCGAGTCATTATCTTTAAAATTACTCGATTCCCGTTGGTCTAACTAGGTACATCACAAGAACACATGGAATGCGACATTGGTTCGCCTAAAAACCTGTTGTCCGGAAATTGTGCTCGATAACTCATGCGGATTTTTGTTGTCCGCCTTGCGCCTAGAGTTGCTCTTTCAAACAAAAAAAAGAGCGAGTCATTATCTTTAAAATTACTCGATTCTCGTTGGTCTAACTAGGTACACCACAAGAGCAAATGGAGGGCGACATTGCCTTTCGAATAGAGATTGGTTCGCCTAAAAACCTGTTTTCCGGAAATTGTGCTCGATAACTCATGCGGATTTTTGTTGTCCGCCTTGCGCCTAGAGTTGCTCTTTCAAACAAAAAAAAGAGCGAGTCATTATCTTTAAAATTACTCGATTCCCGTTGGTCTAACTAGGTACATCACAAGAACACATGGAATGCGACATTGGTTCGCCTAAAAACCTGTTTTCCGGAAATTGTGCTCGATAACTCAAGCGGATTTTTGTTGTCCGCCTTGCGCCTAGAGTTGCTCTTTCAAACAAAAAAAAGAGCGAGTCATTATCTTTAAAATTACTCGATTCCCGTTGGTCTAACTAGGTACATCACAAGAACACATGGAATGCGACATTGGTTCGCCTAAAAACCTGTTGTCCGGAAATTGTGCTCGATAACTCATGCGGATTTTTGTTGTCCGCCTTGCGCCTAGAGTTGCTCTTTCAAACAAAAAAAAGAGCGAGTCATTATCTTTAAAATTACTCGATTCTCGTTGGTCTAACTAGGTACATCACAAGAGCAAATGGAGGGCGACATTGCCTTTCGAATAGAGATTGGTTCGCCTAAAAACCTGTTTTCCGGAAATTGTGCTCGATAACTCATGCGGATTTTTGTTGTCCGCCTTGCGCCTAGAGTTGCTCTTTCAAACAAAAAAAAGAGCGAGTCATTATCTTTAAAATTACTCGATTCCCGTTGGTCTAACTAGGTACATCACAATAACACATGGAATGCGACATTGGTTCGCCTAAAAACCTGTTTTCCGGAAATTGTGCTCGATAACTCATGCGGATTTTTGTTGTTCGCCTTGCGCCTAGAGTTGCTCTTTCAAACAAAAAAAAGAGCGAGTCATTATCTTTAAAATTACTAGATTCTCGTTGGTCTAACTAGGTACATCACAAGAGCAAATGGAGGGCGACATTGCCTTTCGAATAGTGATTGGTTCGCCTAAAAACCTGTTTTCCGGAAATTGTGCTCGATAACTCATGCGGATTTTTGTTGTCCGCCTTGCGCCTAGAGTTGCTCTTTCAAACAAAAAAAAGAGCGAGTCATTATCTTTAAAATTACTCGATTCCCGTTGGTCTAACTAGGTACATCACAAGAACACATGGAATGCGACATTGGTTCGCCTAAAAACCTGTTTTCCGGAAATTGTGCTTGATAACTCATGCGGATTTTTGTTGTCCGCCTTGCGCCTAGAGTTGCTCTTTCAAACAAAAAAAAGAGCGAGTCATTATCTTTAAAATTACTCGATTCCCGTTGGTCTAACTAGGTACATCACAAGAACAAATGGAATGCGACATTGGTTCGCCTAAAAACCTGTTTTCCGGAAATTGTGCTCGATAACTCATGCGGATTTTTGTTGTCCGCCTTGCGCCTAGAGTTGCTCTTTCAAACACAAAAAAGAGCGAGTCATTATCTTTAAAATTACTCGATTCTCGTTGGTCTAACTAGGTACATCACAAGAGCAAATGGAGGGCGACATTGCCTTTCGAATAGAGATTGGTTCGCCTAAAAACCTGTTTTCCGGAAATTGTGCTTGATAACTCATGCGGATTTTTGTTGTCCGCCTTGCGCCTAGAGTTGCTCTTTCAAACAAAAAAAAAAGAGCGAGTCATTATCTTTAAAATTACTCGATTCCCGTTGGTCTAACTAGGTACATCACAAGAACAAATGGAATGCGACATTGGTTCGCCTAAAAACCTGTTTTCCGGAAATTGTGCTCGATAACTCAAGCGGATTTTTGTTGTCCGCCTTGCGCCTAGAGTTGCTCTTTCAAACAAAAAAAAGAGCGAGTCATTATCTTTAAAATTACTCGATTCTCGTTGGTCTAACTAGGTACATCACAAGAGCAAATGGAGGGCGACATTGGTTCGCCTAAAAACCTGTTGTCCGGAAATTGTGCTCGATAACTCATGCGGATTTTTGTTGTCCGCCTTGCGCCTAGAGTTGCTCTTTCAAACAAAAAAAAGAGCGAGTCATTATCTTTAAAATTACTCGATTCTCGTTGGTCTAACTAGGTACACCACAAGAGCAAATGGAGGGCGACATTGCCTTTCGAATAGAGATTGGTTCGCCTAAAAACCTGTTTTCCGGAAATTGTGCTCGATAACTCATGCGGATTTTTGTTGTCCGCCTTGCGCCTAGAGTTGCTCTTTCAAACAAAAAAAAGAGCGAGTCATTATCTTTAAAATTACTCGATTCCCGTTGGTCTAACTAGGTACATCACAAGAACAAATGGAATGCGACATTGGTTCGCCTAAAAACCTGTTTTCCGGAAATTGTGCTCGATAACTCATGCGGATTTTTGTTGTCCGCCTTGCGCCTAGAGTTGCTCTTTCAAACACAAAAAAGAGCGAGTCATTATCTTTAAAATTACTCGATTCTCGTTGGTCTAACTAGGTACACCACAAGAGCAAATGGAGGGCGACATTGCCTTTCGAATAGAGATTGGTTCGCCTAAAAACCTGTTTTCCGGAAATTGTGCTCGATAACTCATGCGGATTTTTGTTGTCCGCCTTGCGCCTAGAGTTGCTCTTTCAAACAAAAAAAAGAGCGAGTCATTATCTTTAAAATTACTCGATTCCCGTTGGTCTAACTAGGTACATCACAAGAACAAATGGAATGCGACATTGGTTCGCCTAAAAACCTGTTTTCCGGAAATTGTGCTCGATAACTCATGCGGATTTTTGTTGTCCGCCTTGCGCCTAGAGTTGCTCTTTCAAACACAAAAAAGAGCGAGTCATTATCTTTAAAATTACTCGATTCTCGTTGGTCTAACTAGGTACATCACAAGAGCAAATGGAGGGCGACATTGCCTTTCGAATAGAGATTGGTTCGCCTAAAAACCTGTTTTCCGGAAATTGTGCTTGATAACTCATGCGGATTTTTGTTGTCCGCCTTGCGCCTAGAGTTGCTCTTTCAAACAAAAAAAAAAGAGCGAGTCATTATCTTTAAAATTACTCGATTCCCGTTGGTCTAACTAGGTACATCACAAGAACAAATGGAATGCGACATTGGTTCGCCTAAAAACCTGTTTTCCGGAAATTGTGCTCGATAACTCAAGCGGATTTTTGTTGTCCGCCTTGCGCCTAGAGTTGCTCTTTCAAACAAAAAAAAGAGCGAGTCATTATCTTTAAAATTACTCGATTCTCGTTGGTCTAACTAGGTACATCACAAGAGCAAATGGAGGGCGACATTGGTTCGCCTAAAAACCTGTTGTCCGGAAATTGTGCTCGATAACTCATGCGGATTTTTGTTGTCCGCCTTGCGCCTAGAGTTGCTCTTTCAAACAAAAAAAAGAGCGAGTCATTATCTTTAAAATTACTCGATTCTCGTTGGTCTAACTAGGTACACCACAAGAGCAAATGGAGGGCGACATTGCCTTTCGAATAGAGATTGGTTCGCCTAAAAACCTGTTTTCCGGAAATTGTGCTCGATAACTCATGCGGATTTTTGTTGTCCGCCTTGCGCCTAGAGTTGCTCTTTCAAACAAAAAAAAGAGCGAGTCATTATCTTTAAAATTACTCGATTCCCGTTGGTCTAACTAGGTACATCACAAGAACACATGGAATGCGACATTGGTTCGCCTAAAAACCTGTTTTCCGGAAATTGTGCTCGATAACTCAAGCGGATTTTTGTTGTCCGCCTTGCGCCTAGAGTTGCTCTTTCAAACAAAAAAAAGAGCGAGTCATTATCTTTAAAATTACTCGATTCCCGTTGGTCTAACTAGGTACATCACAAGAACACATGGAATGCGACATTGGTTCGCCTAAAAACCTGTTGTCCGGAAATTGTGCTCGATAACTCATGCGGATTTTTGTTGTCCGCCTTGCGCCTAGAGTTGCTCTTTCAAACAAAAAAAAGAGCGAGTCATTATCTTTAAAATTACTCGATTCTCGTTGGTCTAACTAGGTACATCACAAGAGCAAATGGAGGGCGACATTGCCTTTCGAATAGAGATTGGTTCGCCTAAAAACCTGTTTTCCGGAAATTGTGCTCGATAACTCATGCGGATTTTTGTTGTCCGCCTTGCGCCTAGAGTTGCTCTTTCAAACAAAAAAAAGAGCGAGTCATTATCTTTAAAATTACTCGATTCTCGTTGGTCTAACTAGGTACATCACAAGAGCAAATGGAGGGCGACATTGCCTTTCGAATAGTGATTGGTTCGCCTAAAAACCTGTTTTCCGGAAATTGTGCTCGATAACTCATGCGGATTTTTGTTGTCCGCCTTGCGCCTAGAGTTGCTCTTTCAAACAAAAAAAAGAGCGAGTCATTATCTTTAAAATTACTCGATTCCCGTTGGTCTAACTAGGTACATCACAAGAACACATGGAATGCGACATTGGTTCGCCTAAAAACCTGTTTTCCGGAAATTGTGCTTGATAACTCATGCGGATTTTTGTTGTCCGCCTTGCGCCTAGAGTTGCTCTTTCAAACAAAAAAAAAAGAGCGAGTCATTATCTTTAAAATTACTCGATTCCCGTTGGTCTAACTAGGTACATCACAAGAACAAATGGAATGCGACATTGGTTCGCCTAAAAACCTGTTTTCCGGAAATTGTGCTCGATAACTCATGCGGATTTTTGTTGTCCGCCTTGCGCCTAGAGTTGCTCTTTCAAACAAAAAAAAGAGCGAGTCATTATCTTTAAAATTACTCGATTCTCGTTGGTCTAACTAGGTACATCACAAGAGCAAATGGAGGGCGACATTGCCTTTGGAATAGTGATTGGTTCGCCTAAAAACCTGTTTTCCGGAAATTGTGCTCGATAACTCATGCGGATTTTTGTTGTCCGCCTTGCGCCTAGAGTTGCTCTTTCAAACAAAAAAAAGAGCGAGTCATTATCTTTAAAATTACTCGATTCCCGTTGGTCTAACTAGGTACATCACAAGAACACATGGAATGCGACATTGGTTCGCCTAAAAACCTGTTTTCCGGAAATTGTGCTTGATAACTCATGCGGATTTTTGTTGTCCGCCTTGCGCCTAGAGTTGCTCTTTCAAACAAAAAAAAGAGCGAGTCATTATCTTTAAAATTACTCGATTCCCGTTGGTCTAACTAGGTACATCACAAGAACAAATGGAATGCGACATTGGTTCGCCTAAAAACCTGTTTTCCGGAAATTGTGCTCGATAACTCATGCGGATTTTTGTTGTCCGCCTTGCGCCTAGAGTTGCTCTTTCAAACACAAAAAAGAGCGAGTCATTATCTTTAAAATTACTCGATTCTCGTTGGTCTAACTAGGTACATCACAAGAGCAAATGGAGGGCGACATTGCCTTTCGAATAGAGATTGGTTCGCCTAAAAACCTGTTTTCCGGAAATTGTGCTCGATAACTCATGCGGATTTTTGTTGTCCGCCTTGCGCCTAGAGTTGCTCTTTCAAACACAAAAAAGAGCGAGTCATTATCTTTAAAATTACTCGATTCTTGTTGGTCTAACTAGGTACATCACAAGAGCAAATGGAGGGCGACATTGCCTTTCGAATAGAGATTGGTTCGCCTAAAAACCTGTTTTCCGGAAATTGTGCTCGATAAATCATGCGGATTTTTGTTGTCCGCCTTGCGCCTAGAGTTGCTCTTTCAAACACAAAAAAGAGCGAGTCATTATCTTTAAAATTACTCGATTCTCGTTGGTCTAACTAGGTACATCACAAGAGCAAATGGAGGGCGACATTGCCTTTCGAATAGAGATTGGTTCGCCTAAAAACCTGTTTTCCGGAAATTGTGCTCGATAACTCATGCGGATTTTTGTTGTCCGCCTTGCGCCTAGAGTTGCTCTTTCAAACACAAAAAAGAGCGAGTCATTATCTTTAAAATTACTCGATTCTCGTTGGTCTAACTAGGTACATCACAAGAGCAAATGGAGGGCGACATTGCCTTTCGAATAGAGATTGGTTCGCCTAAAAACCTGTTTTCCGGAAATTGTGCTCGATAACTCATGCGGATTTTTGTTGTCCGCCTTGCGCCTAGAGTTGCTCTTTCAAACAAAAAAAAGAGCGAGTCATTATCTTTAAAATTACTCGATTCTCGTTGGTCTAACTAGGTACATCACAAGAGCAAATGGAGGGCGACATTGCCTTTGGAATAGTGATTGGTTCGCCTAAAAACCTGTTTTCCGGAAATTGTGCTCGATAACTCATGCGGATTTTTGTTGTCCGCCTTGCGCCTAGAGTTGCTCTTTCAAACAAAAAAAAGAGCGAGTCATTATCTTTAAAATTACTCGATTCCCGTTGGTCTAACTAGGTACATCACAAGAACACATGGAATGCGACATTGGTTCGCCTAAAAACCTGTTTTCCGGAAATTGTGCTTGATAACTCATGCGGATTTTTGTTGTCCGCCTTGCGCCTAGAGTTGCTCTTTCAAACAAAAAAAAGAGCGAGTCATTATCTTTAAAATTACTCGATTCCCGTTGGTCTAACTAGGTACATCACAAGAACAAATGGAATGCGACATTGGTTCGCCTAAAAACCTGTTTTCCGGAAATTGTGCTCGATAACTCATGCGGATTTTTGTTGTCCGCCTTGCGCCTAGAGTTGCTCTTTCAAACACAAAAAAGAGCGAGTCATTATCTTTAAAATTACTCGATTCTTGTTGGTCTAACTAGGTACATCACAAGAGCAAATGGAGGGCGACATTGCCTTTCGAATAGAGATTGGTTCGCCTAAAAACCTGTTTTCCGGAAATTGTGCTCGATAAATCATGCGGATTTTTGTTGTCCGCCTTGCGCCTAGAGTTGCTCTTTCAAACACAAAAAAGAGCGAGTCATTATCTTTAAAATTACTCGATTCTCGTTGGTCTAACTAGGTACATCACAAGAGCAAATGGAGGGCGACATTGCCTTTCGAATAGAGATTGGTTCGCCTAAAAACCTGTTTTCCGGAAATTGTGCTCGATAACTCATGCGGATTTTTGTTGTCCGCCTTGCGCCTAGAGTTGCTCTTTCAAACACAAAAAAGAGCGAGTCATTATCTTTAAAATTACTCGATTCTCGTTGGTCTAACTAGGTACATCACAAGAGCAAATGGAGGGCGACATTGCCTTTCGAATAGAGATTGGTTCGCCTAAAAACCTGTTTTCCGGAAATTGTGCTCGATAAATCATGCGGATTTTTGTTGTCCGCCTTGCGCCTAGAGTTGCTCTTTCAAACACAAAAAAGAGCGAGTCATTATCTTTAAAATTACTCGATTCTCGTTGGTCTAACTAGGTACATCACAAGAGCAAATGGAGGGCGACATTGCCTTTCGAATAGAGATTGGTTCGCCTAAAAACCTGTTTTCCGGAAATTGTGCTCGATAACTCATGCGGATTTTTGTTGTCCGCCTTGCGCCTAGAGTTGCTCTTTCAAACACAAAAAAGAGCGAGTCATTATCTTTAAAATTACTCGATTCTCTTTGGTCTAACTAGGTACATCACAAGAGCAAATGGAGGGCGACATTGCCTTTCGAATAGAGATTGGTTCGCCTAAAAACCTGTTTTCCGGAAATTGTGCTCGATAACTCATGCGGATTTTTGTTGTCCGCCTTGCGCCTAGAGTTGCTCTTTCAAACAAAAAAAAGAGCGAGTCATTATCTTTAAAATTACTCGATTCTCGTTGGTCTAACTAGGTACATCACAAGAGCAAATGGAGGGCGACATTGCCTTTCGAATAGAGATTGGTTCGCCTAAAAACCTGTTTTCCGGAAATTGTGCTCGATAACTCATGCGGATTTTTGTTGTCCGCCTTGCGCCTAGAGTTGCTCTTTCAAACAAAAAAAAGAGCGAGTCATTATCTTTAAAATTACTCGATTCTCGTTGGTCTAACTAGGTACATCACAAGAGCAAATGGAGGGCGACATTGCCTTTGGAATAGTGATTGGTTCGCCTAAAAACCTGTTTTCCGGAAATTGTGCTCGATAACTCATGCGGATTTTTGTTGTCCGCCTTGCGCCTAGAGTTGCTCTTTCAAACAAAAAAAAGAGCGAGTCATTATCTTTAAAATTACTCGATTCTCGTTGGTCTAACTAGGTACATCACAAGAGCAAATGGAGGGCGACATTGCCTTTCGAATAGAGATTGGTTCGCCTAAAAACCTGTTTTCCGGAAATTGTGCTCGATAACTCATGCGGATTTTTGTTGTCCGCCTTGCGCCTAGAGTTGCTCTTTCAAACAAAAAAAAGAGCGAGTCATTATCTTTAAAATTACTCGATTCCCGTTGGTCTAACTAGGTACATCACAAGAGCAAATGGAGGGCGACATTGCCTTTGGAATAGTGATTGGTTCGCCTAAAAACCTGTTTTCCGGAAATTGTGCTCGATAACTCATGCGGATTTTTGTTGTCCGCCTTGCGCCTAGAGTTGCTCTTTCAAACAAAAAAAAGAGCGAGTCATTATCTTTATAATTACTCGATTCCCGTTGGTCTAACTAGGTACATCACAAGAACACATGGAATGCGACATTGGTTCGCCTAAAAACCTACTTTCCGGAAATTGTGCTCGATAACTCATGCGGATTTTTGTTGTCCGCCTTGCGCCTAGAGTTGCTCTTTCAAACAAAAAAAAGAGCGAGTCATTATCTTTAAAATTACTCGATTCCCGTTGGTCTAACTAGGTACATCACAAGAGCAAATGGAGGGCGACATTGCCTTTGGAATAGTGATTGGTTCGCCTAAAAACCTGTTTTCCGGAAATTGTGCTCGATAACTCATGCGGATTTTTGTTGTCCGCCTTGCGCCTAGAGTTGCTCTTTCAAACAAAAAAAGAGCGAGTCATTATCTTTAAAATTACTCGATTCCCGTTGGTCTAACTAGGTACATCACAAGAACAAATGGAATGCGACATTGGTTCGCCTAAAAACCTGTTTTCCGGAAATTGTGCTCGATAACTCATGCGGATTTTTGTTGTCCGCCTTGCGCCTAGAGTTGCTCTTTCAAACACAAAAAAGAGCGAGTCATTATCTTTAAAATTACTCGATTCTCGTTGGTCTAACTAGGTACATCACAAGAGCAAATGGAGGGCGACATTGCCTTTCGAATAGTGATTGGTTCGCCTAAAAACCTGTTTTCCGGAAATTGTGCTTGATAACTCATGCGGATTTTTGTTGTCCGCCTTGCGCCTAGAGTTGCTCTTTCAAACACAAAAAAGAGCGAGTCATTATCTTTAAAATTACTCGATTCCCGTTGGTCTAACTAGGTACATCACAAGAACAAATGGAATGCGACATTGGTTCGCCTAAAAACCTGTTTTCCGGAAATTGTGCTCGATAACTCATGCGGATTTTTGTTGTCCGCCTTGCGCCTAGAGTTGCTCTTTCAAACACAAAAAAGAGCGAGTCATTATCTTTAAAATTACTCGATTCTCGTTGGTCTAACTAGGTACATCACAAGAGCAAATGGAGGGCGACATTGCCTTTCGAATAGAGATTGGTTCGCCTAAAAACCTGTTTTCCGGAAATTGTGCTTGATAACTCATGCGGATTTTTGTTGTCCGCCTTGCGCCTAGAGTTGCTCTTTCAAACAAAAAAAAGAGCGAGTCATTATCTTTAAAATTACTCGATTCCCGTTGGTCTAACTAGGTACATCACAAGAACAAATGGAATGCGACATTGGTTCGCCTAAAAACCTGTTTTCCGGAAATTGTGCTCGATAACTCATGCGGATTTTTGTTGTCCGCCTTGCGCCTAGAGTTGCTCTTTCAAACACAAAAAAGAGCGAGTCATTATCTTTAAAATTACTCGATTCTCGTTGGTCTAACTAGGTACATCACAAGAGCAAATGGAGGGCGACATTGCCTTTCGAATAGAGATTGGTTCGCCTAAAAACCTGTTTTCCGGAAATTGTGCTCGATAACTCATGCGGATTTTTGTTGTCCGCCTTGCGCCTAGAGTTGCTCTTTCAAACAAAAAAAAGAGCGAGTCATTATCTTTATAATTACTCGATTCCCGTTGGTCTAACTAGGTACATCACAAGAACACATGGAATGCGACATTGGTTCGCCTAAAAACCTGTTTTCCGGAAATTGTGCTTGATAACTCATGCGGATTTTTGTTGTCCGCCTTGCGCCTAGAGTTGCTCTTTCAAACAAAAAAAAGAGCGAGTCATTATCTTTAAAATTACTCGATTCTCGTTGGTCTAACTAGGTACATCACAAGAGCAAATGGAGGGCGACATTGCCTTTCGAATAGAGATTGGTTCGCCTAAAAACCTGTTTTCCGGAAATTGTGCTCGATAACTCATGCGGATTTTTGTTGTCCGCCTTGCGCCTAGAGTTGCTCTTTCAAACAAAAAAAAGAGCGAGTCATTATCTTTAAAATTACTCGATTCCCGTTGGTCTAACTAGGTACATCACAAGAACACATGGAATGCGACATTGGTTCGCCTAAAAACCTACTTTCCGGAAATTGTGCTTGATAACTCATGCGGATTTTTGTTGTCCGCCTTGCGCCTAGAGTTGCTCTTTCAAACAAAAAAAGAGCGAGTCATTATCTTTAAAATTACTCGATTCCCGTTGGTCTAACTAGGTACATCACAAGAACACATGGAATGCGACATTGGTTCGCCTAAAAACCTGTTTTCCGGAAATTGTGCTCGATAACTCATGCGGATTTGTGTTGTCCGCCTTGCGCCTAGAGTTGCTCTTTCAAACACAAAAAAGAGCGAGTCATTATCTTTAAAATTACTCGATTCTCGTTGGTCTAACTAGGTACATCACAAGAGCAAATGGAGGGCGACATTGCCTTTCGAATAGAGATTGGTTCGCCTAAAAACCTGTTTTCCGGAAATTGTGCTCGATAACTCATGCGGATTTTTGTTGTCCGCCTTGCGCCTAGAGTTGCTCTTTCAAACAAAAAAAAAGAGCGAGTCATTATCTTTGAAATTACTCGATTCCCGTTGGTCTAACTAGGTACATCACAAGAACACATGGAATGCGACATTGGTTCGCCTAAAAACCTGTTTTCCGGAAATTGTGCTTGATAACTCATGCGGATTTTTGTTGTCCGCCTTGCGCCTAGAGTTGCTCTTTCAAACAAAAAAAAGAGCGAGTCATTATCTTTAAAATTACTCGATTCCCGTTGGTCTAACTAGGTACATCACAAGAACAAATGGAATGCGACATTGGTTCGCCTAAAAACCTGTTTTCCGGAAATTGTGCTCGATAACTCATGCGGATTTTTGTTGTCCGCCTTGCGCCTAGAGTTGCTCTTTCAAACACAAAAAAGAGCGAGTCATTATCTTTAAAATTACTCGATTCTCGTTGGTCTAACTAGGTACATCACAAGAGCAAATGGAGGGCGACATTGCCTTTCGAATAGAGATTGGTTCGCCTAAAAACCTGTTTTCCGGAAATTGTGCTCGATAACTCATGCGGATTTTTGTTGTCCGCCTTGCGCCTAGAGTTGCTCTTTCAAACAAAAAAAAGAGCGAGTCATTATCTTTATAATTACTCGATTCCCGTTGGTCTAACTAGGTACATCACAAGAACACATGGAATGCGACATTGGTTCGCCTAAAAACCTGTTTTCCGGAAATTGTGCTTGATAACTCATGCGGATTTTTGTTGTCCGCCTTGCGCCTAGAGTTGCTCTTTCAAACAAAAAAAAGAGCGAGTCATTATCTTTAAAATTACTCGATTCCCGTTGGTCTAACTAGGTACATCACAAGAACAAATGGAATGCGACATTGGTTCGCCTAAAAACCTGTTTTCCGGAAATTGTGCTCGATAACTCATGCGGATTTTTGTTGTCCGCCTTGCGCCTAGAGTTGCTCTTTCAAACACAAAAAAGAGCGAGTCATTATCTTTAAAATTACTCGATTCTCGTTGGTCTAACTAGGTACATCACAAGAGCAAATGGAGGGCGACATTGCCTTTCGAATAGAGATTGGTTCGCCTAAAAACCTGTTTTCCGGAAATTGTGCTCGATAACTCATGCGGATTTTTGTTGTCCGCCTTGCGCCTAGAGTTGCTCTTTCAAACAAAAAAAAGAGCGAGTCATTATCTTTGAAATTACTCGATTCCCGTTGGTCTAACTAGGTACATCACAAGAACACATGGAATGCGACATTGGTTCGCCTAAAAACCTGTTTTCCGGAAATTGTGCTCGATAACTCATGCGGATTTTTGTTGTCCGCCTTGCGCCTAGAGTTGCTCTTTCAAACACAAAAAAGAGCGAGTCATTATCTTTAAAATTACTCGATTCTCTTTGGTCTAACTAGGTACATCACAAGAGCAAATGGAGGGCGACATTGCCTTTCGAATAGAGATTGGTTCGCCTAAAAACCTGTTTTCCGGAAATTGTGCTCGATAACTCATGCGGATTTTTGTTGTCCGCCTTGCGCCTAGAGTTGCTCTTTCAAACAAAAAAAAGAGCGAGTCATTATCTTTAAAATTACTCGATTCTCGTTGGTCTAACTAGGTACATCACAAGAGCAAATGGAGGGCGACATTGCCTTTCGAATAGAGATTGGTTCGCCTAAAAACCTGTTTTCCGGAAATTGTGCTCGATAACTCATGCGGATTTTTGTTGTCCGCCTTGCGCCTAGAGTTGCTCTTTCAAACAAAAAAAAGAGCGAGTCATTATCTTTAAAATTACTCGATTCTCGTTGGTCTAACTAGGTACATCACAAGAGCAAATGGAGGGCGACATTGCCTTTGGAATAGTGATTGGTTCGCCTAAAAACCTGTTTTCCGGAAATTGTGCTCGATAACTCATGCGGATTTTTGTTGTCCGCCTTGCGCCTAGAGTTGCTCTTTCAAACAAAAAAAAGAGCGAGTCATTATCTTTAAAATTACTCGATTCTCGTTGGTCTAACTAGGTACATCACAAGAGCAAATGGAGGGCGACATTGCCTTTCGAATAGAGATTGGTTCGCCTAAAAACCTGTTTTCCGGAAATTGTGCTCGATAACTCATGCGGATTTTTGTTGTCCGCCTTGCGCCTAGAGTTGCTCTTTCAAACAAAAAAAAGAGCGAGTCATTATCTTTAAAATTACTCGATTCCCGTTGGTCTAACTAGGTACATCACAAGAGCAAATGGAGGGCGACATTGCCTTTGGAATAGTGATTGGTTCGCCTAAAAACCTGTTTTCCGGAAATTGTGCTCGATAACTCATGCGGATTTTTGTTGTCCGCCTTGCGCCTAGAGTTGCTCTTTCAAACAAAAAAAAGAGCGAGTCATTATCTTTATAATTACTCGATTCCCGTTGGTCTAACTAGGTACATCACAAGAACACATGGAATGCGACATTGGTTCGCCTAAAAACCTACTTTCCGGAAATTGTGCTTGATAACTCATGCGGATTTTTGTTGTCCGCCTTGCGCCTAGAGTTGCTCTTTCAAACAAAAAAAGAGCGAGTCATTATCTTTAAAATTACTCGATTCCCGTTGGTCTAACTAGGTACATCACAAGAACAAATGGAATGCGACATTGGTTCGCCTAAAAACCTGTTTTCCGGAAATTGTGCTCGATAACTCATGCGGATTTTTGTTGTCCGCCTTGCGCCTAGAGTTGCTCTTTCAAACACAAAAAAGAGCGAGTCATTATCTTTAAAATTACTCGATTCTCGTTGGTCTAACTAGGTACATCACAAGAGCAAATGGAGGGCGACATTGCCTTTCGAATAGAGATTGGTTCGCCTAAAAACCTGTTTTCCGGAAATTGTGCTTGATAACTCATGCGGATTTTTGTTGTCCGCCTTGCGCCTAGAGTTGCTCTTTCAAACAAAAAAAAGAGCGAGTCATTATCTTTAAAATTACTCGATTCCCGTTGGTCTAACTAGGTACATCACAAGAACAAATGGAATGCGACATTGGTTCGCCTAAAAACCTGTTTTCCGGAAATTGTGCTCGATAACTCATGCGGATTTTTGTTGTCCGCCTTGCGCCTAGAGTTGCTCTTTCAAACACAAAAAAGAGCGAGTCATTATCTTTATAATTACTCGATTCCCGTTGGTCTAACTAGGTACATCACAAGAACACATGGAATGCGACATTGGTTCGCCTAAAAACCTACTTTCCGGAAATTGTGCTTGATAACTCATGCGGATTTTTGTTGTCCGCCTTGCGCCTAGAGTTGCTCTTTCAAACAAAAAAAGAGCGAGTCATTATCTTTAAAATTACTCGATTCCCGTTGGTCTAACTAGGTACATCACAAGAACAAATGGAATGCGACATTGGTTCGCCTAAAAACCTGTTTTCCGGAAATTGTGCTCGATAACTCATGCGGATTTTTGTTGTCCGCCTTGCGCCTAGAGTTGCTCTTTCAAACACAAAAAAGAGCGAGTCATTATCTTTAAAATTACTCGATTCTCGTTGGTCTAACTAGGTACATCACAAGAGCAAATGGAGGGCGACATTGCCTTTCGAATAGAGATTGGTTCGCCTAAAAACCTGTTTTCCGGAAATTGTGCTCGATAACTCATGCGGATTTTTGTTGTCCGCCTTGCGCCTAGAGTTGCTCTTTCAAACAAAAAAAAAGAGCGAGTCATTATCTTTGAAATTACTCGATTCCCGTTGGTCTAACTAGGTACATCACAAGAACACATGGAATGCGACATTGGTTCGCCTAAAAACCTGTTTTCCGGAAATTGTGCTTGATAACTCATGCGGATTTTTGTTGTCCGCCTTGCGCCTAGAGTTGCTCTTTCAAACAAAAAAAAGAGCGAGTCATTATCTTTAAAATTACTCGATTCCCGTTGGTCTAACTAGGTACATCACAAGAACAAATGGAATGCGACATTGGTTCGCCTAAAAACCTGTTTTCCGGAAATTGTGCTTGATAACTCATGCGGATTTTTGTTGTCCGCCTTGCGCCTAGAGTTGCTCTTTCAAACAAAAAAAAGAGCGAGTCATTATCTTTATAATTACTCGATTCCCGTTGGTCTAACTAGGTACATCACAAGAACACATGGAATGCGACATTGGTTCGCCTAAAAACCTGTTTTCCGGAAATTGTGCTTGATAACTCATGCGGATTTTTGTTGTCCGCCTTGCGCCTAGAGTTGCTCTTTCAAACAAAAAAAAGAGCGAGTCATTATCTTTAAAATTACTCGATTCTCGTTGGTCTAACTAGGTACATCACAAGAGCAAATGGAGGGCGACATTGCCTTTCGAATAGAGATTGGTTCGCCTAAAAACCTGTTTTCCGGAAATTGTGCTCGATAACTCATGCGGATTTTTGTTGTCCGCCTTGCGCCTAGAGTTGCTCTTTCAAACAAAAAAAAGAGCGAGTCATTATCTTTAAAATTACTCGATTCTCGTTGGTCTAACTAGGTACATCACAAGAGCAAATGGAGGGCGACATTGCCTTTGGAATAGTGATTGGTTCGCCTAAAAACCTGTTTTCCGGAAATTGTGCTCGATAACTCATGCGGATTTTTGTTGTCCGCCTTGCGCCTAGAGTTGCTCTTTCAAACAAAAAAAAGAGCGAGTCATTATCTTTAAAATTACTCGATTCTCGTTGGTCTAACTAGGTACATCACAAGAGCAAATGGAGGGCGACATTGCTTTTCGAATAGAGATTGGTTCGCCTAAAAACCTGTTTTCCGGAAATTGTGCTCGATAACTCATGCGGATTTTTGTTGTCCGCCTTGCGCCTAGAGTTGCTCTTTCAAACAAAAAAAAGAGCGAGTCATTATCTTTAAAATTACTCGATTCCCGTTGGTCTAACTAGGTACATCACAAGAGCAAATGGAGGGCGACATTGCCTTTGGAATAGTGATTGGTTCGCCTAAAAACCTGTTTTCCGGAAATTGTGCTCGATAACTCATGCGGATTTTTGTTGTCCGCCTTGCGCCTAGAGTTGCTCTTTCAAACAAAAAAAAGAGCGAGTCATTATCTTTATAATTACTCGATTCCCGTTGGTCTAACTAGGTACATCACAAGAACACATGGAATGCGACATTGGTTCGCCTAAAAACCTACTTTCCGGAAATTGTGCTTGATAACTCATGCGGATTTTTGTTGTCCGCCTTGCGCCTAGAGTTGCTCTTTCAAACAAAAAAAAGGGCGAGTCATTATCTTTAAAATTACTCGATTCCCGTTGGTCTAACTAGGTACATCACAAGAACAAATGGAATGCGACATTGGTTCGCCTAAAAACCTGTTTTCCGGAAATTGTGCTCGATAACTCATGCGGAATTTTGTTGTCCGCCTTGCGCCTAGAGTTGCTCTTTCAAACACAAAAAAGAGCGAGTCATTATCTTTGAAATTACTCGATTCCCGTTGGTCTAACTAGGTACATCACAAGAACACATGGAATGCGACATTGGTTCGCCTAAAAACCTGTTTTCCGGAAATTGTGCTTGATAACTCATGCGGATTTTTGTTGTCCGCCTTGCGCCTAGAGTTGCTCTTTCAAACAAAAAAAAGAGCGAGTCATTATCTTTAAAATTACTCGATTCCCGTTGGTCTAACTAGGTACATCACAAGAACAAATGGAATGCGACATTGGTTCGCCTAAAAACCTGTTTTCCGGAAATTGTGCTCGATAACTCATGCGGATTTTTGTTGTCCGCCTTGCGCCTAGAGTTGCTCTTTCAAACACAAAAAAGAGCGAGTCATTATCTTTAAAATTACTCGATTCTCGTTGGTCTAACTAGGTACATCACAAGAGCAAATGGAGGGCGACATTGCCTTTCGAATAGAGATTGGTTCGCCTAAAAACCTGTTTTCCGGAAATTGTGCTCGATAACTCATGCGGATTTTTGTTGTCCGCCTTGCGCCTAGAGTTGCTCTTTCAAACAAAAAAAAGAGCGAGTCATTATCTTTAAAATTACTCGATTCTCGTTGGTCTAACTAGGTACATCACAAGAGCAAATGGAGGGCGACATTGCTTTTCGAATAGAGATTGGTTCGCCTAAAAACCTGTTTTCCGGAAATTGTGCTCGATAACTCATGCGGATTTTTGTTGTCCGCCTTGCGCCTAGAGTTGCTCTTTCAAACAAAAAAAAGAGCGAGTCATTATCTTTAAAATTACTCGATTCCCGTTGGTCTAACTAGGTACATCACAAGAGCAAATGGAGGGCGACATTGCCTTTGGAATAGTGATTGGTTCGCCTAAAAACCTGTTTTCCGGAAATTGTGCTCGATAACTCATGCGGATTTTTGTTGTCCGCCTTGCGCCTAGAGTTGCTCTTTCAAACAAAAAAAAGAGCGAGTCATTATCTTTATAATTACTCGATTCCCGTTGGTCTAACTAGGTACATCACAAGAACACATGGAATGCGACATTGGTTCGCCTAAAAACCTACTTTCCGGAAATTGTGCTTGATAACTCATGCGGATTTTTGTTGTCCGCCTTGCGCCTAGAGTTGCTCTTTCAAACAAAAAAAAGGGCGAGTCATTATCTTTAAAATTACTCGATTCCCGTTGGTCTAACTAGGTACATCACAAGAACAAATGGAATGCGACATTGGTTCGCCTAAAAACCTGTTTTCCGGAAATTGTGCTCGATAACTCATGCGGAATTTTGTTGTCCGCCTTGCGCCTAGAGTTGCTCTTTCAAACACAAAAAAGAGCGAGTCATTATCTTTGAAATTACTCGATTCCCGTTGGTCTAACTAGGTACATCACAAGAACACATGGAATGCGACATTGGTTCGCCTAAAAACCTGTTTTCCGGAAATTGTGCTTGATAACTCATGCGGATTTTTGTTGTCCGCCTTGCGCCTAGAGTTGCTCTTTCAAACAAAAAAAAGAGCGAGTCATTATCTTTAAAATTACTCGATTCCCGTTGGTCTAACTAGGTACATCACAAGAACAAATGGAATGCGACATTGGTTCGCCTAAAAACCTGTTTTCCGGAAATTGTGCTCGATAACTCATGCGGATTTTTGTTGTCCGCCTTGCGCCTAGAGTTGCTCTTTCAAACACAAAAAAGAGCGAGTCATTATCTTTAAAATTACTCGATTCTCGTTGGTCTAACTAGGTACATCACAAGAGCAAATGGAGGGCGACATTGCCTTTCGAATAGTGATTGGTTCGCCTAAAAACCTGTTTTCCGGAAATTGTGCTCGATAACTCATGCGGATTTTTGTTGTCCGCCTTGCGCCTAGAGTTGCTCTTTCAAACAAAAAAAAGAGCGAGTCATTATCTTTATAATTACTCGATTCCCGTTGGTCTAACTAGGTACATCACAAGAACACATGGAATGCGACATTGGTTCGCCTAAAAACCTGTTTTCCGGAAATTGTGCTTGATAACTCATGCGGATTTTTGTTGTCCGCCTTGCGCCTAGAGTTGCTCTTTCAAACAAAAAAAAGAGCGAGTCATTATCTTTAAAATTACTCGATTCTCGTTGGTCTAACTAGGTACATCACAAGAGCAAATGGAGGGCGACATTGCCTTTCGAATAGAGATTGGTTCGCCTAAAAACCTGTTTTCCGGAAATTGTGCTCGATAACTCATGCGGATTTTTGTTGTCCGCCTTGCGCCTAGAGTTGCTCTTTCAAACAAAAAAAAGAGCGAGTCATTATCTTTAAAATTACTCGATTCCCGTTGGTCTAACTAGGTACATCACAAGAACACATGGAATGCGACATTGGTTCGCCTAAAAACCTACTTTCCGGAAATTGTGCTTGATAACTCATGCGGATTTTTGTTGTCCGCCTTGCGCCTAGAGTTGCTCTTTCAAACAAAAAAAGAGCGAGTCATTATCTTTAAAATTACTCGATTCCCGTTGGTCTAACTAGGTACATCACAAGAACACATGGAATGCGACATTGGTTCGCCTAAAAACCTGTTTTCCGGAAATTGTGCTCGATAACTCATGCGGATTTGTGTTGTCCGCCTTGCGCCTAGAGTTGCTCTTTCAAACACAAAAAAGAGCGAGTCATTATCTTTAAAATTACTCGATTCTCGTTGGTCTAACTAGGTACATCACAAGAGCAAATGGAGGGCGACATTGCCTTTCGAATAGAGATTGGTTCGCCTAAAAACCTGTTTTCCGGAAATTGTGCTCGATAACTCATGCGGATTTTTGTTGTCCGCCTTGCGCCTAGAGTTGCTCTTTCAAACAAAAAAAAGAGCGAGTCATTATCTTTAAAATTACTCGATTCCCGTTGGTCTAACTAGGTACATCACAAGAACACATGGAATGCGACATTGGTTCGCCTAAAAACCTACTTTCCGGAAATTGTGCTTGATAACTCATGCGGATTTTTGTTGTCCGCCTTGCGCCTAGAGTTGCTCTTTCAAACAAAAAAAGAGCGAGTCATTATCTTTAAAATTACTCGATTCCCGTTGGTCTAACTAGGTACATCACAAGAACACATGGAATGCGACATTGGTTCGCCTAAAAACCTGTTTTCCGGAAATTGTGCTCGATAACTCATGCGGATTTGTGTTGTCCGCCTTGCGCCTAGAGTTGCTCTTTCAAACACAAAAAAGAGCGAGTCATTATCTTTAAAATTACTCGATTCTCGTTGGTCTAACTAGGTACATCACAAGAGCAAATGGAGGGCGACATTGCCTTTCGAATAGAGATTGGTTCGCCTAAAAACCTGTTTTCCGGAAATTGTGCTCGATAACTCATGCGGATTTTTGTTGTCCGCCTTGCGCCTAGAGTTGCTCTTTCAAACAAAAAAAAAGAGCGAGTCATTATCTTTGAAATTACTCGATTCCCGTTGGTCTAACTAGGTACATCACAAGAACACATGGAATGCGACATTGGTTCGCCTAAAAACCTGTTTTCCGGAAATTGTGCTTGATAACTCATGCGGATTTTTGTTGTCCGCCTTGCGCCTAGAGTTGCTCTTTCAAACAAAAAAAAGAGCGAGTCATTATCTTTAAAATTACTCGATTCCCGTTGGTCTAACTAGGTACATCACAAGAACAAATGGAATGCGACATTGGTTCGCCTAAAAACCTGTTTTCCGGAAATTGTGCTCGATAACTCATGCGGATTTTTGTTGTCCGCCTTGCGCCTAGAGTTGCTCTTTCAAACACAAAAAAGAGCGAGTCATTATCTTTAAAATTACTCGATTCTCGTTGGTCTAACTAGGTACATCACAAGAGCAAATGGAGGGCGACATTGCCTTTCGAATAGAGATTGGTTCGCCTAAAAACCTGTTTTCCGGAAATTGTGCTCGATAACTCATGCGGATTTTTGTTGTCCGCCTTGCGCCTAGAGTTGCTCTTACAAACAAAAAAAAGAGCGAGTCATTATCTTTATAATTACTCGATTCCCGTTGGTCTAACTAGGTACATCACAAGAACACATGGAATGCGACATTGGTTCGCCTAAAAACCTGTTTTCCGGAAATTGTGCTTGATAACTCATGCGGATTTTTGTTGTCCGCCTTGCGCCTAGAGTTGCTCTTTCAAACAAAAAAAAGAGCGAGTCATTATCTTTAAAATTACTCGATTCCCGTTGGTCTAACTAGGTACATCACAAGAACAAATGGAATGCGACATTGGTTCGCCTAAAAACCTGTTTTCCGGAAATTGTGCTCGATAACTCATGCGGATTTTTGTTGTCCGCCTTGCGCCTAGAGTTGCTCTTTCAAACACAAAAAAGAGCGAGTCATTATCTTTAAAATTACTCGATTCTCGTTGGTCTAACTAGGTACATCACAAGAGCAAATGGAGGGCGACATTGCCTTTCGAATAGAGATTGGTTCGCCTAAAAACCTGTTTTCCGGAAATTGTGCTCGATAACTCATGCGGATTTTTGTTGTCCGCCTTGCGCCTAGAGTTGCTCTTTCAAACAAAAAAAAGAGCGAGTCATTATCTTTATAATTACTCGATTCCCGTTGGTCTAACTAGGTACATCACAAGAACACATGGAATGCGACATTGGTTCGCCTAAAAACCTGTTTTCCGGAAATTGTGCTCGATAACTCATGCGGATTTTTGTTGTCCGCCTTGCGCCTAGAGTTGCTCTTTCAAACAAAAAAAAGAGCGAGTCATTATCTTTATAATTACTCGATTCCCGTTGGTCTAACTAGGTACATCACAAGAACACATGGAATGCGACATTGGTTCGCCTAAAAACCTGTTTTCCGGAAATTGTGCTTGATAACTCATGCGGATTTTTGTTGTCCGCCTTGCGCCTAGAGTTGCTCTTTCAAACAAAAAAAAGAGCGAGTCATTATCTTTAAAATTACTCGATTCCCGTTGGTCTAACTAGGTACATCACAAGAACAAATGGAATGCGACATTGGTTCGCCTAAAAACCTGTTTTCCGGAAATTGTGCTCGATAACTCATGCGGATTTTTGTTGTCCGCCTTGCGCCTAGAGTTGCTCTTTCAAACACAAAAAAGAGCGAGTCATTATCTTTAAAATTACTCGATTCTCGTTGGTCTAACTAGGTACATCACAAGAGCAAATGGAGGGCGACATTGCCTTTCGAATAGAGATTGGTTCGCCTAAAAACCTGTTTTCCGGAAATTGTGCTCGATAACTCATGCGGATTTTTGTTGTCCGCCTTGCGCCTAGAGTTGCTCTTACAAACAAAAAAAAGAGCGAGTCATTATCTTTATAATTACTCGATTCCCGTTGGTCTAACTAGGTACATCACAAGAACACATGGAATGCGACATTGGTTCGCCTAAAAACCTGTTTTCCGGAAATTGTGCTTGATAACTCATGCGGATTTTTGTTGTCCGCCTTGCGCCTAGAGTTGCTCTTTCAAACAAAAAAAAGAGCGAGTCATTATCTTTAAAATTACTCGATTCCCGTTGGTCTAACTAGGTACATCACAAGAACAAATGGAATGCGACATTGGTTCGCCTAAAAACCTGTTTTCCGGAAATTGTGCTCGATAACTCATGCGGATTTTTGTTGTCCGCCTTGCGCCTAGAGTTGCTCTTTCAAACACAAAAAAGAGCGAGTCATTATCTTTAAAATTACTCGATTCTCGTTGGTCTAACTAGGTACATCACAAGAGCAAATGGAGGGCGACATTGCCTTTCGAATAGAGATTGGTTCGCCTAAAAACCTGTTTTCCGGAAATTGTGCTCGATAACTCATGCGGATTTTTGTTGTCCGCCTTGCGCCTAGAGTTGCTCTTTCAAACAAAAAAAAGAGCGAGTCATTATCTTTATAATTACTCGATTCCCGTTGGTCTAACTAGGTACATCACAAGAACACATGGAATGCGACATTGGTTCGCCTAAAAACCTGTTTTCCGGAAATTGTGCTCGATAACTCATGCGGATTTTTGTTGTCCGCCTTGCGCCTAGAGTTGCTCTTTCAAACAAAAAAAAGAGCGAGTCATTATCTTTATAATTACTCGATTCCCGTTGGTCTAACTAGGTACATCACAAGAACACATGGAATGCGACATTGGTTCGCCTAAAAACCTGTTTTCCGGAAATTGTGCTTGATAACTCATGCGGATTTTTGTTGTCCGCCTTGCGCCTAGAGTTGCTCTTTCAAACAAAAAAAAGAGCGAGTCATTATCTTTATAATTACTCGATTCCCGTTGGTCTAACTAGGTACATCACAAGAACACATGGAATGCGACATTGGTTCGCCTAAAAACCTGTTTTCCGGAAATTGTGCTCGATAACTGATGCGGATTTTTGTTGTCCGCCTTGCGCCTAGAGTTGCTCTTTCAAACAAAAAAAAGAGCGAGTCATTATCTTTAAAATTACTCGATTCCCGTTGGTCTAACTAGGTACATCACAAGAACAAATGGAATGCGACATTGGTTCGCCTAAAAACCTGTTTTCCGGAAATTGTGCTCGATAACTCATGCGGATTTTGTTGTCCGCCTTGCGCCTAGAGTTGCTCTTTCAAACAAAAAAAAGAGCGAGTCATTATCTTTAAAATTACTCGATTCTCGTTGGTCTAACTAGGTACATCACAAGAGCAAATGGAGGGCGACATTGCCTTTCGAATAGTGATTGGTTCGCCTAAAAACCTGTTTTCCGGAAATTGTGCTCGATAACTCATGCGGATTTTTGTTGTCCGCCTTGCGCCTAGAGTTGCTCTTTCAAACACAAAAAAGAGCGAGTCATTATCTTTAAAATTACTCGATTCTCGTTGGTCTAACTAGGTACATCACAAGAGCAAATGGAGGGCGACATTGCCTTTCGAATAGAGATTGGTTCGCCTAAAAACCTGTTTTCCGGAAATTGTGCTTGATAACTCATGCGGATTTTTGTTGTCCGCCTTGCGCCTAGAGTTGCTCTTTCAAACAAAAAAAAGAGCGAGTCATTATCTTTAAAATTACTCGATTCCCGTTGGTCTAACTAGGTACATCACAAGAGCAAATGGAGGGCGACATTGCCTTTCGAATAGTGATTGGTTCGCCTAAAAACCTGTTTTCCGGAAATTGTGCTCGATAACTCATGCGGATTTTTGTTGTCCGCCTTGCGCCTAGAGTTGCTCTTTCAAACACAAAAAAGAGCGAGTCATTATCTTTAAAATTACTCGATTCTCGTTGGTCTAACTAGGTACATCACAAGAGCAAATGGAGGGCGACATTGCCTTTCGAATAGAGATTGGTTCGCCTAAAAACCTGTTTTCCGGAAATTGTGCTCGATAACTCATGCGGATTTTTGTTGTCCGCCTTGCGCCTAGAGTTGCTCTTTCAAACAAAAAAAAGAGCGAGTCATTATCTTTGAAATTACTCGATTCCCGTTGGTCTAACTAGGTACATCACAAGAACACATGGAATGCGACATTGGTTCGCCTAAAAACCTGTTTTCCGGAAATTGTGCTCGATAACTCATGCGGATTTTTGTTGTCCGCCTTGCGCCTAGAGTTGCTCTTTCAAACAAAAAAAAGAGCGAGTCATTATCTTTAAAATTACTCGATTCTCGTTGGTCTAACTAGGTACATCACAAGAGCAAATGGAGGGCGACATTGCCTTTCGAATAGTGATTGGTTCGCCTAAAAACCTGTTTTCCGGAAATTGTGCTCGATAACTCATGCGGATTTTTGTTGTCCGCCTTGCGCCTAGAGTTGCTCTTTCAAACAAAAAAAAGAGCGAGTCATTATCTTTAAAATTACTCGATTCCCGTTGGTCTAACTAGGTACATCACAAGAACAAATGAAATGCGACATTGGTTCGCCTAAAAACCTGTTTTCCGGAAATTGTGCTCGATAACTCATGCGGATTTTTGTTGTCCGCCTTGCGCCTAGAGTTGCTCTTTCAAACACAAAAAAGAGCGAGTCATTATCTTTAAAATTACTCGATTCTCGTTGGTCTAACTAGGTACATCACAAGAACACATGGAATGCGACATTGGTTCGCCTAAAAACCTGTTTTCCGGAAATTGTGCTCGATAACTCATGCGGATTTTTGTTGTCCGCCTTGCGCCTAGAGTTGCTCTTTCAAACACAAAAAAGAGCGAGTCATTATCTTTAAAATTACTCGATTCTCGTTGGTCTAACTAGGTACATCACAAGAACAAATGGAATGCGACATTGGTTCGCCTAAAAACCTGTTTTCCGGAAATTGTGCTCGATAACTCATGCGGATTTTTGTTGTCCGCCTTGCGCCTAGAGTTGCTCTTACAAACAAAAAAAAGAGCGAGTCATTATCTTTAAAATTACTCGATTCTCGTTGGTCTAACTAGGTACATCACAAGAGCAAATGGAGGGCGACATTGCTTTTCGAATAGTGATTGGTTTGCCTAAAAACCTGTTTTCCGGAAATTGTGCTCGATAACTCATGCGGATTTTGTTGTCCGCCTTGCGCCTAGAGTTGCTCTTTCAAACAAAAAAAAGAGCGAGTCATTATCTTTAAAATAAAATTACTCGATTCTCGTTAGTCTAACTAGGTACATCACAAGAGCAAATGGAGGGCGACATTGGTTCGCCTAAAAACCTGTTTTCCGGAAATTGTGCTCGATAACTCATGCGGATTTTGTTGTCCGCCTTGCGCCTAGAGTTGCTCTTTCAAACAAAAAAAAGAGCGAGTCATTATCTTTGAAATTACTCGATTCTCGTTGGTCTAACTAGGTACATCACAAGAGCAAATGGAGGGCGACATTGCCTTTCGAATAGTGATTGGTTCGCCTAAAAACCTGTTTTCCGGAAATTGTGCTCGATAACTCATGCGGATTTTGTTGTCCGCCTTGCGCCTAGAGTTGCTCTTTCAAACAAAAAAAAGAGCGAGTCATTATCTTTAAAATTACTCGATTCCCGTTGGTCTAACTAGGTACATCACAAGAACAAATGGAATGCGACATTGCCTTTCGAATAGAGATTGGTTCGCCTAAAAACCTGTTTTCCGGAAATTGTGCTCGATAACTCATGCGGATTTTTGTTGTCCGCCTTGCGCCTAGAGTTGCTCTTTCAAACAAAAAAAAGAGCGAGTCATTATCTTTAAAATTACTCGATTCCCGTTGGTCTAACTAGGTACATCACAAGAACAAATGGAATGCGACATTGCCTTTCGAATAGAGATTGGTTCGCCTAAAAACCTGTTTTCCGGAAATTGTGCTCGATAACTCATGCGGATTTTGTTGTCCGCCTTGCGCCTAGAGTTGCTCTTTCAAACAAAAAAAAGAGCGAGTCATTATCTTTGAAATTACTCGATTCTCGTTGGTCTAACTAGGTACATCACAAGAGCAAATGGAGGGCGACATTGCCTTTCGAATAGTGATTGGTTCGCCTAAAAACCTGTTTTCCGGAAATTGTGCTCGATAACTCATGCGGATTTTGTTGTCCGCCTTGCGCCTAGAGTTGCTCTTTCAAACAAAAAAAAGAGCGAGTCATTATCTTTAAAATTACTCGATTCCCGTTGGTCTAACTAGGTACATCACAAGAACAAATGGAATGCGACATTGCCTTTCGAATAGAGATTGGTTCGCCTAAAAACCTGTTTTCCGGAAATTGTGCTCGATAACTCATGCGGATTTTTGTTGTCCGCCTTGCGCCTAGAGTTGCTCTTTCAAACAAAAAAAAGAGCGAGTCATTATCTTTAAAATTACTCGATTCTCGTTGGTCTAACTAGGTACATCACAAGAACACATGGAATGCGACATTGGTTCGCCTAAAAACCTGTTTTCCGGAAATTGTGCTCGATAACTCATGCGGATTTTTGTTGTCCGCCTTGCCCCCAGAGTTGCTCTTTCAAACAAAAAAAAGAGCGAGTCATTATCTTTAAAATTACTCGATTCCCGTTGGTCTAACTAGGTACATCACAAGAACACATGGAATGCGACATTGGTTCGCCAGAAACCTGTTTTCCGGAAAATGTGCTCGATAACTCATGCGGATTTTTGTTGTCCGCCTTGCGCCTAGAGTTGCTCTTTCAAACAAAAAAAAGAGCGAGTCATTATCTTTAAAATTACTCGATTCTCGTTGGTCTAACTAGGTACATCACAAGAGCAAATGGAGGGCGACATTGCCTTTCGAATAGTGATTGGTTCGCCTAAAAACCTGTTTTCCGGAAATTGTGCTCGATAACTCATGCGGATTTTTGTTGTCCGCCTTGCGCCTAGAGTTGCTCTTTCAAACAAAAAAAAGAGCGAGTCATTATCTTTAAAATTACTCGCGTCCCGTTGGTCTAACTAGGTACATCACAAGAGCAAATGGAGGGCGACATTGCCTTTCGAATAGTGATTGGTTCGCCTAAAAACCTGTTTTCCGGAAATTGTGCTCGATAACTCATGCGGATTTTTGTTGTCCGCCTTGCGCCTAGAGTTGCTCTTTCAAACAAAAAAAAGAGCGAGTCATTATCTTTAAAATTACTCGATTCTCGTTGGTCTAACTAGGTACATCACAAGAGCAAATGGAGGGCGACATTGCCTTTCGAATAGTGATTGGTTCGCCTAAAAACCTGTTTTCCGGAAATTGTGCTCGATAACTCATGCGGATTTTTGTTGTCCGCCTTGCGCCTAGAGTTGCTCTTTCAAACAAAAAAAAGAGCGAGTCATTATCTTTAAAATTACTCGATTCTCGTTGGTCTAACTAGGTACATCACAAGAGCAAATGGAGGGCGACATTGCCTTTCGAATAGTGATTGGTTCGCCTAAAAACCTGTTTTCCGGAAATTGTGCTCGATAACTCATGCGGATTTTTGTTGTCCGCCTTGCGCCTAGAGTTGCTCTTTCAAACAAAAAAAAGAGCGAGTCATTATCTTTAAAATTACTCGATTCCCGTTGGTCTAACTAGGTACATCACAAGAACAAATGGAATGCGACATTGCCTTTCGAATAGAGATTGGTTCGCCTAAAAACCTGTTTTCCGGAAATTGTGCTCGATAACTCATGCGGATTTTTGTTGTCCGCCTTGCCCCTAGAGTTGCTCTTTCAAACAAAAAAAAGAGCGAGTCATTATCTTTAAAATTACTCGATTCCCGTTGGTCTAACTAGGTACATCACAAGAACAAATGGAATGCGACATTGGTTCGCCTAAAAACCTGTTTTCCGGAAATTGTGCTCGATAACTCATGCGGATTTTTGTTGTCCGCCTTGCGCCTAGAGTTGCTCTTACAAACAAAAAAAAGAGCGAGTCATTATCTTTAAAATTACTCGATTCTCGTTGGTCTAACTAGGTACATCACAAGAGCAAATGGAGGGCGACATTGCCTTTCGAATAGTGATTGGTTTGCCTAAAAACCTGTTTTCCGGAAATTGTGCTCGATAACTCATGCGGATTTTGTTGTCCGCCTTGCGCCTAGAGTTGCTCTTTCAAACAAAAAAAAGAGCGAGTCATTATCTTTAAAATTACTCGATTCCCGTTGGTCTAACTAGGTACATCACAAGAACAAATGGAATGCGACATTGCCTTTCGAATAGAGATTGGTTTGCCTAAAAACCTGTTTTCCGGAAATTGTGCTCGATAACTCATGCGGATTTTTGTTGTCCGCCTTGCGCCTAGAGTTGCTCTTTCAAACAAAAAAAAGAGCGAGTCATTATCTTTAAAATTACTCGATTCCCGTTGGTCTAACTAGGTACATCACAAGAACAAATGGAATGCGACATTGCCTTTCGAATAGAGATTGGTTTGCCTAAAAACCTGTTTTCCGGAAATTGTGCTCGATAACTCATGCGGATTTTTGTTGTCCGCCTTGCGCCTAGAGTTGCTCTTTCAAACAAAAAAAAGAGCGAGTCATTATCTTTAAAATTACTCGATTCCCGTTGGTCTAACTAGGTACATCACAAGAACACATGGAATTCGACATTGGTTCGCCTAAAAACCTGTTTTCCGGAAATTGTGCTCGATAACTCATGCGGATTTTTGTTGACCGCCTTGCCCCTAGAGTTGCTCTTTCAAACAAAAAAAAGAGCGAGTCATTATCTTTAAAATTACTCGATTCTCGTTGGTCTAACTAGGTACATCACAAGAACAAATGGAATGCGACATTGGTTCGCCTAAAAACCTGTTTTCCGGAAATTGTGCTCGATAACTCATGCGGATTTTTGTTGTCCGCCTTGCGCCTAGAGTTGCTCTTTCAAACAAAAAAAAGAGCGAGTCATTATCTTTAAAATTACTCGATTCCCGTTGGTCTAACTAGGTACATCACAAGAACAAATGGAATGCGACATTGCCTTTCGAATAGAGATTGGTTTGCCTAAAAACCTGTTTTCCGGAAATTGTGCTCGATAACTCATGCGGATTTTTGTTGTCCGCCTTGCGCCTAGAGTTGCTCTTTCAAACAAAAAAAAGAGCGAGTCATTATCTTTAAAATTACTCGATTCCCGTTGGTCTAACTAGGTACATCACAAGAACACATGGAATTCGACATTGGTTCGCCTAAAAACCTGTTTTCCGGAAATTGTGCTCGATAACTCATGCGGATTTTTGTTGACCGCCTTGCCCCTAGAGTTGCTCTTTCAAACAAAAAAAAGAGCGAGTCATTATCTTTAAAATTACTCGATTCTCGTTGGTCTAACTAGGTACATCACAAGAACAAATGGAATGCGACATTGGTTCGCCTAAAAACCTGTTTTCCGGAAATTGTGCTCGATAACTCATGCGGATTTTTGTTGTCCGCCTTGCGCCTAGAGTTGCTCTTTCAAACAAAAAAAAGAGCGAGTCATTATCTTTAAAATTACTCGATTCCCGTTGGTCTAACTAGGTACATCACAAGAACACATGGAATGCGACATTGGTTCGCCTAAAAACCTGTGTTCCGGAAATTGTGCTCGATAACTCATGCGGATTTTGTTGTCCGCCTTGCGCCTAGAGTTGCTCTTTCAAACAAAAAAAAGAGCGAGTCATTATCTTTAAAATTACTCGATTCCCGTTGGTCTAACTAGGTACATCACAAGAGCAAATGGAGGGCGACATTGCCTTTCGAATAGTGATTGGTTCGCCTAAAAACCTGTTTTCCGGAAATTGTGCTCGATAACTCATGCGGATTTTGTTGTCCGCCTTGCGCCTAGAGTTGCTCTTTCAAACAAAAAAAAGAGCGAGTCATTATCTTTAAAATTACTCGATTCCCGTTGGTCTAACTAGGTACATCACAAGAACAAATGGAATGCGACATTGGTTCGCCTAAAAACCTGTTTTCCGGAAATTGTGCTCGATAACTCATGCGGATTTTGTTGTCCGCCTTGCGCCTAGAGTTGCTCTTTCAAACAAAAAAAAGAGCGAGTCATTATCTTTGAAATTACTCGATTCTCGTTGGTCTAACTAGGTACATCACAAGAGCAAATGGAGGGCGACATTGCCTTTCGAATAGTGATTGGTTCGCCTAAAAACCTGTTTTCCGGAAATTGTGCTCGATAACTCATGCGGATTTTGTTGTCCGCCTTGCGCCTAGAGTTGCTCTTTCAAACAAAAAAAAGAGCGAGTCATTATCTTTAAAATTACTCGATTCCCGTTGGTCTAACTAGGTACATCACAAGAACAAATGGAATGCGACATTGCCTTTCGAATAGAGATTGGTTCGCCTAAAAACCTGTTTTCCGGAAATTGTGCTCGATAACTCATGCGGATTTTTGTTGTCCGCCTTGCGCCTAGAGTTGCTCTTACAAACAAAAAAAAGAGCGAGTCATTATCTTTAAAATTACTCGATTCTCGTTGGTCTAACTAGGTACATCACAAGAGCAAATGGAGGGCGACATTGCCTTTCGAATAGTGATTGGTTTGCCTAAAAACCTGTTTTCCGGAAATTGTGCTCGATAACTCATGCGGATTTTGTTGTCCGCCTTGCGCCTAGAGTTGCTCTTTCAAACAAAAAAAAGAGCGAGTCATTATCTTTAAAATTACTCGATTCCCGTTGGTCTAACTAGGTACATCACAAGAACAAATGGAATGCGACATTGCCTTTCGAATAGAGATTGGTTTGCCTAAAAACCTGTTTTCCGGAAATTGTGCTCGATAACTCATGCGGATTTTTGTTGTCCGCCTTGCGCCTAGAGTTGCTCTTTCAAACAAAAAAAAGAGCGAGTCATTATCTTTAAAATTACTCGATTCCCGTTGGTCTAACTAGGTACATCACAAGAACAAATGGAATGCGACATTGGTTCGCCTAAAAACCTGTTTTCCGGAAATTGTGCTTGATAACTCATGCGGATTTTTGTTGTCCGCCTTGCGCCTAGAGTTGCTCTTTCAAACAAAAAAAAGAGCGAGTCATTATCTTTAAAATTACTCGATTCCCGTTGGTCTAACTAGGTACATCACAAGAACACATGGAATGCGACATTGGTTCGCCTAAAAACCTGTGTTCCGGAAATTGTGCTCGATAACTCATGCGGATTTTGTTGTCCGCCTTGCGCCTAGAGTTGCTCTTTCAAACAAAAAAAAGAGCGAGTCATTATCTTTAAAATTACTCGATTCCCGTTGGTCTAACTAGGTACATCACAAGAGCAAATGGAGGGCGACATTGCCTTTCGAATAGTGATTGGTTCGCCTAAAAACCTGTTTTCCGGAAATTGTGCTCGATAACTCATGCGGATTTTGTTGTCCGCCTTGCGCCTAGAGTTGCTCTTTCAAACAAAAAAAAGAGCGAGTCATTATCTTTAAAATTACTCGATTCCCGTTGGTCTAACTAGGTACATCACAAGAACAAATGGAATGCGACATTGGTTCGCCTAAAAACCTGTTTTCCGGAAATTGTGCTCGATAACTCATGCGGATTTTGTTGTCCGCCTTGCGCCTAGAGTTGCTCTTTCAAACAAAAAAAAGAGCGAGTCATTATCTTTGAAATTACTCGATTCTCGTTGGTCTAACTAGGTACATCACAAGAGCAAATGGAGGGCGACATTGCCTTTCGAATAGTGATTGGTTCGCCTAAAAACCTGTTTTCCGGAAATTGTGCTCGATAACTCATGCGGATTTTGTTGTCCGCCTTGCGCCTAGAGTTGCTCTTTCAAACAAAAAAAAGAGCGAGTCATTATCTTTAAAATTACTCGATTCCCGTTGGTCTAACTAGGTACATCACAAGAACAAATGGAATGCGACATTGCCTTTCGAATAGAGATTGGTTCGCCTAAAAACCTGTTTTCCGGAAATTGTGCTCGATAACTCATGCGGATTTTTGTTGTCCGCCTTGCGCCTAGAGTTGCTCTTACAAACAAAAAAAAGAGCGAGTCATTATCTTTAAAATTACTCGATTCTCGTTGGTCTAACTAGGTACATCACAAGAGCAAATGGAGGGCGACATTGCCTTTCGAATAGTGATTGGTTTGCCTAAAAACCTGTTTTCCGGAAATTGTGCTCGATAACTCATGCGGATTTTGTTGTCCGCCTTGCGCCTAGAGTTGCTCTTTCAAACAAAAAAAAGAGCGAGTCATTATCTTTAAAATTACTCGATTCCCGTTGGTCTAACTAGGTACATCACAAGAACAAATGGAATGCGACATTGCCTTTCGAATAGAGATTGGTTTGCCTAAAAACCTGTTTTCCGGAAATTGTGCTCGATAACTCATGCGGATTTTTGTTGTCCGCCTTGCGCCTAGAGTTGCTCTTTCAAACAAAAAAAAGAGCGAGTCATTATCTTTAAAATTACTCGATTCCCGTTGGTCTAACTAGGTACATCACAAGAACAAATGGAATGCGACATTGGTTCGCCTAAAAACCTGTTTTCCGGAAATTGTGCTTGATAACTCATGCGGATTTTTGTTGTCCGCCTTGCGCCTAGAGTTGCTCTTTCAAACAAAAAAAAGAGCGAGTCATTATCTTTAAAATTACTCGATTCCCGTTGGTCTAACTAGGTACATCACAAGAACAAATGGAATGCGACATTGGTTCGCCTAAAAACCTGTTTTCCGGAAATTGTGCTTGATAACTCATGCGGATTTTTGTTGTCCGCCTTGCGCCTAGAGTTGCTCTTTCAAACAAAAAAAAGAGCGAGTCATTATCTTTAAAATTACTCGATTCCCGTTGGTCTAACTAGGTACATCACAAGAACAAATGGAATGCGACATTGGTTCGCCTAAAAACCTGTTTTCCGGAAATTGTGCTCGATAACTCATGCGGATTTTTGTTGTCCGCCTTGCGCCTAGAGTTGCTCTTTCAAACAAAAAAAAGAGCGAGTCATTATCTTTAAAATTACTCGATTCCCGTTGGTCTAACTAGGTACATCACAAGAACAAATGGAATGCGACATTGGTTCGCCTAAAAACCTGTTTTCCGGAAATTGTGCTCGATAACTCATGCGGATTTTTGTTGTCCGCCTTGCGCCTAGAGTTGCTCTTTCAAACAAAAAAAAGAGCGAGTCATTATCTTTAAAATTACTCGATTCTCGTTGGTCTAACTAGGTACATCACAAGAACAAATGGAATGCGACATTGGTTCGCCTAAAAACCTGTTTTCCGGAAATTGTGCTTGATAACTCATGCGGATTTTTGTTGTCCGCCTTGCGCCTAGAGTTGCTCTTTCAAACAAAAAAAAGAGCGAGTCATTATCTTTAAAATTACTCGATTCCCGTTGGTCTAACTAGGTACATCACAAGAACACATGGAATGCGACATTGGTTCGCCTAAAAACCTGTTTTCCGGAAATTGTGCTCGATAACTCATGCGGATTTTCGTTGTCCGCCTTGCGCCTAGAGTTGCTCTTTCAAACAAAAAAAAGAGCGAGTCATTATCTTTAAAATTACTCGATTCCCGTTGGTCTAACTAGGTACATCACAAGAACAAATGGAATGCGACATTGCCTTTCGAATAGAGATTGGTTCGCCTAAAAACCTGTTTTCCGGAAATTGTGCTCGATAACTCATGCGGATTTTTGTTGTCCGCCTTGCGCCTAGAGTTGCTCTTTCAAACAAAAAAAAGAGCGAGTCATTATCTTTAAAATTACTCGATTCCCGTTGGTCTAACTAGGTACATCACAAGAACACATGGAATGCGACATTGGTTCGCCTAAAAACCTGTTTTCCGGAAATTGTACTCGATAACTCATGCGGATTTTTGTTGTCCGCCTTGCGCCTAGAGTTGCTCTTTCAAACAAAAAAAAGAGCGAGTCATTATCTTTAAAATTACTCGATTCCCGTTGGTCTAACTAGGTACATCACAAGAACACATGGAATGCGACATTGGTTCGCCTAAAAACCTGTTTTCCGGAAATTGTGCTCGATAACTCATGCGGATTTTTGTTGTCCGCTTTGCGCCTAGAGTTGCTCTTTCAAACAAAAAAAAGAGCGAGTCATTATCTTTAAAATTACTCGATTCCCGTTGGTCTAACTAGGTACATCACAAGAACACATGGAATGCGACATTGGTTCGCCTAAAAACCTGTTTTCCGGAAATTGTGCTCGATAACTCATGCGGATTTTTGTTGTCCGCCTTGCGCCTAGAGTTGCTCTTTCAAACAAAAAAAAGAGCGAGTCATTATCTTTAAAATTACTCGATTCTCGTTGGTCTAACTAGGTACATCACAAGAGCAAATGGAGGGCGACATTGCCTTTCGAATAGTGATTGGTTCGCCTAAAAACCTGTTTTCCGGAAATTGTGCTCGATAACTCATGCGGATTTTTGTTGTCCGCCTTGCGCCTAGAGTTGCTCTTTCAAACAAAAAAAAGAGCGAGTCATTATCTTTAAAATTACTCGATTCCCGTTGGTCTAACTAGGTACATCACAAGAACACATGGAATGCGACATTGGTTCGCCTAAAAACCTGTTTTCCGGAAATTGTACTCGATAACTCATGCGGATTTTTGTTGTCCGCCTTGCGCCTAGAGTTGCTCTTTCAAACAAAAAAAAGAGCGAGTCATTATCTTTAAAATTACTCGATTCCCGTTGGTCTAACTAGGTACATCACAAGAACACATGGAATGCGACATTGGTTCGCCTAAAAACCTGTTTTCCGGAAATTGTGCTCGATAACTCATGCGGATTTTTGTTGTCCGCTTTGCGCCTAGAGTTGCTCTTTCAAACAAAAAAAAGAGCGAGTCATTATCTTTAAAATTACTCGATTCCCGTTGGTCTAACTAGGTACATCACAAGAACACATGGAATGCGACATTGGTTCGCCTAAAAACCTGTTTTCCGGAAATTGTGCTCGATAACTCATGCGGATTTTTGTTGTCCGCCTTGCGCCTAGAGTTGCTCTTTCAAACAAAAAAAAGAGCGAGTCATTATCTTTAAAATTACTCGATTCTCGTTGGTCTAACTAGGTACATCACAAGAGCAAATGGAGGGCGACATTGCCTTTCGAATAGTGATTGGTTCGCCTAAAAACCTGTTTTCCGGAAATTGTGCTCGATAACTCATGCGGATTTTTGTTGTCCGCCTTGCGCCTAGAGTTGCTCTTTCAAACAAAAAAAAGAGCGAGTCATTATCTTTAAAATTACTCGATTCTCGTTGGTCTAACTAGGTACATCACAAGAGCAAATGGAGGGCGACATTGCCTTTCGAATAGAGATTGGTTCGCCTAAAAACCTGTTTTCCGGAAATTGTGCTCGATAACTCATGCGGATTTTTGTTGTCCGCCTTGCGCCTAGAGTTGCTCTTTCAAACAAAAAAAAAGAGCGAGTCATTATCTTTAAAATTACTCGATTCTCGTTGGTCTAACTAGGTACATCACAAGAGCAAATGGAATGCGACATTGGTTCGCCTAAAAACCTGTTTTCCGGAAATTGTGCTCGATAACTCATGCGGATTTTTGTTGTCCGCCTTGCGCCTAGAGTTGCTCTTTCAAACAAAAAAAAGAGCGAGTCATTATCTTTAAAATTACTCGATTCTCGTTGGTCTAACTAGGTACATCACAAGAACAAATGGAATGCGACATTGGTTCGCCTAAAAACCTGTTTTCCGGAAATTGTGCTCGATAACTCATGCGGATTTTTGTTGTCCGCCTTGCGCCTAGAGTTGCTCTTTCAAACAAAAAAAAGAGCGAGTCATTATCTTCAAAATTACTCGATTCCCGTTGGTCTAACTAGGTACATCACAAGAACACATGGAATGCGACATTGGTTCGCCTAAAAACCTGTTTTCCGGAAATTGTGCTCGATAACTCATGCGGATTTTTGTTGTCCGCCTTGCGCCTAGAGTTGCTCTTTCAAACAAAAAAAAAGAGCGAGTCATTATCTTTAAAATTACTCGATTCTCGTTGGTCTAACTAGGTACATCACAAGAGCAAATGGAATGCGACATTGGTTCGCCTAAAAACCTGTTTTCCGGAAATTGTGCTCGATAACTCATGCGGATTTTTGTTGTCCGCCTTGCGCCTAGAGTTGCTCTTTCAAACAAAAAAAAGAGCGAGTCATTATCTTTAAAATTACTCGATTCCCGTTGGTCTAACTAGGTACATCACAAGAACACATGGAATGCGACATTGGTTCGCCTAAAAACCTGTTTTCCGGAAATTGTGCTCGATAACTCATGCGGATTTTTGTTGTCCGCCTTGCGCCTAGAGTTGCTCTTTCAAACAAAAAAAAGAGCGAGTCATTATCTTCAAAATTACTCGATTCCCGTTGGTCTAACTAGGTACATCACAAGAACACATGGAATGCGACATTGGTTCGCCTAAAAACCTGTTTTCCGGAAATTGTGCTCGATAACTCATGCGGATTTTTGTTGTCCGCCTTGCGCCTAGAGTTGCTCTTTCAAACAAAAAAAAGAGCGAGTCATTATCTTTAAAATTACTCGATTCTCGTTGGTCTAACTAGGTACATCACAAGAACAAATGGAATGCGACATTGGTTCGCCTAAAAACCTGTTTTCCGGAAATTGTGCTCGATAACTCATGCGGATTTTTGTTGTCCGCCTTGCGCCTAGAGTTGCTCTTTCAAACAAAAAAAAGAGCGAGTCATTATCTTTAAAATTACTCGATTCCCGTTGGTCTAACTAGGTACATCACAAGAACACATGGAATGCGACATTGGTTCGCCTAAAAACCTGTTTTCCGGAAATTGTGCTCGATAACTCATGCGGATTTTTGTTGTCCGCCTTGCGCCTAGAGTTGCTCTTTCAAACAAAAAAAAAGAGCGAGTCATTATCTTTAAAATTACTCGATTCTCGTTGGTCTAACTAGGTACATCACAAGAGCAAATGGAATGCGACATTGGTTCGCCTAAAAACCTGTTTTCCGGAAATTGTGCTCGATAACTCATGCGGATTTTTGTTGTCCGCCTTGCGCCTAGAGTTGCTCTTTCAAACAAAAAAAAGAGCGAGTCATTATCTTTAAAATTACTCGATTCCCGTTGGTCTAACTAGGTACATCACAAGAACACATGGAATGCGACATTGGTTCGCCTAAAAACCTGTTTTCCGGAAATTGTGCTCGATAACTCATGCGGATTTTTGTTGTCCGCCTTGCGCCTAGAGTTGCTCTTTCAAACAAAAAAAAGAGCGAGTCATTATCTTTAAAATTACTCGATTCTCGTTGGTCTAACTAGGTACATCACAAGAGCAAATGGAGGGCGACATTGCCTTTCGAATAGTGATTGGTTCGCCTAAAAACCTGTTTTCCGGAAATTGTGCTCGATAACTCATGCGGATTTTTGTTGTCCGCCTTGCGCCTAGAGTTGCTCTTTCAAACAAAAAAAAGAGCGAGTCATTATCTTTAAAATTACTCGATTCCCGTTGGTCTAACTAGGTACATCACAAGAACACATGGAATGCGACATTGGTTCGCCTAAAAACCTGTTTTCCGGAAATTGTGCTTGATAACTCATGCGGATTTTTGTTGTCCGCCTTGCGCCTAGAGTTGCTCTTTCAAACAAAAAAAAGAGCGAGTCATTATCTTTAAAATTACTCGATTCCCGTTGGTCTAACTAGGTACATCACAAGAACACATGGAATTCGACATTGGTTCGCCTAAAAACCTGTTTTCCGGAAATTGTGCTCGATAACTCATGCGGATTTTTGTTGTCCGCCTTGCGCCTAGAGTTGCTCTTTCAAACAAAAAAAAGAGCGAGTCATTATCTTTAAAATTACTCGATTCCCGTTGGTCTAACTAGGTACATCACAAGAACACATGGAATGCGACATTGGTTCGCCTAAAAACCTGTTTTCCGGAAATTGTGCTCGATAACTCATGCGGATTTTTGTTGTCCGCCTTGCGCCTAGAGTTGCTCTTTCAAACAAAAAAAAGAGCGAGTCATTATCTTTAAAATTACTCGATTCTCGTTGGTCTAACTAGGTACATCACAAGAGCAAATGGAGGGCGACATTGCCTTTCGAATAGTGATTGGTTCGCCTAAAAACCTGTTTTCCGGAAATTGTGCTCGATAACTCATGCGGATTTTTGTTGTCCGCCTTGCGCCTAGAGTTGCTCTTTCAAACAAAAAAAAGAGCGAGTCATTATCTTTAAAATTACTCGATTCTCGTTGGTCTAACTAGGTACATCACAAGAGCAAATGGAATGCGACATTGGTTCGCCTAAAAACCTGTTTTCCGGAAATTGTGCTCGATAACTCATGCGGATTTTTGTTGTCCGCCTTGCGCCTAGAGTTGCTCTTTCAAACAAAAAAAAGAGCGAGTCATTATCTTTAAAATTACTCGATTCCCGTTGGTCTAACTAGGTACATCACAAGAACACATGGAATGCGACATTGGTTCGCCTAAAAACCTGTTTTCCGGAAATTGTGCTCGATAACTCATGCGGATTTTTGTTGTCCGCCTTGCGCCTAGAGTTGCTCTTTCAAACAAAAAAAAGAGCGAGTCATTATCTTTAAAATTACTCGATTCCCGTTGGTCTAACTAGGTACATCACAAGAACACATGGAATGCGACATTGGTTCGCCTAAAAACCTGTTTTCCGGAAATTGTGCTTGATAACTCATGCGGATTTTTGTTGTCCGCCTTGCGCCTAGAGTTGCTCTTTCAAACAAAAAAAAGAGCGAGTCATTATCTTTAAAATTACTCGATTCCCGTTGGTCTAACTAGGTACATCACAAGAACACATGGAATTCGACATTGGTTCGCCTAAAAACCTGTTTTCCGGAAATTGTGCTCGATAACTCATGCGGATTTTTGTTGTCCGCCTTGCGCCTAGAGTTGCTCTTTCAAACAAAAAAAAGAGCGAGTCATTATCTTTAAAATTACTCGATTCCCGTTGGTCTAACTAGGTACATCACAAGAACACATGGAATGCGACATTGGTTCGCCTAAAAACCTGTTTTCCGGAAATTGTGCTCGATAACTCATGCGGATTTTTGTTGTCCGCCTTGCGCCTAGAGTTGCTCTTTCAAACAAAAAAAAGAGCGAGTCATTATCTTTAAAATTACTCGATTCTCGTTGGTCTAACTAGGTACATCACAAGAACACATGGAATGCGACATTGGTTCGCCTAAAAACCTGTTTTCCGGAAATTGTGCTTGATAACTCATGCGGATTTTTGTTGTCCGCCTTGCGCCTAGAGTTGCTCTTTCAAACAAAAAAAAGAGCGAGTCATTATCTTTAAAATTACTCGATTCCCGTTGGTCTAACTAGGTACATCACAAGAACACATGGAATGCGACATTGGTTCGCCTAAAAACCTGTTTTCCGGAAATTGTGCTTGATAACTCATGCGGATTTTTGTTGTCCGCCTTGCGCCTAGAGTTGCTCTTTCAAACAAAAAAAAGAGCGAGTCATTATCTTTAAAATTACTCGATTCCCGTTGGTCTAACTAGGTACATCACAAGAACACATGGAATTCGACATTGGTTCGCCTAAAAACCTGTTTTCCGGAAATTGTGCTCGATAACTCATGCGGATTTTTGTTGTCCGCCTTGCGCCTAGAGTTGCTCTTTCAAACAAAAAAAAGAGCGAGTCATTATCTTTAAAATTACTCGATTCCCGTTGGTCTAACTAGGTACATCACAAGAACACATGGAATGCGACATTGGTTCGCCTAAAAACCTGTTTTCCGGAAATTGTGCTCGATAACTCATGCGGATTTTTGTTGTCCGCCTTGCGCCTAGAGTTGCTCTTTCAAACAAAAAAAAGAGCGAGTCATTATCTTTAAAATTACTCGATTCTCGTTGGTCTAACTAGGTACATCACAAGAACACATGGAATGCGACATTGGTTCGCCTAAAAACCTGTTTTCCGGAAATTGTGCTTGATAACTCATGCGGATTTTTGTTGTCCGCCTTGCGCCTAGAGTTGCTCTTTCAAACAAAAAAAAGAGCGAGTCATTATCTTTAAAATTACTCGATTCCCGTTGGTCTAACTAGGTACATCACAAGAGCAAATGGAGGGCGACATTGCCTTTCGAATAGTGATTGGTTCGCCTAAAAACCTGTTTTCCGGAAATTGTGCTCGATAACTCATGCGGATTTTTGTTGTCCGCCTTGCGCCTAGAGTTGCTCTTTCAAACAAAAAAAAGAGCGAGTCATTATCTTTAAAATTACTCGATTCCCGTTGGTCTAACTAGGTACATCACAAGAACACATGGAATGCGACATTGGTTCGCCTAAAAACCTGTTTTCCGGAAATTGTGCTTGATAACTCATGCGGATTTTTGTTGTCCGCCTTGCGCCTAGAGTTGCTCTTTCAAACAAAAAAAAGAGCGAGTCATTATCTTTAAAATTACTCGATTCCCGTTGGTCTAACTAGGTACATCACAAGAACACATGGAATGCGACATTGGTTCGCCTAAAAACCTGTTTTCCGGAAATTGTGCTCGATAACTCATGCGGATTTTTGTTGTCCGCCTTGCGCCTAGAGTTGCTCTTTCAAACAAAAAAAAAGAGCGAGTCATTATCTTTAAAATTACTCGATTCTCGTTGGTCTAACTAGGTACATCACAAGAGCAAATGGAGGGCGACATTGCCTTTCGAATAGAGATTGGTTCGCCTAAAAACCTGTTTTCCGGAAATTGTGCTCGATAACTCATGCGGATTTTTGTTGTCCGCCTTGCGCCTAGAGTTGCTCTTTCAAACAAAAAAAAGAGCGAGTCATTATCTTTAAAATTACTCGATTCTCGTTGGTCTAACTAGGTACATCACAAGAGCAAATGGAGGGCGACATTGCCTTTTGAATAGTGATTGGTTCGCCTAAAAACCTGTTGCCCGGAAATTGTGCTCGATAACTCATGCGGATTTTGTTGTCCGCCTTGCGCCTAGAGTTGCTCTTTCAAACAAAAAAAAGAGCGAGTCATTATCTTTAAAATTACTCGATTCCCGTTGGTCTAACTAGGTACATCACAAGAACAAATGGAATGCGACATTGCCTTTCGAATAGAGATTGGTTCGCCTAAAAACCTGTTTTCCGGAAATTGTGCTCGATAACTCATGCGGATTTTTGTTGTCCGCCTTGCGCCTAGAGTTGCTCTTTGAAACAAAAAAAAGAGCGAGTCATTATCTTTAAAATTACTCGATTCTCGTTGGTCTAACTAGGTACATCACAAGAGCAAATGGAGGGCGACATTGCCTTTCGAATAGTGATTGGTTCGCCTAAAAACCTGTTTTCCGGAAATTGTGCTCGATAACTCATGCGGATTTTTGTTGTCCGCCTTGCGCCTAGAGTTGCTCTTTCAAACAAAAAAAAGAGCGAGTCATTATCTTTAAAATTACTCGATTCCCGTTGGTCTAACTAGGTACATCACAAGAACACATGGAATGCGACATTGGTTCGCCTAAAAACCTGTTTTCCGGAAATTGTGCTCGATAACTCATGCGGATTTTTGTTGTCCGCCTTGCGCCTAGAGTTGCTCTTTCAAACACAAAAAAGAGCGAGTCATTATCTTTAAAATTACTCGATTCTCGTTGGTCTAACTAGGTACATCACAAGAGCAAATGGAGGGCGACATTGCCTTTCGAATAGAGATTGGTTCGCCTAAAAACCTGTTTTCCGGAAATTGTGCTCGATAACTCATGCGGATTTTTGTTGTCCGCCTTGCGCCTAGAGTTGCTCTTTCAAACAAAAAAAAGAGCGAGTCATTATCTTTAAAATTACTCGATTCTCGTTGGTCTAACTAGGTACATCACAAGAGCAAATGGAGGGCGACATTGCCTTTCGAATAGTGATTGGTTCGCCTAAAAACCTGTTTTCCGGAAATTGTGCTCGATAACTCATGCGGATTTTTGTTGTCCGCCTTGCGCCTAGAGTTGCTCTTTCAAACAAAAAAAAGAGCGAGTCATTATCTTTAAAATTACTCGATTCTCGTTGGTCTAACTAGGTACATCACAAGAGCAAATGGAGGGCGACATTGCCTTTCGAATAGAGATTGGTTCGCCTAAAAACCTGTTTTCCGGAAATTGTGCTCGATAACTCATGCGGATTTTTGTTGTCCGCCTTGCGCCTAGAGTTGCTCTTTCAAACAAAAAAAAAGAGCGAGTCATTATCTTTAAAATTACTCGATTCCCGTTGGTCTAACTAGGTACATCACAAGAACACATGGAATGCGACATTGGTTCGCCTAAAAACCTGTTTTCCGGAAATTGTGCTCGATAACTCATGCGGATTTTTGTTGTCCGCCTTGCGCCTAGAGTTGCTCTTTCAAACAAAAAAAAGAGCGAGTCATTATCTTCAAAATTACTCGATTCCCGTTGGTCTAACTAGGTACATCACAAGAACACATGGAATGCGACATTGGTTCGCCTAAAAACCTGTTTTCCGGAAATTGTGCTCGATAACTCATGCGGATTTTTGTTGTCCGCCTTGCGCCTAGAGTTGCTCTTTCAAACAAAAAAAAGAGCGAGTCATTATCTTTAAAATTACTCGATTCCCGTTGGTCTAACTAGGTACATCACAAGAACACATGGAATGCGACATTGGTTCGCCTAAAAACCTGTTTTCCGGAAATTGTACTCGATAACTCATGCGGATTTTTGTTGTCCGCCTTGCGCCTAGAGTTGCTCTTTCAAACAAAAAAAAGAGCGAGTCATTATCTTTAAAATTACTCGATTCCCGTTGGTCTAACTAGGTACATCACAAGAACACATGGAATGCGACATTGGTTCGCCTAAAAACCTGTTTTCCGGAAATTGTGCTCGATAACTCATGCGGATTTTTGTTGTCCGCCTTGCGCCTAGAGTTGCTCTTTCAAACAAAAAAAAGAGCGAGTCATTATCTTTAAAATTACTCGATTCTCGTTGGTCTAACTAGGTACATCACAAGAGCAAATGGAGGGCGACATTGCCTTTCGAATAGTGATTGGTTCGCCTAAAAACCTGTTTTCCGGAAATTGTGCTCGATAACTCATGCGGATTTTTGTTGTCCGCCTTGCGCCTAGAGTTGCTCTTTCAAACAAAAAAAAGAGCGAGTCATTATCTTTAAAATTACTCGATTCTCGTTGGTCTAACTAGGTACATCACAAGAGCAAATGGAGGGCGACATTGCCTTTCGAATAGAGATTGGTTCGCCTAAAAACCTGTTTTCCGGAAATTGTGCTCGATAACTCATGCGGATTTTTGTTGTCCGCCTTGCGCCTAGAGTTGCTCTTTCAAACAAAAAAAAGAGCGAGTCATTATCTTCAAAATTACTCGATTCCCGTTGGTCTAACTAGGTACATCACAAGAACACATGGAATGCGACATTGGTTCGCCTAAAAACCTGTTTTCCGGAAATTGTGCTCGATAACTCATGCGGATTTTTGTTGTCCGCCTTGCGCCTAGAGTTGCTCTTTCAAACAAAAAAAAAGAGCGAGTCATTATCTTTAAAATTACTCGATTCTCGTTGGTCTAACTAGGTACATCACAAGAGCAAATGGAATGCGACATTGGTTCGCCTAAAAACCTGTTTTCCGGAAATTGTGCTCGATAACTCATGCGGATTTTTGTTGTCCGCCTTGCGCCTAGAGTTGCTCTTTCAAACAAAAAAAAGAGCGAGTCATTATCTTTAAAATTACTCGATTCTCGTTGGTCTAACTAGGTACATCACAAGAACAAATGGAATGCGACATTGGTTCGCCTAAAAACCTGTTTTCCGGAAATTGTGCTCGATAACTCATGCGGATTTTTGTTGTCCGCCTTGCGCCTAGAGTTGCTCTTTCAAACAAAAAAAAGAGCGAGTCATTATCTTCAAAATTACTCGATTCCCGTTGGTCTAACTAGGTACATCACAAGAACACATGGAATGCGACATTGGTTCGCCTAAAAACCTGTTTTCCGGAAATTGTGCTCGATAACTCATGCGGATTTTTGTTGTCCGCCTTGCGCCTAGAGTTGCTCTTTCAAACAAAAAAAAAGAGCGAGTCATTATCTTTAAAATTACTCGATTCTCGTTGGTCTAACTAGGTACATCACAAGAGCAAATGGAATGCGACATTGGTTCGCCTAAAAACCTGTTTTCCGGAAATTGTGCTCGATAACTCATGCGGATTTTTGTTGTCCGCCTTGCGCCTAGAGTTGCTCTTTCAAACAAAAAAAAGAGCGAGTCATTATCTTTAAAATTACTCGATTCCCGTTGGTCTAACTAGGTACATCACAAGAACACATGGAATGCGACATTGGTTCGCCTAAAAACCTGTTTTCCGGAAATTGTGCTCGATAACTCATGCGGATTTTTGTTGTCCGCCTTGCGCCTAGAGTTGCTCTTTCAAACAAAAAAAAGAGCGAGTCATTATCTTTAAAATTACTCGATTCTCGTTGGTCTAACTAGGTACATCACAAGAACAAATGGAATGCGACATTGGTTCGCCTAAAAACCTGTTTTCCGGAAATTGTGCTCGATAACTCATGCGGATTTTTGTTGTCCGCCTTGCGCCTAGAGTTGCTCTTTCAAACAAAAAAAAGAGCGAGTCATTATCTTTAAAATTACTCGATTCCCGTTGGTCTAACTAGGTACATCACAAGAACACATGGAATGCGACATTGGTTCGCCTAAAAACCTGTTTTCCGGAAATTGTGCTCGATAACTCATGCGGATTTTTGTTGTCCGCCTTGCGCCTAGAGTTGCTCTTTCAAACAAAAAAAAAGAGCGAGTCATTATCTTTAAAATTACTCGATTCTCGTTGGTCTAACTAGGTACATCACAAGAGCAAATGGAATGCGACATTGGTTCGCCTAAAAACCTGTTTTCCGGAAATTGTGCTCGATAACTCATGCGGATTTTTGTTGTCCGCCTTGCGCCTAGAGTTGTTCTTTCAAACAAAAAAAAGAGCGAGTCATTATCTTTAAAATTACTCGATTCCCGTTGGTCTAACTAGGTACATCACAAGAACACATGGAATGCGACATTGGTTCGCCTAAAAACCTGTTTTCCGGAAATTGTGCTCGATAACTCATGCGGATTTTTGTTGTCCGCCTTGCGCCTAGAGTTGCTCTTTCAAACAAAAAAAAGAGCGAGTCATTATCTTTAAAATTACTCGATTCTCGTTGGTCTAACTAGGTACATCACAAGAGCAAATGGAGGGCGACATTGCCTTTCGAATAGTGATTGGTTCGCCTAAAAACCTGTTTTCCGGAAATTGTGCTCGATAACTCATGCGGATTTTTGTTGTCCGCCTTGCGCCTAGAGTTGCTCTTTCAAACAAAAAAAAGAGCGAGTCATTATCTTTAAAATTACTCGATTCCCGTTGGTCTAACTAGGTACATCACAAGAACACATGGAATGCGACATTGGTTCGCCTAAAAACCTGTTTTCCGGAAATTGTGCTTGATAACTCATGCGGATTTTTGTTGTCCGCCTTGCGCCTAGAGTTGCTCTTTCAAACAAAAAAAAGAGCGAGTCATTATCTTTAAAATTACTCGATTCCCGTTGGTCTAACTAGGTACATCACAAGAACACATGGAATTCGACATTGGTTCGCCTAAAAACCTGTTTTCCGGAAATTGTGCTCGATAACTCATGCGGATTTTTGTTGTCCGCCTTGCGCCTAGAGTTGCTCTTTCAAACAAAAAAAAGAGCGAGTCATTATCTTTAAAATTACTCGATTCCCGTTGGTCTAACTAGGTACATCACAAGAACACATGGAATGCGACATTGGTTCGCCTAAAAACCTGTTTTCCGGAAATTGTGCTCGATAACTCATGCGGATTTTTGTTGTCCGCCTTGCGCCTAGAGTTGCTCTTTCAAACAAAAAAAAGAGCGAGTCATTATCTTTAAAATTACTCGATTCTCGTTGGTCTAACTAGGTACATCACAAGAGCAAATGGAGGGCGACATTGCCTTTCGAATAGTGATTGGTTCGCCTAAAAACCTGTTTTCCGGAAATTGTGCTCGATAACTCATGCGGATTTTTGTTGTCCGCCTTGCGCCTAGAGTTGCTCTTTCAAACAAAAAAAAGAGCGAGTCATTATCTTTAAAATTACTCGATTCCCGTTGGTCTAACTAGGTACATCACAAGAACACATGGAATGCGACATTGGTTCGCCTAAAAACCTGTTTTCCGGAAATTGTGCTTGATAACTCATGCGGATTTTTGTTGTCCGCCTTGCGCCTAGAGTTGCTCTTTCAAACAAAAAAAAGAGCGAGTCATTATCTTTAAAATTACTCGATTCCCGTTGGTCTAACTAGGTACATCACAAGAACAAATGGAATGCGACATTGGTTCGCCTAAAAACCTGTTTTCCGGAAATTGTGCTCGATAACTCATGCGGATTTTTGTTGTCCGCCTTGCGCCTAGAGTTGCTCTTTCAAACAAAAAAAAGAGCGAGTCATTATCTTTAAAATTACTCGATTCCCGTTGGTCTAACTAGGTACATCACAAGAACACATGGAATGCGACATTGGTTCGCCTAAAAACCTGTTTTCCGGAAATTGTGCTCGATAACTCATGCGGATTTTTGTTGTCCGCCTTGCGCCTAGAGTTGCTCTTTCAAACAAAAAAAAGAGCGAGTCATTATCTTTAAAATTACTCGATTCCCGTTGGTCTAACTAGGTACATCACAAGAACACATGGAATGCGACATTGGTTCGCCTAAAAACCTGTTTTCCGGAAATTGTGCTCGATAACTCATGCGGATTTTTGTTGTCCGCCTTGCGCCTAGAGTTGCTCTTTCAAACACAAAAAAGAGCGAGTCATTATCTTTAAAATTACTCGATTCTCGTTGGTCTAACTAGGTACATCACAAGAGCAAATGGAGGGCGACATTGCCTTTCGAATAGAGATTGGTTCGCCTAAAAACCTGTTTTCCGGAAATTGTGCTCGATAACTCATGCGGATTTTTGTTGTCCGCCTTGCGCCTAGAGTTGCTCTTTCAAACAAAAAAAAGAGCGAGTCATTATCTTTAAAATTACTCGATTCTCGTTGGTCTAACTAGGTACATCACAAGAGCAAATGGAGGGCGACATTGCCTTTTGAATAGTGATTGGTTCGCCTAAAAACCTGTTGCCCGGAAATTGTGCTCGATAACTCATGCGGATTTTGTTGTCCGCCTTGCGCCTAGAGTTGCTCTTTCAAACAAAAAAAAGAGCGAGTCATTATCTTTAAAATTACTCGATTCCCGTTGGTCTAACTAGGTACATCACAAGAACAAATGGAATGCGACATTGCCTTTCGAATAGAGATTGGTTCGCCTAAAAACCTGTTTTCCGGAAATTGTGCTCGATAACTCATGCGGATTTTTGTTGTCCGCCTTGCGCCTAGAGTTGCTCTTTCAAACAAAAAAAAGAGCGAGTCATTATCTTTAAAATTACTCGATTCCCGTTGGTCTAACTAGGTACATCACAAGAACACATGGAATGCGACATTGGTTCGCCTAAAAACCTGTTTTCCGGAAATTGTGCTCGATAACTCATGCGGATTTTTGTTGTCCGCCTTGCGCCTAGAGTTGCTCTTTCAAACACAAAAAAGAGCGAGTCATTATCTTTAAAATTACTCGATTCTCGTTGGTCTAACTAGGTACATCACAAGAGCAAATGGAGGGCGACATTGCCTTTCGAATAGAGATTGGTTCGCCTAAAAACCTGTTTTCCGGAAATTGTGCTCGATAACTCATGCGGATTTTTGTTGTCCGCCTTGCGCCTAGAGTTGCTCTTTCAAACAAAAAAAAGAGCGAGTCATTATCTTTAAAATTACTCGATTCTCGTTGGTCTAACTAGGTACATCACAAGAGCAAATGGAGGGCGACATTGCCTTTCGAATAGTGATTGGTTCGCCTAAAAACCTGTTTTCCGGAAATTGTGCTCGATAACTCATGCGGATTTTTGTTGTCCGCCTTGCGCCTAGAGTTGCTCTTTCAAACAAAAAAAAGAGCGAGTCATTATCTTTAAAATTACTCGATTCTCGTTGGTCTAACTAGGTACATCACAAGAGCAAATGGAGGGCGACATTGCCTTTCGAATAGTGATTGGTTCGCCTAAAAACCTGTTTTCCGGAAATTGTGCTCGATAACTCATGCGGATTTTTGTTGTCCGCCTTGCGCCTAGAGTTGCTCTTTCAAACAAAAAAAAGAGCGAGTCATTATCTTTAAAATTACTCGATTCTCGTTGGTCTAACTAGGTACATCACAAGAGCAAATGGAGGGCGACATTGCCTTTCGAATAGAGATTGGTTCGCCTAAAAACCTGTTTTCCGGAAATTGTGCTCGATAACTCATGCGGATTTTTGTTGTCCGCCTTGCGCCTAGAGTTGCTCTTTCAAACAAAAAAAAGAGCGAGTCATTATCTTCAAAATTACTCGATTCCCGTTGGTCTAACTAGGTACATCACAAGAACACATGGAATGCGACATTGGTTCGCCTAAAAACCTGTTTTCCGGAAATTGTACTCGATAACTCATGCGGATTTTTGTTGTCCGCCTTGCGCCTAGAGTTGCTCTTTCAAACAAAAAAAAAGAGCGAGTCATTATCTTTAAAATTACTCGATTCTCGTTGGTCTAACTAGGTACATCACAAGAGCAAATGGAATGCGACATTGGTTCGCCTAAAAACCTGTTTTCCGGAAATTGTGCTCGATAACTCATGCGGATTTTTGTTGTCCGCCTTGCGCCTAGAGTTGCTCTTTCAAACAAAAAAAAGAGCGAGTCATTATCTTTAAAATTACTCGATTCTCGTTGGTCTAACTAGGTACATCACAAGAGCAAATGGAGGGCGACATTGCCTTTCGAATAGTGATTGGTTCGCCTAAAAACCTGTTTTCCGGAAATTGTGCTCGATAACTCATGCGGATTTTTGTTGTCCGCCTTGCGCCTAGAGTTGCTCTTTCAAACAAAAAAAAGAGCGAGTCATTATCTTTAAAATTACTCGATTCCCGTTGGTCTAACTAGGTACATCACAAGAACACATGGAATGCGACATTGGTTCGCCTAAAAACCTGTTTTCCGGAAATTGTGCTCGATAACTCATGCGGATTTTTGTTGTCCGCCTTGCGCCTAGAGTTGCTCTTTCAAACAAAAAAAAGAGCGAGTCATTATCTTTAAAATTACTCGATTCCCGTTGGTCTAACTAGGTACATCACAAGAACACATGGAATGCGACATTGGTTCGCCTAAAAACCTGTTTTCCGGAAATTGTGCTCGATAACTCATGCGGATTTTTGTTGTCCGTCTTGCGCCTAGAGTTGCTCTTTCAAACAAAAAAAAGAGCGAGTCATTATCTTTAAAATTACTCGATTCTCGTTGGTCTAACTAGGTACATCACAAGAGCAAATGGAGGGCGACATTGCCTTTCGAATAGTGATTGGTTCGCCTAAAAACCTGTTTTCCGGAAATTGTGCTCGATAACTCATGCGGATTTTTGTTGTCCGCCTTGCGCCTAGAGTTGCTCTTTCAAACAAAAAAAAGAGCGAGTCATTATCTTTAAAATTACTCGATTCCCGTTGGTCTAACTAGGTACATCACAAGAACACATGGAATGCGACATTGGTTCGCCTAAAAACCTGTTTTCCGGAAATTGTGCTCGATAACTCATGCGGATTTTTGTTGTCCGCCTTGCGCCTAGAGTTGCTCTTTCAAACAAAAAAAAAGAGCGAGTCATTATCTTTAAAATTACTCGATTCCCGTTGGTCTAACTAGGTACATCACAAGAGCAAATGGAATGCGACATTGGTTCGCCTAAAAACCTGTTTTCCGGAAATTGTGCTCGATAACTCATGCGGATTTTTGTTGTCCGCCTTGCGCCTAGAGTTGCTCTTTCAAACAAAAAAAAAGAGCGAGTCATTATCTTTAAAATTACTCGATTCCCGTTGGTCTAACTAGGTACATCACAAGAACACATGGAATGCGACATTGGTTCGCCTAAAAACCTGTTTTCCGGAAATTGTACTCGATAACTCATGCGGATTTTTGTTGTCCGCCTTGCGCCTAGAGTTGCTCTTTCAAACAAAAAAAAAGAGCGAGTCATTATCTTTAAAATTACTCGATTCTCGTTGGTCTAACTAGGTACATCACAAGAGCAAATGGAATGCGACATTGGTTCGCCTAAAAACCTGTTTTCCGGAAATTGTGCTCGATAACTCATGCGGATTTTTGTTGTCCGCCTTGCGCCTAGAGTTGCTCTTTCAAACAAAAAAAAGAGCGAGTCATTATCTTTAAAATTACTCGATTCCCGACGCCATATCTTCAAAACTGAATCCGGGAGTATCCAATGAGTGAGGGTATATAGGGCATATCAGGCTGCAAGTTTCTAGGGACTCCTGAACACTTGCAAACACTTTAATCCCTAAAAATATTTTTCAAACATGTTTTCCGTAGTTCCATTTTGGTGCACGGTACGTACCAAGTCCTCCTGAATCCGAAAATGACATCACCGACGCCATATCTTCAAAACTGAATCCAAGAGCATCCAATGAGTGAGGGTATATAGGGCATATCAGGCTGCAAATTTTTTGAAATTTCAAAAAATTTGCAAAAATATTTTCTCCGTAAAATGATGTGATTTTGTGTGTACGGTCTTAGTCTGGTCCTCCTGAATCCGAAAATGACATCGCCGACGCTCTATCTTCAAAACTGAATCCGAGAGCATCCAATGAGTGAGGGTATATAGGGCATATCAGGCTGCAAATTTTTTGAAATTTCAAAAAATTTGCAAAAATATTTTCTCCGTAAAATGATGTGATTTTGTGTGTACGGTCTTAGTCTGGTCCTCCTGAATCCGAAAATGACATCGCCGACGCTCTATCTTCAAAACTGAATCCGAGAGTATCCAATGAGTAAGGGTATATAGGGCATATCAGGCTGCAAATTTTTTGAAATTTCAAAAAATTTGCAAAAATATTTTCTCCGTAAAATGATGTGATTTTGTGTGTACGGTCTTAGTCTGGTCCTCCTGAATCCGAAAATGACATCGCCGACGCTCTATCTTCAAAACTGAATCCGAGAGCATCCAATGAGTGAGGGTATATAGGGCATATCAGGCTGCAAATTTTTTGAAATTTCAAAAAATTTGCAAAAATATTTTCTCCGTAAAATGATGTGATTTTGTGTGTACGGTCTTAGTCTGGTCCTCCTGAATCCGAAAATGACATCGCCGACGCTCTATCTTCAAAACTGAATCCGAGAGTATCCAATGAGTAAGGGTATATAGGGCATATCAGGCTGCAAATTTTTTGAAATTTCAAAAAATTTGCAAAAATTTCCGTAAAATGATGTGATTTTGTGTGTACGGTCTTAGTCTGGTCCTCCTGAATCCGAAAATGACATCGCCGACGCCATATCTTCAAAACTGAATCCGGGAGTATCCAATGAGTGAGGGTATATAGGGCATATTGGGCTGCAAGTTTCTAGGGACTCCTGAAAACTTGCAAACACTTTAATCCCTAAAAATATTTTTCAAACATGTTTTCCGTAGTTCCATTTTGGTGCACGGTACGTACCAAGTCCTCCTGAATCCGAAAATGACATCACCGACGCCATATCTTCAAAACTGAATCCAAGAGCATCCAATGAGTGAGGGTATATAGGGCATATCAGGCTGCAAATTTTTTGAAATTTCAAAAAATTTGCAAAAATATTTTCTCCGTAAAATGATGTGATTTTGTGTGTACGGTCTTAGTCTGGTCCTCCTGAATCCGAAAATGACATCGCCGACGCTCTATCTTCAAAACTGAATCCGAGAGTATCCAATGAGTAAGGGTATATAGGGCATATCAGGCTGCAAATTTTTTGAAATTTCAAAAAATTTGCAAAAATATTTTCTCCGTAAAATGATGTGATTTTGTGTGTACGGTCTTAGTCTGGTCCTCCTGAATCCGAAAATGACATCGCCGACGCCATATCTTCAAAACTGAATCCGGGAGTATCCAATGAGTGAGGGTATATAGGGCATATTGGGCTGCAAGTTTCTAGGGACTCCTGAAAACTTGCAAACACTTTAATCCCTAAAAATATTTTTCAAACATGTTTTCCGTGGTTCCATTTTGGTGCACGGTACGTACCAAGTCCTCCTGAATCCGAAAATGACATCGCCGACGCCATATCTTCAAAACTGAATCCGGGAGTATCCAATGAGTGAGGGTATATAGGGCATATTGGGCTGCAAGTTTCTAGGGACTCCTGAACACTTGCAAACACTTTGATCCCTAAAAATATTTTTCAAACATGTTTTCCGTAGTTCCATTTTGGTGCACGGTACGTACCAAGTCCTCCTGAATCCAAAAATGACATCACCGACGCCATATCTTCAAAACTGAATCCAAGAGCATCCAATGAGTGAGGGTATATAGGGCATATCAGGCTGCAAATTTTTTGAAATTTCAAAAAATTTGCAAAAATATTTTCTCCGTAAAATGATGTAATTTTGTGTGTACGGTCTTAGTCTGGTCCTCCTGAATCCGAAAATGACATCGCCGACGCTCTATCTTCAAAACTGAATCCGAGAGCATCCAATGAGTGAGGGTATATAGGGCATATCAGGCTGCAAATTTTTTGAAATTTCTAAAAATTTGCAAAAATATTTTCTCCGTAAAATGATGTGATATTGTGTGTACGGTCTTAGTCTGGTCCTCCTGAATCCGAAAATGACATCGCCGACGCTCTATCTTCAAAACTGAATCCGAGAGCATCCAATGAGTGAGGGTATATAGGGCATATCAGGCTGCAAATTTTTTGAAATTTCAAAAAGTTTGCAAAAATTTTTTCTCCGTAAAATGATGTGATTTTGTGTGTACGGTCTTAGTCTGGTCCTTCTGAATCCGAAAATGACATCGCCGACGCTCTATCTTCAAAACTGAACCCTCACTCAACCGAAGCTATCTCAGTCAATTTTAAAGATTCAGCGTCGGCGATGTCATTTTTGGAATCAGGACGATCAACTACGTCGGGTCCACCACAAATCACATCATTTTACGAAAAAAAATTTTCTGCAAATTTTTTGAAATTTCAAAAAATTTGCAACCTGATATACCCTATATACCCTCACTCAACCGAAGCTATCACAGTCAGTTTTGAAGATACAGCGTCGGCGATGTCATTTTCGGAATCAGGACGATCAACTACGTCGGGTCCACCACAAATCACACCATTTTACGAGAAAAAATTTTCTGCAAGTTTTTGGGAACTCCTGAAAACTTGCAGTCTGATATACCCTATATACCCTCACTCAACCAAAGCTATCACAGTCAGTTTTGAAGATACAGCGTCGGCGATGTTATTTTTGGGATCAGGACGATCAACTACGTCGGGTCCACCACAAATCACATCATTTTACGAAAAAATATTTTCTGCAAGTTTTTGGGAACTCCTGAAAACTTGCAGTCTGATATACCCTATATACCCTCACTCAACCAAAGCTATCACAGTCAGTTTTGAAGATACAGCGTCGGCGATGTTATTTTTGGGATCAGGACGATCAACTACGTCGGGTCCACCACAAATCACATCATTTTACGAAAAAATATTTTCTGCAAGTTTTTGGGAACTCCTGAAAACTTGCAGTCTGATATACCCTATATACCCTCACTCAACCAAAGCTATCACAGTCAGTTTTGAAGATACAGCGTCGGCGATGTTATTTTTGGGATCAGGACGATCAACTACGTCGGGTCCACCACAAATCACATCATTTTACGAAAAAATATTTTCTGCAAGTTTTTGGGAACTCCTGAAAACTTGCAGTCTGATATACCCTATATACCCTCACTCAACCAAAGCTATCACAGTCAGTTTTGAAGATACAGCGTCGGCGATGTCATTTTTGGAATCAGGACGATCAACTACGTCGGGTCCACCACAAATCACACCATTTTACGAGAAAAAATTTTGAAACTTTTCTGCGCCGCAGAAAAGTTTCAGCCTTGCTCACTCTACTATATACCCTCACTCAACCGAAGCTATCTCAGTCAATTTTAAAGATTCAGCGTCGGCGATGTCATTTTTGGAATCAGGACGATCAACTACGTCGGGTCCACCACAAATCACATCATTTTACGAAAAAATATTTTCTGCAAGTTTTTGGGAACTCCTGAAAACTTGCAGTCTGATATACCCTATATACCCTCACTCAACCGAAGCTATCACAGTCAGTTTTGAAGATACAGCGTCGGCGATGTCATTTTTGGAATCAGGACGATCAACTACGTCGGGTCCACCACAAATCACATCATTTTACGAAAAAAAATTTTCTGCAAATTTTTTGAAATTTCAAAAAATTTGCAACCTGATATACCCTATATACCCTCACTCAACCGAAGCTATCACAGTCAGTTTTGAAGATACAGCGTCGGCGAAGTCATTTTCGGAATCAGGAGGATCAACTACGTCGGGTCCACCACAAATCACATCATTTTACGAAAAAATATTTTCTGCAAGTTTTTGGGAACTCCTGAAAACTTGCAGTCTGATACACCCTATATACCCTGACTCAACCGAAGCTATCACAGCCAGTTTTGAAGATACAGCGTCGGCGATGTTATTTTTGGAATCAGGACGATCAACTACGTCGGGTCCACCACAAATCACATCATTTTACGAAAAAATATTTTCTGCAAGTTTTTGGGAACTCCTGAAAACTTGCAGTCTGATATACCCTATATACCCTCACTCAACCAAAGCTATCACAGTCAGTTTTGAAGATACAGCGTCGGCGATGTCATTTTTGGAATCAGGACGATCAACTACGTCGGGTCCACCACAAATCACATCATTTTACGAAAAAAAATTTTCTGCAAATTTTTTGAAATTTCAAAAAATTTGCAACCTGATATACCCTATATACCCTCACTCAACCGAAGCTATCACAGTCAGTTTTGAAGATACAGCGTCGGCGATGTCATTTTTGGAATCAGGACGATCAACTACGTCGGGTCCACCACAAATCACATCATTTTACGAAAAAAAATTTTCTGCAAATTTTTTGAAATTTCAAAAAATTTGCAACCTGATATACCCTATATACCCTCACTCAACCGAAGCTATCACAGTCAGTTTTGAAGATACAGCGTCGGCGATGTCATTTTCGGAATCAGGAGGATCAACTACGTCGGGTCCACTAAAAATCACACCATTTTACGAGAAAAAATTTTGAAACTTTTCTGCGCCGCAGAAAAGTTTCAGCCTTGCTCACTCTACTATATACCCTCACTCAACCGAACCTATCTCAGTCAATTTTGAAGATACAGCGTCGGCGATGTCATTTTTGGAATCAGGACGATCAACTACGTCGGGTCCACCACAAATCACATCATTTTACGAAAAAAAATTTTCTGCAAATTTTTTGAAATTTCAAAAAATTTGCAACCTGATATACCCTATATACCCTCACTCAACCGAAGCTATTACAGTCAGTTTTGAAGATACAGCGTCGGCGATGTCATTTTCGGAATCAGGAGGATCAACTACGTCGGGTCCACTAAAAATCACACCATTTTACGAGAAAAATTTTTGAAACTTTTCTGCGCCGCAGAAAAGTTTCAGCCTTGCTCACTCTACTATATACCCTCACTCAACCGAAGCTATCTCAGTCAATTTTGAAGATACAGCGTCGGCGATGTCATTTTTGGAATCAGGACGATCAACTACGTCGGGTCCACCACAAATCACATCATTTTACGAAAAAATATTTTCTGCAAGTTTTTGGGAACTCCTGAAAACTTGCAGTCTGATATACCCTATATACCCTCACTCAACCAAAGCTATCACAGTCAGTTTTGAAGATACAGCGTCGGCGATGTCATTTTTGGAATCAGGACGATCAACTACGTCGGGTCCACCACAAATCACACCATTTTACGAGAAAAAATTTTGAAACTTTTCTGCGCCGCAGAAAAGTTTCAGCCTTGCTCACTCTACTATATACCCTCACTCAACCGAAGCTATCTCAGTCAATTTTAAAGATTCAGCGTCGGCGATGTCATTTTTGGAATCAGGACGATCAACTACGTCGGGTCCACCACAAATCACATCATTTTACGAAAAAATATTTTCTGCAAGTTTTTGGGAACTCCTGAAAACTTGCAGTCTGATATACCCTATATACCCTCACTCAACCGAAGCTATCACAGTCAGTTTTGAAGATACAGCGTCGGCGATGTCATTTTTGGAATCAGGACGATCAACTACGTCGGGTCCACCACAAATCACATCATTTTACGAAAAAAAATTTTCTGCAAATTTTTTGAAATTTCAAAAAATTTGCAACCTGATATACCCTATATACCCTCACTCAACCGAAGCTATCACAGTCAGTTTTGAAGATACAGCGTCGGCGAAGTCATTTTCGGAATCAGGAGGATCAACTACGTCGGGTCCACCACAAATCACATCATTTTACGAAAAAATATTTTCTGCAAGTTTTTGGGAACTCCTGAAAACTTGCAGTCTGATACACCCTATATACCCTGACTCAACCGAAGCTATCACAGCCAGTTTTGAAGATACAGCGTCGGCGATGTTATTTTTGGAATCAGGACGATCAACTACGTCGGGTCCACCACAAATCACATCATTTTACGAAAAAATATTTTCTGCAAGTTTTTGGGAACTCCTGAAAACTTGCAGTCTGATATACCCTATATACCCTCACTCAACCAAAGCTATCACAGTCAGTTTTGAAGATACAGCGTCGGCGATGTCATTTTTGGAATCAGGACGATCAACTACGTCGGGTCCACCACAAATCACATCATTTTACGAAAAAAAATTTTCTGCAAATTTTTTGAAATTTCAAAAAATTTGCAACCTGATATACCCTATATACCCTCACTCAACCGAAGCTATCACAGTCAGTTTTGAAGATACAGCGTCGGCGATGTCATTTTTGGAATCAGGACGATCAACTACGTCGGGTCCACCACAAATCACATCATTTTACGAAAAAAAATTTTCTGCAAATTTTTTGAAATTTCAAAAAATTTGCAACCTGATATACCCTATATACCCTCACTCAACCGAAGCTATCACAGTCAGTTTTGAAGATACAGCGTCGGCGATGTCATTTTCGGAATCAGGAGGATCAACTACGTCGGGTCCACTAAAAATCACACCATTTTACGAGAAAAAATTTTGAAACTTTTCTGCGCCGCAGAAAAGTTTCAGCCTTGCTCACTCTACTATATACCCTCACTCAACCGAACCTATCTCAGTCAATTTTGAAGATACAGCGTCGGCGATGTCATTTTTGGAATCAGGACGATCAACTACGTCGGGTCCACCACAAATCACATCATTTTACGAAAAAAAATTTTCTGCAAATTTTTTGAAATTTCAAAAAATTTGCAACCTGATATACCCTATATACCCTCACTCAACCGAAGCTATTACAGTCAGTTTTGAAGATACAGCGTCGGCGATGTCATTTTCGGAATCAGGAGGATCAACTACGTCGGGTCCACTAAAAATCACACCATTTTACGAGAAAAATTTTTGAAACTTTTCTGCGCCGCAGAAAAGTTTCAGCCTTGCTCACTCTACTATATACCCTCACTCAACCGAAGCTATCTCAGTCAATTTTGAAGATACAGCGTCGGCGATGTCATTTTTGGAATCAGGACGATCAACTACGTCGGGTCCACCACAAATCACATCATTTTACGAAAAAATATTTTCTGCAAGTTTTTGGGAACTCCTGAAAACTTGCAGTCTGATATACCCTATATACCCTCACTCAACCAAAGCTATCACAGTCAGTTTTGAAGATACAGCGTCGGCGATGTCATTTTCGGAATCAGGAGGATCAACTACGTCGGGTCCACTAAAAATCACATCATTTTACGATAAAAATTTTTGAAACTGTTCTGCGCCGCAGAAAAGTTTCAGCCTTGCTCACTCTACTATATACCCTCACTCAACCGAAGCTATCTCAGTCAATTTTAAAGAAACAGCGTCGGCGATGTTATTTTTGGAATCAGGACGATCAACTACGTCGGGTCCACCACAAATCACATCATTTTACGAAAAAAAATTTTCTGCAAATTTTTTGAAATTTCAAAAAATTTGCAACCTGATATACCCTATATACCCTCACTCAACCGAAGCTATCACAGTCAGTTTTGAAGATACAGCGTCGGCGATGTCATTTTTGGAATCAGGACGATCAACTACGTCGGGTCCACCACAAATCACATCATTTTACGAAAAAAAATTTTCTGCAAATTTTTTGAAATTTCAAAAAATTTGCAACCTGATATACCCTATATACCCTCACTCAACCGAAGCTATCACAGTCAGTTTTGAAGATACAGCGTCGGCGATGTCATTTTCGGAATCAGGAGGATCAACTACGTCGGGTCCACTAAAAATCACACCATTTTACGAGAAAAATTTTTGAAACTTTTCTGCGCCGCAGAAAAGTTTCAGCCTTGCTCACTCTACTATATACCCTCACTCAACCGAAGCTATCTCAGTCAATTTTAAAGATTCAGCGTCGGCGATGTCATTTTTGGAATCAGGACGATCAACTACGTCGGGTCCACCACAAATCACATCATTTTACGAAAAAATATTTTCTGCAAGTTTTTGGGAACTCCTGAAAACTTGCAGTCTGATATACCCTATATACCCTCACTCAACCGAAGCTATCACAGTCAGTTTTGAAGATACAGCGTCGGCGATGTCATTTTTGGAATCAGGACGATCAACTACGTCGGGTCCACCACAAATCACATCATTTTACGAAAAAAAATTTTCTGCAAATTTTTTGAAATTTCAAAAAATTTGCAACCTGATATACCCTATATACCCTCACTCAACCGAAGCTATCACAGTCAGTTTTGAAGATACAGCGTCGGCGAAGTCATTTTCGGAATCAGGAGGATCAACTACGTCGGGTCCACCACAAATCACATCATTTTACGAAAAAATATTTTCTGCAAGTTTTTGGGAACTCCTGAAAACTTGCAGTCTGATATACCCTATATACCCTCACTCAACCGAAGCTATCTCAGTCAATTTTAAAGATTCAGCGTCGGCGATGTCATTTTTGGAATCAGGACGATCAACTACGTCGGGTCCACCACAAATCACATCATTTTACGAAAAAATATTTTCTGCAAGTTTTTGGGAACTCCTGAAAACTTGCAGTCTGATATACCCTATATACCCTCACTCAACCAAAGCTATCACAGTCAGTTTTGAAGATACAGCGTCGGCGATGTCATTTTTGGAATCAGGACGATCAACTACGTCGGGTCCACCACAAATCACATCATTTTACGAAAAAAAATTTTCTGCAAATTTTTTGAAATTTCAAAAAATTTGCAACCTGATATACCCTATATACCCTCACTCAACCGAAGCTATCACAGTCAGTTTTGAAGATACAGCGTCGGCGATGTTATTTTTCGAATCAGGACGATCAACTACGTCGGGTCCACCACAAATCACATCATTTTACGAAAAAAAATTTTCTGCAAATTTTTTGAAATTTCAAAAAATTTGCAACCTGATATACCCTATATACCCTCACTCAACCGAAGCTATCACAGTCAGTTTTGAAGATACAGCGTCGGCGATGTCATTTTCGGAATCAGGACGATCAACTACGTCGGGTCCACCACAAATCACACCATTTTACGAGAAAAAATTTTGAAACTTTTCTGCGCCGCAGAAAAGTTTCAGCCTTGCTCACTCTACTATATACCCTCACTCAACCGAAGCTATCTCAGTCAATTTTAAAGATTCAGCGTCGGCGATGTCATTTTTGAAATCAGGACGATCAACTACGTCGGGTCCACCACAAATCACATCATTTTACGAAAAAATATTTTCTGCAAGTTTTTGGGAACTCCTGAAAACTTGCAGTCTGATATACCCTATATACCCTCACTCAACCGAAGCTATCTCAGTCAATTTTAAAGATACAGCGTCGGCGATGTCATTTTTGGAATCAGGACGATCAACTACGTCGGGTCCACCACAAATCACATCATTTTACGAAAAAAAATTTTCTGCAAATTTTTTGAAATTTCAAAAAATTTGCAACCTGATATACCCTATATACCCTCACTCAACCGAAGCTATCACAGTCAGTTTTGAAGATACAGCGTCGGCGATGTCATTTTCGGAATCAGGAGGATCAACTACGTCGGGTCCACCACAAATCACACCATTTTACGAGAAAAAATTTTGAAACTTTTCTGCGCCGCAGAAAAGTTTCAGCCTTGCTCACTCTACTATATACCCTCACTCAACCGAAGCTATCACAGTCAGTTTTGAAGATACAGCGTCGGCGATGTCATTTTTGGAATCAGGACGATCAACTACGTCGGGTCCACCACAAATCACATCATTTTACGAAAAAATATTTTCTGCAAGTTTTTGGGAACTCCTGAAAACTTGCAGTCTGATACACCCTATATACCCTGACTCAACCGAAGCTATCACAGCCAGTTTTGAAGATACAGCGTCGGCGATGTCATTTTCGGAATCAGGAGGATCAACTACGTCGGGTCCACCACAAATCACATCATTTTACGAAAAAATATTTTCTGCAAGTTTTTGGGAACTCCTGAAAACTTGCAGTCTGATATACCCTATATACCCTCACTCAACCAAAGCTATCACAGTCAGTTTTGAAAATACAGCGTCGGCGATGTCATTTTTGGAATCAGGACGATCAACTACGTCGGGTCCACCACAAATCACATCATTTTACGAAAAAAAATTTTCTGCAAATTTTTTGAAATTTCAAAAAATTTGCAACCTGATATACCCTATATACCCTCACTCAACCGAAGCTATCACAGTCAGTTTTGAAGATACAGCGTCGGCGATGTCATTTTCGGAATCAGGAGGATCAACTACGTCGGGTCCACCACAAATCACATCATTTTACGAAAAAAAATTTTCTGCAAATTTTTTGAAATTTCAAAAAATTTGCAACCTGATATACCCTATATACCCTCACTCAACCGAAGCTATCACAGTCAGTTTTGAAGATACAGCGTCGGCGATGTCATTTTCGGAATCAGGAGGATCAACTACGTCGGGTCCACCACAAATCACATCATTTTACGAAAAAATATTTTCTGCAAGTTTTTGGGAACTCCTGAAAACTTGCAGTCTGATATACCCTATATACCCTCACTCAACCAAAGCTATCACAGTCAGTTTTGAAGATACAGCGTCGGCGATGTCATTTTCGGAATCAGGAGGATCAACTACGTCGGGTCCACTAAAAATCACACCATTTTACGAGAAAAAATTTTGAAACTTTTCTGCGCCGCAGAAAAGTTTCAGCCTTGCTCACTCTACTATATACCCTCACTCAACCGAACCTATCTCAGTCAATTTTGAAGATACAGCGTCGGCGATGTCATTTTTGGAATCAGGACGATCAACTACGTCGGGTCCACCACAAATCACATCATTTTACGAAAAAAAATTTTCTGCAAATTTTTTGAAATTTCAAAAAATTTGCAACCTGATATACCCTATATACCCTCACTCAACCGAAGCTATCACAGTCAGTTTTGAAGATACAGCGTCGGCGATGTTATTTTTGGAATCAGGACGATCAACTACGTCGGGTCCACCACAAATCACATCATTTTACGAAAAAAAATTTTCTGCAAATTTTTTGAAATTTCAAAAAATTTGCAACCTGATATACCCTATATACCCTCACTCAACCGAAGCTATCACAGTCAGTTTTGAAGATACAGCGTCGGCGATGTCATTTTTGGAATCAGGACGATCAACTACGTCGGGTCCACCACAAATCACATCATTTTACGAAAAAAAATTTTCTGCAAATTTTTTGAAATTTCAAAAAATTTGCAACCTGATATACCCTATATACCCTCACTCAACCGAAGCTATTACAGTCAGTTTTGAAGATACAGCGTCGGCGATGTCATTTTCGGAATCAGGAGGATCAACTACGTCGGGTCCACTAAAAATCACACCATTTTACGAGAAAAATTTTTGAAACTTTTCTGCGCCGCAGAAAAGTTTCAGCCTTGCTCACTCTACTATATACCCTCACTCAACCAAAGCTATCACAGTCAGTTTTGAAGATACAGCGTCGGCGATGTCATTTTTGGAATCAGGACGATCAACTACGTCGGGTCCACCACAAATCACACCATTTTACGAGAAAAAATTTTGAAACTTTTCTGCGCCGCAGAAAAGTTTCAGCCTTGCTCACTCTACTATATACCCTCACTCAACCGAAGCTATCTCAGTCAATTTTAAAGATTCAGCGTCGGCGATGTCATTTTTGGAATCAGGACGATCAACTACGTCGGGTCCACCACAAATCACATCATTTTACGAAAAAATATTTTCTGCAAGTTTTTGGGAACTCCTGAAAACTTGCAGTCTGATATACCCTATATACCCTCACTCAACCGAAGCTATCACAGTCAGTTTTGAAGATACAGCGTCGGCGATGTCATTTTTGGAATCAGGACGATCAACTACGTCGGGTCCACCACAAATCACATCATTTTACGAAAAAAAATTTTCTGCAAATTTTTTGAAATTTCAAAAAATTTGCAACCTGATATACCCTATATACCCTCACTCAACCGAAGCTATCACAGTCAGTTTTGAAGATACAGCGTCGGCGATGTCATTTTTGGAATCAGGACGATCAACTACGTCGGGTCCACCACAAATCACATCATTTTACGAAAAAAAATTTTCTGCAAATTTTTTGAAATTTCAAAAAATTTGCAACCTGATATACCCTATATACCCTCACTCAACCGAAGCTATTACAGTCAGTTTTGAAGATACAGCGTCGGCGATGTCATTTTCGGAATCAGGAGGATCAACTACGTCGGGTCCACTAAAAATCACACCATTTTACGAGAAAAATTTTTGAAACTTTTCTGCGCCGCAGAAAAGTTTCAGCCTTGCTCACTCTACTATATACCCTCACTCAACCGAAGCTATCTCAGTCAATTTTAAAGATTCAGCGTCGGCGATGTCATTTTTGGAATCAGGACGATCAACTACGTCGGGTCCACCACAAATCACATCATTTTACGAAAAAATATTTTCTGCAAGTTTTTGGGAACTCCTGAAAACTTGCAGTCTGATATACCCTATATACCCTCACTCAACCGAAGCTATCACAGTCAGTTTTGAAGATACAGCGTCGGCGATGTCATTTTTGGAATCAGGACGATCAACTACGTCGGGTCCACCACAAATCACATCATTTTACGAAAAAAAATTTTCTGCAAATTTTTTGAAATTTCAAAAAATTTGCAACCTGATATACCCTATATACCCTCACTCAACCGAAGCTATCACAGTCAGTTTTGAAGATACAGCGTCGGCGAAGTCATTTTCGGAATCAGGAGGATCAACTACGTCGGGTCCACCACAAATCACATCATTTTACGAAAAAATATTTTCTGCAAGTTTTTGGGAACTCCTGAAAACTTGCAGTCTGATACACCCTATATACCCTGACTCAACCGAAGCTATCTCAGTCAATTTTAAAGATTCAGCGTCGGCGATGTCATTTTTGGAATCAGGACGATCAACTACGTCGGGTCCACCACAAATCACATCATTTTACGAAAAAATATTTTCTGCAAGTTTTTGGGAACTCCTGAAAACTTGCAGTCTGATATACCCTATATACCCTCACTCAACCGAAGCTATCTCAGTCAATTTTAAAGATTCAGCGTCGGCGATGTCATTTTTGGAATCAGGACGATCAACTACGTCGGGTCCACCACAAATCACATCATTTTACGAAAAAATATTTTCTGCAAGTTTTTGGGAACTCCTGAAAACTTGCAGTCTGATATACCCTATATACCCTCACTCAACCAAAGCTATCACAGTCAGTTTTGAAGATACAGCGTCGGCGATGTCATTTTTGGAATCAGGACGATCAACTACGTCGGGTCCACCACAAATCACATCATTTTACGAAAAAATATTTTCTGCAAGTTTTTGGGAACTCCTGAAAACTTGCAGTCTGATATACCCTATATACCCTCACTCAACCAAAGCTATCACAGTCAGTTTTGAAGATACAGCGTCGGCGATGTCATTTTCGGAATCAGGAGGATCAACTACGTCGGGTCCACTAAAAATCACATCATTTTACGAAAAAAAATTTTGAAACTTTTCTGCGCCGCAGAAAAGTTTCAGCCTTGCTCACTCTACTATATACCCTCACTCAACCGAAGCTATCTCAGTCAATTTTAAAGAAACAGCGTCGGCGATGTTATTTTTGGAATCAGGACGATCAACTACGTCGGGTCCACCACAAATCACATCATTTTACGAAAAAAAAATTTTCTGCAAATTTTTTGAAATTTCAAAAAATTTGCAACCTGATATACCCTATATACCCTCACTCAACCAAAGCTATCACAGTCAGTTTTGAAGATACAGCGTCGGCGATGTTATTTTTGGAATCAGGACGATCAACTACGTCGGGTCCACCACAAATCACATCATTTTACGAAAAAAAATTTTCTGCAAATTTTTTGAAATTTCAAAAAATTTGCAACCTGATATACCCTATATACCCTCACTCAACCGAAGCTATCACAGTCAGTTTTGAAGATACAGCGTCGGCGATGTCATTTTCGGAATCAGGAGGATCAACTACGTCGGGTCCACTAAAAATCACACCATTTTACGAGAAAAATTTTTGAAACTTTTCTGCGCCGCAGAAAAGTTTCAGCCTTGCTCACTCTACTATATACCCTCACTCAACCGAAGCTATCTCAGTCAATTTTAAAGATTCAGCGTCGGCGATGTCATTTTTGGAATCAGGACGATCAACTACGTCGGGTCCACCACAAATCACATCATTTTACGAAAAAATATTTTCTGCAAGTTTTTGGGAACTCCTGAAAACTTGCAGTCTGATATACCCTATATACCCTCACTCAACCGAAGCTATTACAGTCAGTTTTGAAGATACAGCGTCGGCGATGTCATTTTCGGAATCAGGAGGATCAACTACGTCGGGTCCACTAAAAATCACACCATTTTACGAGAAAAATTTTTGAAACTTTTCTGCGCCGCAGAAAAGTTTCAGCCTTGCTCACTCTACTATATACCCTCACTCAACCGAAGCTATCTCAGTCAATTTTGAAGATACAGCGTCGGCGATGTCATTTTTGGAATCAGGACGATCAACTACGTCGGGTCCACCACAAATCACATCATTTTACGAAAAAATATTTTCTGCAAATTTTTTGAAATTTCAAAAAATTTGCAACCTGATATACCCTATATACCCTCACTCAACCGAAGCTATCACAGTCAGTTTTGAAGATACAGCGTCGGCGATGTCATTTTTGGAATCAGGACGATCAACTACGTCGGGTCCACCACAAATCACATCATTTTACGAAAAAATATTTTCTGCAAGTTTTTGGGAACTCCTGAAAACTTGCAGTCTGATATACCCTATATACCCTCACTCAACCGAAGCTATTACAGTCAGTTTTGAAGATACAGCGTCGGCGATGTCATTTTCGGAATCAGGAGGATCAACTACGTCGGGTCCACTAAAAATCACACCATTTTACGAGAAAAATTTTTGAAACTTTTCTGCGCCGCAGAAAAGTTTCAGCCTTGCTCACTCTACTATATACCCTCACTCAACCGAAGCTATCTCAGTCAATTTTGAAGATACAGCGTCGGCGATGTCATTTTTGGAATCAGGACGATCAACTACGTCGGGTCCACCACAAATCACATCATTTTACGAAAAAAAATTTTCTGCAAATTTTTTGAAATTTCAAAAAATTTGCAACCTGATATACCCTATATACCGTCACTCAACCGAAGCTATTACAGTCAGTTTTGAAGATACAGCGTCGGCGATGTCATTTTCGGAATCAGGAGGATCAACTACGTCGGGTCCACTAAAAATCACACCATTTTACGAGAAAAATTTTTGAAACTTTTCTGCGCCGCAGAAAAGTTTCAGCCTTGCTCACTCTACTATATACCCTCACTCAACCGAAGCTATCTCAGTCAATTTTAAAGATTCAGCGTCGGCGATGTCATTTTTGGAATCAGGACGATCAACTACGTCGGGTCCACCACAAATCACATCATTTTACGAAAAAATATTTTCTGCAAGTTTTTGGGAACTCCTGAAAACTTGCAGTCTGATATACCCTATATACCCTCACTCAACCGAAGCTATCACAGTCAGTTTTGAAGATACAGCGTCGGCGATGTCATTTTTGGAATCAGGACGATCAACTACGTCGGGTCCACCACAAATCACATCATTTTACGAAAAAAAATTTTCTGCAAATTTTTTGAAATTTCAAAAAATTTGCAACCTGATATACCCTATATACCCTCACTCAACCGAAGCTATCACAGTCAGTTTTGAAGATACAGCGTCGGCGAAGTCATTTTCGGAATCAGGAGGATCAACTACGTCGGGTCCACCACAAATCACATCATTTTACGAAAAAATATTTTCTGCAAGTTTTTGGGAACTCCTGAAAACTTGCAGTCTGATATACCCTATATACCCTCACTCAACCGAAGCTATCTCAGTCAATTTTAAAGATTCAGCGTCGGCGATGTCATTTTTGGAATCAGGACGATCAACTACGTCGGGTCCACCACAAATCACATCATTTTACGAAAAAATATTTTCTGCAAGTTTTTGGGAACTCCTGAAAACTTGCAGTCTGATATACCCTATATACCCTCACTCAACCGAAGCTATCTCAGTCAATTTTAAAGATTCAGCGTCGGCGATGTCATTTTTGGAATCAGGACGATCAACTACGTCGGGTCCACCACAAATCACATCATTTTACGAAAAAAAATTTTCTGCAAATTTTTTGAAATTTCAAAAAATTTGCAACCTGATATACCCTATATACCCTCACTCAACCGAAGCTATCACAGTCAGTTTTGAAGATACAGCGTCGGCGATGTTATTTTTCGAATCAGGACGATCAACTACGTCGGGTCCACCACAAATCACATCATTTTACGAAAAAAAATTTTCTGCAAATTTTTTGAAATTTCAAAAAATTTGCAACCTGATATACCCTATATACCCTCACTCAACCGAAGCTATCACAGTCAGTTTTGAAGATACAGCGTCGGCGATGTCATTTTCGGAATCAGGAGGATCAACTACGTCGGGTCCACCACAAATCACACCATTTTACGAGAAAAAATTTTGAAACTTTTCTGCGCCGCAGAAAAGTTTCAGCCTTGCTCACTCTACTATATACCCTCACTCAACCGAAGCTATCACAGTCAGTTTTGAAGATACAGCGTCGGCGATGTCATTTTTGGAATCAGGACGATCAACTACGTCGGGTCCACCACAAATCACATCATTTTACGAAAAAATATTTTCTGCAAGTTTTTGGGAACTCCTGAAAACTTGCAGTCTGATACACCCTATATACCCTGACTCAACCGAAGCTATCACAGCCAGTTTTGAAGATACAGCGTCGGCGATGTCATTTTCGGAATCAGGAGGATCAACTACGTCGGGTCCACCACAAATCACATCATTTTACGAAAAAATATTTTCTGCAAGTTTTTGGGAACTCCTGAAAACTTGCAGTCTGATATACCCTATATACCCTCACTCAACCAAAGCTATCACAGTCAGTTTTGAAGATACAGCGTCGGCGATGTCATTTTTGGAATCAGGACGATCAACTACGTCGGGTCCACCACAAATCACATCATTTTACGAAAAAAAATTTTCTGCAAATTTTTTGAAATTTCAAAAAATTTGCAACCTGATATACCCTATATACCCTCACTCAACCGAAGCTATCACAGTCAGTTTTGAAGATACAGCGTCGGCGATGTCATTTTCGGAATCAGGAGGATCAACTACGTCGGGTCCACCACAAATCACATCATTTTACGAAAAAAAATTTTCTGCAAATTTTTTGAAATTTCAAAAAATTTGCAACCTGATATACCCTATATACCCTCACTCAACCGAAGCTATCACAGTCAGTTTTGAAGATACAGCGTCGGCGATGTCATTTTCGGAATCAGGAGGATCAACTACGTCGGGTCCACCACAAATCACATCATTTTACGAAAAAAAATTTTCTGCAAATTTTTTGAAATTTCAAAAAATTTGCAACCTGATATACCCTATATACCCTCACTCAACCGAAGCTATCACAGTCAGTTTTGAAGATACAGCGTCGGCGATGTCATTTTCGGAATCAGGAGGATCAACTACGTCGGGTCCACCACAAATCACATCATTTTACGAAAAAATATTTTCTGCAAGTTTTTGGGAACTCCTGAAAACTTGCAGTCTGATATACCCTATATACCCTCACTCAACCAAAGCTATCACAGTCAGTTTTGAAGATACAGCGTCGGCGATGTCATTTTCGGAATCAGGAGGATCAACTACGTCGGGTCCACTAAAAATCACACCATTTTACGAGAAAAATTTTTGAAACTTTTCTGCGCCGCAGAAAAGTTTCAGCCTTGCTCACTCTACTATATACCCTCACTCAACCAAAGCTATCACAGTCAGTTTTGAAGATACAGCGTCGGCGATGTCATTTTTGGAATCAGGACGATCAACTACGTCGGGTCCACCACAAATCACACCATTTTACGAGAAAAAATTTTGAAACTTTTCTGCGCCGCAGAAAAGTTTCAGCCTTGCTCACTCTACTATATACCCTCACTCAACCGAAGCTATCTCAGTCAATTTTAAAGATTCAGCGTCGGCGATGTCATTTTTGGAATCAGGACGATCAACTACGTCGGGTCCACCACAAATCACATCATTTTACGAAAAAATATTTTCTGCAAGTTTTTGGGAACTCCTGAAAACTTGCAGTCTGATATACCCTATATACCCTCACTCAACCGAAGCTATCACAGTCAGTTTTGAAGATACAGCGTCGGCGATGTCATTTTTGGAATCAGGACGATCAACTACGTCGGGTCCACCACAAATCACATCATTTTACGAAAAAAAATTTTCTGCAAATTTTTTGAAATTTCAAAAAATTTGCAACCTGATATACCCTATATACCCTCACTCAACCGAAGCTATCACAGTCAGTTTTGAAGATACAGCGTCGGCGAAGTCATTTTCGGAATCAGGAGGATCAACTACGTCGGGTCCACCACAAATCACATCATTTTACGAAAAAATATTTTCTGCAAGTTTTTGGGAACTCCTGAAAACTTGCAGTCTGATACACCCTATATACCCTGACTCAACCGAAGCTATCACAGCCAGTTTTGAAGATACAGCGTCGGCGATGTTATTTTTGGAATCAGGACGATCAACTACGTCGGGTCCACCACAAATCACATCATTTTACGAAAAAATATTTTCTGCAAGTTTTTGGGAACTCCTGAAAACTTGCAGTCTGATATACCCTATATACCCTCACTCAACCGAAGCTATCTCAGTCAATTTTAAAGATTCAGCGTCGGCGATGTCATTTTTGGAATCAGGACGATCAACTACGTCGGGTCCACCACAAATCACATCATTTTACGAAAAAATATTTTCTGCAAGTTTTTGGGAACTCCTGAAAACTTGCAGTCTGATATACCCTATATACCCTCACTCAACCAAAGCTATCACAGTCAGTTTTGAAGATACAGCGTCGGCGATGTCATTTTTGGAATCAGGACGATCAACTACGTCGGGTCCACCACAAATCACATCATTTTACGAAAAAAAATTTTCTGCAAATTTTTTGAAATTTCAAAAAATTTGCAACCTGATATACCCTATATACCCTCACTCAACCGAAGCTATCACAGTCAGTTTTGAAGATACAGCGTCGGCGATGTTATTTTTGGAATCAGGACGATCAACTACGTCGGGTCCACCACAAATCACATCATTTTACGAAAAAAAATTTTCTGCAAATTTTTTGAAATTTCAAAAAATTTGCAACCTGATATACCCTATATACCCTCACTCAACCGAAGCTATCACAGTCAGTTTTGAAGATACAGCGTCGGCAATGTCATTTTCGGAATCAGGACGATCAACTACGTCGGGTCCACCACAAATCACACCATTTTACGAGAAAAATTTTTGAAACTTTTCTGCGCCGCAGAAAAGTTTCAGCCTTGCTCACTCTACTATATACCCTCACTCAACCGAAGCTATCTCAGTCAATTTTAAAGATTCAGCGTCGGCGATGTCATTTTTGAAATCAGGACGATCAACTACGTCGGGTCCACCACAAATCACATCATTTTACGAAAAAATATTTTCTGCAAGTTTTTGGGAACTCCTGAAAACTTGCAGTCTGATATACCCTATATACCCTCACTCAACCAAAGCTATCACAGTCAGTTTTGAAGATACAGCGTCGGCGATGTTATTTTTGGGATCAGGACGATCAACTACGTCGGGTCCACCACAAATCACATCATTTTACGAAAAAATATTTTCTGCAAGTTTTTGGGAACTCCTGAAAACTTGCAGTCTGATATACCCTATATACCCTCACTCAACCAAAGCTATCACAGTCAGTTTTGAAGATACAGCGTCGGCGATGTCATTTTTGGAATCAGGACGATCAACTACGTCGGGTCCACCACAAATCACATCATTTTACGAAAAAAAATTTTCTGCAAATTTTTTGAAATTTCAAAAAATTTGCAACCTGATATACCCTATATACCCTCACTCAACCGAAGCTATTACAGTCAGTTTTGAAGATACAGCGTCGGCGATGTCATTTTTGGAATCAGGACGATCAACTACGTCGGGTCCACCACAAATCACACCATTTTACGAGAAAAAATTTTGAAACTTTTCTGCGCCGCAGAAAAGTTTCAGCCTTGCTCACTCTACTATATACCCTCACTCAACCGAAGCTATCTCAGTCAATTTTAAAGATTCAGCGTCGGCGATGTCATTTTTGGAATCAGGACGATCAACTACGTCGGGTCCACCACAAATCACATCATTTTACGAAAAAATATTTTCTGCAAGTTTTTGGGAACTCCTGAAAACTTGCAGTCTGATATACCCTATATACCCTGACTCAACCGAAGCTATCACAGCCAGTTTTGAAGATACAGCGTCGGCGAAGTCATTTTCGGAATCAGGAGGATCAACTACGTCGGGTCCACCACAAATCACATCATTTTACGAAAAAATATTTTCTGCAAGTTTTTGGGAACTCCTGAAAACTTGCAGTCTGATATACCCTATATACCCTCACTCAACCGAAGCTATCTCAGTCAATTTTAAAGATTCAGCGTCGGCGATGTCATTTTTGGAATCAGGACGATCAACTACGTCGGGTCCACCACAAATCACATCATTTTACGAAAAAATATTTTCTGCAAGTTTTTGGGAACTCCTGAAAACTTGCAGTCTGATATACCCTCACTCAACCAAAGCTATCACAGTCAGTTTTGAAGATACAGCGTCGGCGATGTCATTTTTGGAATCAGGACGATCAACTACGTCGGGTCCACCACAAATCACATCATTTTACGAAAAAAAATTTTCTGCAAATTTTTTGAAATTTCAAAAAATTTGCAACCTGATATACCCTATATACCCTCACTCAACCGAAGCTATCACAGTCAGTTTTGAAGATACAGCGTCGGCGATGTTATTTTTGGAATCAGGACGATCAACTACGTCGGGTCCACCACAAATCACATCATTTTACGAAAAAAAATTTTCTGCAAATTTTTTGAAATTTCAAAAAATTTGCAACCTGATATACCCTATATACCCTCACTCAACCGAAGCTATCACAGTCAGTTTTGAAGATACAGCGTCGGCGATGTCATTTTCGGAATCAGGACGATCAACTACGTCGGGTCCACCACAAATCACACCATTTTACGAGAAAAAATTTTGAAACTTTTCGGCGCCGCAGAAAAGTTTCAGCCTTGCTCACTCTACTATATACCCTCACTCAACCGAAGCTATCTCAGTCAATTTTAAAGATTCAGCGTCGGCGATGTCATTTTTGAAATCAGGACGATCAACTACGTCGGGTCCACCACAAATCACATCATTTTACGAAAAAATATTTTCTGCAAGTTTTTGGGAACTCCTGAAAACTTGCAGTCTGATATACCCTATATACCCTCACTCAACCAAAGCTATCACAGTCAGTTTTGAAGATACAGCGTCGGCGATGTTATTTTTGGGATCAGGACGATCAACTACGTCGGGTCCACCACAAATCACATCATTTTACGAAAAAATATTTTCTGCAAGTTTTTGGGAACTCCTGAAAACTTGCAGTCTGATATACCCTATATACCCTCACTCAACCAAAGCTATCACAGTCAGTTTTGAAGATACAGCGTCGGCGATGTCATTTTCGGAATCAGGAGGATCAACTACGTCGGGTCCACCACAAATCACATCATTTTACGAAAAAAAATTTTCTGCAAATTTTTTGAAATTTCAAAAAATTTGCAACCTGATATACCCTATATACCCTCACTCAACCGAAGCTATCACAGTCAGTTTTGAAGATACAGCGTCGGCGATGTCATTTTCGGAATCAGGAGGATCAACTACGTCGGGTCCACCACAAATCACACCATTTTACGAGAAAAAATTTTGAAACTTTTCTGCGCCGCAGAAAAGTTTCAGCCTTGCTCACTCTACTATATACCCTCACTCAACCGAAGCTATCTCAGTCAATTTTAAAGATTCAGCGTCGGCGATGTCATTTTTGAAATCAGGACGATCAACTACGTCGGGTCCACCACAAATCACATCATTTTACGAAAAAATATTTTCTGCAAGTTTTTGGGAACTCCTGAAAACTTGCAGTCTGATATACCCTATATACCCTCACTCAACCGAAGCTATCACAGTCAGTTTTGAAGATACAGCGTCGGCGATGTCATTTTTGGAATCAGGACGATCAACTACGTCGGGTCCACCACAAATCACATCATTTTACGAAAAAAAATTTTCTGCAAATTTTTTGAAATTTCAAAAAATTTGCAACCTGATATACCCTATATACCCTCACTCAACCGAAGCTATCACAGTCAGTTTTGAAGATACAGCGTCGGCGAAGTCATTTTCGGAATCAGGAGGATCAACTACGTCGGGTCCACCACAAATCACATCATTTTACGAAAAAATATTTTCTGCAAGTTTTTGGGAACTCCTGAAAACTTGCAGTCTGATATACCCTATATACCCTCACTCAACCAAAGCTATCACAGTCAGTTTTGAAGATACAGCGTCGGCGATGTCATTTTTGGAATCAGGACGATCAACTACGTCGGGTCCACCACAAATCACATCATTTTACGAAAAAAAATTTTCTGCAAATTTTTTGAAATTTCAAAAAATTTGCAACCTGATATACCCTATATACCCTCACTCAACCGAAGCTATCACAGTCAGTTTTGAAGATACAGCGTCGGCGATGTCATTTTTGGAATCAGGACGATCAACTACGTCGGGTCCACCACAAATCACATCATTTTACGAAAAAAAATTTTCTGCAAATTTTTTGAAATTTCAAAAAATTTGCAACCTGATATACCCTATATACCCTCACTCAACCGAAGCTATCACAGTCAGTTTTGAAGATACAGCGTCGGCGATGTCATTTTCGGAATCAGGAGGATCAACTACGTCGGGTCCACTAAAAATCACACCATTTTACGAGAAAAATTTTTGAAACTTTTCTGCGCCGCAGAAAAGTTTCAGCCTTGCTCACTCTACTATATACCCTCACTCAACCGAAGCTATCTCAGTCAATTTTGAAGATACAGCGTCGGCGATGTCATTTTTGGAATCAGGACGATCAACTACGTCGGGTCCACCACAAATCACATCATTTTACGAAAAAAAATTTTCTGCAAATTTTTTGAAATTTCAAAAAATTTGCAACCTGATATACCCTATATACCCTCACTCAACCGAAGCTATTACAGTCAGTTTTGAAGATACAGCGTCGGCGATGTCATTTTCGGAATCAGGAGGATCAACTACGTCGGGTCCACTAAAAATCACACCATTTTACGAGAAAAATTTTTGAAACTTTTCTGCGCCGCAGAAAAGTTTCAGCCTTGCTCACTCTACTATATACCCTCACTCAACCGAAGCTATCTCAGTCAATTTTGAAGATACAGCGTCGGCGATGTCATTTTTGGAATCAGGACGATCAACTACGTCGGGTCCACCACAAATCACATCATTTTACGAAAAAATATTTTCTGCAAGTTTTTGGGAACTCCTGAAAACTTGCAGTCTGATATACCCTATATACCCTCACTCAACCAAAGCTATCACAGTCAGTTTTGAAGATACAGCGTCGGCGATGTCATTTTCGGAATCAGGACGATCAACTACGTCGGGTCCACCACAAATCACATCATTTTACGAAAAAAAATTTTCTGCAAATTTTTTGAAATTTCAAAAAATTTGCAACCTGATATACCCTATATACCCTCACTCAACCGAAGCTATCACAGTCAGTTTTGAAGATACAGCGTCGGCGATGTCATTTTCGGAATCAGGAGGATCAACTACGTCGGGTCCACTAAAAATCACACCATTTTACGAGAAAAATTTTTGAAACTTTTCTGCGCCGCAGAAAAGTTTCAGCCTTGCTCACTCTACTATATACCCTCACTCAACCGAAGCTATCTCAGTCAATTTTGAAGATACAGCGTCGGCGATGTCATTTTTGGAATCAGGACGATCAACTACGTCGGGTCCACCACAAATCACATCATTTTACGAAAAAAAATTTTCTGCAAATTTTTTGAAATTTCAAAAAATTTGCAACCTGATATACCCTATATACCCTCACTCAACCGAAGCTATTACAGTCAGTTTTGAAGATACAGCGTCGGCGATGTCATTTTCGGAATCAGGAGGATCAACTACGTCGGGTCCACTAAAAATCACACCATTTTACGAGAAAAATTTTTGAAACTTTTCTGCGCCGCAGAAAAGTTTCAGCCTTGCTCACTCTACTATATACCCTCACTCAACCGAAGCTATCTCAGTCAATTTTGAAGATACAGCGTCGGCGATGTCATTTTTGGAATCAGGACGATCAACTACGTCGGGTCCACCACAAATCACATCATTTTACGAAAAAATATTTTCTGCAAGTTTTTGGGAACTCCTGAAAACTTGCAGTCTGATATACCCTATATACCCTCACTCAACCAAAGCTATCACAGTCAGTTTTGAAGATACAGCGTCGGCGATGTCATTTTCGGAATCAGGAGGATCAACTACGTCGGGTCCACTAAAAATCACACCATTTTACGAGAAAAATTTTTGAAACTTTTCTGCGCCGCAGAAAAGTTTCAGCCTTGCTCACTCTACTATATACCCTCACTCAACCGAACCTATCTCAGTCAATTTTGAAGATACAGCGTCGGCGATGTCATTTTTGGAATCAGGACGATCAACTACGTCGGGTCCACCACAAATCACATCATTTTACGAAAAAAAATTTTCTGCAAATTTTTTGAAATTTCAAAAAATTTGCAACCTGATATACCCTATATACCCTCACTCAACCGAAGCTATTACAGTCAGTTTTGAAGATACAGCGTCGGCGATGTCATTTTCGGAATCAGGAGGATCAACTACGTCGGGTCCACTAAAAATCACACCATTTTACGAGAAAAATTTTTGAAACTTTTCTGCGCCGCAGAAAAGTTTCAGCCTTGCTCACTCTACTATATACCCTCACTCAACCGAAGCTATCTCAGTCAATTTTAAAGATTCAGCGTCGGCGATGTCATTTTTGGAATCAGGACGATCAACTACGTCGGGTCCACCACAAATCACATCATTTTACGAAAAAATATTTTCTGCAAGTTTTTGGGAACTCCTGAAAACTTGCAGTCTGATATACCCTATATACCCTCACTCAACCGAAGCTATCACAGTCAGTTTTGAAGATACAGCGTCGGCGATGTCATTTTTGGAATCAGGACGATCAACTACGTCGGGTCCACCACAAATCACATCATTTTACGAAAAAAAATTTTCTGCAAATTTTTTGAAATTTCAAAAAATTTGCAACCTGATATACCCTATATACCCTCACTCAACCGAAGCTATCACAGTCAGTTTTGAAGATACAGCGTCGGCGAAGTCATTTTCGGAATCAGGAGGATCAACTACGTCGGGTCCACCACAAATCACATCATTTTACGAAAAAATATTTTCTGCAAGTTTTTGGGAACTCCTGAAAACTTGCAGTCTGATACACCCTATATACCCTGACTCAACCGAAGCTATCACAGCCAGTTTTGAAGATACAGCGTCGGCGATGTTATTTTTGGAATCAGGACGATCAACTACGTCGGGTCCACCACAAATCACATCATTTTACGAAAAAATATTTTCTGCAAGTTTTTGGGAACTCCTGAAAACTTGCAGTCTGATATACCCTATATACCCTCACTCAACCGAAGCTATCTCAGTCAATTTTAAAGATTCAGCGTCGGCGATGTCATTTTTGGAATCAGGACGATCAACTACGTCGGGTCCACCACAAATCACATCATTTTACGAAAAAATATTTTCTGCAAGTTTTTGGGAACTCCTGAAAACTTGCAGTCTGATATACCCTCACTCAACCAAAGCTATCACAGTCAGTTTTGAAGATACAGCGTCGGCGATGTCATTTTTGGAATCAGGACGATCAACTACGTCGGGTCCACCACAAATCACATCATTTTACGAAAAAAAATTTTCTGCAAATTTTTTGAAATTTCAAAAAATTTGCAACCTGATATACCCTATATACCCTCACTCAACCGAAGCTATCACAGTCAGTTTTGAAGATACAGCGTCGGCGATGTTATTTTTGGAATCAGGACGATCAACTACGTCGGGTCCACCACAAATCACATCATTTTACGAAAAAAAATTTTCTGCAAATTTTTTGAAATTTCAAAAAATTTGCAACCTGATATACCCTATATACCCTCACTCAACCGAAGCTATCACAGTCAGTTTTGAAGATACAGCGTCGGCGATGTCATTTTCGGAATCAGGACGATCAACTACGTCGGGTCCACCACAAATCACACCATTTTACGAGAAAAAATTTTGAAACTTTTCTGCGCCGCAGAAAAGTTTCAGCCTTGCTCACTCTACTATATACCCTCACTCAACCGAAGCTATCTCAGTCAATTTTAAAGATTCAGCGTCGGCGATGTCATTTTTGAAATCAGGACGATCAACTACGTCGGGTCCACCACAAATCACATCATTTTACGAAAAAATATTTTCTGCAAGTTTTTGGGAACTCCTGAAAACTTGCAGTCTGATATACCCTATATACCCTCACTCAACCAAAGCTATCACAGTCAGTTTTGAAGATACAGCGTCGGCGATGTTATTTTTGGGATCAGGACGATCAACTACGTCGGGTCCACCACAAATCACATCATTTTACGAAAAAATATTTTCTGCAAATTTTTTGAAATTTCAAAAAATTTGCAACCTGATATACCCTATATACCCTCACTCAACCGAAGCTATCACAGTCAGTTTTGAAGATACAGCGTCGGCGAAGTCATTTTCGGAATCAGGAGGATCAACTACGTCGGGTCCACCACAAATCACATCATTTTACGAAAAAATATTTTCTGCAAGTTTTTGGGAACTCCTGAAAACTTGCAGTCTGATATACCCTATATACCCTCACTCAACCAAAGCTATCACAGTCAGTTTTGAAGATACAGCGTCGGCGATGTTATTTTTGGGATCAGGACGATCAACTACGTCGGGTCCACCACAAATCACATCATTTTACGAAAAAATATTTTCTGCAAATTTTTTGAAATTTCAAAAAATTTGCAACCTGATATACCCTATATACCCTCACTCAACCGAAGCTATCACAGTCAGTTTTGAAGATACAGCGTCGGCGAAGTCATTTTCGGAATCAGGAGGATCAACTACGTCGGGTCCACCACAAATCACATCATTTTACGAAAAAATATTTTCTGCAAGTTTTTGGGAACTCCTGAAAACTTGCAGTCTGATATACCCTATATACCCTCACTCAACCAAAGCTATCACAGTCAGTTTTGAAGATACAGCGTCGGCGATGTCATTTTTGGAATCAGGACGATCAACTACGTCGGGTCCACCACAAATCACATCATTTTACGAAAAAAAATTTTCTGCAAATTTTTTGAAATTTCAAAAAATTTGCAACCTGATATACCCTATATACCCTCACTCAACCGAAGCTATCACAGTCAGTTTTGAAGATACAGCGTCGGCGATGTCATTTTCGGAATCAGGAGGATCAACTACGTCGGGTCCACTAAAAATCACACCATTTTACGAGAAAAATTTTTGAAACTTTTCTGCGCCGCAGAAAAGTTTCAGCCTTGCTCACTCTACTATATACCCTCACTCAACCGAAGCTATCTCAGTCAATTTTGAAGATACAGCGTCGGCGATGTCATTTTTGGAATCAGGACGATCAACTACGTCGGGTCCACCACAAATCACATCATTTTACGAAAAAATATTTTCTGCAAGTTTTTGGGAACTCCTGAAAACTTGCAGTCTGATATACCCTATATACCCTCACTCAACCAAAGCTATCACAGTCAGTTTTGAAGATACAGCGTCGGCGATGTCATTTTCGGAATCAGGACGATCAACTACGTCGGGTCCACCACAAATCACATCATTTTACGAAAAAAAATTTTCTGCAAATTTTTTGAAATTTCAAAAAATTTGCAACCTGATATACCCTATATACCCTCACTCAACCGAAGCTATCACAGTCAGTTTTGAAGATACAGCGTCGGCGATGTCATTTTCGGAATCAGGAGGATCAACTACGTCGGGTCCACTAAAAATCACACCATTTTACGAGAAAAATTTTTGAAACTTTTCTGCGCCGCAGAAAAGTTTCAGCCTTGCTCACTCTACTATATACCCTCACTCAACCGAAGCTATCTCAGTCAATTTTGAAGATACAGCGTCGGCGATGTCATTTTTGGAATCAGGACGATCAACTACGTCGGGTCCACCACAAATCACATCATTTTACGAAAAAAAATTTTCTGCAAATTTTTTGAAATTTCAAAAAATTTGCAACCTGATATACCCTATATACCCTCACTCAACCGAAGCTATTACAGTCAGTTTTGAAGATACAGCGTCGGCGATGTCATTTTCGGAATCAGGAGGATCAACTACGTCGGGTCCACTAAAAATCACACCATTTTACGAAAAAATATTTTCTGCAAGTTTTTGGGAACTCCTGAAAACTTGCAGTCTGATATACCCTATATACCCTCACTCAACCGAAGCTATCACAGTCAGTTTTGAAGATACAGCGTCGGCGATGTCATTTTCGGAATCAGGACGATCAACTACGTCGGGTCCACCACAAATCACACCATTTTACGAGAAAAAATTTTGAAACTTTTCTGCGCCGCAGAAAAGTTTCAGCCTTGCTCACTCTACTATATACCCTCACTCAACCGAAGCTATCTCAGTCAATTTTAAAGATTCAGCGTCGGCGATGTCATTTTTGAAATCAGGACGATCAACTACGTCGGGTCCACCACAAATCACATCATTTTACGAAAAAATATTTTCTGCAAGTTTTTGGGAACTCCTGAAAACTTGCAGTCTGATATACCCTATATACCCTCACTCAACCAAAGCTATCACAGTCAGTTTTGAAGATACAGCGTCGGCGATGTTATTTTTGGGATCAGGACGATCAACTACGTCGGGTCCACCACAAATCACATCATTTTACGAAAAAATATTTTCTGCAAATTTTTTGAAATTTCAAAAAATTTGCAACCTGATATACCCTATATACCCTCACTCAACCGAAGCTATCACAGTCAGTTTTGAAGATACAGCGTCGGCGAAGTCATTTTCGGAATCAGGAGGATCAACTACGTCGGGTCCACCACAAATCACATCATTTTACGAAAAAATATTTTCTGCAAGTTTTTGGGAACTCCTGAAAACTTGCAGTCTGATATACCCTATATACCCTCACTCAACCAAAGCTATCACAGTCAGTTTTGAAGATACAGCGTCGGCGATGTCATTTTTGGAATCAGGACGATCAACTACGTCGGGTCCACCACAAATCACATCATTTTACGAAAAAAAATTTTCTGCAAATTTTTTGAAATTTCAAAAAATTTGCAACCTGATATACCCTATATACCCTCACTCAACCGAAGCTATCACAGTCAGTTTTGAAGATACAGCGTCGGCGATGTCATTTTTGGAATCAGGACGATCAACTACGTCGGGTCCACCACAAATCACATCATTTTACGAAAAAAAATTTTCTGCAAATTTTTTGAAATTTCAAAAAATTTGCAACCTGATATACCCTATATACCCTCACTCAACCGAAGCTATCACAGTCAGTTTTGAAGATACAGCGTCGGCGATGTCATTTTCGGAATCAGGAGGATCAACTACGTCGGGTCCACTAAAAATCACACCATTTTACGAGAAAAATTTTTGAAACTTTTCTGCGCCGCAGAAAAGTTTCAGCCTTGCTCACTCTACTATATACCCTCACTCAACCGAAGCTATCTCAGTCAATTTTGAAGATACAGCGTCGGCGATGTCATTTTTGGAATCAGGACGATCAACTACGTCGGGTCCACCACAAATCACATCATTTTACGAAAAAATATTTTCTGCAAGTTTTTGGGAACTCCTGAAAACTTGCAGTCTGATATACCCTATATACCCTCACTCAACCAAAGCTATCACAGTCAGTTTTGAAGATACAGCGTCGGCGATGTCATTTTCGGAATCAGGACGATCAACTACGTCGGGTCCACCACAAATCACATCATTTTACGAAAAAAAATTTTCTGCAAATTTTTTGAAATTTCAAAAAATTTGCAACCTGATATACCCTATATACCCTCACTCAACCGAAGCTATCACAGTCAGTTTTGAAGATACAGCGTCGGCGATGTCATTTTCGGAATCAGGAGGATCAACTACGTCGGGTCCACTAAAAATCACACCATTTTACGAGAAAAATTTTTGAAACTTTTCTGCGCCGCAGAAAAGTTTCAGCCTTGCTCACTCTACTATATACCCTCACTCAACCGAAGCTATCTCAGTCAATTTTGAAGATACAGCGTCGGCGATGTCATTTTTGGAATCAGGACGATCAACTACGTCGGGTCCACCACAAATCACATCATTTTACGAAAAAAAATTTTCTGCAAATTTTTTGAAATTTCAAAAAATTTGCAACCTGATATACCCTATATACCCTCACTCAACCGAAGCTATTACAGTCAGTTTTGAAGATACAGCGTCGGCGATGTCATTTTCGGAATCAGGAGGATCAACTACGTCGGGTCCACTAAAAATCACACCATTTTACGAGAAAAATTTTTGAAACTTTTCTGCGCCGCAGAAAAGTTTCAGCCTTGCTCACTCTACTATATACCCTCACTCAACCGAACCTATCTCAGTCAATTTTGAAGATACAGCGTCGGCGATGTCATTTTTGGAATCAGGACGATCAACTACGTCGGGTCCACCACAAATCACATCATTTTACGAAAAAAAATTTTCTGCAAATTTTTTGAAATTTCAAAAAATTTGCAACCTGATATACCCTATATACCCTCACTCAACCGAAGCTATTACAGTCAGTTTTGAAGATACAGCGTCGGCGATGTCATTTTCGGAATCAGGAGGATCAACTACGTCGGGTCCACTAAAAATCACACCATTTTACGAGAAAAATTTTTGAAACTTTTCTGCGCCGCAGAAAAGTTTCAGCCTTGCTCACTCTACTATATACCCTCACTCAACCGAACCTATCTCAGTCAATTTTGAAGATACAGCGTCGGCGATGTCATTTTTGGAATCAGGACGATCAACTACGTCAAGTCCACCACAACTCACATCATTTTACGAAAAAAAATTTTCTGCAAATTTTTTGAAATTTCAAAAAATTTGCAACCTGATATACCCTATATACCCTCACTCAACCGAAGCTATTACAGTCAGTTTTGAAGATACAGCGTCGGCGATGTCATTTTTGGAATCAGGACGATCAACTACGTCGGGTCCACCACAAATCACATCATTTTACGAAAAAATATTTTCTGCAAGTTTTTGGGAACTCCTGAAAACTTGCAGTCTGATATACCCTATATACCCTCACTCAACCAAAGCTATCACAGTCAGTTTTGAAGATACAGCGTCGGCGATGTCATTTTCGGAATCAGGAGGATCAACTACGTCGGGTCCACTAAAAATCACACCATTTTACGAGAAAAATTTTTGAAACTTTTCTGCGCCGCAGAAAAGTTTCAGCCTTGCTCACTCTACTATATACCCTCACTCAACCGAAGCTATCTCAGTCAATTTTGAAGATACAGCGTCGGCGATGTCATTTTTGGAATCAGGACGATCAACTACGTCGGGTCCACCACAAATCACATCATTTTACGAAAAAATATTTTCTGCAAGTTTTTGGGAACTCCTGAAAACTTGCAGTCTGATATACCCTATATACCCTCACTCAACCAAAGCTATCACAGTCAGTTTTGAAGATACTGCGTCGGCGATGTCATTTTCGGAATCAGGAGGATCAACTACGTCGGGTCCACCACAAATCACATCATTTTACGAAAAAAAATTTTCTGCAAATTTTTTGAAATTTCAAAAAATTTGCAACCTGATATACCCTATATACCCTCACTCAACCGAAGCTATCACAGTCAGTTTTGAAGATACAGCGTCGGCGATGTTATTTTTGGAATCAGGACGATCAACTACGTCGGGTCCACCACAAATCACATCATTTTACGAAAAAAAATTTTCTGCAAATTTTTTGAAATTTCAAAAAATTTGCAACCTGATATACCCTATATACCCTCACTCAACCGAAGCTATCACAGTCAGTTTTGAAGATACAGCGTCGGCGATGTCATTTTCGGAATCAGGAGGATCAACTACGTCGGGTCCACTAAAAATCACACCATTTTACGAGAAAAATTTTTGAAACTTTTCTGCGCCGCAGAAAAGTTTCAGCCTTGCTCACTCTACTATATACCCTCACTCAAGCGAAGCTATCTCAGTCAATTTTGAAGATACAGCGTCGGCGATGTCATTTTTGGAATCAGGACGATCAACTACGTCGGGTCCACCACAAATCACATCATTTTACGAAAAAATATTTTCTGCAAGTTTTTGGGAACTCCTGAAAACTTGCAGTCTGATATACCCTATATACCCTCACTCAACCAAAGCTATCACAGTCAGTTTTGAAGATACAGCGTCGGCGATGTCATTTTCGGAATCAGGAGGATCAACTACGTCGGGTCCACTAAAAATCACATCATTTTACGATAAAAATTTTTGAAACTTTTCTGCGCCGCAGAAAAGTTTCAGCCTTGCTCACTCTACTATATACCCTCACTCAACCGAAGCTATCTCAGTCAATTTTGAAGATACAGCGTCGGCGATGTCATTTTTGGAATCAGGACGATCAACTACGTCGGGTCCACCACAAATCACATCATTTTACGAAAAAAAATTTTCTGCAAATTTTTTGAAATTTCAAAAAATTTGCAACCTGATATACCCTATATACCCTCACTCAACCGAAGCTATTACAGTCAGTTTTGAAGATACAGCGTCGGCGATGTCATTTTCGGAATCAGGAGGATCAACTACGTCGGGTCCACTAAAAATCACATCATTTTACGAGAAAAATTTTTGAAACTTTTCTGCGCCGCAGAAAAGTTTCAGCCTTGCTCACTCTACTATATACCCTCACTCAACCGAAGCTATCTCAGTCAATTTTGAAGATACAGCGTCGGCGATGTCATTTTTGGAATCAGGACGATCAACTACGTCGGGTCCACCACAAATCACATCATTTTACGAAAAAAAATTTTCTGCAAATTTTTTGAAATTTCAAAAAATTTGCAACCTGATATACCCTATATACCCTCACTCAACCGAAGCTATCACAGTCAGTTTTGAAGATACAGCGTCGGCGATGTCATTTTTGGAATCAGGACGATCAACTACGTCGGGTCCACCACAAATCACATCATTTTACGAAAAAAATTTTCTGCAAATTTTTTGAAATTTCAAAAAATTTGCAACCTGATATACCCTATATACCCTCACTCAACCGAAGCTATCACAGTCAGTTTTGAAGATACAGCGTCGGCGATGTCATTTTCGGAATCAGGAGGATCAACTACGTCGGGTCCACCACAAATCACACCATTTTACGAGAAAAAATTTTGAAACTTTTCTGCGCCGCAGAAAAGTTTCAGCCTTGCTCACTCTACTATATACCCTCACTCAACCGAAGCTATCACAGTCAGTTTTGAAGATACAGCGTCGGCGATGTCATTTTCGGAATCAGGAGGATCAACTACGTCGGGTCCACCACAAATCACACCATTTTACGAAAAAATATTTTCTGCAAGTTTTTGGGAACTCCTGAAAACTTGCAGTCTGATATACCCTATATACCCTCACTCAACCAAAGCTATCACAGTCAGTTTTGAAGATACAGCGTCGGCGATGTCATTTTCGGAATCAGGAGGATCAACTACGTCGGGTCCACTAAAAATCACATCATTTTACGAAAAAAAATTTTGAAACTTTTCTGCGCCGCAGAAAAGTTTCAGCCTTGCTCACTCTACTATATACCCTCACTCAACCGAAGCTATCTCAGTCAATTTTGAAGAAACAGCGTCGGCGATGTTATTTTTGGAATCAGGACGATCAACTACGTCGGGTCCACCACAAATCACATCATTTTACGAAAAAAAAATTTTCTGCAAATTTTTTGAAATTTCAAAAAATTTGCAACCTGATATACCCTATATACCCTCACTCAACCAAAGCTATCACAGTCAGTTTTGAAGATACAGCGTCGGCGATGTCATTTTTGGAATCAGGACGATCAACTACGTCGGGTCCACCACAAATCACATCACTTTACGAAAAAAAATTTTCTGCAAATTTTTTGAAATTTCAAAAAATTTGCAACCTGATATACCCTACATACCCTCACTCAACCGAAGCTATCACAGTCAGTTTTGAAGATACAGCGTCGGCGATGTCATTTTTGGAATCAGGACGATCAACTACGTCGGGTCCACCACAAATCACATCATTTTACGAAAAAAAATTTTCTGCAAATTTTTTGAAATTTCAAAAAATTTGCAACCTGATATACCCTATATACCCTCACTCAACCGAAGCTATCACAGTCAGTTTTGAAGATACAGCGTCGGCGATGTCATTTTCGGAATCAGGAGGATCAACTACGTCGGGTCCACCACAAATCACACCATTTTACGAAAAAATATTTTCTGCAAGTTTTTGGGAACTCCTGAAAACTTGCAGTCTGATATACCCTATATACCCTCACTCAACCAAAGCTATCACAGTCAGTTTTGAAGATACAGCGTCGGCGATGTCATTTTCGGAATCAGGAGGATCAACTACGTCGGGTCCACCACAAATCACACCATTTTACGAAAAAATATTTTCTGCAAGTTTTTGGGAACTCCTGAAAACTTGCAGTCTGATATACCCTATATACCCTCACTCAACCAAAGCTATCACAGTCAGTTTTGAAGATACAGCGTCGGCGATGGTGTTTTTGGAATCAGGACGATCAACTACGTCGGGTCCACCACAAATCACATCATTTTACGAAAAAATATTTTCTGCAAGTTTTTGGGAACTCCTGAAAACTTGCAGTCTGATATACCCTATATACCCTCACTCAACCAAAGCTATCACAGTCAGTTTTGAAGATACAGCGTCGGCGATGTCATTTTCGGAATCAGGAGGATCAACTACGTCGGGTCCACTAAAAATCACACCATTTTACGAGAAAAATTTTTGAAACTTTTCTGCGCCGCAGAAAAGTTTCAGCCTTGCTCACTCTACTATATACCCTCACTCAACCGAACCTATCTCAGTCAATTTTGAAGATACAGCGTCGGCGATGTCATTTTTGGAATCAGGACGATCAACTACGTCGGGTCCACCACAAATCACATCATTTTACGAAAAAAAATTTTCTGCAAATTTTTTGAAATTTCAAAAAATTTGCAACCTGATATACCCTATATACCCTCACTCAACCGAAGCTATTACAGTCAGTTTTGAAGATACAGCGTCGGCGATGTCATTTTCGGAATCAGGAGGATCAACTACGTCGGGTCCACTAAAAATCACATCATTTTACGATAAAAATTTTTGAAACTTTTCTGCGCCGCAGAAAAGTTTCAGCCTTGCTCACTCTACTATATACCCTCACTCAACCGAAGCTATCTCAGTCAATTTTGAAGATACAGCGTCGGCGATGTCATTTTTGGAATCAGGACGATCAACTACGTCGGGTCCACCACAAATCACATCATTTTACGAAAAAATATTTTCTGCAAGTTTTTGGGAACTCCTGAAAACTTGCAGTCTGATATACCCTATATACCCTCACTCAACCGAAGCTATCTCAGTCAATTTTGAAGAAACAGCGTCGGCGATGTTATTTTTGGAATCAGGACGATCAACTACGTCGGGTCCACCACAAATCACATCATTTTACGAAAAAAAAATTTTCTGCAAATTTTTTGAAATTTCAAAAAATTTGCAACCTGATATACCCTATATACCCTCACTCAACCGAAGCTATCACAGTCAGTTTTGAAGATACAGCGTCGGCGATGTCATTTTTGGAATCAGGACGATCAACTACGTCGGGTCCACCACAAATCACATCATTTTACGAAAAAAAATTTTCTGCAAATTTTTTGAAATTTCAAAAAATTTGCAACCTGATATACCCTATATACCCTCACTCAACCGAAGCTATCACAGTCAGTTTTGAAGATACAGCGTCGGCGATGTCATTTTCGGAATCAGGAGGATCAACTACGTCGGGTCCACCACAAATCACACCATTTTACGAAAAAATATTTTCTGCAAGTTTTTGGGAACTCCTGAAAACTTGCAGTCTGATATACCCTATATACCCTCACTCAACCAAAGCTATCACAGTCAGTTTTGAAGATACAGCGTCGGCGATGGTGTTTTTGGAATCAGGACGATCAACTACGTCGGGTCCACCACAAATCACATCATTTTACGAAAAAATATTTTCTGCAAGTTTTTGGGAACTCCTGAAAACTTGCAGTCTGATATACCCTATATACCCTCACTCAACCAAAGCTATCACAGTCAGTTTTGAAGATACAGCGTCGGCGATGTCATTTTCGGAATCAGGAGGATCAACTACGTCGGGTCCACTAAAAATCACACCATTTTACGAGAAAAATTTTTGAAACTTTTCTGCGCCGCAGAAAAGTTTCAGCCTTGCTCACTCTACTATATACCCTCACTCAACCGAACCTATCTCAGTCAATTTTGAAGATACAGCGTCGGCGATGTCATTTTTGGAATCAGGACGATCAACTACGTCGGGTCCACCACAAATCACATCATTTTACGAAAAAAAATTTTCTGCAAGTTTTTTGAAATTTCAAAAAATTTGCAACCTGATATACCCTATATACCCTCACTCAACCGAAGCTATTACAGTCAGTTTTGAAGATACAGCGTCGGCGATGTCATTTTCGGAATCAGGAGGATCAACTACGTCGGGTCCACTAAAAATCACACCATTTTACGAGAAAAATTTTTGAAACTTTTCTGCGCCGCAGAAAAGTTTCAGCCTTGCTCACTCTACTATATACCCTCACTCAACCGAACCTATCTCAGTCAATTTTGAAGATACAGCGTCGGCGATGTTATTTTTGGAATCAGGACGATCAACTACGTCGGGTCCACCACAAATCACATCATTTTACGAGAAAAAATTTTCTGCAAATTTTTTGAAATTTCAAAAAATTTGCAACCTGATATACCCTATATACCCTCACTCAACCGAAGCTATCACAGTCAGTTTTGAAGATACAGCGTCGGCGATGTCATTTTCGGAATCAGGAGGATCAACTACGTCGGGTCCACCACAAATCACATCATTTTACGAAAAAATATTTTCTGCAAGTTTTTGGGAACTCCTGAAAACTTGCAGTCTGATATACCCTATATACCCTCACTCAACCAAAGCTATCACAGTCAGTTTTGAAGATACAGCGTCGGCGATGTCATTTTCGGAATCAGGAGGATCAACTACGTCGGGTCCACTAAAAATCACACCATTTTACGAGAAAAATTTTTGAAACTTTTCTGCGCCGCAGAAAAGTTTCAGCCTTGCTCACTCTACTATATACCCTCACTCAACCGAACCTATCTCAGTCAATTTTGAAGATACAGCGTCGGCGATGTCATTTTTGGAATCAGGACGATCAACTACGTCGGGTCCACCACAAATCACATCATTTTACGAAAAAAAATTTTCTGCAAGTTTTTTGAAATTTCAAAAAATTTGCAACCTGATATACCCTATATACCCTCACTCAACCGAAGCTATTACAGTCAGTTTTGAAGATACAGCGTCGGCGATGTCATTTTCGGAATCAGGAGGATCAACTACGTCGGGTCCACTAAAAATCACACCATTTTACGAGAAAAATTTTTGAAACTTTTCTGCGCCGCAGAAAAGTTTCAGCCTTGCTCACTCTACTATATACCCTCACTCAACCGAACCTATCTCAGTCAATTTTGAAGATACAGCGTCGGCGATGTTATTTTTGGAATCAGGACGATCAACTACGTCGGGTCCACCACAAATCACATCATTTTACGAGAAAAAATTTTCTGCAAATTTTTTGAAATTTCAAAAAATTTGCAACCTGATATACCCTATATACCCTCACTCAACCGAAGCTATCACAGTCAGTTTTGAAGATACAGCGTCGGCGATGTCATTTTCGGAATCAGGAGGATCAACTACGTCGGGTCCACCACAAATCACATCATTTTACGAGAAAAAATTTTCTGCAAGTTTTTGGGAACTCCTGAAAACTTGCAGTCTGATATACCCTATGTACCCTCACTCAACCAAAGCTATCACAGTCAATTTTGAAGATACAGCGTCGGCGATGTCATTTTCGGAATCAGGAGGATCAACTACGTCGGGTCCACTAAAAATCACATCATTTTACGAGAAAAATTTTTGAAACTTTTCTGCGGCGCAGAAAAGTTTCAGCCTTGCTCACTCTACTATATACCCTCACTCAACCGAAGCTATCTCAGTCAATTTTGAAGATACAGCGTCGGCGATGTTATTTTTGGAATCAGGACGATCAACTACGTCGGGTCCACCACAAATCACATTATTTTACGAAAAAAAATTTTCTGCAAATTTTTTGAAATTTCAAAAAATTTGCAACCTGATATACCCTATATACCCTCACTCAACCGAAGCTATCACAGTCAGTTTTGAAGATACAGCGTCGGCGATGTCATTTTCGGAATCAGGAGGATCAACTACGTCGGGTCCACCACAAATCACATCATTTTACGAGAAAAAATTTTCTGCAAGTTTCTGGGAACTCCTGAAAACTTGCAGTCTGATATACCCTATGTACCCTCACTCAACCAAAGCTATCACAGTCAATTTTGAAGATACAGCGTCGGCGATGTCATTTTCGGAATCAGGAGGATCAACTACGTCGGGTCCACCACAAATCACATCATTTTACGATAAAATATTTTCTGCAAGTTTTTGGGAACTCCTGAAAACTTGCAGTCTGATATACCCTATATACCCTCACTCAACCAAAGCTATCACAGTCAGTTTTGAAGATACAGCGTCGGCGATGTCATTTTCGGAATCAGGAGGATCAACTACGTCGGGTCCACCACAAATCACATCATTTTACGAAAAAAAATTTTCTGCAAATTTTTTGAAATTTCAAAAAATTTGCAACCTGATATACCCTATATACCCTCACTCAACCGAAGCTATCACAGTCAGTTTTGAAGATACAGCGTCGGCGATGTCATTTTCGGAATCAGGAGGATCAACTACGTCGGGTCCACTAAAAATCACACCATTTTACGAAAAAAATTTTTGAAACTTTTCTGCGCCGCAGAAAAGTTTCAGCCTTGCTCACTCTACTATATACCCTCACTCAACCGAAGCTATCTCAGTCAATTTTGAAGATACAGCGTCGGCGATGTCATTTTTGGAATCAGGACGATGAACTACGTCGGGTCCACCACACATCACATCATTTTACGAAAAAAAATTTTGAAACTTTTCTGCGCCGCAGAAAAGTTTCAGCCTTGCTCACTCTACTATATACCCTCACTCAACCGAAGCTATCTCAGTCAATTTTGAAGATACAGCGTCGGCAATGTTATTTTTGGAATCAGGACGATCAACTACGTCGGGTCCACCACAAATCACATCATTTTACGAAAAAAAATTTTCTGCAAATTTTTTGAAATTTCAAAAAATTTGCAACCTGATATACCCTATATACCCTCACTCAACCGAAGCTATCACAGTCAGTTTTGAAGATACAGCGTCGGCGATGTCATTTTTGGAATCAGGACGATGAACTACGTCGGGTCCACCACACATCACATCATTTTACGAAAAAAAATTTTGAAACTTTTCTGCGCCGCAGAAAAGTTTCAGCCTTGCTCACTCTACTATATACCCTCACTCAACCGAAGCTATCTCAGTCAATTTTGAAGATACAGCGTCGGCGATGTCATTTTTGGAATCAGGACGATGAACTACGTCGGGTCCACCACAAATCACATCATTTTACAAAAAAAAATTTTGAAACTTTTCTGCGCCGCAGAAAAGTTTCAGCCTTGCTCACTCTACTATATACCCTCACTCAACCGAAGCTATCTCAGTCAATTTTGAAGATACAGCGTCGGCGATGTCATTTTCGGAATCAGGAGAATCAACTACGTCGGGTCCACCACAAATCACATTATTTTACGAAAAAAAATTTTCTGCAAATTTTTTGAAATTTCAAAAAATTTGCAACCTGATATACCCTATATACCCTCACTCAACCGAAGCTATCACAGTCAGTTTTGAAGATACAGCGTCGGCGATGTCATTTTCGGAATCAGGAGGATCAACTACGTCGGGTCCACCACAAATCACATCATTTTACGAGAAAAAATTTTCTGCAAGTTTTTGGGAACTCCTGAAAACTTGCAGTCTGATATACCCTATGTACCCTCACTCAACCAAAGCTATCACAGTCAATTTTGAAGATACAGCGTCGGCGATGTCATTTTCGGAATCAGGAGGATCAACTACGTCGGGTCCACTAAAAATCACATCATTTTACGAGAAAAATTTTTGAAACTTTTCTGCGGCGCAGAAAAGTTTCAGCCTTGCTCACTCTACTATATACCCTCACTCAACCGAAGCTATCTCAGTCAATTTTGAAGATACAGCGTCGGCGATGTTATTTTTGGAATCAGGACGATCAACTACGTCGGGTCCACCACAAATCACATCATTTTACGATAAAATATTTTCTGCAAGTTTTTGGGAACTCCTGAAAACTTGCAGTCTGATATACCCTATATACCCTCACTCAACCAAAGCTATCACAGTCAGTTTTGAAGATACAGCGTCGGCGATGTCATTTTTGGAATCAGGACGATGAACTACGTCGGGTCCACCACACATCACATCATTTTACGAAAAAAAATTTTGAAACTTTTCTGCGCCGCAGAAAAGTTTCAGCCTTGCTCACTCTACTATATACCCTCACTCAACCGAAGCTATCTCAGTCAATTTTGAAGATACAGCGTCGGCGATGTCATTTTTGGAATCAGGACGATGAACTACGTCGGGTCCACCACAAATCACATCATTTTACAAAAAAAAATTTTGAAACTTTTCTGCGCCGCAGAAAAGTTTCAGCCTTGCTCACTCTACTATATACCCTCACTCAACCGAAGCTATCTCAGTCAATTTTGAAGATACAGCGTCGGCGATGTCATTTTCGGAATCAGGAGAATCAACTACGTCGGGTCCACCACAAATCACATTATTTTACGAAAAAAAATTTTCTGCAAATTTTTTGAAATTTCAAAAAATTTGCAACCTGATATACCCTATATACCCTCACTCAACCGAAGCTATCACAGTCAGTTTTGAAGATACAGCGTCGGCGATGTCATTTTCGGAATCAGGAGGATCAACTACGTCGGGTCCACCACAAATCACATCATTTTACGAGAAAAAATTTTCTGCAAGTTTTTGGGAACTCCTGAAAACTTGCAGTCTGATATACCCTATGTACCCTCACTCAACCAAAGCTATCACAGTCAATTTTGAAGATACAGCGTCGGCGATGTCATTTTCGGAATCAGGAGGATCAACTACGTCGGGTCCACTAAAAATCACATCATTTTACGAGAAAAATTTTTGAAACTTTTCTGCGGCGCAGAAAAGTTTCAGCCTTGCTCACTCTACTATATACCCTCACTCAACCGAAGCTATCTCAGTCAATTTTGAAGATACAGCGTCGGCGATGTTATTTTTGGAATCAGGACGATCAACTACGTCGGGTCCACCACAAATCACATCATTTTACGATAAAATATTTTCTGCAAGTTTTTGGGAACTCCTGAAAACTTGCAGTCTGATATACCCTATATACCCTCACTCAACCAAAGCTATCACAGTCAGTTTTGAAGATACAGCGTCGGCGATGTCATTTTTGGAATCAGGACGATGAACTACGTCGGGTCCACCACACATCACATCATTTTACGAAAAAAAATTTTGAAACTTTTCTGCGCCGCAGAAAAGTTTCAGCCTTGCTCACTCTACTATATACCCTCACTCAACCGAAGCTATCTCAGTCAATTTTGAAGATACAGCGTCGGCGATGTCATTTTTGGAATCAGGACGATGAACTACGTCGGGTCCACCACAAATCACATCATTTTACAAAAAAAAATTTTGAAACTTTTCTGCGCCGCAGAAAAGTTTCAGCCTTGCTCACTCTACTATATACCCTCACTCAACCGAAGCTATCTCAGTCAATTTTGAAGATACAGCGTCGGCGATGTCATTTTCGGAATCAGGAGAATCAACTACGTCGGGTCCACCACAAATCACATTATTTTACGAAAAAAAATTTTCTGCAAATTTTTTGAAATTTCAAAAAATTTGCAACCTGATATACCCTATATACCCTCACTCAACCGAAGCTATCACAGTCAGTTTTGAAGATACAGCGTCGGCGATGTCATTTTCGGAATCAGGAGGATCAACTACGTCGGGTCCACCACAAATCACATCATTTTACGAGAAAAAATTTTCTGCAAGTTTTTGGGAACTCCTGAAAACTTGCAGTCTGATATACCCTATGTACCCTCACTCAACCAAAGCTATCACAGTCAATTTTGAAGATACAGCGTCGGCGATGTCATTTTCGGAATCAGGAGGATCAACTACGTCGGGTCCACTAAAAATCACATCATTTTACGAGAAAAATTTTTGAAACTTTTCTGCGGCGCAGAAAAGTTTCAGCCTTGCTCACTCTACTATATACCCTCACTCAACCGAAGCTATCTCAGTCAATTTTGAAGATACAGCGTCGGCGATGTTATTTTTGGAATCAGGACGATCAACTACGTCGGGTCCACCACAAATCACATCATTTTACGATAAAATATTTTCTGCAAGTTTTTGGGAACTCCTGAAAACTTGCAGTCTGATATACCCTATATACCCTCACTCAACCAAAGCTATCACAGTCAGTTTTGAAGATACAGCGTCGGCGATGTCATTTTTGGAATCAGGACGATGAACTACGTCGGGTCCACCACACATCACATCATTTTACGAAAAAAAATTTTGAAACTTTTCTGCGCCGCAGAAAAGTTTCAGCCTTGCTCACTCTACTATATACCCTCACTCAACCGAAGCTATCTCAGTCAATTTTGAAGATACAGCGTCGGCGATGTCATTTTTGGAATCAGGACGATGAACTACGTCGGGTCCACCACAAATCACATCATTTTACAAAAAAAAATTTTGAAACTTTTCTGCGCCGCAGAAAAGTTTCAGCCTTGCTCACTCTACTATATACCCTCACTCAACCGAAGCTATCTCAGTCAATTTTGAAGATACAGCGTCGGCGATGTCATTTTCGGAATCAGGAGAATCAACTACGTCGGGTCCACCACAAATCACATTATTTTACGAAAAAAAATTTTCTGCAAATTTTTTGAAATTTCAAAAAATTTGCAACCTGATATACCCTATATACCCTCACTCAACCGAAGCTATCACAGTCAGTTTTGAAGATACAGCGTCGGCGATGTCATTTTCGGAATCAGGAGGATCAACTACGTCGGGTCCACCACAAATCACATCATTTTACGAGAAAAAATTTTCTGCAAGTTTTTGGGAACTCCTGAAAACTTGCAGTCTGATATACCCTATGTACCCTCACTCAACCAAAGCTATCACAGTCAGTTTTGAAGATACAGCGTCGGCGATGTCATTTTCGGAATCAGGACGATCAACTACGTCGGGTCCACCACAAATCACATCATTTTACGATAAAATATTTTCTGCAAGTTTTTGGGAACTCCTGAAAACTTGCAGTCTGATATACCCTATATACCCTCACTCAACCAAAGCTATCACAGTCAGTTTTGAAGATACAGCGTCGGCGATGTCATTTTCGGAATCAGGAGGATTAACTACGTCGGGTCCACCACAAATCACATCATTTTACGAAAAAAAATTTTCTGCAAATTTTTTGAAATTTCAAAAAATTTGCAACCTGATATACCCTATATACCCTCACTCAACCGAAGCTATCACAGTCAGTTTTGAAGATACAGCGTCGGCGATGTCATTTTCGGAATCAGGAGGATCAACTACGTCGGGTCCACTAAAAATCACACCATTTTACGAGAAAAATTTTTGAAACTTTTTGCGCCGCAGAAAAGTTTCAGCCTTGCTCACTCTACTATATACCCTCACTCAACCGAACCTATCTCAGTCAATTTTGAAGATACAGCGTCGGCGATGTCATTTTTGGAATCAGGACGATGAACTACGTCGGGTCCACCACAAATCACATCATTTTACAAAAAAAAATTTTGAAACTTTTCTGCGCCGCAGAAAAGTTTCAGCCTTGCTCACTCTACTATATACCTTCACTCAACCGAAGCTATCTCAGTCAATTTTGAAGATACAGCGTCGGCAATGTCATTTTCGGAATCAGGAGGATCAACTACGTCGGGTCCACTAAAAATCACACCATTTTACGAGAAAAATTTTTGAAACTTTTCTGCGCCGCAGAAAAGTTTCAGCCTTGCTCACTCTACTATATACCCTCACTCAACCGAAGCTATCTCAGTCAATTTTGAAGATACAGCGTCGGCGATGTCATTTTTGGAATCAGGACGATGAACTACGTCGGGTCCACCACACATCACATCATTTTACGAAAAAAAATTTTGAAACTTTTCTGCGCCGCAGAAAAGTTTCAGCCTTGCTCACTCTACTATATACCCTCACTCAACCGAAGCTATCTCAGTCAATTTTGAAGATACAGCGTCGGCGATGTCATTTTTGGAATCAGGACGATGAACTACGTCGGGTCCACCACAAATCACATCATTTTACAAAAAAAAATTTTGAAACTTTTCTGCGCCGCAGAAAAGTTTCAGCCTTGCTCACTCTACTATATACCCTCACTCAACCGAAGCTATCTCAGTCAATTTTGAAGATACAGCGTCGGCGATGTCATTTTCGGATCAGGAGAATCAACTACGTCGGGTCCACCACAAATCACATCATTTTACGAAAAAATATTTTCTGCAAGTTTTTGGGAACTCCTGAAAACTTGCAGTCTGATATACCCTATATACCCTCACTCAACCAAAGCTATCACAGTCAGTTTTGAAGATACAGCGTCGGCGATGTCATTTTCGGAATCAGGAGGATCAACTACGTCGGGTCCACTAAAAATCACACCATTTTACGAGAAAAATTTTTGAAACTTTTCTGCGCCGCAGAAAAGTTTCAGCCTTGCTCACTCTACTATATACCCTTACTCAACCGAACCTATCTCAGTCAATTTTGAAGATACAGCGTCGGCAATGTCATTTTTGGAATCAGGACGATGAACTACGTCGGGTCCACCACACATCACATCATTTTACGAAAAAAAATTTTGAAACTTTTCTGCGCCGCAGAAAAGTTTCAGCCTTGCTCACTCTACTATATACCCTCACTCAACCGAAGCTATCTCAGTCAATTTTGAAGATACAGCGTCGGCGATGTCATTTTCGGAATCAGGAGGATCAACTACGTCGGGTCCACTAAAAATCACATCATTTTACAAGAAAAATTTTTGAAACTTTTCTGCGGCGCAGAAAAGTTTCAGCCTTGCTCACTCTACTATATACCCTCACTCAACCGAAGCTATCTCAGTCAATTTTGAAGATACAGCGTCGGCGATGTTGTTTTTGGAATCAGGACGATCAACTACGTCGGGTCCACCACAAATCACATCATTTTACGAAAAAAAATTTTCTGCAAATTTTTTGAAATTTCAAAAAATTTGCAACCTGATATACCCTATATACCCTCACTCAACCGAAGCTATCACAGTCAGTTTTGAAGATACAGCGTCGGCGATGTCATTTTCGGAATCAGGAGGATCAACTACGTCGGGTCCACTAAAAATCACATCATTTTACGAGAAAAATTTTTGAAACTTTTCTGCGGCGCAGAAAAGTTTCAGCCTTGCTCACTCTACTATATACCCTCACTCAACCGAAGCTATCTCAGTCAATTTTGAAGATACAGCGTCGGCGATGTTATTTTTGGAATCAGGACGATCAACTACGTCGGGTCCACCACAAATCACATCATTTTACGAGAAAAAAATTTGAAACTTTTCTGCGCCGCAGAAAAGTTTCAGCCTTGCTCACTCTACTATATACCCTCACTCAACCGAAGCTATCTCAGTCAATTTTGAAGATACAGCGTCGGCGATGTCATTTTCGGAATCAGGAGGATCAACTACGTCGGGTCCACCACAAATCACATCATTTTACGATAAAATATTTTCTGCAAGTTTTTGGGAACTCCTGAAAACTTGCAGTCTGATATACCCTATATACCCTCACTCAACCAAAGCTATCACAGTCAGTTTTGAAGATACAGCGTCGGCGATGTCATTTTCGGAATCAGGAGGATCAACTACGTCGGGTCCACTAAAAATCACATCATTTTACGAGAAAAATTTTTGAAACTTTTCTGCGCCGCAGAAAAGTTTCAGCCTTGCTCACTCTACTATATACCCTCACTCAACCGAAGCTATCTCAGTCAATTTTGAAGATACAGCGTCGGCGATGTTATTTTTGGAATCAGGACGATCAACTACGTCGGGTCCACCACAAATCACATCATTTTACGAAAAAAAATTTTCTGCAAATTTTTTGAAATTTCAAAAAATTTGCAACCTGATATACCCTATATACCCTCACTCAACCGAAGCTATCACAGTCAGTTTTGAAGATACAGCGTCGGCGATGTCATTTTCGGAATCAGGAGGATCAACTACGTCGGGTCCACTAAAAATCACACCATTTTACGAGAAAAATTTTTGAAACTTTTTGCGCCGCAGAAAAGTTTCAGCCTTGCTCACTCTACTATATACCCTCACTCAACCGAACCTATCTCAGTCAATTTTGAAGATACAGCGTCGGCGATGTCATTTTTGGAATCAGGACGATGAACTACGTCGGGTCCACCACAAATCACATCATTTTACAAAAAAAAATTTTGAAACTTTTCTGCGCCGCAGAAAAGTTTCAGCCTTGCTCACTCTACTATATACCTTCACTCAACCGAAGCTATCTCAGTCAATTTTGAAGATACAGCGTCGGCAATGTTATTTTTGGAATCAGGACGATCAACTACGTCGGGTCCACCACAAATCACATCATTTTACGAAAAAAAATTTTCTGCAAATTTTTTGAAATTTCAAAAAATTTGCAACCTGATATACCCTATATACCCTCACTCAACCGAAGCTATCACAGTCAGTTTTGAAGATACAGCGTCGGCGATGTCATTTTCGGAATCAGGAGGATCAACTACGTCGGGTCCACTAAAAATCACACCATTTTACGAGAAAAATTTTTGAAACTTTTCTGCGCCGCAGAAAAGTTTCAGCCTTGCTCACTCTACTATATACCCTCACTCAACCGAAGCTATCTCAGTCAATTTTGAAGATACAGCGTCGGCGATGTCATTTTTGGAATCAGGACGATGAACTACGTCGGGTCCACCACACATCACATCATTTTACGAAAAAAAATTTTGAAACTTTTCTGCGCCGCAGAAAAGTTTCAGCCTTGCTCACTCTACTATATACCCTCACTCAACCGAAGCTATCTCAGTCAATTTTGAAGATACAGCGTCGGCGATGTCATTTTTGGAATCAGGACGATGAACTACGTCGGGTCCACCACAAATCACATCATTTTACAAAAAAAAATTTTGAAACTTTTCTGCGCCGCAGAAAAGTTTCAGCCTTGCTCACTCTACTATATACCCTCACTCAACCGAAGCTATCTCAGTCAATTTTGAAGATACAGCGTCGGCGATGTCATTTTCGGAATCAGGAGGATCAACTACGTCGGGTCCACCACAAATCACATCATTTTACGAAAAAATATTTTCTGCAAGTTTTTGGGAACTCCTGAAAACTTGCAGTCTGATATACCCTATATACCCTCACTCAACCAAAGCTATCACAGTCAGTTTTGAAGATACAGCGTCGGCGATGTCATTTTCGGAATCAGGAGGATCAACTACGTCGGGTCCACTAAAAATCACATCATTTTACGAGAAAAATTTTTGAAACTTCTCTGCGCCGCAGAAAAGTTTCAGCCTTGCTCACTCTACTATATACCCTCACTCAACCGAAGCTATCTCAGTCAATTTTGAAGATACAGCGTCGGCGATGTCATTTTCGGAATCAGGAGGATCAACTACGTCGGGTCCACCACAAATCACATCATTTTACGAAAAAATATTTTCTGCAAGTTTTTGGGAACTCCTGAAAACTTGCAGTCTGATATACCCTATATACCCTCACTCAACCAAAGCTATCACAGTCAGTTTTGAAGATACAGCGTCGGCGATGTCATTTTCGGAATCAGGAGGATCAACTACGTCGGGTCCACCACAAATCACATCATTTTACAAAAAAAAATTTTGAAACTTTTCTGCGCCGCAGAAAAGTTTCAGCCTTGCTCACTCTACTATATACCTTCACTCAACCGAAGCTATCTCAGTCAATTTTGAAGATACAGCGTCGGCAATGTTATTTTTGGAATCAGGACGATCAACTACGTCGGGTCCACCACAAATCACATCATTTTACGAAAAAAAATTTTCTGCAAATTTTTTGAAATTTCAAAAAATTTGCAACCTGATATACCCTATATACCCTCACTCAACCGAAGCTATCACAGTCAGTTTTGAAGATACAGCGTCGGCGATGTCATTTTCGGAATCAGGAGGATCAACTACGTCGGGTCCACTAAAAATCACACCATTTTACGAGAAAAATTTTTGAAACTTTTCTGCGCCGCAGAAAAGTTTCAGCCTTGCTCACTCTACTATATACCTTCACTCAACCGAAGCTATCTCAGTCAATTTTGAAGATACAGCGTCGGCGATGTCATTTTCGGAATCAGGAGGATCAACTACGTCGGGTCCACCACAAATCACATCATTTTACGAGAAAAAATTTTCTGCAAGTTTCTGGGAACTCCTGAAAACTTGCAGTCTGATATACCCTATGTACCCTCACTCAACCAAAGCTATCACAGTCAATTTTGAAGATACAGCGTCGGCGATGTCATTTTCGGAATCAGGAGGATCAACTACGTCGGGTCCACTAAAAATCACATCATTTTACGAGAAAAATTTTTGAAACTTTTCTGCGGCGCAGAAAAGTTTCAGCCTTGCTCACTCTACTATATACCCTCACTCAACCGAAGCTATCTCAGTCAATTTTGAAGATACAGCGTCGGCGATGTTATTTTTGGAATCAGGACGATCAACTACGTCGGGTCCACCACAAATCACATCATTTTACGAGAAAAAATTTTGAAACTTTTCTGCGCCGCAGAAAAGTTTCAGCCTTGCTCACTCTACTATATACCCTCACTCAACCGAAGCTATCTCAGTCAATTTTGAAGATACAGCGTCGGCGATGTTATTTTTGGAATCAGGACGATCAACTACGTCGGGTCCACCACAAATCACATCATTTTACGAGAAAAAATTTTGAAACTTTTCTGCGCCGCAGAAAAGTTTCAGCCTTGCTCACTCTACTATATACCTTCACTCAACCGAAGCTATCTCAGTCAATTTTGAAGATACAGCGTCGGCGATGTCATTTTCGGAATCAGGAGGATCAACTACGTCGGGTCCACCACAAATCACATTATTTTACGAAAAAAAATTTTCTGCAAATTTTTTGAAATTTCAAAAAATTTGCAACCTGATATACCCTATATACCCTCACTCAACCGAAGCTATCACAGTCAGTTTTGAAGATACAGCGTCGGCGATGTCATTTTCGGAATCAGGAGGATCAACTACGTCGGGTCCACCACAAATCACATCATTTTACGAGAAAAAATTTTCTGCAAGTTTTTGGGAACTCCTGAAAACTTGCAGTCTGATATACCCTATGTACCCTCACTCAACCAAAGCTATCACAGTCAATTTTGAAGATACAGCGTCGGCGATGTCATTTTCGGAATCAGGAGGATCAACTACGTCGGGTCCACTAAAAATCACATCATTTTACGAGAAAAATTTTTGAAACTTTTCTGCGGCGCAGAAAAGTTTCAGCCTTGCTCACTCTACTATATACCCTCACTCAACCGAAGCTATCACAGTCAATTTTGAAGATACAGCGTCGGCGATGTCATTTTCGGAATCAGGAGGATCAACTACGTCGGGTCCACCACAAATCACATCATTTTACGATAAAATATTTTCTGCAAGTTTTTGGGAACTCCTGAAAACTTGCAGTCTGATATACCCTATATACCCTCACTCAACCAAAGCTATCACAGTCAGTTTTGAAGATACAGCGTCGGCGATGTCATTTTCGGAATCAGGAGGATCAACTACGTCGGGTCCACTAAAAATCACATCATTTTACGAGAAAAATTTTTGAAACTTTTCTGCGCCGCAGAAAAGTTTCAGCCTTGCTCACTCTACTATATACCCTCACTCAACCGAACCTATCTCAGTCAATTTTGAAGATACAGCGTCGGCGATGTTATTTTTGGAATCAGGACGATCAACTACGTCGGGTCCACCACAAATCACATCATTTTACGAAAAAAAATTTTCTGCAAATTTTTTGAAATTTCAAAAAATTTGCAACCTGATATACCCTATATACCCTCACTCAACCGAAGCTATCACAGTCAGTTTTGAAGATACAGCGTCGGCGATGTCATTTTCGGAATCAGGAGGATCAACTACGTCGGGTCCACTAAAAATCACACCATTTTACGAGAAAAATTTTTGAAACTTTTTGCGCCGCAGAAAAGTTTCAGCCTTGCTCACTCTACTATATACCCTCACTCAACCGAACCTATCTCAGTCAATTTTGAAGATACAGCGTCGGCGATGTCATTTTTGGAATCAGGACGATGAACTACGTCGGGTCCACCACAAATCACATCATTTTACAAAAAAAAATTTTGAAACTTTTCTGCGCCGCAGAAAAGTTTCAGCCTTGCTCACTCTACTATATACCCTCACTCAACCGAACCTATCTCAGTCAATTTTGAAGATACAGCGTCGGCAATGTTATTTTTGGAATCAGGACGATCAACTACGTCGGGTCCACCACAAATCACATCATTTTACGAAAAAAAATTTTCTGCAAATTTTTTGAAATTTCAAAAAATTTGCAACCTGATATACCCTATATACCCTCACTCAACCGAAGCTATCACAGTCAGTTTTGAAGATACAGCGTCGGCGATGTCATTTTCGGAATCAGGAGGATCAACTACGTCGGGTCCACTAAAAATCACACCATTTTACGAGAAAAATTTTTGAAACTTTTCTGCGCCGCAGAAAAGTTTCAGCCTTGCTCACTCTACTATATACCCTCACTCAACCGAAGCTATCTCAGTCAATTTTGAAGATACAGCGTCGGCGATGTCATTTTTGGAATCAGGACGATGAACTACGTCGGGTCCACCACACATCACATCATTTTACGAAAAAAAATTTTGAAACTTTTCTGCGCCGCAGAAAAGTTTCAGCCTTGCTCACTCTACTATATACCCTCACTCAACCGAAGCTATCTCAGTCAATTTTGAAGATACAGCGTCGGCGATGTCATTTTTGGAATCAGGACGATGAACTACGTCGGGTCCACCACAAATCACATCATTTTACAAAAAAAAATTTTGAAACTTTTCTGCGCCGCAGAAAAGTTTCAGCCTTGCTCACTCTACTATATACCCTCACTCAACCGAAGCTATCTCAGTCAATTTTGAAGATACAGCGTCGGCGATGTCATTTTCGGAATCAGGAGGATCAACTACGTCGGGTCCACCACAAATCACATCATTTTACGAAAAAATATTTTCTGCAAGTTTTTGGGAACTCCTGAAAACTTGCAGTCTGATATACCCTATATACCCTCACTCAACCGAAGCTATCACAGTCAGTTTTGAAGATACAGCGTCGGCGATGTCATTTTCGGAATCAGGAGGATCAACTACGTCGGGTCCACTAAAAATCACACCATTTTACGAGAAAAATTTTTGAAACTTTTTGCGCCGCAGAAAAGTTTCAGCCTTGCTCACTCTACTATATACCCTCACTCAACCGAAGCTATCTCAGTCAGTTTTGAAGATACAGCGTCGGCGATGTCATTTTTGGAATCAGGACGATGAACTACGTCGGGTCCACCACAAATCACATCATTTTACAAAAAAAAATTTTGAAACTTTTCTGCGCCGCAGAAAAGTTTCAGCCTTGCTCACTCTACTATATACCTTCACTCAACCGAAGCTATCTCAGTCAATTTTGAAGATACAGCGTCGGCAATGTTATTTTTGGAATCAGGACGATCAACTACGTCGGGTCCACCACAAATCACATCATTTTACGAAAAAAAATTTTCTGCAAATTTTTTGAAATTTCAAAAAATTTGCAACCTGATATACCCTATATACCCTCACTCAACCGAAGCTATCACAGTCAGTTTTGAAGATACAGCGTCGGCGATGTCATTTTTGGAATCAGGAGGATCAACTACGTCGGGTCCACTAAAAATCACATCATTTTACGAGAAAAAATTTTCTGCAAGTTTCTGGGAACTCCTGAAAACTTGCAGTCTGATATACCCTATGTACCCTCACTCAACCAAAGCTATCACAGTCAATTTTGAAGATACAGCGTCGGCGATGTCATTTTCGGAATCAGGAGGATCAACTACGTCGGGTCCACCACAAATCACATCATTTTACAAAAAAAAATTTTGAAACTTTTCTGCGCCGCAGAAAAGTTTCAGCCTTGCTCACTCTACTATATACCCTCACTCAACCGGAGCTATCTCAGTCAGTTTTGAAGATACAGCGTCGGCGATGTCATTTTCGGAATCAGGAGGATCAACTACGTCGGGTCCACCACAAATCACATCGTTTTACAAAAAAAAATTTTGAAACTTTTCTGCGCCGCAGAAAAGTTTCAGCCTTGCTCACTCTACTATATACCCTCACTCAACCGAAGCTATCTCAGTCAATTTTGAAGATACAGCGTCGGCGATGTCATTTTCGGAATCAGGAGGATCAACTACGTCGGGTCCACCACAAATCACATCATTTTACGAAAAAATATTTTCTGCAAGTTTTTGGGAACTCCTGAAAACTTGCAGTCTGATATACCCTATATACCCTCACTCAACCAAAGCTATCACAGTCAGTTTTGAAGATACAGCGTCGGCGATGTCATTTTCGGAATCAGGAGGATCAACTACGTCGGGTCCACCACAAATCACATCATTTTACGAAAAAATATTTTCTGCAAGTTTTTGGGAACTCCTGAAAACTTGCAGTCTGATATACCCTATATACCCTCACTCAACCAAAGCTGTCACAGTCAGTTTTGAAGATACAGCGTCGGCATTGTCATTTTCGGAATCAGGAGGATCAACTACGTCGGGTCCACCACAAATCACATCATTTTACGAGAAAAAATTTTGAAACTTTTCTGCGCCGCAGAAAAGTTTCAGCCTTGCTCACTCTACTATATACCCTCACTCAACCGAAGCTATCACAGTCAATTTTGAAGATACAGCGTCGGCGATGTCATTTTCGGAATCAGGAGGATCAACTACGTCGGGTCCACTAAAAATCACATCATTTTACGAGAAAAATTTTTGAAACTTTTCTGCGCCGCAGAAAAGTTTCAGCCTTGCTCACTCTACTATATACCCTCACTCAACCGAACCTATCTCAGTCAATTTTGAAGATACAGCGTCGGCGATGTTATTTTTGGAATCAGGACGATCAACTACGTCGGGTCCACCACAAATCACATCATTTTACGAAAAAAAATTTTCTGCAAATTTTTTGAAATTTCAAAAAATTTGCAACCTGATATACCCTATATACCCTCACTCAACCGAAGCTATCTCAGTCAATTTTGAAGATACAGCGTCGGCGATGTCATTTTTGGAATCAGGACGATGAACTACGTCGGGTCCACCACACATCACATCATTTTACGAAAAAAAATTTTGAAACTTTTCTGCGCCGCAGAAAAGTTTCAGCCTTGCTCACTCTACTATATACCCTCACTCAACCGAAGCTATCTCAGTCAATTTTGAAGATACAGCGTCGGCGATGTCATTTTCGGAATCAGGAGGATCAACTACGTCGGGTCCACCACAAATCACATCATTTTACGAAAAAATATTTTCTGCAAGTTTTTGGGAACTCCTGAAAACTTGCAGTCTGATATACCCTATATACCCTCACTCAACCAAAGCTATCACAGTCAGTTTTGAAGATACAGCGTCGGCGATGTTATTTTTGGAATCAGGACGATGAACTACGTCGGGTCCACCACAAATCACATCATTTTACAAAAAAAAATTTTGAAACTTTTCTGCGCCGCAGAAAAGTTTCAGCCTTGCTCACTCTACTATATACCCTCACTCAACCAAAGCTATCACAGTCAGTTTTGATGATACAGCGTCGGCGATGTCATTTTTGGAATCAGGACGATGAACTACGTCGGGTCCACCACAAATCACATCATTTTACAAAAAAAAATTTTGAAACTTTTCTGCGCCGCAGAAAAGTTTCAGCCTTGCTCACTCTACTATATACCCTCACTCAACCGAACCTATCTCAGTCAATTTTGAAGATACAGCGTCGGCAATGTTATTTTTGGAATCAGGACGATCAACTACGTCGGGTCCACCACAAATCACATCATTTTACGAAAAAAAATTTTCTGCAAATTTTTTGAAATTTCAAAAAATTTGCAACCTGATATACCCTATATACCCTCACTCAACCGAAGCTATCACAGTCAGTTTTAAAGATACAACGTCGGCGATGTCATTTTCGGAATCAGGACGATCAACTACGTCGGGTCCACCACAAATCACATCATTTTACGAGAAAAATTTTTGAAACTTTTCTGCGCCGCAGAAAAGTTTCAGCCTTGCTCACTCTACTATATACCCTCACTCAACCGAAGCTATCTCAGTCAATTTTGAAGATACAGCGTCGGCGATGTCATTTTTGGAATCAGGACGATGAACTACGTCGGGTCCACCACAAATCACATCATTTTACAAAAAAAAATTTTGAAACTTTTCTGCGCCGCAGAAAAGTTTCAGCCTTGCTCACTCTACTATATACCCTCACTCAACCAAAGCTATCACAGTCAGTTTTGATGATACAGCGTCGGCGATGTCATTTTTGGAATCAGGACGATGAACTACGTCGGGTCCACCACAAATCACATCATTTTACAAAAAAAAATTTTGAAACTTTTCTGCGCCGCAGAAAAGTTTCAGCCTTGCTCACTCTACTATATACCCTCACTCAACCGAACCTATCTCAGTCAATTTTGAAGATACAGCGTCGGCAATGTTATTTTTGGAATCAGGACGATCAACTACGTCGGGTCCACCACAAATCACATCATTTTACGAAAAAAAATTTTCTGCAAATTTTTTGAAATTTCAAAAAATTTGCAACCTGATATACCCTATATACCCTCACTCAACCGAAGCTATCACAGTCAGTTTTAAAGATACAACGTCGGCGATGTCATTTTCGGAATCAGGACGATCAACTACGTCGGGTCCACCACAAATCACATCATTTTACGAGAAAAATTTTTGAAACTTTTCTGCGCCGCAGAAAAGTTTCAGCCTTGCTCACTCTACTATATACCCTCACTCAACCGAAGCTATCTCAGTCAATTTTGAAGATACAGCGTCGGCGATGTCATTTTTGGAATCAGGACGATGAACTACGTCGGGTCCACCACAAATCACATCATTTTACAAAAAAAAATTTTGAAACTTTTCTGCGCCGCAGAAAAGTTTCAGCCTTGCTCACTCTACTATATACCCTCACTCAACCGAACCTATCTCAGTCAATTTTGAAGATACAGCGTCGGCGATGTTATTTTTGGAATCAGGACGATCAACTACGTCGGGTCCACCACAAATCACATCATTTTACGAAAAAAAATTTTCTGCAAATTTTTTGAAATTTCAAAAAATTTGCAACCTGATATACCCTATATACCCTCACTCAACCGAAGCTATCACAGTCAGTTTTAAAGATACAACGTCGGCGATGTCATTTTCGGAATCAGGACGATCAACTACGTCGGGTCCACCACAAATCACATCATTTTACGAGAAAAATTTTTGAAACTTTTCTGCGCCGCAGAAAAGTTTCAGCCTTGCTCACTCTACTATATACCCTCACTCAACCGAAGCTATCTCAGTCAATTTTGAAGATACAGCGTCGGCGATGTCATTTTTGGAATCAGGACGATGAACTACGTCGGGTCCACCACAAATCACATCATTTTACAAAAAAAAATTTTGAAACTTTTCTGCGCCGCAGAAAAGTTTCAGCCTTGCTCACTCTACTATATACCCTCACTCAACCAAAGCTATCACAGTCAGTTTTGATGATACAGCGTCGGCGATGTCATTTTTGGAATCAGGACGATGAACTACGTCGGGTCCACCACAAATCACATCATTTTACAAAAAAAAATTTTGAAACTTTTCTGCGCCGCAGAAAAGTTTCAGCCTTGCTCACTCTACTATATACCCTCACTCAACCGAACCTATCTCAGTCAATTTTGAAGATACAGCGTCGGCAATGTTATTTTTGGAATCAGGACGATCAACTACGTCGGGTCCACCACAAATCACATCATTTTACGAAAAAAAATTTTCTGCAAATTTTTTGAAATTTCAAAAAATTTGCAACCTGATATACCCTATATACCCTCACTCAACCGAAGCTATCACAGTCAGTTTTAAAGATACAACGTCGGCGATGTCATTTTCGGAATCAGGACGATCAACTACGTCGGGTCCACCACAAATCACATCATTTTACGAGAAAAATTTTTGAAACTTTTCTGCGCCGCAGAAAAGTTTCAGCCTTGCTCACTCTACTATATACCCTCACTCAACCGAAGCTATCTCAGTCAATTTTGAAGATACAGCGTCGGCGATGTCATTTTTGGAATCAGGACGATGAACTACGTCGGGTCCACCACAAATCACATCATTTTACAAAAAAAAATTTTGAAACTTTTCTGCGCCGCAGAAAAGTTTCAGCCTTGCTCACTCTACTATATACCCTCACTCAACCGAACCTATCTCAGTCAATTTTGAAGATACAGCGTCGGCGATGTTATTTTTGGAATCAGGACGATCAACTACGTCGGGTCCACCACAAATCACATCATTTTACGAAAAAAAATTTTCTGCAAATTTTTTGAAATTTCAAAAAATTTGCAACCTGATATACCCTATATACCCTCACTCAACCGAAGCTATCACAGTCAGTTTTAAAGATACAACGTCGGCGATGTCATTTTCGGAATCAGGACGATCAACTACGTCGGGTCCACCACAAATCACATCATTTTACGAGAAAAATTTTTGAAACTTTTCTGCGCCGCAGAAAAGTTTCAGCCTTGCTCACTCTACTATATACCCTCACTCAACCGAAGCTATCTCAGTCAATTTTGAAGATACAGCGTCGGCGATGTCATTTTTGGAATCAGGACGATCAACTACGTCGGGTCCACCACAAATCACATCATTTTACGAAAAAAAATTTTCTGCAAATTTTTTGAAATTTCAAAAAATTTGCAACCTGATATACCCTATATACCCTCACTCAACCGAAGCTATCACAGTCAGTTTTAAAGATACAACGTCGGCGATGTCATTTTCGGAATCAGGACGATCAACTACGTCGGGTCCACCACAAATCACATCATTTTACGAGAAAAATTTTTGAAACTTTTCTGCGCCGCAGAAAAGTTTCAGCCTTGCTCACTCTACTATATACCCTCACTCAACCGAAGCTATCTCAGTCAATTTTGAAGATACAGCGTCGGCGATGTCATTTTTGGAATCAGGACGATGAACTACGTCGGGTCCACCACAAATCACATCATTTTACAAAAAAAAATTTTGAAACTTTTCTGCGCCGCAGAAAAGTTTCAGCCTTGCTCACTCTACTATATACCCTCACTCAACCGAACCTATCTCAGTCAATTTTGAAGATACAGCGTCGGCGATGTTATTTTTGGAATCAGGACGATCAACTACGTCGGGTCCACCACAAATCACATCATTTTACGAAAAAAAATTTTCTGCAAATTTTTTGAAATTTCAAAAAATTTGCAACCTGATATACCCTATATACCCTCACTCAACCGAAGCTATCACAGTCAGTTTTAAAGATACAACGTCGGCGATGTCATTTTCGGAATCAGGACGATCAACTACGTCGGGTCCACCACAAATCACATCATTTTACGAGAAAAATTTTTGAAACTTTTCTGCGCCGCAGAAAAGTTTCAGCCTTGCTCACTCTACTATATACCCTCACTCAACCGAAGCTATCTCAGTCAATTTTGAAGATACAGCGTCGGCGATGTCATTTTTGGAATCAGGACGATCAACTACGTCGGGTCCACCACAAATCACATCATTTTACGAGAAAAAATTTTGAAACTTTTCTGCGCCGCAGAAAAGTTTCAGCCTTGCTCACTCTACTATATACCCTCACTCAACCGAAGCTATCTCAGTCAATTTTGAAGATACAGCGTCGGCGATGTCATTTTTGGAATCAGGACGATCAACTACGTCGGGTCCACCACAAATCACATCATTTTACGAGAAAAATTTTTGAAACTTTTCTGCGCCGCAGAAAAGTTTCAGCCTTGCTCACTCTACTATATACCCTCACTCAACCGAAGCTATCTCAGTCAATTTTGAAGATACAGCGTCGGCGATGTCATTTTTGGAATCAGGACGATGAACTACGTCGGGTCCACCACAAATCACATCATTTTACAAAAAAAAATTTTGAAACTTTTCTGCGCCGCAGAAAAGTTTCAGCCTTGCTCACTCTACTATATACCCTCACTCAACCGAACCTATCTCAGTCAATTTTGAAGATACAGCGTCGGCGATGTTATTTTTGGAATCAGGACGATCAACTACGTCGGGTCCACCACAAATCACATCATTTTACGAAAAAAAATTTTCTGCAAATTTTTTGAAATTTCAAAAAATTTGCAACCTGATATACCCTATATACCCTCACTCAACCGAAGCTATCACAGTCAGTTTTAAAGATACAACGTCGGCGATGTCATTTTCGGAATCAGGACGATCAACTACGTCGGGTCCACCACAAATCACATCATTTTACGAGAAAAATTTTTGAAACTTTTCTGCGCCGCAGAAAAGTTTCAGCCTTGCTCACTCTACTATATACCCTCACTCAACCGAAGCTATCTCAGTCAATTTTGAAGATACAGCGTCGGCGATGTCATTTTTGGAATCAGGACGATGAACTACGTCGGGTCCACCACAAATCACATCATTTTACAAAAAAAAATTTTGAAACTTTTCTGCGCCGCAGAAAAGTTTCAGCCTTGCTCACTCTACTATATACCCTCACTCAACCGAACCTATCTCAGTCAATTTTGAAGATACAGCGTCGGCGATGTTATTTTTGGAATCAGGACGATCAACTACGTCGGGTCCACCACAAATCACATCATTTTACGAAAAAAAATTTTCTGCAAATTTTTTGAAATTTCAAAAAATTTGCAACCTGATATACCCTATATACCCTCACTCAACCGAAGCTATCACAGTCAGTTTTAAAGATACAACGTCGGCGATGTCATTTTCGGAATCAGGACGATCAACTACGTCGGGTCCACCACAAATCACATCATTTTACGAGAAAAATTTTTGAAACTTTTCTGCGCCGCAGAAAAGTTTCAGCCTTGCTCACTCTACTATATACCCTCACTCAACCGAAGCTATCTCAGTCAATTTTGAAGATACAGCGTCGGCGATGTCATTTTTGGAATCAGGACGATCAACTACGTCGGGTCCACCACAAATCACATCATTTTACGAGAAAAAATTTTGAAACTTTTCTGCGCCGCAGAAAAGTTTCAGCCTTGCTCACTCTACTATATACCCTCACTCAACCGAAGCTATCTCAGTCAATTTTGAAGATACAGCGTCGGCGATGTCATTTTTGGAATCAGGACGATCAACTACGTCGGGTCCACCACAAATCACATCATTTTACGAGAAAAATTTTTGAAACTTTTCTGCGCCGCAGAAAAGTTTCAGCCTTGCTCACTCTACTATATACCCTCACTCAACCGAACCTATCTCAGTCAATTTTGAAGATACAGCGTCGGCGATGTCATTTTTGGAATCAGGACGATCAACTACGTCGGGTCCACCACAAATCACATCATTTTACGAGAAAAAATTTTGAAACTTTTCTGCGCCGCAGAAAAGTTTCAGCCTTGCTCACTCTACTATATACCCTCACTCAACCGAAGCTATCTCAGTCAATTTTGAAGATACAGCGTCGGCGATGTCATTTTTGGAATCAGGACGATCAACTACGTCGGGTCCACCACAAATCACATCATTTTACGAGAAAAATTTTTGAAACTTTTCTGCGCCGCAGAAAAGTTTCAGCCTTGCTCACTCTACTATATACCCTCACTCAACCGAACCTATCTCAGTCAATTTTGAAGATACAGCGTCGGCGATGTCATTTTTGGAATCAGGACGATCAACTACGTCGGGTCCACCACAAATCACATCATTTTACGAGAAAAATTTTTGAAACTTTTCTGCGCCGCAGAAAAGTTTCAGCCTTGCTCACTCTACTATATACCCTCACTCAACCGAACCTATCTCAGTCAATTTTGAAGATACAGCGTCGGCGATGTCATTTTCGGAATCAGGAGGATCAACTACGTCGGGTCCACTAAAAATCACATCATTTTACGAGAAAAATTTTTGAAACTTTTCTGCGCCGCAGAAAAGTTTCAGCCTTGCTCACTCTACTATATACCCTCACTCAACCGAACCTATCTCAGTCAATTTTGAAGATACAGCGTCGGCGATGTTATTTTTGGAATCAGGACGATCAACTACGTCGGGTCCACCACAAATCACATCATTTTACGAAAAAAAATTTTCTGCAAATTTTTTGAAATTTCAAAAAATTTGCAACCTGATATACCCTATATACCCTCACTCAACCGAAGCTATCTCAGTCAATTTTGAAGATACAGCGTCGGCGATGTCATTTTTGGAATCAGGACGATCAACTACGTCGGGTCCACCACAAATCACATCATTTTACGAGAAAAATTTTTGAAACTTTTCTGCGCCGCAGAAAAGTTTCAGCCTTGCTCACTCTACTATATACCCTCACTCAACCGAACCTATCTCAGTCAATTTTGAAGATACAGCGTCGGCGATGTCATTTTTGGAATCAGGACGATCAACTACGTCGGGTCCACCACAAATCACATCATTTTACGAGAAAAAATTTTGAAACTTTTCTGCGCCGCAGAAAAGTTTCAGCCTTGCTCACTCTACTATGTACCCTCACTCAACCGAAGCTATCTCAGTCAATTTTGAAGATACAGCGTCGGCGATGTCATTTTTGGAATCAGGACGATCAACTACGTCGGGTCCACCACAAATCACATCATTTTACGAGAAAAATTTTTGAAACTTTTCTGCGCCGCAGAAAAGTTTCAGCCTTGCTCACTCTACTATATACCCTCACTCAACCGAACCTATCTCAGTCAATTTTGAAGATACAGCGTCGGCGATGTCATTTTCGGAATCAGGAGGATCAACTACGTCGGGTCCACTAAAAATCACATCATTTTACGAGAAAAATTTTTGAAACTTTTCTGCGCCGCAGAAAAGTTTCAGCCTTGCTCACTCTACTATATACCCTCACTCAACCGAACCTATCTCAGTCAATTTTGAAGATACAGCGTCGGCGATGTTATTTTTGGAATCAGGACGATCAACTACGTCGGGTCCACCACAAATCACATCATTTTACGAAAAAAAATTTTCTGCAAATTTTTTGAAATTTCAAAAAATTTGCAACCTGATATACCCTATATACCCTCACTCAACCAAAGCTATCACAGTCAGTTTTGAAGATACAGCGTCGGCGATGTCATTTTTGGAATCAGGACGATGAACTACGTCGGGTCCACCACACATCACATCATTTTACGAAAAAAAATTTTGAAACTTTTCTGCGCCGCAGAAAAGTTTCAGCCTTGCTCACTCTACTATATACCCTCACTCAACCGAAGCTATCTCAGTCAATTTTGAAGATACAGCGTCGGCGATGTCATTTTCGGAATCAGGAGGATCAACTACGTCGGGTCCACCACAAATCACATCATTTTACAAAAAAAAATTTTGAAACTTTTCTGCGCCGCAGAAAAGTTTCAGCCTTGCTCACTCTACTATATACCCTCACTCAACCGGAGCTATCTCAGTCAGTTTTGAAGATACAGCGTCGGCGATGTCATTTTCGGAATCAGGAGGATCAACTACGTCGGGTCCACCACAAATCACATCATTTTACAAAAAAAAATTTTGAAACTTTTCTGCGCCGCAGAAAAGTTTCAGCCTTGCTCACTCTACTATATACCCTCACTCAACCAAAGCTATCACAGTCAATTTTGAAGATACAGCGTCGGCGATGTCATTTTCGGAATCAGGAGGATCAACTACGTCGGGTCCACCACAAATCACATCATTTTACGAAAAAATATTTTCTGCAAGTTTTTGGGAACTCCTGAAAACTTGCAGTCTGATATACCCTATATACCCTCACTCAACCAAAGCTATCACAGTCAGTTTTGAAGATACAGCGTCGGCGATGTTATTTTTGGAATCAGGACGATGAACTACGTCGGGTCCACCACAAATCACATCATTTTACAAAAAAAAATTTTGAAACTTTTCTGCGCCGCAGAAAAGTTTCAGCCTTGCTCACTCTACTATATACCCTCACTCAACCAAAGCTATCACAGTCAGTTTTGAAGATACAGCGTCGGCGATGTCATTTTTGGAATCAGGACGATGAACTACGTCGGGTCCACCACAAATCACATCATTTTACGAAAAAATATTTTCTGCAAGTTTTTGGGAACTCCTGAAAACTTGCAGTCTGATATACCCTATATACCCTCACTCAACCAAAGCTATCACAGTCAGTTTTGAAGATACAGCGTCGGCGATGTTATTTTTGGAATCAGGACGATGAACTACGTCGGGTCCACCACAAATCACATCATTTTACAAAAAAAAATTTTGAAACTTTTCTGCGCCGCAGAAAAGTTTCAGCCTTGCTCACTCTACTATATACCCTCACTCAACCAAAGCTATCACAGTCAGTTTTGAAGATACAGCGTCGGCGATGTCATTTTTGGAATCAGGACGATGAACTACGTCGGGTCCACCACAAATCACATCATTTTACAAAAAAAAATTTTGAAACTTTTCTGCGCCGCAGAAAAGTTTCAGCCTTGCTCACTCTACTATATACCCTCACTCAACCGAACCTATCTCAGTCAATTTTGAAGATACAGCGTCGGCGATGTTATTTTTGGAATCAGGACGATCAACTACGTCGGGTCCACCACAAATCACATCATTTTACGAAAAAAAATTTTCTGCAAATTTTTTGAAATTTCAAAAAATTTGCAACCTGATATACCCTATATACCCTCACTCAACCGAAGCTATCACAGTCAGTTTTAAAGATACAACGTCGGCGATGTCATTTTCGGAATCAGGACGATCAACTACGTCGGGTCCACTAAAAATCACACCATTTTACGAGAAAAATTTTTGAAACTTTTCTGCGCCGCAGAAAAGTTTCAGCCTTGCTCACTCTACTATATACCCTCACTCAACCGAAGCTATCTCAGTCAATTTTGAAGATACAGCGTCGGCGATGTCATTTTTGGAATCAGGACGATCAACTACGTCGGGTCCACCACAAATCACATCATTTTACGAGAAAAATTTTTGAAACTTTTCTGCGCCGCAGAAAAGTTTCAGCCTTGCTCACTCTACTATATACCCTCACTCAACCGAACCTATCTCAGTCAATTTTGAAGATACAGCGTCGGCGATGTTATTTTTGGAATCAGGACGATCAACTACGTCGGGTCCACCACAAATCACATCATTTTACGAAAAAAAATTTTCTGCAAATTTTTTGAAATTTCAAAAAATTTGCAACCTGATATACCCTATATACCCTCACTCAACCGAAGCTATCACAGTCAGTTTTAAAGATACAACGTCGGCGATGTCATTTTCGGAATCAGGACGATCAACTACGTCGGGTCCACTAAAAATCACACCATTTTACGAGAAAAATTTTTGAAACTTTTCTGCGCCGCAGAAAAGTTTCAGCCTTGCTCACTCTACTATATACCCTCACTCAACCGAAGCTATCTCAGTCAATTTTGAAGATACAGCGTCGGCGATGTCATTTTTGGAATCAGGACGATCAACTACGTCGGGTCCACCACAAATCACATCATTTTACGAGAAAAAATTTTGAAACTTTTCTGCGCCGCAGAAAAGTTTCAGCCTTGCTCACTCTACTATATACCCTCACTCAACCGAAGCTATCTCAGTCAATTTTGAAGATACAGCGTCGGCGATGTCATTTTTGGAATCAGGACGATCAACTACGTCGGGTCCACCACAAATCACATCATTTTACGAAAAAAAATTTTCTGCAAATTTTTTGAAATTTCAAAAAATTTGCAACCTGATATACCCTATATACCCTCACTCAACCGAAGCTATCACAGTCAGTTTTGAAGATACAGCGTCGGCGATGTCATTTTCGGAATCTGCGCCGCAGAAAAGTTTCAGCCTTGCTCACTCTACTATATACCCTCACTCAACCGAAGCTATCACAGTCAGTTTTGAAGATACAGCGTCGGCGATGTCATTTTCGGAATCAGGAGGATCAACTACGTCGGGTCCACCACAAATCACATCATTTTACAAAAAAAAATTTTGAAACTTTTCTGCGCCGCAGAAAAGTTTCAGCCTTGCTCACTCTACTATATACCCTCACTCAACCGAAGCTATCTCAGTCAATTTTGAAGATACAGCGTCGGCGATGTCATTCTTGGAATCAGGACGATCAACTACGTCGGGTCCACCACAAATCACATCATTTTACGAGAAAAAATTTTGAAACTTTTCTGCGCCGCAGAAAAGTTTCAGCCTTGCTCACTCTACTATATACCCTCACTCAACCGAAGCTATCTCAGTCAATTTTGAAGATACAGCGTCGGCGATGTTATTTTTGGAATCAGGACGATCAACAACGTCGGGTCCACCACAAATCACATCATTTTACGAAAAAAAATTTTCTGCAAATTTTTTGAAATTTCAAAAAATTTGCAACCTGATATACCCTATATACCCTCACTCAACCGAAGCTATCACAGTCAGTTTTAAAGATACAACGTCGGCGATGTCATTTTCGGAATCAGGACGATCAACTACGTCGGGTCCACTAAAAATCACACCATTTTACGAGAAAAATTTTTGAAACTTTTCTGCGCCGCAGAAAAGTTTCAGCCTTGCTCACTCTACTATATACCCTCACTCAACCGAAGCTATCTCAGTCAATTTTGAAGATACAGCGTCGGCGATGTTATTTTTGGAATCAGGACGATCAACTACGTCGGGTCCACCACAAATCACATTATTTTACGAAAAAAAATTTTCTGCAAATTTTTTGAAATTTCAAAAAATTTGCAACCTGATATACCCTATATACCCTCACTCAACCGAAGCTATCACAGTCAGTTTTGAAGATACAGCGTCGGCGATGTCATTTTCGGAATCAGGAGGATCAACTACGTCGGGTCCACTAAAAATCACACCATTTTACGAGAAAAATTTTTGAAACTTTTCTGCGCCGCAGAAAAGTTTCAGCCTTGCTCACTCTACTATATACCCTCACTCAACCGAAGCTATCTCAGTCAATTTTGAAGATACAGCGTCGGCGATGTCATTTTCGGAATCAGGAGGATCAACTACGTCGGGTCCACCACAAATCACATCATTTTACGAAAAAATATTTTCTGCAAGTTTTTGGGAACTCCTGAAAACTTGCAGTCTGATATACCCTATATACCCTCACTCAACCAAAGCTATCACAGTCAGTTTTGAAGATACAGCGTCGGCGATGTTATTTTTGGAATCAGGACGATGAACTACGTCGGGTCCACCACAAATCACATCATTTTACAAAAAAAAATTTTGAAACTTTTCTGCGCCGCAGAAAAGTTTCAGCCTTGCTCACTCTACTATATACCCTCACTCAACCAAAGCTATCACAGTCAGTTTTGAAGATACAGCGTCGGCGATGTCATTTTTGGAATCAGGACGATGAACTACGTCGGGTCCACCACAAATCACATCATTTTACAAAAAAAAATTTTGAAACTTTTCTGCGCCGCAGAAAAGTTTCAGCCTTGCTCACTCTACTATATACCCTCACTCAACCGAACCTATCTCAGTCAATTTTGAAGATACAGCGTCGGCGATGTTATTTTTGGAATCAGGACGATCAACTACGTCGGGTCCACCACAAATCACATCATTTTACGAAAAAAAATTTTCTGCAAATTTTTTGAAATTTCAAAAAATTTGCAACCTGATATACCCTATATACCCTCACTCAACCGAAGCTATCACAGTCAGTTTTAAAGATACAGCGTCGGCGATGTCATTTTCGGAATCAGGAGGATCAACTACGTCGGGTCCACTAAAAATCACACCATTTTACGAGAAAAATTTTTGAAACTTTTCTGCGCCGCAGAAAAGTTTCAGCCTTGCTCACTCTACTATATACCCTCACTCAACCGAAGCTATCTCAGTCAATTTTGAAGATACAGCGTCGGCGATGTCATTTTTGGAATCAGGACGATCAACTACGTCGGGTCCACCACAAATCACATCATTTTACGAGAAAAAATTTTGAAACTTTTCTGCGCCGCAGAAAAGTTTCAGCCTTGCTCACTCTACTATATACCCTCACTCAACCGAAGCTATCTCAGTCAATTTTGAAGATACAGCGTCGGCGATGTCATTTTTGGAATCAGGACGATGAACTACGTCGGGTCCACCACAAATCACATCATTTTACAAAAAAAAATTTTGAAACTTTTCTGCGCCGCAGAAAAGTTTCAGCCTTGCTCACTCTACTATATACCCTCACTCAACCGAAGCTATCTCAGTCAATTTTGAAGATACAGCGTCGGCGATGTCATTTTCGGAATCAGGAGGATCAACTACGTCGGGTCCACCACAAATCACATCATTTTACGAAAAAAAATTTTCTGCAAATTTTTTGAAATTTCAAAAAATTTGCAACCTGATATACCCTATATACCCTCACTCAACCGAAGCTATCACAGTCAGTTTTGAAGATACAGCGTCGGCGATGTCATTTTCGGAATCTGCGCCGCAGAAAAGTTTCAGCCTTGCTCACTCTACTATATACCCTCACTCAACCGAAGCTATCACAGTCAGTTTTGAAGATACAGCGTCGGCGATGTCATTTTCGGAATCAGGACGATCAACTACGTCGGGTCCACCACAAATCACATCATTTTACAAAAAAAAATTTTGAAACTTTTCTGCGCCGCAGAAAAGTTTCAGCCTTGCTCACTCTACTATATACCCTCACTCAACCGAAGCTATCTCAGTCAATTTTGAAGATACAGCGTCGGCGATGTCATTTTTGGAATCAGGACGATCAACTACGTCGGGTCCACCACAAATCACATTATTTTACGAAAAAAAATTTTCTGCAAATTTTTTGAAATTTCAAAAAATTTGCAACCTGATATACCCTATATACCCTCACTCAACCGAAGCTATCACAGTCAGTTTTGAAGATACAGCGTCGGCGATGTCATTTTCGGAATCAGGACGATCAACTACGTCGGGTCCACCACAAATCACATCATTTTACGAGAAAAAATTTTGAAACTTTTCTGCGCCGCAGAAAAGTTTCAGCCTTGCTCACTCTACTATATACCCTCACTCAACCGAAGCTATCTCAGTCAATTTTGAAGATACAGCGTCGGCGATGTTATTTTTGGAATCAGGACGATCAACTACGTCGGGTCCACCACAAATCACATTATTTTACGAAAAAAAATTTTCTGCAAATTTTTTGAAATTTCGAAAAATTTGCAACCTGATATACCCTATATACCCTCACTCAACCGAAGCTATCACAGTCAGTTTTGAAGATACAGCGTCGGCGATGTCATTTTCGGAATCAGGAGGATCAACTACGTCGGGTCCACTAAAAATCACACCATTTTACGAGAAAAATTTTTGAAACTTTTCTGCGCCGCAGAAAAGTTTCAGCCTTGCTCACTCTACTATATACCCTCACTCAACCGAAGCTATCTCAGTCAATTTTGAAGATACAGCGTCGGCGATGTCATTTTTGGAATCAGGACGATCAACTACGTCGGGTCCACCACAAATCACATCATTTTACGAGAAAAAATTTTGAAACTTTTCTGCGCCGCAGAAAAGTTTCAGCCTTGCTCACTCTACTATATACCCTCACTCAACCGAAGCTATCTCAGTCAATTTTGAAGATACAGCGTCGACGATGTCATTTTTGGAATCAGGACGATGAACTACGTCGGGTCCACCACAAATCACATCATTTTACAAAAAAAAAAATTTTGAAACTTTTCTGCGCCGCAGAAAAGTTTCAGCCTTGCTCACTCTACTATATACCCTCACTCAACCGAAGCTATCTCAGTCAATTTTGAAGATACAGCGTCGGCGATGTCATTTTTGGAATCAGGACGATCAACTACGTCGGGTCCACCACAAATCACATCATTTTACGAAAAAAAATTTTGAAACTTTTCTGCGCCGCAGAAAAGTTTCAGCCTTGCTCACTCTACTATATACCCTCACTCAACCGAAGCTATCTCAGTCAATTTTGAAGATACAGCGTCGGCGATGTCATTTTTGGAATCAGGACGATGAACTACGTCGGGTCCACCACAAATCACATCATTTTACAAAAAAAAATTTTGAAACTTTTCTGCGCCGCAGAAAAGTTTCAGCCTTGCTCACTCTACTATATACCCTCACTCAACCGAAGCTATCACAGTCAATTTTGAAGATACAGCGTCGGCGATGTCATTTTTGGAATCAGGACGATGAACTACGTCGGGTCCACCACAAATCACATCATTTTACAAAAAAAAATTTTGAAACTTTTCTGCGCCGCAGAAAAGTTTCAGCCTTGCTCACTCTACTATATAACCTCACTCAACCGAAGCTATCTCAGTCAATTTTTAAGATACAGCGTCGGCGATGTTATTTTTGGAATCAGGACGATCAACTACGTCGGGTCCACCACAAATCACATCATTTTACGAGAAAAAATTTTGAAACTTTTCTGCGCCGCAGAAAAGTTTCAGCCTTGCTCACTCTACTATATACCCTCACTCAACCGAAGCTATCTCAGTCAATTTTGAAGATACAGCGTCGGCGATGTCATTTTTGGAATCAGGACGATGAACTACGTCGGGTCCACCACAAATCACATCATTTTACAAAAAAAAATTTTGAAACTTTTCTGCGCCGCAGAAAAGTTTCAGCCTTGCTCACTCTACTATATACCCTCACTCAACCGAAGCTATCTCAGTCAATTTTGAAGATACAGCGTCGGCGATGTCATTTTCGGAATCAGGAGGATCAACTACGTCGGGTCCACCACAAATCACATCATTTTACGAAAAAAAATTTTCTGCAAATTTTTTGAAATTTCAAAAAATTTGCAACCTGATATACCCTATATACCCTCACTCAACCGAAGCTATCACAGTCAGTTTTGAAGATACAGCGTCGGCGATATCATTTTCGGAATCTGCGCCGCAGAAAAGTTTCAGCCTTGCTCACTCTACTATATACCCTCACTCAACCGAAGCTATCACAGTCAGTTTTGAAGATACAGCGTCGGCGATGTCATTTTCGGAATCAGGACGATCAACTACGTCGGGTCCACCACAAATCACATCATTTTACAAAAAAAAATTTTGAAACTTTTCTGCGCCGCAGAAAAGTTTCAGCCTTGCTCACTCTACTATATACCCTCACTCAACCGAAGCTATCTCAGTCAATTTTGAAGATACAGCGTCGGCGATGTCATTTTTGGAATCAGGACGATCAACTACGTCGGGTCCACCACAAATCACATTATTTTACGAAAAAAAATTTTCTGCAAATTTTTTGAAATTTCAAAAAATTTGCAACCTGATATACCCTATATACCCTCACTCAACCGAAGCTATCACAGTCAGTTTTGAAGATACAGCGTCGGCGATGTCATTTTCGGAATCAGGACGATCAACTACGTCGGGTCCACCACAAATCACATCATTTTACGAGAAAAAATTTTGAAACTTTTCTGCGCCGCAGAAAAGTTTCAGCCTTGCTCACTCTACTATATACCCTCACTCAACCGAAGCTATCTCAGTCAATTTTGAAGATACAGCGTCGGCGATGTTATTTTTGGAATCAGGACGATCAACTACGTCGGGTCCACCACAAATCACATTATTTTACGAAAAAAAATTTTCTGCAAATTTTTTGAAATTTCAAAAAATTTGCAACCTGATATACCCTATATACCCTCACTCAACCGAAGCTATCACAGTCAGTTTTGAAGATACAGCGTCGGCGATGTCATTTTCGGAATCAGGAGGATCAACTACGTCGGGTCCACTAAAAATCACACCATTTTACGAGAAAAATTTTTGAAACTTTTCTGCGCCGCAGAAAAGTTTCAGCCTTGCTCACTCTACTATATACCCTCACTCAACCGAAGCTATCTCAGTCAATTTTGAAGATACAGCGTCGGCGATGTCATTTTTGGAATCAGGACGATCAACTACGTCGGGTCCACCACAAATCACATCATTTTACGAGAAAAAATTTTGAAACTTTTCTGCGCCGCAGAAAAGTTTCAGCCTTGCTCACTCTACTATATACCCTCACTCAACCGAAGCTATCTCAGTCAATTTTGAAGATACAGCGTCGACGATGTCATTTTTGGAATCAGGACGATGAACTACGTCGGGTCCACCACAAATCACATCATTTTACAAAAAAAAAAATTTTGAAACTTTTCTGCGCCGCAGAAAAGTTTCAGCCTTGCTCACTCTACTATATACCCTCACTCAACCGAAGCTATCTCAGTCAATTTTGAAGATACAGCGTCGGCGATGTCATTTTTGGAATCAGGACGATCAACTACGTCGGGTCCACCACAAATCACATCATTTTACGAAAAAAAATTTTGAAACTTTTCTGCGCCGCAGAAAAGTTTCAGCCTTGCTCACTCTACTATATACCCTCACTCAACCGAAGCTATCTCAGTCAATTTTGAAGATACAGCGTCGGCGATGTCATTTTTGGAATCAGGACGATGAACTACGTCGGGTCCACCACAAATCACATCATTTTACAAAAAAAAATTTTGAAACTTTTCTGCGCCGCAGAAAAGTTTCAGCCTTGCTCACTCTACTATATACCCTCACTCAACCGAAGCTATCTCAGTCAATTTTGAAGATACAGCGTCGGCGATGTCATTTTTGGAATCAGGACGATCAACTACGTCGGGTCCACCACAAATCACATCATTTTACGAAAAAAAATTTTGAAACTTTTCTGCGCCGCAGAAAAGTTTCAGCCTTGCTCACTCTACTATATACCCTCACTCAACCGAAGCTATCTCAGTCAATTTTGAAGATACAGCGTCGGCGATGTCATTTTTGGAATCAGGACGATGAACTACGTCGGGTCCACCACAAATCACATCATTTTACAAAAAAAAAATTTTGAAACTTTTCTGCGCCGCAGAAAAGTTTCAGCCTTGCTCACTCTACTATATACCCTCACTCAACCGAAGCTATCTCAGTCAATTTTGAAGATACAGCGTCGGCGATGTCATTTTTGGAATCAGGACGATCAACTACGTCGGGTCCACCACAAATCACATCATTTTACGAAAAAAAATTTTGAAACTTTTCTGCGCCGCAGAAAAGTTTCAGCCTTGCTCACTCTACTATATACCCTCACTCAACCGAAGCTATCTCAGTCAATTTTGAAGATACAGCGTCGGCGATGTCATTTTTGGAATCAGGACGATGAACTACGTCGGGTCCACCACAAATCACATCATTTTACAAAAAAAAATTTTGAAACTTTTCTGCGCCGCAGAAAAGTTTCAGCCTTGCTCACTCTACTATATAACCTCACTCAACCGAAGCTATCTCAGTCAATTTTTAAGATACAGCGTCGGCGATGTTATTTTTGGAATCAGGACGATCAACTACGTCGGGTCCACCACAAATCACATCATTTTACGAGAAAAAATTTTGAAACTTTTCTGCGCCGCAGAAAAGTTTCAGCCTTGCTCACTCTACTATATACCCTCACTCAACCGAAGCTATCTCAGTCAATTTTGAAGATACAGCGTCGGCGATGTCATTTTTGGAATCAGGACGATCAACTACGTCGGGTCCACCACAAATCACATCATTTTACGAAAAAAAATTTTGAAACTTTTCTGCGCCGCAGAAAAGTTTCAGCCTTGCTCACTCTACTATATACCCTCACTCAACCGAAGCTATCTCAGTCAATTTTGAAGATACAGCGTCGGCGATGTCATTTTTGGAATCAGGACGATGAACTACGTCGGGTCCACCACAAATCACATCATTTTACAAAAAAAAATTTTGAAACTTTTCTGCGCCGCAGAAAAGTTTCAGCCTTGCTCACTCTACTATATACCCTCACTCAACCGAAGCTATCACAGTCAATTTTGAAGATACAGCGTCGGCGATGTCATTTTTGGAATCAGGACGATGAACTACGTCGGGTCCACCACAAATCACATCATTTTACAAAAAAAAATTTTGAAACTTTTCTGCGCCGCAGAAAAGTTTCAGCCTTGCTCACTCTACTATATAACCTCACTCAACCGAAGCTATCTCAGTCAATTTTTAAGATACAGCGTCGGCGATGTTATTTTTGGAATCAGGACGATCAACTACGTCGGGTCCACCACAAATCACATCATTTTACGAGAAAAAATTTTGAAACTTTTCTGCGCCGCAGAAAAGTTTCAGCCTTGCTCACTCTACTATATACCCTCACTCAACCGAAGCTATCTCAGTCAATATTGAAGATACAGCGTCGGCGATGTCATTTTTGGAATCAGGAGGATCAACTACGTCGGGTCCACCACAAATCACATCATTTTACAAAAAAAAATTTTGAAACTTTTCTGCGCCGCAGAAAAGTTTCAGCCTTGCTCACTCTACTATATAACCTCACTCAACCGAAGCTATCTCAGTCAATTTTTAAGATACTGCGTCGGCGATGTTATTTTTGGAATCAGGACGATCAACTACGTCGGGTCCACCACAAATCACATCATTTTACAAAAAAAAATTTTGAAACTTTTCTGCGCCGCAGAAAAGTTTCAGCCTTGCTCACTCTACTATATACCCTCACTCAACCGAAGCTATCACAGTCAGTTTTGAAGATACAGCGTCGGCGATGTCATTTTCGGAATCAGGAGGATCAACTACGTCGGGTCCACCACAAATCACATCATTTTACGAGAAAAAATTTTGAAACTTTTCTGCGCCGCAGAAAAGTTTCAGCCTTGCTCACTCTACTATATACCCTCACTCAACCGAAGCTATCTCAGTCAATTTTGAAGATACAGCGTCGGCGATGTTATTTTTGGAATCAGGACGATCAACTACGTCGGGTCCACCACAAATCACATCATTTTACGAGAAAAAATTTTGAAACTTTTCTGCGCCGCAGAAAAGTTTCAGCCTTGCTCACTCTACTATATACCCTCACTCAACCGAAGCTATCTCAGTCAATTTTGAAGATACAGCGTCGGCGATGTTATTTTTGGAATCAGGACGATCAACTACGTCGGGTCCACCACAAATCACATCATTTTACAAAAAAAAATTTTGAAACTTTTCTGCGCCGCAGAAAAGTTTCAGCCTTGCTCACTCTACTATATACCCTCACTCAACCGAAGCTATCTCAGTCAATTTTGAAGATACAGCGTCGGCGATGTCATTTTTGGAATCAGGACGATCAACAACGTCGGGTCCACCACAAATCACATCATTTTACGAGAAAAAATTTTGAAACTTTTCTGCGCCGCAGAAAAGTTTCAGCCTTGCTCACTCTACTATATACCCTCACTCAACCGAAGCTATCTCAGTCAATTTTGAAGATACAGCGTCGGCGATGTTATTTTTGGAATCAGGACGATGAACTACGTCGGGTCCACCACAAATCACATCATTTTACAAAAAAAAATTTTGAAACTTTTCTGCGCCGCAGAAAAGTTTCAGCCTTGCTCACTCTACTATATACCCTCACTCAACCGAAGCTATCTCAGTCAATTTTGAAGATACAGCGTCGGCGATGTCATTTTTGGAATCAGGACGATCAACAACGTCGGGTCCACCACAAATCACATCATTTTACAAAAAAAAATTTTGAAACTTTTCTGCGCCGCAGAAAAGTTTCAGCCTTGCTCACTCTACTATATACCCTCACTCAACCGAAGCTATCTCAGTCAATTTTGAAGATACAGCGTCGGCGATGTTATTTTTGGAATCAGGACGATGAACTACGTCGGGTCCACCACAAATCACATCATTTTACAAAAAAAAATTTTGAAACTTTTCTGCGCCGCAGAAAAGTTTCAGCCTTGCTCACTCTACTATATAACCTCACTCAACCGAAGCTATCTCAGTCAATTTTTAAGATACAGCGTCGGCGATGTTATTTTTGGAATCAGGACGATCAACTACGTCGGGTCCACCACAAATCACATTATTTTACGAAAAAAAATTTTCTGCAAATTTTTTGAAATTTCAAAAAATTTGCAACCTGATATACCCTATATACCCTCACTCAACCGAAGCTATCACAGTCAATTTTGAAGATACAGCGTCGGCGATGTCATTTTTGGAATCAGGACGATGAACTACGTCGGGTCCACCACAAATCACATCATTTTACAAAAAAAAATTTTGAAACTTTTCTGCGCCGCAGAAAAGTTTCAGCCTCGCTCACTCTACTATATACCCTCACTCAACCAAAGCTATCACAGTCAGTTTTGAAGATACAGCGTCGGCGATGTCATTTTCGGAATCAGGAGGATCAACTACGTCGGGTCCACCACAAATCACATCATTTTACAAAAAAAAATTTTGAAACTTTTCTGCGCCGCAGAAAAGTTTCAGCCTTGCTCACTCTACTATATAACCTCACTCAACCGAAGCTATCTCAGTCAATTTTTAAGATACAGCGTCGGCGATGTTATTTTTGGAATCAGGACGATCAACTACGTCGGGTCCACCACAAATCACATCATTTTACGAGAAAAAATTTTGAAACTTTTCTGCGCCGCAGAAAAGTTTCAGCCTTGCTCACTCTACTATATACCCTCACTCAACCGAAGCTATCTCAGTCAATTTTGAAGATACAGCGTCGGCGATGTCATTTTCGGAATCAGGAGGATCAACTACGTCGGGTCCACCACAAATCACATCATTTTACGAAAAAATATTTTCTGCAAGTTTTTGGGAACTCCTGAAAACTTGCAGTCTGATATACCCTATATACCCTCACTCAACCAAAGCTATCACAGACAGTTTTGAAGATACAGCGTCGGCGATGTCATTTTCGGAATCAGGAGGATCAACTACGTCGGGTCCACCACAAATCACATCATTTTACAAAAAAAAATTTTGAAACTTTTCTGCGCCGCAGAAAAGTTTCAGCCTTGCTCACTCTACTATATAACCTCACTCAACCGAATCTATCTCAGTCAATTTTTAAGATACAGCGTCGGCGATGTTATTTTTGGAATCAGGACGATCAACTACGTCGGGTCCACCACAAATCACATCATTTTACGAGAAAAAATTTTGAAACTTTTCTGCGCCGCAGAAAAGTTTCAGCCTTGCTCACTCTACTATATACCCTCACTCAACCGAAGCTATCTCAGTCAATTTTTAAGATACAGCGTCGGCGATGTCATTTTCGGAATCAGGACGATCAACTACGTCGGGTCCACCACAAATCACATCATTTTACGAGAAAAAATTTTGAAACTTTTCTGCGCCGCAGAAAAGTTTCAGCCTTGCTCACTCTACTATATACCCTCACTCAACCGAACCTATCTCAGTCAATTTTGAAGATACAGCGTCGGCGATGTTATTTTTGGAATCAGGACGATCAACTACGTCGGGTCCACCACAAATCACATCATTTTACGAAAAAAAATTTTCTGCAAATTTTTTGAAATTTCAAAAAATTTGCAACCTGATATACCCTATATACCCTCACTCAACCGAAGCTATCACAGTCAGTTTTAAAGATACAGCGTCGGCGATGTCATTTTTGGAATCAGGACGATGAACTACGTCGGGTCCACCACAAATCACATCATTTTACAAAAAAAAATTTTGAAACTTTTCTGCGCCGCAGAAAAGTTTCAGCCTTGCTCACTCTACTATATACCCTCACTCAACCGAAGCTATCTCAGTCAATTTTGAAGATACAGCGTCGGCGATGTCATTTTCGGAATCAGGAGGATCAACTACGTCGGGTCCACCACAAATCACATCATTTTACGAAAAAATATTTTCTGCAAGTTTTTGGGAACTCCTGAAAACTTGCAGTCTGATATACCCTATATACCCTCACTCAACCAAAGCTATCACAGTCAGTTTTGCAGAAACAGCGTCGGCGATGTCATTTTCGGAATCAGGAGGATCAACTACGTCGGGTCCACTAAAAATCACATCATTTTACGAGAAAAATTTTTGAAACTTTTCTGCGCCGCAGAAAAGTTTCAGCCTTGCTCACTCTACTATATACCCTCACTCAACCGAACCTATCTCAGTCAATTTTGAAGATACAGCGTCGGCGATGTTATTTTTGGAATCAGGACGATCAACTACGTCGGGTCCACCACAAATCACATCATTTTACGAAAAAAAATTTTCTGCAAATTTTTTGAAATTTCAAAAAATTTGCAACCTGATATACCCTATATACCCTCACTCAACCGAAGCTATCACAGTCAGTTTTAAAGATACAGCGTCGGCGATGTCATTTTCGGAATCAGGAGGATCAACTACGTCGGGTCCACTAAAAATCACACCATTTTACGAGAAAAATTTTTGAAACTTTTCTGCGCCGCAGAAAAGTTTCAGCCTTGCTCACTCTACTATATACCCTCACTCAACCGAAGCTATCTCAGTCAATTTTGAAGATACAGCGTCGGCGATGTCATTTTTGGAATCAGGACGATGAACTACGTCGGGTCCACCACAAATCACATCATTTTACAAAAAAAAATTTTGAAACTTTTCTGCGCCGCAGAAAAGTTTCAGCCTCGCTCACTCTACTATATACCCTCACTCAACCAAAGCTATCACAGTCAGTTTTGAAGATACAGCGTCGGCGATGTCATTTTCGGAATCAGGAGGATCAACTACGTCGGGTCCACCACAAATCACATCATTTTACAAAAAAAAATTTTGAAACTTTTCTGCGCCGCAGAAAAGTTTCAGCCTTGCTCACTCTACTATATAACCTCACTCAACCGAAGCTATCTCAGTCAATTTTTAAGATACAGCGTCGGCGATGTTATTTTTGGAATCAGGACGATCAACTACGTCGGGTCCACCACAAATCACATCATTTTACGAGAAAAAATTTTGAAACTTTTCTGCGCCGCAGAAAAGTTTCAGCCTTGCTCACTCTACTATATACCCTCACTCAACCGAAGCTATCTCAGTCAATTTTCAAGATACAGCGTCGGCGATGTCATTTTCGGAATCAGGACGATCAACTACGTCGGGTCCACCACAAATCACATCATTTTACGAGAAAAAATTTTGAAACTTTTCTGCGCCGCAGAAAAGTTTCAGCCTTGCTCACTCTACTATATACCCTCACTCAACCGAAGCTATCTCAGTCAATTTTGAAGATACAGCGTCGGCGATGTTATTTTTGGAATCAGGACGATCAACTACGTCGGGTCCACCACAAATCACATCATTTTACGAGAAAAAATTTTCTGCAAATTTTTTGAAATTTCAAAAAATTTGCAACCTGATATACCCTATATACCCTCACTCAACCGAAGCTATCACAGTCAGTTTTGAAGATACAGCGTCGGCGATGTCATTTTCGGAATCAGGAGGATCAACTACGTCGGGTCCACCACAAATCACATTATTTTACGAAAAAAAATTTTCTGCAAATTTTTTGAAATTTCAAAAAATTTGCAACCTGATATACCCTATATACCCTCACTCAACCGAAGCTATCACAGTCAGTTTTGAAGATACAGCGTCGGCGATGTCATTTTCGGAATCAGAAGGATCAACTACGTCGGGTCCACTAAAAATCACACCATTTTACGAGAAAAATTTTTGAAACTTTTCTGCGCCGCAGAAAAGTTTCAGCCTTGCTCACTCTACTATATACCCTCACTCAACCGAACCTATCTCAGTCAATTTTGAAGATACAGCGTCGGCGATGTCATTTTCGGAATCAGGAGGATCAACTACGTCGGGTCCACCACACACCACATCATTTTACGAAAAAAAATTTTGAAACTTTTCTGCGCCGCAGAAAAGTTTCAGCCTTGCTCACTCTACTATATACCCTCACTCAACCGAACCTATCTCAGTCAATTTTGAAGATACAGCGTCGGCAATGTCATTTTTGGAATCAGGACGATGAACTACGTCGGGTCCACCACACACCACATCATTTTACGAAAAAAAATTTTGAAACTTTTCTGCGCCGCAGAAAAGTTTCAGCCTTGCTCACTCTACTATATACCCTCACTCAACCGAAGCTATCTCATTCAATTTTTAAGATACAGCGTCGGCGATGTTATTTTTGGAATCAGGAGGATCAACTACGTCGGGTCCACCACAAATCACATCATTTTACAAAAAAAAATTTTGAAACTTTTCTGCGCCGCAGAAAAGTTTCAGCCTTGCTCACTCTACTATATACCCTCACTCAACCGAAGCTATCTCAGTCAATTTTTAAGATACAGCGTCGGCGATGTTATTTTTGGAATCAGGACGATCAACTACGTCGGGTCCACCACAAATCACATCATTTTACGAGAAAAAATTTTGAAACTTTTCTGCGCCGCAGAAAAGTTTCAGCCTTGCTCACTCTACTATATACCCTCACTCGACCGAAGCTATCTCAGTCAATTTTTAAGATACAGCGTCGGCGATGTCATTTTCGGAATCAGGACGATCAACTACGTCGGGTCCACCACAAATCACATCATTTTACAAAAAAAAATTTTGAAACTTTTCTGCGCCGCAGAAAAGTTTCAGCCTTGCTCACTCTACTATATACCCTCACTCAACCAAAGCTATCACAGTCAGTTTTGAAGATACAGCGTCGGCGATGTCATTTTCGGAATCAGGAGGATCAACTACGTCGGGTCCACCACAAATCACATTATTTTACGAAAAAAAATTTTCTGCAAATTTTTTGAAATTTCAAAAAATTTGCAACCTGATATACCCTATATACCCTCACTCAACCGAAGCTATCACAGTCAGTTTTGAAGATACAGCGTCGGCGATGTCATTTTCGGAATCAGGAGGATCAACTACGTCGGGTCCACCACAAATCACATTATTTTACGAAAAAAAATTTTCTGCAAATTTTTTGAAATTTCAAAAAATTTGCAACCTGATATACCCTATATACCCTCACTCAACCGAAGCTATCACAGTCAATTTTGAAGATACAGCGTCGGCGATGTCATTTTTGGAATCAGGACGATGAACTACGTCGGGGCCACCACAAATCACATCATTTTACGAGAAAAAATTTTGAAACTTTTCTGCGCCGCAGAAAAGTTTCAGCCTTGCTCACTCTACTATATACCCTCACTCAACCGAAGCTATCTCAGTCAATTTTTAAGATACAGCGTCGGCGATGTTATTTTTGGAATCAGGACGATCAACTACGTCGGGTCCACCACAAATCACATCATTTTACGAGAAAAAATTTTGAAACTTTTCTGCGCCGCAGAAAAGTTTCAGCCTTGCTCACTCTACTATATACCCTCACTCAACCGAAGCTATCTCAGTCAATTTTGAAGATACAGCGTCGGCGATGTTATTTTTGGATTCAGGACGATCAACTACGTCGGGTCCACCACAAATCACATCATTTTACGAGAAAAAATTTTCTGCAAATTTTTTGAAATTTCAAAAAATTTGCAACCTGATATACCCTATATACCCTCACTCAACCGAAGCTATCACAGTCAGTTTTGAAGATACAGCGTCGGCGATGTCATTTTCGGAATCAGGAGGATCAACTACGTCGGGTCCACCACAAATCACATTATTTTACGAAAAAAAATTTTCTGCAAATTTTTTGAAATTTCAAAAAATTTGCAACCTGATATACCCTATATACCCTCACTCAACCGAAGCTATCAAAGTCAATTTTGAAGATACAGCGTCGGCGATGTCATTTTTGGAATCAGGACGATGAACTACGTCGGGTCCACCACAAATCACATCATTTTACAAAAAAAAATTTTGAAACTTTTCTGCGCCGCAGAAAAGTTTCAGCCTTGCTCACTCTACTATATACCCTCACTCAACCAAAGCTATCACAGTCAGTTTTGAAGATACAGCGTCGGCGATGTCATTTTCGGAATCAGGAGGATCAACTACGTCGGGTCCACCACAAATCACATCATTTTACAAAAAAAAATTTTGAAACTTTTCTGCGCCGCAGAAAAGTTTCAGCCTTGCTCACTCTACTATATACCCTCACTCAACCGAAGCTATCTCAGTCAATTTTGAAGATACAGCGTCGGCGATGTTATTTTTGGAATCAGGACGATCAACTACGTCGGGTCCACCACAAATCACATCATTTTACGAGAAAAAATTTTCTGCAAATTTTTTGAAATTTCAAAAAATTTGCAACCTGATATACCCTATATACCCTCACTCAACCGAAGCTATCACAGTCAGTTTTGAAGATACAGCGTCGGCGATGTCATTTTCGGAATCAGGAGGATCAACTACGTCGGGTCCACCACAAATCACATCATTTTACGAGAAAAAATTTTGAAACTTTTCTGCGCCGCAGAAAAGTTTCAGCCTTGCTCACTCTACTATATACCCTCACTCAACCGAACCTATCTCAGTCAATTTTGAAGATACAGCGTCGGCGATGTTATTTTTGGAATCAGGACGATCAACTACGTCGGGTCCACCACAAATCACATCACTTTACCAGAAAAAATTTTGAAACTTTTCTGCGCCGCAGAAAAGTTTTAGCCTTGCTCACTCTACTATATACCCTCACTCAACCGAAGCTATCTCAGTCAATTTTGAAGATACAGCGTCGGCGATGTCATTTTTGGAATCAGGACGATGAACTACGTCGGGTCCACCACAAATCACATCATTTTACAAAAAAAAATTTTGAAACTTTTCTGCGCCGCAGAAAAGTTTCAGCCTTGCTCACTCTACTATATACCCTCACTCAACCGAAGCTATCTCAGTCAATTTTTAAGATACAGCGTCGGCGATGTTATTTTTGGAATCAGGACGATCAACTACGTCGGGTCCACCACAAATCACATCATTTTACAAAAAAAAATTTTGAAACTTTTCTGCGCCGCAGAAAAGTTTCAGCCTTGCTCACTCTACTATATACCCTCACTCAACCGAAGCTATCTCAGTCAATTTTGAAGATACAGCGTCGGCGATGTTATTTTTGGAATCAGGACGATCAACTACGTCGGGTCCACCACAAATCACATCATTTTACGAGAAAAAATTTTGAAACTTTTCTGCGCCGCAGAAAAGTTTCAGCCTTGCTCACTCTACTATATACCCTCACTCAACCGAAGCTATCTCAGTCAATTTTCAAGATACAGCGTCGGCGATGTCATTTTCGGAATCAGGACGATCAACTACGTCGGGTCCACCACAAATCACATCATTTTACGAGAAAAAATTTTGAAACTTTTCTGCGCCGCAGAAAAGTTTCAGCCTTGCTCACTCTACTATATACCCTCACTCAACCGAAGCTATCTCAGTCAATTTTGAAGATACAGCGTCGGCGATGTTATTTTTGGAATCAGGACGATCAACTACGTCGGGTCCACCACAAATCACATCATTTTACGAAAAAAAATTTTCTGCAAATTTTTTGAAATTTCAAAAAATTTGCAACCTGATATACCCTATATACCCTCACTCAACCGAACCTATCTCAGTCAATTTTGAAGATACAGCGTCGGCGATGTTATTTTTGGAATCAGGACGATCAACTACGTCGGGTCCACCACAAATCACATCATTTTACGAAAAAAAATTTTCTGCAAATTTTTTGAAATTTCAAAAAATTTGCAACCTGATATACCCTATATATATATAAATTTCAAAAAAACTGCAAAAATATTTTTTTCGTAAAATGATGTGATTTGCGGTGCGGGGTACGTATTTTGTCCTCCTGATTCCAAAAATGACATCGCCGACGCTCTATCTTCAAAACTGAGTGAGATAGCATCGGATGAGTGAGGGTATATAGGCTATATCAAACTGCAAGTTTTCAGGAGTTCCCAAAAACTTGCAGAAATTTTTTTTTCGTAAAATGATGTGATTTGCCGTGCGGGGTACGTATTTTGTCCTCCTGATTCCAAAAATGACATCGCCGACGCTGTATCTTCAAAATTGAGTGAGATAGCATCGGATGAGTGAGGGTATATAGGCTATATCAGACTGCAAGTTTTCAGGAGTTCCCAAAAACTTGCAGAAATTTTTTTTTCGTAAAATGATGTGATTTGCCGTGCGGGGTACGTATTTTGTCCTCCTGATTCCAAAAATGACATCGCCGACGCTCTATCTTCAAAACTGAGTGAGATAGCATCGGATGAGTGAGGGTATATAGGCTATATCAGACTGCAAGTTTTCAGGAGTTCCCAAAAACTTGCAGAATTTTTTTTTTGTAAAATGATGTGATTTGCCGTGCGGGGTACGTATTTTGTCCTCCTGATTCCAAAAATGACATCGCCGACGCTGTATCTTCAAAATTGAGTGAGATAGCATAGGATGAGTGAGGGTATATAGGCTATATCAGACTGCAAGTTTTCAGGAGTTCCCAAAAACTTGCAGAATTTTTTTTTTGTAAAATGATGTGATTTGCCGTGCGGGGTACGTATTTTGTCCTCCTGATTCCAAAAATGACATCGCCGACGCTGTATCTTCAAAATTGAGTGAGATAGCATAGGATGAGTGAGGGTATATAGGCTATATTAGACTGCAAATTTTTTGAAATTTCAAAAAAATTGCAAAAATATTTTTTTCGTAAAATGATGTGATTTTCGGTGCGGGGTACGTATTTTGTCCTCCTGATTCCAAAAATGACATCGCCGACGCTCTATCTTCAAAACTGAGTGAGATAGCATCGGATGAGTGAGGGTATATAGGCTATATCAAACTGCAAGTTTTCAGGAGTTCCCAAAAACTTGCAGAAATTTTTTTTTCGTAAAATGATGTGATTTGCCGTGCGGGGTACGTATTTTGTCCTCCTGATTCCAAAAATGACATCGCCGACGCTGTATCTTCAAAATTGAGTGAGATAGCATCGGATGAGTGAGGGTATATAGGCTATATCAGACTGCAAGTTTTCAGGAGTTCCCAAAAACTTGCAGAAATTTTTTTTTCGTAAAATGATGTGATTTGCCGTGCGGGGTACGTATTTTGTCCTCCTGATTCCAAAAATGACATCGCCGACGCTGTATCTTCAAAATTGAGTGAGATAGCATCGGATGAGTGAGGGTATATAGGCTATATCAGATTGCAAATTTTTTGAAATTTCAAAAAATTTGCAAAAATATTTTTTTCGTAAAATGATGTGATTTGCGGTGCGGGGTACGTATTTTGTCCTCCTGATTCCAAAAATGACATCGCCGACGCTCTATCTTCAAAACTGAGTGAGATAGCATCGGATGAGTGAGGGTATATAGGCTATATCAGACTGCAAGTTTTCAGGAGTTCCCAAAAACTTGCAGAATTTTTTTTTCGTAAAATGATGTGATTTGCCGTGCGGGGTACGTATTTTGTCCTCCTGATTCCAAAAATGACATCGCCGACGCTGTATCTTCAAAATTGAGTGAGATAGCATAGGATGAGTGAGGGTATATAGGCTATATCAGACTGCAAGTTTTCAGGAGTTCCCAAAAACTTGCAGAATTTTTTTTTCGTAAAATGATGTGATTTGCGGTGCGGGGTACGTATTTTGTCCTCCTGATTCCAAAAATGACATCGCCGACGCTGTATCTTCAAAATTGAGTGAGATAGCATCGGATGAGTGAGGGTATATAGGCTATATTAGACTGCAAGTTTTCAGGAGTTCCCAAAAACTTGCAGAATTTTTTTTTCGTAAAATGATGTGATTTGCCGTGCGGGGTACGTATTTTGTCCTCCTGATTCCAAAAATGACATCGCCGACGCTCTATCTTCAAAATTGAGTGAGATAGCATCGGATGAGTGAGGGTATATAGGCTATATCAGATTGCAAATTTTTTGAAATTTCAAAAAATTTGCAAAAACATTTTTTTCGTAAAATGATGTGATTTGCGGTGCGGGGTACGTATTTTGTCCTCCTGATTCCAAAAATGACATCGCCGACGCTCTATCTTCAAAACTGAGTGAGATAGCATCGGATGAGTGAGGGTATATAGGCTATATCAGACTGCAAGTTTTCAGGAGTTCCCAAAAACTTGCAAAAATTTTTTTTTCGTAAAATGATGTGATTTGCGGTGCGGGGTACGTATTTTGTCCTCCTGATTCCAAAAATGACATCGCCGACGCTCTATCTTCAAAATTGAGTGAGATAGCATCAGATGAGTGAGGGTATATAGGCTATATCAGACTGCAAGTTTTCAGGAGTTCCCAAAAACTTGCAGAAATTTTTTTTTCGTAAAATGATGTGATTTGTCGTGCGGGGTACGTATTTTGTCCTCCTGATTCCAAAAATGACATCGCCGACGCTCTATCTTCAAAACTGAGTGAGATAGCATCGGATGAGTGAGGGTATATAGGCTATATCAGACTGCAAGTTTTCAGGAGTTCCCAAAAACTTGCAAAAATTTTTTTTTCGTAAAATGATGTGATTTGCGGTGCGGGGTACGTATTTTGTCCTCCTGATTCCAAAAATGACATCGCCGACGCTCTATCTTCAAAATTGAGTGAGATAGCATCGGATGAGTGAGGGTATATAGGCTATATCAGATTGCAAATTTTTTGAAATTTCAAAAAATTTGCAAAAACATTTTTTTTGTAAAATGATGTGATTTGCCGTGCGGGGTACGTATTTTGTCCTCCTGATTCCAAAAATGACATCGCCGACGCTGTATCTTCAAAATTGAGTGAGATAGCATAGGATGAGTGAGGGTATATAGGCTATATCAGACTGCAAGTTTTCAGGAGTTCCCAAAAACTTGCAGAATTTTTTTTTTGTAAAATGATGTGATTTGCCGTGCGGGGTACGTATTTTGTCCTCCTGATTCCAAAAATGACATCGCCGACGCTGTATCTTCAAAATTGAGTGAGATAGCATAGGATGAGTGAGGGTATATAGGCTATATTAGACTGCAAATTTTTTGAAATTTCAAAAATATTGCAAAAATATTTTTTTCGTAAAATGATGTGATTTGCGGTGCGGGGTACGTATTTTGTCCTCCTGATTCCAAAAATGACATCGCCGACGCTCTATCTTCAAAACTGAGTGAGATAGCATCGGATGAGTGAGGGTATATAGGCTATATCAGACTGCAAGTTTTCAGGAGTTCCCAAAAACTTGCAGAAATTTTTTTTTCGTAAAATGATGTGATTTGCCGTGCGGGGTACGTATTTTGTCCTCCTGATTCCAAAAATGACATCGCCGACGCTCTATCTTCAAAACTGAGTGAGATAGCATCGGATGAGTGAGGGTATATAGGCTATATCAGACTGCAAGTTTTCAGGAGTTCCCAAAAACTTGCAGAATTTTTTTTTCGTAAAATGATGTGATTTGCGGTGCGGGGTACGTATTTTGTCCTCCTGATTCCAAAAATGACATCGCCGACGCTGTATCTTCAAAATTGAGTGAGATAGCATCGGATGAGTGAGGGTATATAGGCTATATTAGACTGCAAGTTTTCAGGAGTTCCCAAAAACTTGCAGAATTTTTTTTTCGTAAAATGATGTGATTTGCCGTGCGGGGTACGTATTTTGTCCTCCTGATTCCAAAAATGACATCGCCGACGCTCTATCTTCAAAACTGAGTGAGATAGCATCGGATGAGTGAGGGTATATAGGCTATATCAGACTGCAAGTTTTCAGGAGTTCCCAAAAACTTGCAAAAAATTTTTTTTCGTAAAATGATGTGATTTGCGGTGCGGGGTACGTATTTTGTCCTCCTGATTCCAAAAATGACATCGCCGACGCTCTATCTTCAAAACTGAGTGAGATAGCATCGGATGAGTGAGGGTATATAGGCTATATCAGACTGCAAGTTTTCAGGAGTTCCCAAAAACTTGCAGAAATTTTTTTTTCGTAAAATGATGTGATTTGCCGTGCGGGGTACGTATTTTGTCCTCCTGATTCCAAAAATGACATCGCCGACGCTGTATCTTCAAAATTGAGTGAGATAGCATCGGATGAGTGAGGGTATATAGGCTATATCAGATTGCAAATTTTTTGAAATTTCAAAAAATTTGCAAAAATATTTTTTTCGTAAAATGATGTGATTTGCGGTGCGGGGTACGTATTTTGTCCTCCTGATTCCAAAAATGACATCGCCGACGCTCTATCTTCAAAATTGAGTGAGATAGCATCAGATGAGTGAGGGTATATAGGCTATATCAGACTGCAAGTTTTCAGGAGTTCCCAAAAACTTGCAGAAATTTTTTTTTCGTAAAATGATGTGATTTGCCGTGCGGGGTACGTATTTTGTCCTCCTGATTCCAAAAATGACATCGCCGACGCTGTATCTTCAAAATTGAGTGAGATAGCATCGGATGAGTGAGGGTATATAGGCTATATCAGACTGCAAATTTTTTGAAATTTCAAAAAATTTGCAAAAATATTTTTTTCGTAAAATGATGTGATTTGCCGTGCGGGGTACGTATTTTGTCCTCCTGATTCCAAAAATGACATCGCAGACGCTCTATCTTCAAAACTGAGTGAGATAGCATCGGATGAGTGAGGGTATATAGGCTATATCAGACTGCAAATTTTTTGAAATTTCAAAAAATTTGCAAAAATATTTTTTTCGTAAAATGATGTGATTTGCGGTGCGGGGTACGTATTTTGTCCTCCTGATTCCAAAAATGACATCGCCGACGCTCTATCTTCAAAATTGAGTGAGATAGCATCAGATGAGTGAGGGTATATAGGCTATATCAGACTGCAAGTTTTCAGGAGTTCCCAAAAACTTGCAGAAATTTTTTTTTCGTAAAATGATGTGATTTGCCGTGCGGGGTACGTATTTTGTCCTCCTGATTCCAAAAATGACATCGCCGACGCTGTATCTTCAAAATTGAGTGAGATAGCATCGGATGAGTGAGGGTATATAGGCTATATCAGACTGCAAATTTTTTGAAATTTCAAAAAATTTGCAAAAATATTTTTTTCGTGAAATGATGTGATTTGCCGTGCGGGGTACGTATTTTGTCCTCCTGATTCCAAAAATGACATCGCCGACGCTGTATCTTCAAAATTGAGTGAGATAGCATCGGATGAGTGAGGGTATATAGGCTATATCAGATTGCAAATTTTTTGAAATTTCAAAAAATTTGCAAAAATATTTTTTTCGTAAAATGATGTGATTTGCGGTGCGGGGTACGTATTTTGTCCTCCTGATTCCAAAAATGACATCGCCGACGCTCTATCTTCAAAATTGAGTGAGATAGCATCAGATGAGTGAGGGTATATAGGCTATATCAGACTGCAAGTTTTCAGGAGTTCCCAAAAACTTGCAGAAATTTTTTTTTCGTAAAATGATGTGATTTGCCGTGCGGGGTACGTATTTTGTCCTCCTGATTCCAAAAATGACATCGCCGACGCTGTATCTTCAAAATTGAGTGAGATAGCATCGGATGAGTGAGGGTATATAGGCTATATCAGACTGCAAATTTTTTGAAATTTCAAAAAATTTGCAAAAATATTTTTTTCGTAAAATGATGTGATTTGCCGTGCGGGGTACGTATTTTGTCCTCCTGATTCCAAAAATGACATCGCAGACGCTCTATCTTCAAAACTGAGTGAGATAGCATCGGATGAGTGAGGGTATATAGGCTATATCAGACTGCAAATTTTTTGAAATTTCAAAAAATTTGCAAAAATATTTTTTTCGTAAAATGATGTGATTTGCGGTGCGGGGTACGTATTTTGTCCTCCTGATTCCAAAAATGACATCGCCGACGCTGTATCTTCAAAATTGAGTGAGATAGCATCGGATGAGTGAGGGTATATAGGCTATATCAGACTGCAAATTTTTTGAAATTTCAAAAAATTTGCGAAAATATTTTTTTCGTAAAATGATGTGATTTGCCGTGCGGGGTACGCATTTTGTCCTCCTGATTCCAAAAATGACATCGCCGACGCTGTATCTTCAAAATTGAGTGAGATAGCATCGGATGAGTGAGGGTATATAGGCTATATCAGACTGCAAGTTTTCAGGAGTTCCCAAAAACTTGCAGAAATTTTTTTTTCGTAAAATGATGTGATTTGCCGTGCGGGGTACGTATTTTGTCCTCCTGATTCCAAAAATGACATCGCCGACGCTGTATCTTCAAAATTGAGTGAGATAGCATCGGATGAGTGAGGGTATATAGGCTATATCAGATTGCAAATTTTTTGAAATTTCAAAAAATTTGCAAAAACATTTTTTTCGTAAAATGATGTGATTTGCGGTGCGGGGTACGTATTTTGTCCTCCTGATTCCAAAAATGACATCGCCGACGCTCTATCTTCAAAACTGAGTGAGATAGCATCGGATGAGTGAGGGTATATAGGCTATATCAGACTGCAAGTTTTCAGGAGTTCCCAAAAACTTGCAAAAATTTTTTTTTCGTAAAATGATGTGATTTGCGGTGCGGGGTACGTATTTTGTCCTCCTGATTCCAAAAATGACATCGCCGACGCTCTATCTTCAAAACTGAGTGAGATAGCATCGGATGAGTGAGGGTATATAGGCTATATCAGACTGCAAGTTTTCAGGAGTTCCCAAAAACTTGCAGAAATTTTTTTTTTCGTAAAATGATGTGATTTGCCGTGCGGGGTACGTATTTTGTCCTCCTGATTCCAAAAATGACATCGCCGACGCTGTATCTTCAAAATTGAGTGAGATAGCATCGGATGAGTGAGGGTATATAGGCTATATCAGATTGCAAATTTTTTGAAATTTCAAAAAATTTGCAAAAATATTTTTTTCGTAAAATGATGTGATTTGCGGTGCGGGGGTACGTATTTTGTCCTCCTGATTCCAAAAATGACATCGCCGACGCTCTATCTTCAAAATTGAGTGAGATAGCATCAGATGAGTGAGGGTATATAGGCTATATCAGACTGCAAGTTTTCAGGAGTTCCCAAAAACTTGCAGAAATTTTTTTTTCGTAAAATGATGTGATTTGCCGTGCGGGGTACGTATTTTGTCCTCCTGATTCCAAAAATGACATCGCCGACGCTGTATCTTCAAAATTGAGTGAGATAGCATCGGATGAGTGAGGGTATATAGGCTATATCAGACTGCAAATTTTTTGAAATTTCAAAAAATTTGCAAAAATATTTTTTTCGTAAAATGATGTGATTTGCCGTGCGGGGTACGTATTTTGTCCTCCTGATTCCAAAAATGACATCGCAGACGCTCTATCTTCAAAACTGAGTGAGATAGCATCGGATGAGTGAGGGTATATAGGCTATATCAGATTGCAAATTTTTTGAAATTTCAAAAAATTTGCAAAAACATTTTTTTCGTAAAATGATGTGATTTGCGGTGCGGGGTACGTATTTTGTCCTCCTGATTCCAAAAATGACATCGCCGACGCTCTATCTTCAAAACTGAGTGAGATAGCATCGGATGAGTGAGGGTATATAGGCTATATCAGACTGCAAGTTTTCAGGAGTTCCCAAAAACTTGCAAAAATTTTTTTTTCGTAAAATGATGTGATTTGCGGTGCGGGGTACGTATTTTGTCCTCCTGATTCCAAAAATGACATCGCCGACGCTCTATCTTCAAAACTGAGTGAGATAGCATCGGATGAGTGAGGGTATATAGGCTATATCAGACTGCAAGTTTTCAGGAGTTCCCAAAAACTTGCAGAAATTTTTTTTTCGTAAAATGATGTGATTTGCCGTGCGGGGTACGTATTTTGTCCTCCTGATTCCAAAAATGACATCGCCGACGCTGTATCTTCAAAATTGAGTGAGATAGCATCGGATGAGTGAGGGTATATAGGCTATATCAGATTGCAAATTTTTTGAAATTTCAAAAAATTTGCAAAAATATTTTTTTCGTAAAATGATGTGATTTGCGGTGCGGGGGTACGTATTTTGTCCTCCTGATTCCAAAAATGACATCGCCGACGCTCTATCTTCAAAATTGAGTGAGATAGCATCAGATGAGTGAGGGTATATAGGCTATATCAGACTGCAAGTTTTCAGGAGTTCCCAAAAACTTGCAGAAATTTTTTTTTCGTAAAATGATGTGATTTGCCGTGCGGGGTACGTATTTTGTCCTCCTGATTCCAAAAATGACATCGCCGACGCTGTATCTTCAAAATTGAGTGAGATAGCATCGGATGAGTGAGGGTATATAGGCTATATCAGACTGCAAATTTTTTGAAATTTCAAAAAATTTGCAAAAATATTTTTTTCGTAAAATGATGTGATTTGCCGTGCGGGGTACGTATTTTGTCCTCCTGATTCCAAAAATGACATCGCAGACGCTCTATCTTCAAAACTGAGTGAGATAGCATCGGATGAGTGAGGGTATATAGGCTATATCAGACTGCAAGTTTTCAGGAGTTCCCAAAAACTTGCAGAAATTTTTTTTTCGTAAAATGATGTGATTTGCGGTGCGGGGTACGTATTTTGTCCTCCTGATTCCAAAAATGACATCGCCGACGCTCTATCTTCAAAACTGAGTGAGATAGCATCGGATGAGTGAGGGTATATAGGCTATATCAGACTGCAAGTTTTCAGGAGTTCCCAAAAACTTGCAGAAATTTTTTTTTCGTAAAATGATGTGATTTGCCGTGCGGGGTACGTATTTTGTCCTCCTGATTCCAAAGCAAGTTTTTGGGAACTCCTGAAAACTTGCAGTCTGATATAGCCTATATACCCTCACTCATCCGATGCTATCTCACTCAGTTTTGAAGATAGAGCGTCGGCGATGTCATTTTTGGAATCAGGAGGACAAAATACGTACCCCGCACCGCAAATCACATCATTTTACGAAAAAAACATTTTTGCAATTTTTTTGAAATTTCAAAAAATTTGCAGTCTGATATAGCATATATACCCTCACTCATCCTATGCTATCTCACTCAATTTTGAAGATACAGCGTCGGCGATGTCATTTTTGGAATCAGGAGGACAAAATACGTACCCCGCACGGCAAATCACATCATTTTACGAAAAAAAAATTTCTGCAAGTTTTTGGGAACACCTGAAAACTTGCAGTCTGATATAGCCTATATACCCTCACTCATCCGATGCTATCTCACTCAGTTTTGAAGATAGAGCGTCGGCGATGTCATTTTTGGAATCAGGAGGACAAAATACGTACCCCGCACCGCAAATCACATCATTTTACGAAAAAAATATTTTTGCAAATTTTTTGAAATTTCAAAAAATTTGCAGTCTGATATAGCCTATATACCCTCACTCATCCGATGCTATCTCACTCAATTTTGAAGATAGAGCGTCGGCAATGTCATTTTTGGAATCAGGAGGACAAAATACGTACCCCGCACGGCAAATCACATCATTTTACGAAAAAAAAATTTCTGCAAGTTTTTGGGAACACCTGAAAACTTGCAGTCTGATATAGCCTATATACCCTCACTCATCCGATGCTATCTCACTCAGTTTTGAAGATAGAGCGTCGGCGATGTCATTTTTGGAATCAGGAGGACAAAATACGTACCCCGCACCGCAAATCACATCATTTTACGAAAAAAATATTTTTGCAAATTTTTTGAAATTTCAAAAAATTTGCAGTCTGATATAGCCTATATACCCTCACTCATCCGATGCTATCTCACTCAGTTTTGAAGATAGAGCGTCGGCGATGTCATTTTTGGAATCAGGAGGACAAAATACGTACCCCGCACCGCAAATCACATCATTTTACGAAAAAAATATTTTTGCAAATTTTTTGAAATTTCAAAAAATTTGCAGTCTGATATAGCCTATATACCCTCACTCATCCGATGCTATCTCACTCAGTTTTGAAGATAGAGCGTCGGCGATGTCATTTTTGGAATCAGGAGGACAAAATACGTACCCCGCACCGCAAATCACATCATTTTACGAAAAAAATATTTTTGCAATTTTTTTGAAATTTCAAAAAATTTGCAGTCTGATATAGCCTATATACCCTCACTCATCCGATGCTATCTCACTCAATTTTGAAGATAAAGCGTCGGCGATGTCATTTTTGGAATCAGGAGGACAAAATACGTACCCCGCACCGCAAATCACATCATTTTACGAAAAAAATATTTTTGCAAATTTTTTGAAATTTCAAAAAATTTGCAGTCTGATATAGCCTATATACCCTCACTCATCCGATGCTATCTCACTCAATTTTGAAGATAAAGCGTCGGCGATGTCATTTTTGGAATCAGGAGGACAAAATACGTACCCCGCACCGCAAATCACATCATTTTACGAAAAAAATATTTTTGCAAATTTTTTGAAATTTCAAAAAATTTGCAGTCTGATATAGCCTATATACCCTCACTCATCCGATGCTATCTCACTCAATTTTGAAGATAGAGCGTCGGCGATGTCATTTTTGGAATCAGGAGGACAAAATACGTACCCCGCACCGCAAATCACATCATTTTACGAAAAAAATATTTTTGCAATTTTTTTGAAATTTCAAAAAATTTGCAGTCTGATATAGCCTATATACCCTCACTCATCCGATGCTATCTCACTCAATTTTGAAGATAAAGCGTCGGCGATGTCATTTTTGGAATCAGGAGGACAAAATACGTACCCCGCACCGCAAATCACATCATTTTACGAAAAAAATATTTTTGCAAATTTTTTGAAATTTCAAAAAATTTGCAGTCTGATATAGCCTATATACCCTCACTCATCCGATGCTATCTCACTCAATTTTGAAGATAGAGCGTCGGCGATGTCATTTTTGGAATCAGGAGGACAAAATACGTACCCCGCACGGCAAATCACATCATTTTACGAAAAAAAAATTCTGCAAGTTTTTGGGAACTCCTGAAAACTTGCAGTCTGATATAGCCTATATACCCTCACTCATCCGATGCTATCTCACTCAGTTTTGAAGATAGAGCGTCGGCGATGTCATTTTTGGAATCAGGAGGACAAAATACGTACCCCGCACCGCAAATCACATCATTTTACGAAAAAAATATTTTTGCAAATTTTTTGAAATTTCAAAAAATTTGCAGTCTAATATAGCCTATATACCCTCACTCATCCGATGCTATCTCACTCAATTTTGAAGATACAGCGTCGGCGATGTCATTTTTGGAATCAGGAGGACAAAATACGTACCCCGCACGGCAAATCACATCATTTTACGAAAAAAAAATTTCTGCAAGTTTTTGGGAACTCCTGAAAACTTGCAGTCTGATATAGCCTATATACCCTCACTCATTCGATGCTATCTCACTCAATTTTGAAGATACAGCGTCGGCGATGTCATTTTTGGAATCAGGAGGACAAAATACGTACCCCGCACGGCAAATCACATCATTTTACGAAAAAAAAATTTCTGCAAGTTTTTGGGAACTCCTGAAAACTTGCAGTTTGATATAGCCTATATACCCTCACTCATCCGATGCTATCTCACTCAGTTTTGAAGATAGAGCGTCGGCGATGTCATTTTTGGAATCAGGAGGACAAAATACGTACCCCGCACCGCAAATCACATCATTTTACGAAAAAAATATTTTTGCAGTTTTTTTGAAATTTATATATATATATAGGGTATATCAGGTTGCAAATTTTTTGAAATTTCAAAAAATTTGCAGAAAATTTTTTTTCGTAAAATGATGTGATTTGTGGTGGACCCGACGTAGTTGATCGTCCTGATTCCGAAAATGACATCGCCGACGCTGTATCTTGAAAATTGACTGAGATAGCTTCGGTTGAGTGAGGGTATATAGGGTATATCAGGTTGCAAATTTTTTGAAATTTCAAAAAATTTGCAGTCTGATATAGCCTATATACCCTCACTCATCCGATGCTATCTCACTCAATTTTGAAGATAGAGCGTCGGCAATGTCATTTTTGGAATCAGGAGGACAAAATACGTACCCCGCACGGCAAATCACATCATTTTACGAAAAAAAAATTTCTGCAAGTTTTTGGGAACACCTGAAAACTTGCAGTCTGATATAGCCTATATACCCTCACTCATCCGATGCTATCTCACTCAATTTTGAAGATAGAGCGTCGGCAATGTCATTTTTGGAATCAGGAGGACAAAATACGTACCCCGCACGGCAAATCACATCATTTTACGAAAAAAAAATTTCTGCAAGTTTTTGGGAACACCTGAAAACTTGCAGTCTGATATAGCCTATATACCCTCACTCATCCGATGCTATCTCACTCAGTTTTGAAGATAGAGCGTCGGCGATGTCATTTTTGGAATCAGGAGGACAAAATACGTACCCCGCACCGCAAATCACATCATTTTACGAAAAAAATATTTTTGCAAATTTTTTGAAATTTCAAAAAATTTGCAGTCTGATATAGCCTATATACCCTCACTCATCCGATGCTATCTCACTCAGTTTTGAAGATAGAGCGTCGGCGATGTCATTTTTGGAATCAGGAGGACAAAATACGTACCCCGCACCGCAAATCACATCATTTTACGAAAAAAATATTTTTGCAAATTTTTTGAAATTTCAAAAAATTTGCAGTCTGATATAGCCTATATACCCTCACTCATCCGATGCTATCTCACTCAGTTTTGAAGATAGAGCGTCGGCGATGTCATTTTTGGAATCAGGAGGACAAAATACGTACCCCGCACCGCAAATCACATCATTTTACGAAAAAAATATTTTTGCAATTTTTTTGAAATTTCAAAAAATTTGCAGTCTGATATAGCCTATATACCCTCACTCATCCGATGCTATCTCACTCAATTTTGAAGATAAAGCGTCGGCGATGTCATTTTTGGAATCAGGAGGACAAAATACGTACCCCGCACCGCAAATCACATCATTTTACGAAAAAAATATTTTTGCAAATTTTTTGAAATTTCAAAAAATTTGCAGTCTGATATAGCCTATATACCCTCACTCATCCGATGCTATCTCACTCAATTTTGAAGATAAAGCGTCGGCGATGTCATTTTTGGAATCAGGAGGACAAAATACGTACCCCGCACCGCAAATCACATCATTTTACGAAAAAAATATTTTTGCAAATTTTTTGAAATTTCAAAAAATTTGCAGTCTGATATAGCCTATATACCCTCACTCATCCGATGCTATCTCACTCAATTTTGAAGATACAGCGTCGGCGATGTCATTTTTGGAATCAGGAGGACAAAATACGTACCCCGCACGGCAAATCACATCATTTTACGAAAAAAATATTTTTGCAATTTTTTTGAAATTTCAAAAAATTTGCAGTCTGATATAGCCTATATACCCTCACTCATCCGATGCTATCTCACTCAATTTTGAAGATAAAGCGTCGGCGATGTCATTTTTGGAATCAGGAGGACAAAATACGTACCCCGCACCGCAAATCACATCATTTTACGAAAAAAATATTTTTGCAAATTTTTTGAAATTTCAAAAAATTTGCAGTCTGATATAGCCTATATACCCTCACTCATCCGATGCTATCTCACTCAATTTTGAAGATAGAGCGTCGGCGATGTCATTTTTGGAATCAGGAGGACAAAATACGTACCCCGCACCGCAAATCACATCATTTTACGAAAAAAAAATTCTGCAAGTTTTTGGGAACTCCTGAAAACTTGCAGTCTGATATAGCCTATATACCCTCACTCATCCGATGCTATCTCACTCAGTTTTGAAGATAGAGCGTCGGCGATGTCATTTTTGGAATCAGGAGGACAAAATACGTACCCCGCACCGCAAATCACATCATTTTACGAAAAAAATATTTTTGCAAATTTTTTGAAATTTCAAAAAATTTGCAGTCTGGTATAGCCTATATACCCTCACTCATCCGATGCTATCTCACTCAATTTTGAAGATACAGCGTCGGCGATGTCATTTTTGGAATCAGGAGGACAAAATACGTACCCCGCACGGCAAATCACATCATTTTACGAAAAAAAATTTCTGCAAGTTTTTGGGAACTCCTGAAAACTTGCAGTTTGATATAGCCTATATAACCTCACTCATCCGATGCTATCTCACTCAATTTTGAAGATAGAGCGTCGGCGATGTCATTTTTGGAATCAGGAGGACAAAATACGTACCCCGCACCGCAAATCACATCATTTTACGAAAAAACAATTTCTGCAAGTTTTTGGGAACTCCTGAAAACTTGCAGTCTGATATAGCCTATATACCCTCACTCATCCGAAGCTATCTCACTCAATTTTGAAGATAGAGCGTCGGCGATGTCATTTTTGGAATCAGGAGGACAAAATGCGTACCCCGCACCGCAAATCACATCATTTTACGAAAAAAAAATTTCTGCAAGTTTTTGGGAACTCCTGAAAACTTGCAGTCTGATATAGCCTATATACCCTCACTCATCCGATGCTATCTCACTCAATTTTGAAGATACAGCGTCGGCGATGTCATTTTTGGAATCAGGAGGACAAAATACGTACCCCGCACGGCAAATCACATCATTTTACGAAAAAAAAATTTCTGCAAGTTTTTGGGAACTCCTGAAAACTTGCAGTCTGATATAGCCTATATACCCTCACTCATCCGATGCTATCTCACTCAGTTTTGAAGATAGAGCGTCGGCGATGTCATTTTTGGAATCAGGAGGACAAAATACGTACCCCGCACGGCAAATCACATCATTTTACGAAAAAAAATTCTGCAAGTTTTTGGGAACTCCTGAAAACTTGCAGTCTGATATAGCCTATATACCCTCACTCATCCGATGCTATCTCACTCAGTTTTGAAGATAGAGCGTCGGCGATGTCATTTTTGGAATCAGGAGGACAAAATACGTACCCCGCACGGCAAATCACATCATTTTACGAAAAAAAAATTTCTGCAAGTTTTTGGGAACTCCTGAAAACTTGCAGTCTGATATAGCCTATATACCCTCACTCATCCGATGCTATCTCACTCAGTTTTGAAGATAGAGCGTCGGCGATGTCATTTTTGGAATCAGGAGGACAAAATACGTACCCCGCACGACAAATCACATCATTTTACGAAAAAAAAATTCTGCAAGTTTTTGGGAACTCCTGAAAACTTGCAGTCTGATATAGCCTATATACCCTCACTCATCCGATGCTATCTCACTCAGTTTTGAAGATAGAGCGTCGGCGATGTCATTTTTGGAATCAGGAGGACAAAATACGTACCCCGCACGGCAAATCACATCATTTTACGAAAAAAAAATTTCTGCAAGTTTTTGGGAACTCCTGAAAACTTGCAGTTTGATATAGCCTATATAACCTCACTCATCCGATGCTATCTCACTCAGTTTTGAAGATAGAGCGTCGGCGATGTCATTTTTGGAATCAGGAGGACAAAATACGTACCCCGCACGGCAAATCACATCATTTTACGAAAAAAAAATTTCTGCAAGTTTTTGGGAACTCCTGAAAACTTGCAGTCTGATATAGCCTATATACCCTCACTCATCCGATGCTATCTCACTCAGTTTTGAAGATAGAGCGTCGGCGATGTCATTTTTGGAATCAGGAGGACAAAATACGTACCCCGCACGGCAAATCACATCATTTTACGAAAAAAAAATTTCTGCAAGTTTTTGGGAACTCCTGAAAACTTGCAGTTTGATATAGCCTATATACCCTCACTCATCCGATGCTATCTCACTCAGTTTTGAAGATAGAGCGTCGGCGATGTCATTTTTGGAATCAGGAGGACAAAATACGTACCCCGCACGGCAAATCACATCATTTTACGAAAAAAAAATTTCTGCAAGTTTTTGGGAACTCCTGAAAACTTGCAGTTTGATATAGCCTATATAACCTCACTCATCCGATGCTATCTCACTCAATTTTGAAGATAGAGCGTCGGCGATGTCATTTTTGGAATCAGGAGGACAAAATGCGTACCCCGCACCGCAAATCACATCATTTTACGAAAAAAAATTTCTGCAAGTTTTTGGGAACTCCTGAAAACTTGCAGTTTGATATAGCCTATATACCCTCACTCATCCGATGCTATCTCACTCAATTTTGAAGATACAGCGTCGGCGATGTCATTTTTGGAATCAGGAGGACAAAATACGTACCCCGCACGGCAAATCACATCATTTTACGAAAAAAAAATTCTGCAAGTTTTTGGGAACTCCTGAAAACTTGCAGTCTGATATAGCCTATATACCCTCACTCATCCGATGCTATCTCACTCAGTTTTGAAGATAGAGCGTCGGCGATGTCATTTTTGGAATCAGGAGGACAAAATACGTACCCCGCACGGCAAATCACATCATTTTACGAAAAAAAAATTTCTGCAAGTTTTTGGGAACTCCTGAAAACTTGCAGTTTGATATAGCCTATATAACCTCACTCATCCGATGCTATCTCACTCAATTTTGAAGATAGAGCGTCGGCGATGTCATTTTTGGAATCAGGAGGACAAAATGCGTACCCCGCACCGCAAATCACATCATTTTACGAAAAAAAAATTTCTGCAAGTTTTTGGGAACTCCTGAAAACTTGCAGTTTGATATAGCCTATATACCCTCACTCATCCGATGCTATCTCACTCAATTTTGAAGATACAGCGTCGGCGATGTCATTTTTGGAATCAGGAGGACAAAATACGTACCCCGCACCGCAAATCACATCATTTACGAAAAAAAAATTCTGCAAGTTTTTGGGAACTCCTGAAAACTTGCAGTTTGATATAGCCTATATACCCTCACTCATCCGATGCTATCTCACTCAATTTTGAAGATAGAGCGTCGGCGATGTCATTTTTGGAATCAGGAGGACAAAATACGTACCCCGCACCGCAAATCACATCATTTTACGAAAAAAATATTTTTGCAAATTTTTTGAAATTTCAAAAAATTTGCAGCCTGATATACCCTATATACCCTCACTCATCCGATGCTATCTCACTCAATTTTGAAGATACAGCGTCGGCGATGTCAGTTTTGGAATCAGGAGGACAAAATACGTACCCCGCACCGCAAATCACATCATTTCCGAAAAAAAAATTTCTGCAAGTTTTTGGGAACTCCTGAAAACTTGCAGTCTGATATAGCCTATATATCCTCACTCATCCGATGCTATCTCACTCAATTTTGAAGATACAGCGTCGGCGATGTCATTTTTGGAATCAGGAGGACAAAATACGTACCCCGCACCGCAAATCACATCATTTTACGAAAAAAATGTTTTTGCAAATTTTTTGAAATTTCAAAAAATTTGCAATCTGATATAGCCTATATACCCTCACTCATCCGATGCTATCTCACTCAATTTTGAAGATAGAGCGTCGGCGATGTCATTTTTGGAATCAGGAGGACAAAATACGTACCCCGCACCGCAAATCACATCATTTTACGAAAAAAAAATTTTTGCAAGTTTTTGGGAACTCCTGAAAACTTGCAGTTTGATATAGCCTATATATTATATGTGCCAAACTAATGGCTAGGAATAAAGCAAGTGCGCCCCTGGGTCTCGACGCGTTTTAAATTCATTTTGAACGTAAATACAGTAGTCGAACTGCAAAATCGTATCGGGACCCTGGAGCGCACTTGCTTTATTCCTAGCCGTTGGTTTGGCACTTATAATACCCTCACTCATCCGATGCTATCTCACTCAATTTTGAAGATACAGCGTCGGCGATGTCAGTTTTGGAATCAGGAGGACAAAATACGTACCCCGCACCGCAAATCACATCATTTTACGAAAAAAAATTTCTGCAAGTTTTTGGGAACTCCTGAAAACTTGCAGTCTGATATAGCCTATATACCCTCACTCATCCGATGCTATCTCACTCAATTTTGAAGATAGAGCGTCGGCGATGTCATTTTTGGAATCAGGAGGACAAAATACGTACCCCGCACCGCAAATCACATCATTTTACGAAAAAAAAATTTCTGCAAGTTTTTGGGAACTCCTGAAAACTTGCAGTTTGATATAGCCTATATACCCTCACTCATTCGATGCTATCTCACTCAATTTTGAAGATAGAGCGTCGGCGATGTCATTTTTGGAATCAGGAGGACCAAATACGTACCCCGCACCGCAAATCACATCATTTTACGAAAAAAAAAATTCTGCAAGTTTTTGGGAACTCCTGAAAACTTGCAGTCTGATATAGCCTATATACCCTCACTCATCCGATGCTATCTCACTCAGTTTTGAAGATAGAGCGTCGGCGATGTCATTTTTGGAATCAGGAGGACAAAATACGTACCCCGCACGGCAAATCACATCATTTTACGAAAAAAAAATTTCTGCAAGTTTTTGGGAACTCCTGAAAACTTGCAGTCTGATATAGCCTATATACCCTCACTCATCCGATGCTATCTCACTCAGTTTTGAAGATAGAGCGTCGGCGATGTCATTTTTGGAATCAGGAGGACAAAATACGTACCCCGCACCGCAAATCACATCATTTTACGAAAAAAATATTTTTGCAAATTTTTTGAAATTTCAAAAAATTTGCAGTCTAATATAGCCTATATACCCCCACTCATCCTATGCTATCTCACTCAATTTTGAAGATACAGCGTCGGCGATGTCATTTTTGGAATCAGGAGGACAAAATACGTACCCCGCACGGCAAATCACATCATTTTACGAAAAAAAAATTCTGCAAGTTTTTGGGAACTCCTGAAAACTTGCAGTCTGATATAGCCTATATACCCTCACTCATCCGATGCTATCTCACTCAATTTTGAAGATAGAGCGTCGGCGATGTCATTTTTGGAATCAGGAGGACAAAATACGTACCCCGCACCGCAAATCACATCATTTTACGAAAAAAATATTTTTGCAAATTTTTTGAAATTTCAAAAAATTTGCAATCTGATATAGCCTATATACCCTCACTCATCCGATGCTATCTCACTCAATTTTGAAGATAGAGCGTCGGCGATGTCATTTTTGGAATCAGGAGGACCAAATACGTACCCCGCACCGCAAATCACATCATTTTACGAAAAAAAAAATTCTGCAAGTTTTTGGGAACTCCTGAAAACTTGCAGTCTGATATAGCCTATATACCCTCACTCATCCGATGCTATCTCACTCAGTTTTGAAGATAGAGCGTCGGCGATGTCATTTTTGGAATCAGGAGGACAAAATACGTACCCCGCACGGCAAATCACATCATTTTACGAAAAAAAAATTCTGCAAGTTTTTGGGAACTCCTGAAAACTTGCAGTCTGATATAGCCTATATACCCTCACTCATCCGATGCTATCTCACTCAATTTTGAAGATAGAGCGTCGGCGATGTCATTTTTGGAATCAGGAGGACAAAATACGTACCCCGCACCGCAAATCACATCATTTTACGAAAAAAATATTTTTGCAAATTTTTTGAAATTTCAAAAAATTTGCAATCTGATATAGCCTATATACCCTCACTCATCCGATGCTATCTCACTCAATTTTGAAGATACAGCGTCGGCGATGTCATTTTTGGAATCAGGAGGACAAAATACGTACCCCGCACCGCAAATCACATCATTTTACGAAAAAAATATTTTTGCAAATTTTTTGAAATTTCAAAAAATTTGCAATCTGATATAGCCTATATACCCTCACTCATCCGAAGCTATCTCACTCAATTTTGAAGATAGAGCGTCGGCGATGTCATTTTTGGAATCAGGAGGACAAAATACGTACCCCGCACCGCAAATCACATCATTTTACGAAAAAAATATTTTTGCAAATTTTTTGAAATTTCAAAAAATTTGCAATCTGATATAGCCTATATACCCTCACTCATCCGATGCTATCTCACTCAATTTTGAAGATAGAGCGTCGGCGATGTCATTTTTGGAATCAGGAGGACAAAATACGTACCCCGCACCGCAAATCACATCATTTTACGAAAAAAAACTTTCTGCAAGTTTTTGGGAACTCCTGAAAACTTGCAGTCTGATATAGCCTATATACCCTCACTCATCCGATGCTATCTCACTCAATTTTGAAGATACAGCGTCGGCGATGTCATTTTTGGAATCAGGAGGACAAAATACGTATCCCGCACCGCAAATCACATCATTTTACGAAAAAAAAATTTCTGCAAGTTTTTGGGAACTCCTGAAAACTTGCAGTCTGATATAGCCTATATACCCTCACTCATCCGATGCTATCTCACTCAATTTTGAAGATAGAGCGTCGGCGATGTCAGTTTTGGAATCAGGAGGACAAAATACGTATCCCGCACCGCAAATCACATCATTTTACGAAAAAAAAATTTCTGCAAGTTTTTGGGAACTCCTGAAAACTTGCAGTCTGATATAGCCTATATACCCTCACTCATCCGATGCTATCTCACTCAATTTTGAAGATACAGCGTCGGCGATGTCATTTTTGGAATCAGGAGGACAAAATACGGTCCCCGCACCGCAAATCACATCATTTTACGAAAAAAATATTTTTGCAAATTTTTTGAAATTTCAAAAAATTTGCAGCCTGATATACCCTATATACCCTCACTCATCCGATGCTATCTCACTCAATTTTGAAGATACAGCGTCGGCGATGTCAGTTTTGGAATCAGGAGGACAAAATACGTACCCCGCACCGCAAATCACATCATTTTACGAAAAAAAAATTTCTGCAAGTTTTTGGGAACTCCTGAAAACTTGCAGTCTGATATAGCCTATATACCCTCACTCATTCGATGCTATCTTACTCAATTTTGAAGATAGAGCGTCGGCGATGTCATTTTTGGAATCAGGAGGACAAAATACGTACCCCGCACCGCAAATCACATCATTTTACGAAAACAAAATTTCTGCAAGTTTTTGGGAACTCCTGAAAACTTGCAGTTTGATATAGCCTATATACCCTCACTCATCCGATGCTATCTCACTCAATTTTGAAGATAGAGCGTCGGCGATGTCATTTTTGGAATCAGGAGGACAAAATGCGTACCCCGCACCGCAAATCACATCATTTTACGAAAAAAAAATTTCTGCAAGTTTTTGGGAACTCCTGAAAACTTGCAGTCTGATATAGCCTATATACCCTCACTCATCCGATGCTATCTCACTTAATTTTGAAGATACAGCGTCGGCGATGTCATTTTTGGAATCAGGAGGACAAAATACGTACCCCGCACCGCAAATCACATCATTTACGAAAAAAAAAATTCTGCAAGTTTTTGGGAACTCCTGAAAACTTGCAGTTTGATATAGCCTATATACCCTCACTCATCCGAAGCTATCTCACTCAATTTTGAAGATAGAGCGTCGGCGATGTCAGTTTTGGAATCAGGAGGACAAAATACGTATCCCGCACCGCAAATCACATCATTTTACGAAAAAAAAATTTCTGCAAGTTTTTGGGAACTCCTGAAAACTTGCAGTCTGATATAGCCTATATACCCTCACTCATCCGATGCTATCTCACTCAATTTTGAAGATACAGCGTCGGCGATGTCATTTTTGGAATCAGGAGGACAAAATACGTACGCCGCACCGCAAATCACATCATTTTACGAAAAAAATATTTTTGCAAATTTTTTGAAATTTCAAAAAATTTGCAGCCTGATATACCCTATATACCCTCACTCATCCGATGCTATCTCACTCAATTTTGAAGATACAGCGTCGGCGATGTCAGTTTTGGAATCAGGAGGACAAAATACGTACCCCGCACCGCAAATCACATCATTTTACGAAAACAAAATTTCTGCAAGTTTTTGGGAACTCCTGAAAACTTGCAGTTTGATATAGCCTATATACCCTCACTCATCCGATGCTATCTCACTCAATTTTGAAGATAGAGCGTCGGCGATGTCATTTTTGGAATCAGGAGGACAAAATGCGTACCCCGCACCGCAAATCACATCATTTTACGAAAAAAAAATTTCTGCAAGTTTTTGGGAACTCCTGAAAACTTGCAGTCTGATATAGCCTATATACCCTCACTCATCCGATGCTATCTCACTTAATTTTGAAGATACAGCGTCGGCGATGTCATTTTTGGAATCAGGAGGACAAAATACGTACCCCGCACCGCAAATCACATCATTTACGAAAAAAAAAATTCTGCAAGTTTTTGGGAACTCCTGAAAACTTGCAGTTTGATATAGCCTATATACCCTCACTCATCCGAAGCTATCTCACTCAATTTTGAAGATAGAGCGTCGGCGATGTCAGTTCTGGAATCAGGAGGACAAAATACGTATCCCGCACCGCAAATCACATCATTTTACGAAAAAAAAATTTCTGCAAGTTTTTGGGAACTCCTGAAAACTTGCAGTCTGATATAGCCTATATACCCTCACTCATCCGATGCTATCTCACTCAATTTTGAAGATACAGCGTCGGCGATGTCATTTTTGGAATCAGGAGGACAAAATACGTACCCCGCACCGCAAATCACATCATTTTACGAAAAAAATATTTTTGCAAATTTTTTGAAATTTCAAAAAATTTGCAGCCTGATATACCCTATATACCCTCACTCATCCGATGCTATCTCACTCAATTTTGAAGATACAGCGTCGGCGATGTCATTTTTGGAATCAGGAGGACAAAATACGTACCCCGCACCGCAAATCACATCATTTTACGAAAAAAATATTTTTGCAAATTTTTTGAAATTTCAAAAAATTTGCAGCCTGATATACCCTATATACCCTCACTCATCCGATGCTATCTCACTCAATTTTGAAGATACAGCGTCGGCGATGTCAGTTTTGGAATCAGGAGGACAAAATACGTACCCCGCACCGCAAATCACATCATTTTACGAAAAAAAAATTTCTGCAAGTTTTTGGGAACTCCTGAAAACTTGCAGTTTGATATAGCCTATATACCCTCACTCATTCGATGCTATCTCACTCAATTTTGAAGATAGAGCGTCGGCGATGTCATTTTTGGAATCAGGAGGACCAAATACGTACCCCGCACCGCAAATCACATCATTTTACGAAAAAAAAAATTCTGCAAGTTTTTGGGAACTCCTGAAAACTTGCAGTCTGATATAGCCTATATACCCTCACTCATCCGATGCTATCTCACTCAATTTTGAAGATACAGCGTCGGCGATGTCATTTTTGGAATCAGGAGGACAAAATACGTACCCCGCACCGCAAATCACATCATTTTACGAAAAAAATATTTTTGCAAATTTTTTGAAATTTCAAAAAATTTGCAGCCTGATATACCCTATATACCCTCACTCATCCGATGCTATCTCACTCAATTTTGAAGATACAGCGTCGGCGATGTCAGTTTTGGAATCAGGAGGACAAAATACGTACCCCGCACCGCAAATCACATCATTTTACGAAAAAAAAATTTCTGCAAGTTTTTGGGAACTCCTGAAAACTTGCAGTCTGATATAGCCTATATACCCTCACTCATTCGATGCTATCTTACTCAATTTTGAAGATAGAGCGTCGGCGATGTCATTTTTGGAATCAGGAGGACAAAATGCGTACCCCGCACCGCAAATCACATCATTTTACAAAAAAAATGTTTTTGCAAATTTTTTGAAATTTCAAAAAATTTGCAGCCTGATATGCCCTATATACCCTCACTCATTCGATGCTATCTCACTCAATTTTGAAGATAGAGCGTCGGCGATGTCATTTTTGAAATCAGGAGGACAAAATACGTACCCCGCACCGCAAATCACATCATTTTACAAAAAAAATGTTTTTCAAATTTTCAGGAGTTCCTAGAAATTTGAAAAATGTTTTTCAAATTCTCAGGAGTTCCTAGAAACTTGAAAAATGTTTTTCAAATTCTCAGGAGTTCCTAGAAACTTGAAAAATGTTTTTCAAGTTTTCAGGAGTTCCTAGAAATTTGAAAAATGTTTTTCAAATTCTCAGGAGTTCCTAGAAACTTGAAAAATGTTTTTCAAGTTTTCAGGAGTTCCTAGAAATTTGAAAAATGTTTTTCAAATTCTCAGGAGTTCCTAGAAACTTGAAAAATGTTTTTCAAGTTTTCAGGAGTTCCTAGAAATTTGAAAAATGTTTTTCAAATTCTCAGGAGTTCCTAGAAACTTGAAAAATGTTTTTCAAATTCTCAGGAGTTCCTAGAAACTTGAAAAATGTTTTTCAAATTCTCAGGAGTTCCTAGAAACTTGAAAAATGTTTTTCAAATTCTCAGGAGTTCCTAGAAACTTGAAAAATGTTTTTCAAATTCTCAGGAGTTCCTAGAAACTTGAAAAATGTTTTTCAAGTTTTCAGGAGTTCCTAGAAACTTGAAAAATGTTTTTCAAATTCTCAGGAGTTCCTAGAAACTTGAAAAATGTTTTTCAAGTTTTCAGGAGTTCCTAGAAACTTGAAAAATGTTTTTCAAATTCTCAGGAGTTCCTAGAAACTTGAAAAATGTTTTTCAAATTCTCAGGAGTTCCTAGAAACTTGAAAAATGTTTTTCAAGTTTTCAGGAGTTCCTAGAAACTTGAAAAATGTTTTTCAAGTTTTCAGGAGTTCCTAGAAACTTGAAAAATGTTTTTCAAGTTTTCAGGAGTTCCTAGAAACTTGAAAAATGTTTTTCAAATTCTCAGGAGTTCCTAGAAATTTGAAAAATGTTTTTCAAATTCTCAGGAGTTCCTAGAAACTTGAAAAATGTTTTTCAAGTTTTCAGGAGTTCCTAGAAACTTGAAAAATGTTTTTCAAGTTTTCAGGAGTTCCTAGAAACTTGAAAAAGGTTTTCAAATTCTCAGGAGTTCCTAGAAACTTGAAAAATGTTTTTCAAATTCTCAGGAGTTCCTAGAAACTTGAAAAATGTTTTTCAAGTTTTCAGGAGTTCCTAGAAACTTGAAAAATGTTTTTCAAATTCTCAGGAGTTCCTAGAAACTTGAAAAATGTTTTTCAAATTCTCAGGAGTTCCTAGAAACTTGAAAAATGTTTTTCAAATTCTCAGGAGTTCCTAGAAACTTGAAAAATGTTTTTCAAATTCTCAGGAGTTCCTAGAAACTTGAAAAATGTTTTTCAAATTCTCAGGAGTTCCTAGAAACTTGAAAAATGTTTTTCAAGTTTTCAGGAGTTCCTAGAAACTTGAAAAATGTTTTTCAAGTTTTCAGGAGTTCCTAGAAACTTGAAAAATGTTTTTCAAATTCTCAGGAGTTCCTAGAAACTTGAAAATGTTTTTCAAATTCTCAGGAGTTCCTAGAAACTTGAAAAATGTTTTTCAAATTCTCAGGAGTTCCTAGAAACTTGAAAAATGTTTTTCAAATTCTCAGGAGTTCCTAGAAACTTGAAAAATGTTTTTCAAATTCTCAGGAGTTCCTAGAAACTTGAAAAATGTTTTTCAAGTTTTCAGGAGTTCCTAGAAACTTGAAAAATGTTTTTCAAGTTTTCAGGAGTTCCTAGAAACTTGAAAAATGTTTTTCAAATTCTCAGGAGTTCCTAGAAACTTGAAAATGTTTTTCAAATTCTCAGGAGTTCCTAGAAACTTGAAAAATGTTTTTCAAATTCTCAGGAGTTCCTAGAAATTTGAAAAATGTTTTTCAAATTCTCAGGAGTTCCTAGAAACTTGAAAAATGTTTTTCAAATTTTCAGGAGTTCCTAGAAATTTGAAAAATGTTTCTCAAATTTTCAGGAGTTCCTAGAAATTTGAAAAATGTTTCTCAAATTTTCAGGAGTTCCTAGAAATTTGAAAAATGTTTTTCAAATTCTCAGGAGTTCCTAGAAACTTGAAAAATGTTTTTCAAATTTTCAGGAGTTCCTAGAAACTTGAAAAATGTTTTTCAAATTCTCAGGAGTTCCTAGAAATTTGAAAAATGTTTTTCAAATTCTCAGGAGTTCCTAGAAACTTGAAAAATGTTTTTCAAATTTTCAGGAGTTCCTAGAAATTTGAAAAATGTTTCTCAAATTTTCAGGAGTTCCTAGAAATTTGAAAAATGTTTCTCAAATTTTCAGGAGTTCCTAGAAATTTGAAAAATGTTTTTCAAATTCTCAGGAGTTCCTAGAAACTTGAAAAATGTTTTTCAAGTTTTCAGGAGTTCCTAGAAACTTGAAAAATGTTTTTCAAATTCTCAGGAGTTCCTAGAAACTTGAAAAATGTTTTTCAAATTCTCAGGAGTTCCTAGAAACTTGAAAAATGTTTTTCAAATTCTCAGGAGTTCCTAGAAACTTGAAAAATGTTTTTCAAATTCTCAGGAGTTCCTAGAAACTTGAAAAATGTTTTTCAAATTCTCAGGAGTTCCTAGAAACTTGAAAAATGTTTTTCAAATTCTCAGGAGTTCCTAGAAACTTGAAAAATGTTTTTCAAGTTTTCAGGAGTTCCTAGAAACTTGAAAAATGTTTTTCAAGTTTTCAGGAGTTCCTAGAAACTTGAAAAATGTTTTTCAAATTCTCAGGAGTTCCTAGAAACTTGAAAAATGTTTTTCAAATTCTCAGGAGTTCCTAGAAATTTGAAAAATGTTTTTCAAATTCTCAGGAGTTCCTAGAAACTTGAAAAATGTTTTTCAAATTTTCAGGAGTTCCTAGAAATTTGAAAAATGTTTCTCAAATTTTCAGGAGTTCCTAGAAATTTGAAAAATGTTTCTCAAATTTTCAGGAGTTCCTAGAAATTTGAAAAATGTTTTTCAAATTCTCAGGAGTTCCTAGAAACTTGAAAAATGTTTTTCAAATTTTCAGGAGTTCCTAGAAACTTGAAAAATGTTTTTCAAATTCTCAGGAGTTCCTAGAAATTTGAAAAATGTTTTTCAAATTCTCAGGAGTTCCTAGAAACTTGAAAAATGTTTTTCAAATTTTCAGGAGTTCCTAGAAATTTGAAAAATGTTTCTCAAATTTTCAGGAGTTCCTAGAAACTTGAAAAATGTTTTTCAAATTCTCAGGAGTTCCTAGAAATTTGAAAAATGTTTTTCAAATTCTCAGGAGTTCCTAGAAACTTGAAAAATGTTTTTCAAATTTTCAGGAGTTCCTAGAAATTTGAAAAATGTTTCTCAAATTTTCAGGAGTTCCTAGAAATTTGAAAAATGTTTCTCAAATTTTCAGGAGTTCCTAGAAATTTGAAAAATGTTTTTCAAATTCTCAGGAGTTCCTAGAAACTTGAAAAATGTTTTTCAAATTTTCAGGAGTTCCTAGAAACTTGAAAAATGTTTTTCAAGTTTTCAGGAGTTCCTAGAAACTTGAAAAATGTTTTTCAAATTCTCAGGAGTTCCTAGAAACTTGAAAAATGTTTTTCAAGTTTTCAGGAGTTCCTAGAAACTTGAAAAATGTTTTTCAAATTCTCAGGAGTTCCTAGAAACTTGAAAAATGTTTTTCAAATTCTCAGGAGTTCCTAGAAACTTGAAAAATGTTTTTCAAATTCTCAGGAGTTCCTAGAAACTTGAAAAATGTTTTTCAAATTCTCAGGAGTTCCTAGAAACTTGAAAAATGTTTTTCAAGTTTTCAGGAGTTCCTAGAAATTTGAAAAATGTTTTTCAAATTCTCAGGAGTTCCTAGAAACTTGAAAAATGTTTTTCAAATTCTCAGGAGTTCCTAGAAATTTGAAAAATGTTTTTCAAATTCTCAGGAGTTCCTAGAAACTTGAAAAATGTTTTTCAAGTTTTCAGGAGTTCCTAGAAACTTGAAAAATGTTTTTCAAGTTTTCAGGAGTTCCTAGAAACTTGAAAAATGTTTTTCAAATTCTCAGGAGTTCCTAGAAACTTGAAAAATGTTTTTCAAATTCTCAGGAGTTCCTAGAAACTTGAAAAATGTTTTTCAAATTCTCAGGAGTTCCTAGAAACTTGAAAAATGTTTTTCAAATTCTCAGGAGTTCCTAGAAACTTGAAAAATGTTTTTCAAATTCTCAGGAGTTCCTAGAAACTTGAAAAATGTTTTTCAAATTCTCAGGAGTTCCTAGAAACTTGAAAAATGTTTTTCAAATTCTCAGGAGTTCCTAGAAACTTGAAAAATGTTTTTCAAATTCTCAGGAGTTCCTAGAAACTTGAAAAATGTTTTTCAAATTCTCAGGAGTTCCTAGAAATTTGAAAAATGTTTTTCAAATTCTCAGGAGTTCCTAGAAACTTGAAAAATGTTTTTCAAATTCTCAGGAGTTCCTAGAAACTTGAAAAATGTTTTTCAAATTCTCAGGAGTTCCTAGAAACTTGAAAAATGTTTTTCAAATTCTCAGGAGTTCCTAGAAATTTGAAAAATGTTTTTCAAATTCTCAGGAGTTCCTAGAAACTTGAAAAATGTTTTTCAAGTTTTCAGGAGTTCCTAGAAACTTGAAAAATGTTTTTCAAATTCTCAGGAGTTCCTAGAAACTTGAAAAATGTTTTTCAAATTCTCAGGAGTTCCTAGAAACTTGAAAAATGTTTTTCAAATTCTCAGGAGTTCCTAGAAACTTGAAAAATGTTTTTCAAATTCTCAGGAGTTCCTAGAAACTTGAAAAATGTTTTTCAAGTTTTCAGGAGTTCCTAGAAACTTGAAAAATGTTTTTCAAGTTTTCAGGAGTTCCTAGAAACTTGAAAAATGTTTTTCAAATTCTCAGGAGTTCCTAGAAATTTGAAAAATGTTTTTCAAATTCTCAGGAGTTCCTAGAAACTTGAAAAATGTTTTTCAAATTTTCAGGAGTTCCTAGAAATTTGAAAAATGTTTCTCAAATTTTCAGGAGTTCCTAGAAATTTGAAAAATGTTTTTCAAATTCTCAGGAGTTCCTAGAAACTTGAAAAATGTTTTTCAAATTTTCAGGAGTTCCTAGAAACTTGAAAAATGTTTTTCAAATTCTCAGGAGTTCCTAGAAACTTGAAAAATGTTTTTCAAGTTTTCAGGAGTTCCTAGAAACTTGAAAAATGTTTTTCAAGTTTTCAGGAGTTCCTAGAAACTTGAAAAATGTTTTTCAAATTTTCAGGAGTTCCTAGAAATTTGAAAAATGTTTTTCAAATTTTCAGGAGTTCCTAGAAACTTGAAAAATGTTTTTCAAATTCTCAGGAGTTCCTAGAAACTTGAAAAATGTTTTTCAAATTCTCAGGAGTTCCTAGAAACTTGAAAAATGTTTTTCAAATTTTCAGGAGTTCCTAGAAATTTGAAAAATGTTTTTCAAATTCTCAGGAGTTCCTAGAAATTTGAAAAATGTTTTTCAAATTTTCAGGAGTTCCTAGAAACTTGAAAAATGTTTTTCAAATTCTCAGGAGTTCCTAGAAACTTGAAAAATGTTTTTCAAATTTTCAGGAGTTCCTAGAAATTTGAAAAATGTTTTTCAAATTCTCAGGAGTTCCTAGAAACTTGAAAAATGTTTTTCAAATTCTCAGGAGTTCCTAGAAACTTGAAAAATGTTTTTCAAATTTTCAGGAGTTCCTAGAAATTTGAAAAATGTTTTTCAAATTCTCAGGAGTTCCTAGAAATTTGAAAAATGTTTTTCAAATTTTCAGGAGTTCCTAGAAACTTGAAAAATGTTTTTCAAATTCTCAGGAGTTCCTAGAAACTTGAAAAATGTTTTTCAAATTCTCAGGAGTTCCTAGAAATTTGAAAAATGTTTTTCAAATTCTCAGGAGTTCCTAGAAATTTGAAAAATGTTTTTCAAATTCTCAGGAGTTCCTAGAAACTTGAAAAATGTTTTTCAAATTCTCAGGAGTTCCTAGAAATTTGAAAAATGTTTTTCAAATTCTCAGGAGTTCCTAGAAATTTGAAAAATGTTTTTCAAATTTTCAGGAGTTCCTAGAAACTTGAAAAATGTTTTTCAAATTCTCAGGAGTTCCTAGAAACTTGAAAAATGTTTTTCAAATTTTCAGGAGTTCCTAGAAATTTGAAAAATGTTTTTCAAATTCTCAGGAGTTCCTAGAAATTTGAAAAATGTTTTTCAAATTCTCAGGAGTTCCTAGAAACTTGAAAAATGTTTTTCAAATTTTCAGGAGTTCCTAGAAATTTGAAAAATGTTTTTCAAATTTTCAGGAGTTCCTAGAAATTTGAAAAATGTTTTTCAAATTCTCAGGAGTTCCTAGAAACTTGAAAAATGTTTTTCAAATTTTCAGGAGTTCCTAGAAACTTGAAAAATGTTTTTCAAGTTTTCAGGAGTTCCTAGAAATTTGAAAAATGTTTTTCAAGTTTTCAGGAGTTCCTAGAAATTTGAAAAATGTTTTTCAAATTCTCAGGAGTTCCTAGAAACTTGAAAAATGTTTTTCAAATTCTCAGGAGTTCCTAGAAACTTGAAAAATGTTTTTCAAATTCTCAGGAGTTCCTAGAAACTTGAAAAATGTTTTTCAAATTTTCAGGAGTTCCTAGAAATTTGAAAAATGTTTTTCAAATTCTCAGGAGTTCCTAGAAATTTGAAAAATGTTTTTCAAATTTTCAGGAGTTCCTAGAAATTTGAAAAATGTTTTTCAAATTCTCAGGAGTTCCTAGAAACTTGAAAAATGTTTTTCAAGTTTTCAGGAGTTCCTAGAAATTTGAAAAATGTTTTTCAAGTTTTCAGGAGTTCCTAGAAATTTGAAAAATGTTTTTCAAGTTTTCAGGAGTTCCTAGAAATTTGAAAAATGTTTTTCAAGTTTTCAGGAGTTCCTAGAAATTTGAAAAATGTTTTTCAAGTTTTCAGGAGTTCCTAGAAATTTGAAAAATGTTTTTCAAGTTTTCAGGAGTTCCTAGAAATTTGAAAAATGTTTTTCAAGTTTTCAGGAGTTCCTAGAAATTTGAAAAATGTTTTTCAAGTTTTCAGGAGTTCCTAGAAACTTGAAAAATGTTTTTCAAATTTTCAGGAGTTCCTAGAAACTTGAAAAATGTTTTTCAAGTTTTCAGGAGTTCCTAGAAACTTGAAAAATGTTTTTCAAATTTTCAGGAGTTCCTAGAAACTTGAAAAATGTTTTTCAAGTTTTCAGGAGTTCCTAGAAACTTGAAAAATGTTTTTCAAGTTCTCAGGAGTTCCTAGAAATTTGAAAAATGTTTTTCAAATTCTCAGGAGTTCCTAGAAATTTGAAAAATGTTTTTCAAATTCTCAGGAGTTCCTAGAAACTTGAAAAATGTTTTTCAAGTTTTCAGGAGTTCCTAGAAACTTGAAAAATGTTTTTCAAATTCTCAGGAGTTCCTAGAAACTTGAAAAATGTTTTTCAAATTCTCAGGAGTTCCTAGAAACTTGAAAAATGTTTTTCAAATTCTCAGGAGTTCCTAGAAACTTGAAAAATGTTTTTCAAGTTTTCAGGAGTTCCTAGAAACTTGAAAAATGTTTTTCAAGTTTTCAGGAGTTCCTAGAAACTTGAAAAATGTTTTTCAAATTCTCAGGAGTTCCTAGAAACTTGAAAAATGTTTTTCAAATTCTCAGGAGTTCCTAGAAACTTGAAAAATGTTTTTCAAATTCTCAGGAGTTCCTAGAAACTTGAAAAATGTTTTTCAAATTCTCAGGAGTTCCTAGAAACTTGAAAAATGTTTTTCAAATTCTCAGGAGTTCCTAGAAACTTGAAAAATGTTTTTCAAGTTTTCAGGAGTTCCTAGAAACTTGAAAAATGTTTTTCAAATTCTCAGGAGTTCCTAGAAATTTGAAAAATGTTTTTCAAATTCTCAGGAGTTCCTAGAAACTTGAAAAATGTTTTTCAAATTCTCAGGAGTTCCTAGAAACTTGAAAAATGTTTTTCAAATTCTCAGGAGTTCCTAGAAACTTGAAAAATGTTTTTCAAATTCTCAGGAGTTCCTAGAAACTTGAAAAATGTTTTTCAAATTCTCAGGAGTTCCTAGAAACTTGAAAAATGTTTTTCAAATTCTCAGGAGTTCCTAGAAACTTGAAAAATGTTTTTCAAATTCTCAGGAGTTCCTAGAAACTTGAAAAATGTTTTTCAAGTTTTCAGGAGTTCCTAGAAACTTGAAAAATGTTTTTCAAGTTTTCAGGAGTTCCTAGAAACTTGAAAAATGTTTTTCAAATTCTCAGGAGTTCCTAGAAATTTGAAAAATGTTTCTCAAATTTTCAGGAGTTCCTAGAAATTTGAAAAATGTTTCTCAAATTTTCAGGAGTTCCTAGAAATTTGAAAAATGTTTTTCAAATTCTCAGGAGTTCCTAGAAACTTGAAAAATGTTTTTCAAATTCTCAGGAGTTCCTAGAAACTTGAAAAATGTTTTTCAAATTCTCAGGAGTTCCTAGAAACTTGAAAAATGTTTTTCAAGTTTTCAGGAGTTCCTAGAAACTTGAAAAATGTTTTTCAAGTTTTCAGGAGTTCCTAGAAACTTGAAAAATGTTTTTCAAGTTTTCAGGAGTTCCTAGAAACTTGAAAAATGTTTTTCAAATTTTCAGGAGTTCCTAGAAATTTGAAAAATGTTTCTCAAATTTTCAGGAGTTCCTAGAAATTTGAAAAATGTTTTTCAAATTCTCAGGAGTTCCTAGAAACTTGAAAAATGTTTTTCAAATTCTCAGGAGTTCCTAGAAACTTGAAAAATGTTTTTCAAATTTTCAGGAGTTCCTAGAAATTTGAAAAATGTTTTTCAAATTTTCAGGAGTTCCTAGAAATTTGAAAAATGTTTTTCAAATTCTCAGGAGTTCCTAGAAACTTGAAAAATGTTTTTCAAATTCTCAGGAGTTCCTAGAAACTTGAAAAATGTTTTTCAAGTTTTCAGGAGTTCCTAGAAACTTGAAAAATGTTTTTCAAGTTTTCAGGAGTTCCTAGAAACTTGAAAAATGTTTTTCAAATTCTCAGGAGTTCCTAGAAACTTGAAAAATGTTTTTCAAGTTTTCAGGAGTTCCTAGAAACTTGAAAAATGTTTTTCAAATTCTCAGGAGTTCCTAGAAACTTGAAAAATGTTTTTCAAGTTTTCAGGAGTTCCTAGAAACTTGAAAAATGTTTTTCAAATTCTCAGGAGTTCCTAGAAACTTGAAAAATGTTTTTCAAGTTTTCAGGAGTTCCTAGAAACTTGAAAAATGTTTTTCAAATTCTCAGGAGTTCCTAGAAACTTGAAAAATGTTTTTCAAGTTTTCAGGAGTTCCTAGAAATTTGAAAAATGTTTTTCAAATTCTCAGGAGTTCCTAGAAACTTGAAAAATGTTTTTCAAATTTTCAGGAGTTCCTAGAAATTTGAAAAATGTTTTTCAAATTCTCAGGAGTTCCTAGAAATTTGAAAAATGTTTTTCAAATTTTCAGGAGTTCCTAGAAATTTGAAAAATGTTTTTCAAATTTTCAGGAGTTCCTAGAAATTTGAAAAATGTTTTTCAAATTCTCAGGAGTTCCTAGAAACTTGAAAAATGTTTTTCAAGTTTTCAGGAGTTCCTAGAAATTTGAAAAATGTTTTTCAAGTTTTCAGGAGTTCCTAGAAATTTGAAAAATGTTTTTCAAGTTTTCAGGAGTTCCTAGAAATTTGAAAAATGTTTTTCAAGTTTTCAGGAGTTCCTAGAAATTTGAAAAATGTTTTTCAAGTTTTCAGGAGTTCCTAGAAACTTGAAAAATGTTTTTCAAATTATCAGGAGTTCCTAGAAACTTGAAAAATGTTTTTCAAGTTTTCAGGAGTTCCTAGAAACTTGAAAAATGTTTTTCAAATTATCAGGAGTTCCTAGAAACTTGAAAAATGTTTTTCAAGTTTTCAGGAGTTCCTAGAAACTTGAAAAATGTTTTTCAAATTTTCAGGAGTTCCTAGAAACTTGAAAAATGTTTTTCAAGTTTTCAGGAGTTCCTAGAAACTTGAAAAATGTTTTTCAAGTTCTCAGGAGTTCCTAGAAATTTGAAAAATGTTTTTCAAGTTTTCAGGAGTTCCTAGAAACTTGAAAAATGTTATTCAAGTTTTCAGGAGTTCCCAAAAACTTGAAAAATGTTTTTCAAGTTTTCAGGAGTTCCTAGAAAGAAGATTTTTAGTGTCTACCTTGCGCATAGAGTTGCTCTTCCAAACAAAAAAAAGAGCGAGTCGTTATCTTAAAAATTACCCGATTCTCGTTGGTCTAACTAGGTACATCACAAGAACAAATGGAGGGCCCCCATAGGTAGGGTGAAAAAAACCGGGATTCCTGATTTTTTTCACTTCTATATCAAGGGTGTTCCTGCGCCGCAGAAAAGTTTCAGCCTTGCTCACTATATCCTCACTTATCCGATGCTCACTCAAAATCACATCATTTTACGGAAAAAAATTTTGCAGCCTGATATACCCTATATACCCTCACTCATCTGATGTTATCCCAGTCAATTTTGAAGAAACAGCGTCGGCGAGGTTATTTTTGGAATCAGGAGGATCAGCTACGTAGGGTCCACTCAAAATCACATCATTTTACGCAAAAAAAATTTCGGCAAGTTTTTGGGAACTCCTGAAAACTTGCAGCCTGAAATACCCTATATTCGTGCTCGAATCCCGTCATGGAACCACCGAAATCAGGAAAAATACACTAGAAAACACAAAATCGAATAGACTTTTGGCCAGCAGTGTATATAGGGTTGAATAGGCGAAAAAGTTTTCTTAGAATTTTTCCGTAGTTGAACTGTCCTGTCGATTTTCATATTCTGAGACTTTTGTAGGCACACTTTACGAGAAAATTTATTGAATGAAAAAAATCAAGATCACAATCGGAATCCTTCTGATCCTTCTCTAACAGCAGTAAGCAATGCTTTGTGTAGATTTTCATATGTATCATATTGAGGTAGGAATAGTTGATTGAAGCTGGAAATACAAGTTTTTCAAAATATAGGGAATAATTTCAATATACCATGTATGAGCCGTTGGCAGGCTCTTCCCTGATTTGATATCCTTCACAATTTTGAATTTATAAAAATACGATGAAAATCCATCTAAAGGTGCATTCGATGATGCAGTAACAAACATTAATAATCTAGTTCGATCAATTTTCTCAAACGATCTCAATGCTTGCCAGAACCATTTGATATTATCATCTTTTTTGGTATATCCTGAGTAAACCGTGTTCGCCTCCAAATCATCGATATTAAAATCTGATTGGCCACAAATCAACGTCTCAAATTCCTTCTCTTTGAATATTTTGACCAGATTGCCCGGGATTATTTCATAGAAACCATTACAAAATGCATTGATTTGGGATATTACTGACCCTGTAAAATTTTTTAATATCAAATAATTTATCCTGTATTTGTATTAAAGTTTTTTCGAGCCTTGGCTGTAGAAAAATTTGGTTTTCTGGTCCATGTCGATTTACGAAAAAAAATCAAGTTTTACAGTCAGTAATTTTTTTTGGGTGTGAATTGCTCATATTCATGAATTTCAGCAATAAAATTGTGAAAAATATCACAAAGTCCATGAAACTCGAGTTTTGCTGTCTCCGGGCCCCAAAAAGTTTTTTCCTCGGAAATAGACACGCCCTAGAAACCGACACCTCTTATACGGCTATGACTGGTCAAAACTACACTTTAATAATGGCTCACCTGTCATTTTCATCTGACACAACAATCTAACATATTCCTCCTTATTCTCATCAGTCACTTGAATATTCTTCCCATCTGGTTTCAATTCCTTCTCTAATACTTGCCCAAATTCTTCAACTTCTGTTATGAAAGTCATATCTAGATCTAGACTTTCGATTGGATTTTTGAGTAGGTAATCGAGTGAGTTGAAGAATGTTGGATCCTAAATTTTTTTGAAGATTTTGTGGTGTTTCAAAACCAACTTCTTTCTCAAAATCCGTATATACCACTGGAATTCCAAGTATCTGCTTGTAAAACGCTGTGGTCAAATGGCAGTTGATCGGTTTTTTCTCGAAGACGGCTTTGGCGATGAATTTTCCAGTAAACTGAAAATTCAAAATAATATCAACATTCAAAAAAAATTGAACCTACTTTAAAATAATCCAAATGATTCGGATTCACATGTGATGCTTTGTTAATCATATAACTATTGGTATCACCCGGTGTAGGTGTGAATAATGCATAATTCGGGTTAAATATCTCCCTTGTCATAATTGTATACCATTCCTTCAAAAGACCACCAGCATCAATTCCTCTCTCACCAACAAAATGAATTCTAAATCTCTTCTTCCATTGCGCGGCATCGAAAAATAGTGTTTCGTTGAAAGAGCTGGTCACTATATTTTCTCGCTCAATTTTCATCTGAAGACTCAAATCAGTATATGAGGTAGCTTCTCTGAAAGATTTTTTTCGCTGATTTGAAGAAAAAGATAATCTTACTGTGGCCCCAACTCTCGCCGAAAATACTTCACTTTTTCTTCAAAACTTAATGATCTCATATGCTCCAGCATAATATCCTCAATTTTCTGTTTTACCTTCTGATCCTCAATTTTGGAAATCATTTGGTCCAAGGTTTTCTTGTGTTTCTCTGAAATTGGTTCTATGGTTCTATGGTTCTATGGTTCTATGGTTCTATGGTTCTATGATTCTATGATTCTATGATTCTATGATTCTATGATTCTATGATTCTATGATTCTATGATTCTATGATTCTATGGTTTTATGGTTCTATGGTTCTATGGTTCTATGGTTCTATGGTTCTATGGTTGTATGGTTCAATGGTTCTATGGTTCTATGGTTCTATGGTTCTATGGTTCTAAGGTTCTATGGTTCTATGGTTCTATGGTTCTATGGTTCTATGGTTCTATGGTTCTATGGTTCTATGGTTCTATGGTTCTATAGTTCTATGATTCTATGGTTCTATGGATTTTATGGATTCTATGGATTCTATGGATTCTATGGATTCTATGGTTCTTCTTTCTCACCAGAAATCTCAAGAAGTCGCGCACTATCATTTTCTTCAACACAACTCAATATATGAGTCAGTATCAATCTTCCTTTCTCCAACAATTCCGGTTTATCAGATTTTCGATTTAGTGACTGGTTGATACATTCTTCCACCATTTCCCATTTTGCTCTGTGAAAATTTTGATATTCTTAAAATTTTCAATAAAATAGCATACCCATTATCCAAAATCGGCAAAAACTCCTCAACAAACTTGAACTTATTCCTCATTTCTAACATCTGCGGGAATGGTTTTATAATCTCGAATATTGTTGGATAGAATTTCGGTTGAGCATAGATCACACGGTTGAGCAGGTCTTTGTGTTTTTCTGGAAAAAATTTATGAAAATTGTCTAACTATATCTAGATTTAATATTTTTCAACTTGCTAGATAAATAAAAACGCACCTACAAACACCAGCTTCTCCTCTGCGAACGATCCATCCGCATTTTTTGCCAATGATCTTCTGATCATCTTGATATAATGTAAACAAGTCGAAAAATCAGCGATCGTTTCACAACATTGGAGACATTCTGATAGTAGCAGCCATTTTGATCTATGAAAAAAATCAATGATAAAATTTTTGAATCAACTCACGGTCGATCCATCAAATGCAAAAATGAATCAATTTTCTCAAGTTTGAGATGCAAATGTAGTACATCATGAGCAGTGCCTAGAGTGGTGATAATTGCTCCAAACGATAGAATAAAGTACTGGTTGAATATAACATTCAGTATTTCACTATTCCTCCCTAAAAAATTATTCAGTATGATACACAAATTTTAAGTCCTTACTCGCAAATCTAACAAATCGACTTCTAGCATTCTCCAAATCCGGGTGTTCAACCATTCTGAATAACACTCCAATAGCTTGTAGTATTTTGACACAAGTTTCTCGATCATCTTGCTTCTCTAGAACTGTCAAGCATTCATCTAGTAGATTCCATAGTTGCCTAAAAAGTTTTTTGATCTACCTACAGTAGGAAAATCTTACTGTTGATCTACTTCTTCTACTCCAGATGTTACATAGAGAATCCTCACATCATAATCCAATAAATTAGATGGCAGTTTTTCAAATAAAGCTTCACACTTATTTTGGCGAAGAAAATTGTTGACCTGCTCCTTATTTTGCTCTAAAATGTCAGAATAATTTGAAAAATTTTTTGAAAAAAAACGTGCCAATAAATTCCATGAACTTCCTCTCATTCCTCCCAAACATTTCTAGAAACACTTTTAATATAGGTGGAATAAATTTCAACTTCATGTTTGGAGCAGCTTTGTTGACTTCAGTCATAGCAGAGACAAGGAATTCAAACGCTTTTCTAGAAAAAAAATATCAGCCGAAGATTCTGAAACTACTCACGATGCATCAATTCCTTCTCTATAAATATATTCCCCAATCACATTCATCTCCAATAAATCCATTTTTCCTGTCAAAACCGCAAAAAATTCCACGCTTTGCTTGTTATTTTTGAGAAAACTGTTGATAAAATTTTTGTGGTTTTCTGAAAATACTACTGTAACTTTCAGCTTTGAAAATTTGATCTACCGGCTATTTGAAGAAACTTTTCCTTTTCCATGGCTAAATTACTATTATTAAACTTGAAAAGGATGGCAATTTTCGGAAGAATATTCATAACTTCTTCTTTTTTCTGGTCACTTTTCAGGAGGTCGATATTCTCATTCAGTAGTTGTTTTTGTTGGCTAAAAAATTTTTTTGGTGATGTCAAAGGTTTGTCGGAAAATATTTTACCTTTCATCCATCGCTGCATACTTTTGCATCAAACATTGAAATTCAACATCTTTGCTCAAAATTTTGGACCTTGATGATATAACATCGTATAACTTGACGGTATGCTCATGTCTGATGTTTCGAAGCAAAAAATCGTTGATTGTATTTTTCTGGATCCCTGAAACTTTGAACTAGAAAAAATCCCATTTTTCGTATATACCTAAAATTTCCATAACATTATCAACATTCCGAATATTGTCAAGTAGTAGAAAAACCGCTTGATCGGTTTGAATCGAATGACATGGTGCTGGATTGTTTTGAAGTTTTGATAGACATTCGGATAGGAGATCGCATAAATCGCTGGAATTTTTTTTCCTAGATATAATTTTTTTGTAGATAACTTACAACTGAGTCAATTTTGGTAAACCAGATTCTAGATACCTGATTTTTATGTCAAAATCTAGCAAAGACGTGTGGGAAAATAGTAGAAGAGGTAGAGCACCATGGCTCTTTTGCCGGATATAGCAGTTTAGTGAGTGCCTGTGCTTTCCTAAAAAAAATATATATAACCATCAGAACAAAAATCAAAATTTTCCGTACCGAGAATATCCACCAATCTTTCCACAGAACTTTTCACATCGATACCAGTTGTCGGACCCGCCATAATTTCCTCAATCGCTGCCAAATACTGCACAACTTTATTAGGATTGGACTCCAGTTCAAGTAATGTGTACAAATTGTGTAGGTTTTCCATTTTTCTGTAAATTGACTATATTAACGACGCAAGAAGAGGGGAAAAGAGCGGGAAATTGCAAGGGATGATGGTACGTGTATTGATTTTATGGGTAGTGAGCACCTGCGGGTTTGGACGATAAGATTTTCGAAAGACCTCTAGCGATTAGGAATATAATTCCATACGTATCTATTTATCATCGTTTCCATACGAATTCCGCCTTGCGGCCTTGAAAACCAATGTTTCCGGAAGAGCTATATTGAGATATGCGGCTTTAATTAGTACTGTGATTGTAGTGCCATTTTGGGACAACGGTTTCAAGGTTCTCAAAGGGGTGGTTCGATTTGTATGAAACCGATAATATCAGAAACTGCTATCTTTTATATATGAACAATACTTCCTCTTCAGCTTTTTTTGTTGAACTTTCGTTTCTCTTATTCATTTTTTTACTAACGCAAGTACAGTAGCTGGACTGCGAAAAAAAATTTCCCGATGCTTTGGAGTAGATAGGTTTATATTTGCTTTTTTGAGATCACGCCCATGTGAATTTTATCGCTGAGAACTCCTAATTTGTCTGAAATCGGTGATTGAACATCTTTCTGCGCAATAATTGGTCATTAGCATGTCGGGTGACCCTACGGTTTCTTACCAATCAATACGCACCTGGTACATCTGTCCCACCATATCTCATATGCCCATCTTTTCGCCCGCGAAAAACCATCCTGACCCATAATACATGGTATATTGATTTTCCTCCATTTCAGTAGATTGCCAATCCTCTCTGATTCGAATCCAGAAAATGGATTCTCTAGGAAATTATTTATCAATTCTCGCAAAATCGTATGATGAAGCAAAGGTTATAAGATGTTTGGATAAGATTGAAGAAACACTGAGTCTGTTTTCCGTGGATTTTCACTTGGAGTTGGCTGCGGAGAAATCGGCGAGAGTTCTGGGTGAGTTGAAGTTTTTGAATTTTTTTCCTCAAAAAAATATTCAGAGAAGCACAGAGAAACTTTGAACAAGTACATTCGAGGAGCAACTTCGAACAAATTAGTGTTGTTTTTGTTCAGACATCAGGAATTGCTGGATTTCGACATCAAGATTAAGTTCCTCGAAGCTGGATGTTCCCAACTGTCTGATACGTACGTATAAAGCTTTTAGGAAAGTTAATACTAAAAAAATTTCAGACAATTATGCGATCTTCTCGAAGAAACCTTAACACAGTTAGAAATTCCGAGTTCAAAGTATCCAGTTAAGAAAACGCCTGCCGTTTTCCTGCTGATCTCCATGATTCAAGATAAAAATCGACTCTTCGATGTTTCAGGTGAGGAGCATACTTTCTCGAAAAAAGTACAAAAAAATTTGCAGAAAAACATCAACGCACTCTAAACACATTACTCCGCGATAACACAAGCCATTTACTGATCCCCAAGATCAATGAAGTTTTATCCGCCAAACCTGGGTTGATCGACGAGGATACCAAGTTCAAATGGCTCAAGATAAAATTGTCCGCTTTGTCGCAGAGGTTAGAGTTGTAAAGCTCAAGAGTCTTTCAAAAGATAAAATTACAGCGAAAAGAAGGAAAAATTGAACGAGTGTTTAAAATTCCTTCAAATGGTACGAAACGAAAAAATTGCAGTGGAAGTGGTTCCAACGATTGGCATCTTGTTTAGCGACACTGTTGGGGATTTGACTGAGGAAATTAAGAAGTTGTTGGATATCGCAGGTTTGTTGAGATCTTATATGAAATATATGAAAGGTTTTGGCAAAATGTGAATAATTTTTTTCCAGAACATCACAAGAACAACTTGAACAACTTTCTTCGACGGCACAATTGTCTCAAATTGTTCACAATCCTACATGCGAAGTCAGAGTTGTTTGAATTCGATGTTACATGCAAGTACATTTCCCAAGGTGGGATTGAAGATTTGTAAGTTGATCATTCAAGTTTTCGTAAAACAAAGCAAAAGTTTAGAAAAATGTGGGACTTCCTCGGTTGTTGCCTCAACGCTATCAATGCAGATCAAAGATATAGTGCAACATTGAAGTATCTACCACCAATAACAGATATATTTAGGTTTATGGGAAATAGTGATAATAGGAAGTTGATAACCTATGCAGGTAGGTCAATTATTTATTTCATAAAGTATATAAACCATTACAGAAAAATATAAAAGTGCCATAAATGAGTTTTGTCGAAAAAACGTGTGTGATCCAGCCTATGATTTTTTATTGAGAAATCCGAACTTGTTGGATTTCGATCTTAGGGCATCGCAAGTTGTAAAGAATACAAATGGGATGCATACACAGTAAGAATAATAATAAAAATGAAAAAAACAAGGAAATTTGCAGAGGAATGGCATATTTGCTCGAAGATGGTTTGAAAATACTTGAAGCAAATGTAGATAAGAAAAGCGTTGAGCTAGTTTTAAAATCGATTGGACAGTTGTTTCCACCTAATTATGATCAAAATTATGACGAAACGAGGGATCGGTTCGTACATTTTGCAAGTAAGTGTGCGGTGAACTTTTCACAAAATTTTTCACACTAAGAAAACAATTCATTTTAAGGTAATAACAAAGATACCATGAATGAGGTGTTTTCAAAGCTGAACAATGAACGGAACCTATTATTTGGAGCTGTTATGCGAGTTTTAGGCTCAAACCATGACATTCTAGATTTCAAGTTGAAGTTTCCGAAAAGTCATTATATTGTAAAATATATGGATGCTGAGTAAGTTTTTGAAAAAGCTTCCAAATTATTTCTCGACTCTTTTCAGTGCATTATGGCTTTTCCTATACGAATGTCTTCAAAGTATTGAAGAAACAGATAGTATTGAAACGATTTTGTACTGCGTGCGATCTATCAGAGTAGGCCTCCAGAGAAAATGTAAAAGGTTTCAGCATGACGAGTTTACGTTTGCAGGTTTGATAAAAAGTAGTACTTTCCGAAATGTTTAACGATTCAGAGAAGCACAAAGATTTGATAAATCGGATCATGTATGAGAAAATAAGTGGTCATCATCGCACATTTTTCGAAATAATTGAGAAGCATCCAACATTGATCGAGAAAAGAAACAAGCGCAAGTTTGCGAAGGAGTTGCTACCAAGTTTGGAGAAAGCGTATGTGGTCATTTTCAGTTGTCGAATAAAATAATAGAATTTCAGAGAAAAATGGGAAATGTTTGAGGAATGTTTGTGCGAGTTGGAAAATGAGTCAACTGATGCACTTCATGAAGAAGGAAAAAGTATTTTGATGAGTATTTTCCCAGTTGGATGTCTTGAATGTGATGACGATCATAAGAAACTCAAAGAGTGTTCCGAGAGCCATGAAGAAGAATTCAAGAAGCTGGTGTCAGGACTCAAGAATAAACTATTGACTAGTCGAATCATGGCCATCCTAACCGGACGAACAGCGTTGTTCAGATTTGAGAGAAAGGCGGCGGAGTTGCGAACAAAGTTGGATAGCTATAAGTATGTGAAGGTTTTCTTACTTTAGGAAACTTGTATTTTCAGAGCGCCAAATGCTGTAAGTTTGACGATTGATCGAAAAGACTTGGTCAGAAGCTCATTTGAGCAGACTTCACGACTCCATACGGGGCACTGGAGAAATGAATTTATTATAAGATTTGATGGTGAACGAGGAATTGATGCTGGAGGATTGAGAAGAGAATGGTATACTGTATTGACAAGAGAGGTGTTCAATCCGAATTACGCGTTGTTCACAGCAACTTCGGATGATAATAATTGTTATACTATTAATAGAGCTTCACAAGTTAATCCTGATCATTTGGAGTATTTTTCGGTAAGTTACCCGATATAGAAAAGTCGGAACTTTTGGATTTTCAGTTTGTTGGAAAAGTCATCGCAAAATGTATTATGGAACGGCAATATATCAACTGTCGTTTCACAAAAGCTTTCTACAAGCATGTTTTGGGTATTCCAGTTACATATGAAGACTTTGAGAAGGAGGTGGGTTTTGGAAGTTCGAGTTTTAGAGTTCAGCAAATATTTTTAGGATCCGACATTTTTCAAGTCATTGAACTATATACTAAATAATCCTGTGGAAGAACTTGATCTGACTTTCACAACAGAAGTAGAAGCATTTGGGGAGTTATATGAGAAAGAATTGAAGGATGATGGGAAAAACATCGCAGTGACTGATGAGAATAAGGAGGATTATGTTAGATTGTTATGTAAGATGAAGATGTCAGGTAGGATATTGCTGAGCGAAACTGAGAATATTGACGTTGTTCAGATTCGATTTGTTTCCAACTTGAAGCATTTTGTGACGGGTTTTATCAAGTGATGCCAAAACATTATATTCAAGGCTTTGATGAAAACGAATTGGAGCTTTTGATTTGTGGCCAACCGGAGATTGATATCAACGATTTGAGGGACAATACAAAATATATGGGATGCTCAGAATCTGATGTGGACATTCAATGGTTTTGGAAAGCATTGGAATCGTTCGAAGAAGAGGATAAAGCAAAGTTCTTGATTTTTGTGACGGGCTCTTCGAATGCACCATTAAACGGATTTGCTGACCTTCGGGGTATTGGCAATATTTGTAAGTTCACGATTTCAAAGAATAGAGGAACTGAAAATAAACTGCCAACTGCACATACATGGTTTGTTGAAATATAAAACTGATACAATTATAATATTCTCGTTTCAGTTTCAATACATTGTTCCTCCCTCACTATGATACATATGAAAACCTGCTCAATTCATTATTAATTGCGATTCGCGAAGGAGCTGAAGGATACTTTGGATCATAAACTTTTGCTCGACTATTATATTCCTACTAAATTTGCATGTGTTATTCTTCGAATATCAAATAAATATCTGACATGAAAAATATATCATCTCAAAAAATATCTATAGATGTGATCTGAAAAAAAGGAAATACAATATTACAAAGTTTGTGTGAATTGAGGAAAGAGACAAGTGCCACTGCCCATCTCCAAAAACATAATCGATAGATCTTATCGTAAAATACTATTCTAGGTTTAGATAATTTTCTAATCATCTAAACTCTCTTCCATTTCTGTGCACACTCCTCTCCTCACACATACATGTGTAGTTTTCACACATTATACAACCTGTCAATAAACTGCATCGCATATCGTTTTTCTTTTCCTTGACCCTTCTCTTCCTTTTTTTTTCTTTTTTTGCAATCCGGCTACTGTATTTACGTTCGAAATCAACGAAATGCAAAAATAGTCTGATAGAAACTCTTCATCCATATAAAGTCATATTTATTTCAATCCAAAAGTTATAAGATCAGTGAAATCAAAGTGAAAGTAGAATAAATCCATAGTAAAGAATTAAAATTAAAGATCCATCATCCGAAAGAGTATCCTTCAGCACCTTCTCGAATCGCTAGTAACAACGCGTTGAGGAGATGTTCATATGAGTCATAATGAGGGAGAGCAAACTGATTGGCGCTGAAATATAAAAATTAAACATTTCTAAGAAATTATAATATACCATGTATGTGAAGTTGGTAGTCGATTACCAGTCCGATTATCCTTTACGATTGTAAATGGTGCGATGTTGTGTAATCCACGAAGATCGGCGAACCCGTTCAACGGAGCATTCGGTGAGCCCGTCACAAACATCAAAAACTTTGCTTTATCCTCCTCTCCAAATGACTCCAATGCTCTCCAAAACCACTGAACTTGCTCATCTGATTCTTTACAATCTACATATTTTGTATTGTATCTCAAATCGTCGATATCAATATTTTTCTCTCCACAAATGAGCAGCTCCAGTTCTTTTTCGTCAAACCCTACGAGAAAGTCGCTCGGAAACTTCATAGAATCCAGCTCGAAATGCGTTGATTTGAGGTTCAATCGAGTCTAAACATCTTGTTATTTATAATTTTGACAGTAATTATCCTACCAGTCATTTTTATTTGACTAATCAACTTGACATATTCCTCCTTATTCTCATCAGTGACTGCAATATTTCTACCATTTTTCACCAGATCCTTGATTATTTTCTCTCCAAACTCCTCAACCTCTGTGGAAAACGTCAAATCCATATTCAACTGTTCAGTTGGATGCTTCAACATGAAATACATGGATTTGAAGAAGATAGGATCCTGAAATTTAGGTTGGAGTGTTTATAGCAACTTTGATAACTTACTTGTCTTTCTAAATCAGAGCAGTCTACTGGAATATTCAAAATATGTTTATAGAATGCTTTTGTGAAACGACAATTGATACATTGTCGTTCCATAATACATTTTGCGATGACTCTTCCAACAAACTGAAAATCCAAAAGTTCCAATTTTTCTATCTGGGGTAACTTACCGAAAAATACGCCAAATGATCTGGATTAACTTGTGAACCTCTATTAATAGTATAACAATTATTATCATAAGTTGCTGTGAACAGTGCGTAATTCGGGTTGAACACCTCTCTTGTCAATACAGTATACCATTCCTTTTGCAATCCACCAACATCAATCCCTGGTTCTCCAACAAATGTTATTCTAAACGTTCTCTTCCACTCCTCCGTTTGTAAAAACGCAGTCTGTTCAAATGAGCTCGTGACAACGTTTCCTCGATCGATAGTCAATTTCACTGCATTCATTCCAATGTTCTCCGATCTGAATATACCTTTCGATTCTTGAAACAAGTAAACTTTCACATACTTATATCTATCCAACTTCGCGCGCAACTCAGCTATTTTTCTTTTAAACTTAAAAATATCCGTCTGATTTGTTAAGGTTGCCATAATTCGACTTGTCAAAAATTTATTTTTGATTTCTGACACCAATGTTTTGAACTCTTCTTCATATTTTTCTTCAAAAAACATGTTATTTTCCGAAAACTAAAACTAGTCCCTTACTCGAACACTCTTTGAGTTTCTCATGATCCTCGTCACTTCCAAGGGATCTAGTTGGGAATATACTCGATAAAATGTAACTTCCTGTTTCCAGATGGGCAGTGTCACTTGTATCTTTCCTCAATTCACACAAACATTCTTCAAGCATTTCCCATTTTTCCCTTAATTTGAATTTTTTTTTCAAAATCTGAAAACGAGTACATACTCTTTATGCAATATTGGCAGCAGTTTTGTTGCAAATTTGTATTTATTCCTCTTTTCGATCAGAGCTGGATATCTCGCTATCAAAGCAAATATTGTTACATTGTAACTTTCTAATTTCTCATACATGATTTGATTTATCAAATCTTTGTGTTTCTCTGAATTCTTAAGTTTTAAATCAATCTTATTTTTTCTCACAACCTGCAAATTCAAACTCATCCTTCTTGAACTTCTCAGTATTTTTTTCTGTGCAGCTAAACTGCCAATAAGCATGCCATTTTGGCACAATATTATATTTCCTTCGGATACTGTTTCTGATCGATCTCACATATTTAAGAATCGGTTGGAGATCTACAGCTGTCATAATTTCTTGAAGACATTTGTATTGGAAATCCCACAACTCTCTGAAAAATTCACAAAAATGAGGAATTTCCCCGTTTTCACAACTTACTCTACATCCATATAACTTGAAAAGAAAGGGATATTTTTCAATTTGACCTCGAAATCTAGAACATGATAGTTTGATTCCAAAATTTCCGCGATTGGTCGAAATGATGAGAAGGCTAATTCCCTATACACCTTGTTCAAGATACTTTTGTTGTTTTCTGAAAATATTCTATTAGGTAGTGGATAGGCTGAAAGTGCGCTCTATTGAAAACAATGTTTTATCGCCAACATGGTAAAACTACAGTAAACTTCAGTAGGCCGAGCCAAAACTACAGTACCCCATAACATCGAACTTTCAAGATCTGGTAGCTGAAATGAATTTTGGACTATTAGAATATGTTACTAAAGCCCCAAAGAAGATAAATTACTTTCGAAAAAGTCATTTTTAGCATTTTGGTGTTCTGTGGATTTTACTCGACCTACTGTAGTTTACTGTAGAGATCTCGCTGGCAAATATTGAAATGTGTTTGTTAGGTAAAATAAAACTCTCACTTGCAAAGTTAACAAATCTATCCCTCACACCAGCATAATGTGCATGATGTGCAGGTGGTAACAACTCTCCAATCGATTGTAGTACCAGCTCAACATTTCTCTCATCCACTTCCGTTTCAAGTGTTTTTAAACCATCCTCGAGCATAGCTGACATTTCTCTGCAATTTTTGTCTTAAATAATTTTCCCATTATGAAGCATACTCTGTATACTTATAATTTGTATTTCTAGTCACTTGCAATACCCTAACATCAAAGTCCAACAACTCCAGATATTTCGAGAAAAATTCATTTGCTGGATTGAAATAAGTATGTCGAAGAAATTGGTTGATTTCTTTTCGGTTTTTTTCTGTAATTTTTTACTATACTTTACAAAATTTGATCTATCTACCTGCTATTTCCATAAATTCACTATTATCACTTCTTCCCATATAATTCAATATCTGTGTTATATTCGCTTGATACTTCACTCTTGCTTCATTTCTAACTTCCGTATTGACACCCTTTAGGCCTCTATCGATGATATCCAACATTTCTCTGTACAACTATTTTTTTGTCATATTTGGAAAATCAACGTACCCACTATCCTTTGGAATATACTTGCAAGCCACATCAAAATCGATAAATTCTGGTTTAGTATATAGAATTGAGAACAGTTTGGGACAATGATTGGTTCGAAGGAAGTGGTTCAAACTGTCTTTGTGATTTTCTGAAAAAAAACTGCATTTTAATGTATCAAGTAAATTTCCTGAAAACCTGCAGCAATCAAGAATTTCACTTTTTCCTCAATCAGATTGCCAGGAGTGCGACTGAACAATAAGGCGATAGTCGGTATAAATTCCCCAGCAACTTGTTTTTCTGCCATTCGAAGAAATGTGATATATTCGTTCAATTTTGTCATTTTCTCGCTGAAAATACATTTTTGGTTTTCAACCAAAAACATTTTTTTTGGAATCTCACTTCAACGTCATGATAGGAAACTTTTTCTTCAACAATTCAAACATGACATCATTTTCAAAGAACCCAGGTATGACTTTTAAAATTTCAAAGAGCTTGGGCATCAATTCATGGTGAATGTTATCACGAAGCAAGGTGTTTATTATACGTTTATGTTTTTCTGCAATTTTTTTCATAGGTTTAAAAGAACGCTTTGAATTAGTCGTTCACCTGCGATATCCAAAAGACAACTCTTATCTTGAATATTAGTGAATAAAAGAAAAAAGGCAGGCGTTTTCCTAACCGGATACTTTGAAGTTGGAGTTTCCAACTGAATCAAAGCTTCTTCCAAAATATTGCACAATTGTCTGCAAAATCTTTTTGATATTTTTTTGTGGATTATAAAAAATTTACGCATCACTCAATTGTTTGAAACATTTTTCAAGGAACTTGATCTTGATGTCAAAATCCAGCAATTCCTGATGTTTGAATAGGAGCCATACTAGTTTGTCGCTGCTTCCACCACGAATATATTTGTTTAATGTCTCTCTATGCTCTTCTGCATATTTTTTGAAAATATTATTCAAAAACTTTTTCACTCACCCAGAACTCTTGCCAATTTTTCAGCAGCCAAACTTGAGGAAAAATCCGCAGAGTGCAAGCTAAGCGTTTCTTCAATCTTCTCCAAACAATTTATAATATTTTCTTCATCGATGGATTTGTCAATTATCAACAAAAAATGTTCTAGAGAATCCATTGTCTGGATTCAAATTGGGAAGAATAGACAATCAACTGAAATAACGGAAAATCAATATATTACGGGTGAGGATGGTTTTGCGCGCGAAAAGATGGACAAACAAGGTATGGTGGGGAAGATGTACCATGAATGTATTGATTGGGAAGGTATGATGGACAAAGGGGTCATCGAACACCCAAATGGTCAAATATTGCGGCCAAAGATGTTCAATTATATTTTTCAATTATTGACAAATGATTTTCTAAAGAATCCATTTCCTGGTTTCAAATCTGGAAGAATAGTGAAAGAAAATCAATGTATTAAGATGGTTTTGCCCGCGAATAAATGTTGGACATACGTGGTCAACGACGTACCACGAATGTAATGATGTAACGCAACTGGTGATGCAACGCGGACTAACGTCTCATTTGACGCGCAAATGGCCATTCAGTGCGGAAAAAAATCCAATTACTGATTTCGGGGTCGTTTGGTGTTAAAGGAGCACGAAAAAGAAAGGTATATGTATATATATATATATATATATATATATATATATATATATATATATATATATATATATATATATACACCACTTTTTCGGTCACATCTAGCTCAAGTTTCGAAGATCCATGTGATTTTTGAATTCAGGAAAACCGCGAATGGTCATTTTTTGCAAAAAAGTATCTTTTTACTAACGATGTTAAAACATTTCAGTTTGTTAGAGAGGGTTCATTCATAAATAGTCAAATTTATTTCAATCCAAAAATTGTAGATCAGTAAAGTTAAAGTGAAAGTAGAATAAACCCATATTTAAAACAAGGAAAGTCAATTTTGAGGTGAATTAGCAAAATGAGTATCCTTCAGCACCTTCTTGAATGGCTAGTAATAAAGAATTCAGTAGCTGTTCATATGAGTCATAGTGAGGGAGAGCCAACTGATTGACGCTGGAACATCAAAATTGAATCAACTAAAAAAAGTTCGATATACCATGTATGTGAAGTTGGTAATCGATTCCCAGTCCGACTATCCTTTATAATTTTGAATGGTGCAATGTTATGTAATCCACGAAGATCGGCAAAACCGTTCAACGGTGCATTCGGTGAGCCAGTCACAAACATCAAAAACTTTGCTTTATCCAACTCATCAAATGACTCTAATGCTCTCCAAAACCACTGAACTTGCTCATCTGATTCTTTACAATCAACATATTTTGTATTGTATCTCAAATCGTCGATATCAATCTCCGGCTCTCCACAAATGAGCAGCTCCAGTTCTTTTTCGTCAAAGCCTATGAGAAAAAGTTTCGGAAAAACTTCATAGAATCCAGCACGAAATGCGTCAAGTTGAGGTTTAATCGAATCTAAATATTATCAAGTTCATAAGTTTTGACAATAATTATCCTACCAGTCATTTTCATCCTACATAACAATCTAACATAATCCTTCTTATTATCATCAGTCACTTCGATATTTCTTCCATTATACATCAACTCCTTTTCAAATCTTTCTCCAAATTCATCCACTTCTGTTGTAAATGTCAGATCGAGACCTTTCACAGGATTTTTCAATATATAGTCTAATGAATTGAAGAATGTTGGATCCTGAATATCTTGAATTTCTAGAGTCAAACTTCAAAAAACTCACTTCCTTCTCAAAATCCTGATAAGTCACTCGAATATTCAAAATATGTTTATAGAATGATTTGGTAAAATGACAATTGATATTTTGTCGTTCTATGATAGATTTGGCGATGAGTTTTCCAACAAACTAAATATCCAAAAGCTCAAATCTTTCTACCTCAGGTACTCACTTTAAAATAATCCAAATGTTCTGGATTAACATGAGAAGCTTTGTTGATAGTATAACAATTATTAGTAGTTATGAATAGTGCGTAGTTAGGATCAAACACCTCCCTTGTCAATATAGTAAACCATTCCCTAGTCAGTCCACCACCATCAACACCTTGTTCATCGAGAAATATAATTTTAAAAATTTTCTTCCACTGGGTAGGATTGAGAACGATTGTTTCATTGTATGAGCTTGTGAAAATATAATTTCTATCAATTGTCAATTCAGCCACCTCGTCGACCCTGAAAATATTTATTGATCTCGCAAACTTCAGAAATTGTCTAAATCCTCTCCTATCCCTATACACACTCCTCTCCTTTTCACACATTTGGTTTACAATCACATATATCTCATTTTTGCGCGCCTATTCCTATCTTGCCTATCTGACCTTCATTCACTCACATTGCTCATTTCTTGCCGATTTTTCTTCCTTTTTCTTCCTTCATATTATTATAATTCTCCAATTTTCTCTATCTTTCTAACTTTATTCTTCTTCCCATTACTAAAATCCAATTTTCACTCTAAAACTCACATCCATTGGTCCAGCTTCTCCCTCAGCCGAGCAACTTTCCGCTCAAATTTGTTCATTTTAGTATTGTCTGTTATAATTCCCATTATTTTATACGTCAGGCGGTTATTCTTGACATGTGTCAAAACTTCCTTGATCGTTTCTTTGTACCTTTCTGTAAACCTTTTTTTACAACACCCTCGTGTATTTTATCAATACCTGTCATCTCCTTAAGCTTCTTATGACTCGCTATCCATAATTTGTCAACAATGGATTTCACAATCCCCCCGAGTGTTTCGAATTCGGCCCAAATTTTACATAGTAACTAGTGAGGGGTCATATAGTGCTATGACAACAACTTTGAAAGTTTTGCTCACCGGCTCCGCGAGCAACACTACAAAAATGACTTTTTGAAAAAGTGCTCCAATTCTTCTGTAATTTTTGGTACTTATGTTTTTCGCAGCGTAGATTACGAATTTCAATATGACAAGTTTCCAAAACAAACGTATCATAGGGCTGCAGTACAAAAAAATGTGTTTTTTTGAGATAACATGAAAACTAGGTCGGCGGACCTGTCGGCATCATGAAATTCAGATTCAGCTCAAAAAGTTACGTACATGACAAATTTTTTATCACATTTGAAAAAGATATTTTTTCAAAAAATTGACAAACATAAAATTTTTGAACTATGAAAAAATTATTTTTTGGCCGAAATTTGTTGGAAAACATGGTAAATGATAGTAAATGTTATACTGAGAAACTTTTGTGTGGGCACCTTGTATTGATTTTGAGTCTTTCACAACGAAATTCTAGTTTGAAAGCTCGAAAACGGCAACAGTACCCGAAAAGTGGGTTTGGGCACAATCAATGTAACTCGAATGTGAGAGCACCATTCAAAAAATGATCAACTGCAAAAATGAAGCTCTAAATATGATCTTCAAACTGTGATCCTCATTTTTGAAATAATTTTAATTTCTAGAAAAATATGATGTTTCAACTTTTCCAATGTTTGACAACCGTTAGCAACTTTGTTTCGATTTTTTTTGCAAATATGATAAATTCATCGTGTAGAGCTCGTCAAGGGCTTTATTTTTGTAGTTGATCATTTTTTCAAATAATGTGTTTCAGCCGAGCTACAGCAGTTTGAATAAAATTGGCTAAACGCAATAGTGCGGGTGTGCCCCCTGTGTGTCTGCGCGTGTTGGCGGACGCATGCAGAAGAAACGCACTAGAACAAATGACTGTAGCTCGGCTGAAACACATTATTTGAAAAAATGATCAACTACAAAAATAAAGCCCTTGACGAGCTCTACACGATGAATTTATCATATTTGCAAAAAAAATCGAAACAAAGTTGCTAACGGTTGTCAAACATTGGAAAAGTTGAAACATCATATTTTTCTAGAAATTAAAATTATTTCAAAAATGAGGATCACAGTTTGAAGATCATATTTAGAGCTTCATTTTTGCAGTTGATCATTTTTTGAATGGTGCTCTCACATTCGAGTTACATTGATTGTGCCCAAACCCACTTTTCGGGTACTGTTGCCGTTTTCGAGCTTTCAAACTAGAATTTCGTTGTGAAAGACTCAAAATCAATACAAGGTGCCCACACAAAAGTTTCTCAGTATAACATTTACTATCATTTACCATGTTTTCCAACAAATTTCGGCCAAAAAATAATTTTTTCATAGTTCAAAAATTTTATGTTTGTCAATTTTTTGAAAAAATATCTTTTTCAAATGTGATAAAAAATTTGTCATGTACGTAACTTTTTGAGCTGAATCTGAATTTCATGATGCCGACAGGTCCGCCGACCTAGTTTTCATGTTATCTCAAAAAAACACATTTTTTTGTACTGCAGCCCTATGATACGTTTGTTTTGGAAACTTGTCATATTGAAATTCGTAATCTACGCTGCGAAAAACATAAGTACCAAAAATTACAGAAGAATTGGAGCACTTTTTCAAAAAGTCATTTTTGTAGTGTTGCTCGCGGAGCCGGTGAGCAAAACTTTCAAAGTTGTTGTCATAGCACTATATGACCCCTCACTAGTTACTATGTAAAATTTGGGCCGAATTCGAAACACTCGGGGGGATTGTGAATTGGCTCTTCAGAGATTGTTGACGAATTACAGACAGTTACTCTTATTATCATCTTCACAATTTTCACTTCCAGACGGGAACAAGTGCAACAATATGAGTTTAACCTCCTTGAGAAATGCTGTCCTATCAATCGCCTCGTTCTCCAATTTCCACAGGCAATTATCAAGTAAGTCCCATTTTAATCTGAATTGTTTTTTATCAACTGATAAGGAGCGATACATACGGCTTATCTAACAATGGTATCAACTCCCTCGCAAATTTATGAATATTCCTCCACTCAATCAGCGATGGGTAAGGTTTCATGATTTCAAATATAGCATTGTTACTATTTTCAAGTTTCTCGTACAGTATTCGATTGATTCGTTCTTGATTTCCTTCTGTATCATCATTCACTATTTTCAAAAATTTTAGTTTTTTTCAACTCACCCAAATAATCAAAACTCAAAACCAACACATATAACCAACAACCTTGATACATTAGAATTTCTTGTTTGATATTCGCTATATATTTCAATATTTGGTCAATATCATTTGAAACTTCCATATTGTGAAGACATTCAGATAGTAGAGAATACAATGATCTGAAACCTCTAAATTTTTTCATTGATAGATATGACTTACATTTGATCTACTCCCGCTATATCATCCCAATATTTCAGTTTCACACTAAAATCCAATAGGTCATGATTATCACCCAAAACATTCATAATCACTCCAAACGATGAACACTCTATTTTTCCAAGTATATCGTTCATCAACTCTTTGTTCTTTTCTAAAAACCGTTCTATCAACTGAAACTGTCTACAAACCTTACTTGAAAATTTTACAAATCTATCCTTCGCTTCATAATATCCTTCCTGATACTTCATACGTATCAACAACATTCCAATGGATTGTAATACATGTTCAACTTTTTTCGTATCCGTTAAATTTTCAAGTGCGGTTAATCCTTCGTTGATCAATTCTTCTAGAGTGCTGCGAATGAATACTTTTGTTTCAATTTTCAAATCTTTCAACATACTCTCCATTTATAATCTTGTGCAGCCGATCAACTCTAATATCGTAATCTAGTAGGTCAGGATTACCAATCAGGGTTCCAAATATTGCATCACAATTATTGTGTCGAAGAAAAGTGTTGATTTCTTGTCGATATGATTCTGCAAAATTTGTAGGTAGCTTATGAAAGGGGCGTGGTATATACCGTATTTCCTCGAATAGAGCGGCATTGCAAACGCTACCGCATAATGCTCATATCTCGAAATCTAGAAGAGCTTTCAAGAAGTAGTCAAATGCAAATTTGTAGATCAAAACTTCAGCTACAAGTTTGCTGTTGATAACTTTTTGATAACTGTACTAAATTCTGAGATATGATCCTTTTTCGAGAGAGTGTGCAGTGCCGCTCTATTTGAAGAAATACGGTATGTATTTTTAAAACAAAATGTTCGGATTTGATAATATTACCTACCTGCATACTCTATTAATTTCGGGTAATCTCTCCTCCTCATATCCCTGAATCCTTTTGTTATTGTTCCCAAAAATTCCATATTTTCAGTATCTTCTCTATTCGCGTTGCATATATTGAATAATGTCAAATATTGAAATAATCTTCTGAAACCTTTTTTGTTGAAATATTTTGGGACAAACTCACAAAATTTCCCTATCATCCATAGAACTGTATCTTTCGATTATTTCAGACTCCAGAAACTCGGAATTCATTTTCAATATTTTAAATAAACCCATACTTTCATTTTGCCGGAGATAAATGTTCAACTTTTGCTTGTGGTATCCTAAAAAAAATTGAAAATTCACTTCCAAAATTTTCCAACTAACTTGCGACTTCTACAAATTTCAGCTTCTCTTTAAATATATTCCCAGATATTTCATCTAATAGTACTGCAATTGTTGAAAATACTTCAAAAACAAGGCTCCCATCACGAGATGTTTCAAGAAATGATAAGCAATCTTTCAATAGATCCATCTTTTTTCTGGAAATTTTTTAAACCTAAAATTTCAACTCTCAAAATCTCACCTTTCCGTCAAACTATATATTTTTGTCTTCGAGAATTGAAACTTGATATCATTTTCTACCAGGTTCCGGTTTTCGGACAAAATTCCATACGCCTTGATAAACGATTCATGGTTGATATTATCACGGAGAAAAGTGTTGATAGAGTTGTGATTCTTTTCTGAAAAATTTTTTGTAGAAAAAATTCGGTTCTTCTGAAGAAAATAAGGGCTTGCCGAATTTGTTGGAGCGCCTGCCGACTAATCAATGAAAACTCAAGCTATATACATTCCTATATACATTAGGATAGCCAAAAAATTTACGCTAATTATTACCTGCGATCGCTAAAAGTATATTCGTATCTCGAACACTGGTTACTAGCAAGAATACCGCATCCGTCAACACAATCGGAATATATAACTTTGAGAGGATCTCATCCAGAAAATTGCATAACTGTCTGAAATTTTATATCCACAACTTTCCATAAATCAACAACATACAAATCAGACAACTGAGTAATCCCTTTTCCCAGGAATTTGAACTTGATATCAAAATCCAACAATTCTTGATACCGATATAATAAAAGTGGTAGTATACATGGATTCGTTTCACGGATAAAAGTGTTCAATATTGGTTTAAAACTTCCTGAAAACAAAAAGTTAAGCAATTTTTCAAAACTTTTCTGACCTAAAACTTCAGCAATTTTCTCTGCAGCCAATATCGAATCATCGAATGTAGACTCGTGTAAAATTTGTTCAATTTTTTCTAAATACCTCATAATGACACATTTTTTTGTTGAAACTGCGATAGCTGATAGATATGTGTCGATATATTCCATTTCTAAGATTTGGATCTAGGGAAGTATCGCTAACTATCTGAAAAAAATAAGCTGGATTGGGAAACGTGGTTGTGAAATGATTTTTTTTTTCAAAATTTTGGACAGATGCACCATGTCCTTACTTTTTTTAGATTTGTGAATTATAAAATTATTTTGGTGTAAACCGGTTGAAAATTTTTTTGTGAGACGAATTTTTCCGTCAAAAAAGTATGATATCGCAAATTTACGAGTATAAAGCCATGTGAATTTTAAAAAGTTTTACATTAAAAAATTATTTATACAAAAATTCAACTGCAATATTCATAACAAATGAAATCCCTGAGTTCCTTCCTGAATCGCGATGATAAGTGCCTGCCGCAAACTTTTGTAGCAATCATATTGAGGTAGATACAATCGGTTAAAGCTGCAAAAATACTTTTGGACCAACTTTTTCAAAAAGTCAATCACTTACCAAGTGCAGGCATGAGGTCCATTATTTTCGTTATTTCGCTTGATATCACAAATAATTTTAAACTTTTCAACTCCATTAGCCCCTCGGAGAGCACCAAATCCATTTAAAGGAGCTTTAGAAGAGCCGGTGACAAACATCAAAAATTTCGATCGGTTAATTTTGTCAAAAGACTGCAATGCCGCCCAGAACCATTGAATAATATCATCAGTTGCCAAGTATCCTTGATATTCTGTATTGGCTTCTAGATCTTTGACATCAATATTTTGACGACCACAGATCAACAGCTCTAATTCAGCCTCATCGAATATTGATATCATACTTTTTGGAATCACTTCATAGAATCCTTCACAAAACGCCGCAAGTTGAGTTTTGATAGATTCTGAAAAAAAAATACCAAATCTAGTGAATTCTCCTAATATCCTACCAGTCATCCTCATCTGGCATATCAATTTAACATATTCCTCCTTATTATCATCAGTGACTGCAATATTTCTCCCATTTTCCACCAAATCCTTGATTATTGTCTCTCCAAACTCCTCGATTTCTGTGGAAAACGTCAAATCCATATTCAACATGTCAGTTGGATATTTCAACAAGAAATGCATTGATTTGAAGAATATCTGGTCCTAAAATATCAAGTGTGGTGATTTTCAAAAAATATAAATTACCTCACTAGCCATATCATAAACCTCAACTGGAATACCAAGAATGTGCTTGTAAAACGCTTTGGTGAAATCACAATTTACATGACATTGCTTCATAATAGCTTTTGCGATAACCCGGCCAATGAACTGAAATTACAAGTTATATGAAAAACTTATCTAACAAACAACCTTGAAATAGTTCAAATGTTCTGGATTCACATGTGATGCCTTGTTAATCATATAACTATTCGGATCACCATGTGCAGGCGTAAACAAAGCATAATTCGGATTCACTATCTCCCTTGTCAATATAGTAAACCATTCTCTTGTCAATCCACCTTGGTCAATACCGTCCTCATTCACAAATTTGATTGAAAATGGGCCATTCCATTGGCTAATTGTCCATGATTCGGTTTGAGTATATGAGCTTGATACGATAGCTCTTCGATCGACATTTACCTTGGTTTCGAATCCATCTCTACAATTTTTTTTGGATGATTCATGTGACGTATAAACTTACAATTGCTTAACATTTTTGAGAAGGTACCTAATTTTTTCATCAAAGGTGAAAAACTTCGTTTGGTTTATTATAAGTGAGGCAAGTTTTAGAGAAATATTTTCTGGTAAAATTATCTTCCTCAAAGTTTCTGAGTGATTTGCTGAAATATTCTTGTAAATTTTCAAAATTTTTGAGAAATTCTCACCTATAAAAATCCTCAATTTCTCACTATTCTCCACAGTTGTCTTCCCAGCATAGAAAATTTCAATCAACATTATACTGATACAAGTTGAATATTCATCATTTAAAGTAAATGTCAGTGATTGCTTGAGGCATTCATCAATCAGTTCCCATTTTGTGCTAGAGTGAAACATAAAAGATCTAGTAATATGGAATCACTCACTTCTCGTTAAACCTATCCGCCAACTCTGCAGCGAATTTGATCTTAATTTTCAAGCTCCAAAAACTTGGATAAGAATTGATCAAGCCAAATATCGGATTTCCCGTAATCATAGCAACATGATCATATATAATATTGTTGATCAACTCTTGATTTTTTTCTGAAATTGGTTTTTGATCAAATGTATCAAGTATATATATATATATATATATATATATATATATATATGTATATACCAATAAACTTAGGCAGCTCGCCAGCTAGATCCGTGAACACTAGCTTACAATAAAGTTGATCTATAATTGGTGATAATCTGGCATAATCTAGTCGGTTTTGGATATTTTGGAGGCATTTGTGGAGAAGGTTGAAGATTGAACTGCAAAAAATGAAAATTGTGAAAAAATAGTTTTTCAATTTCCTACGATTGTTTCATAGTTGGAAGTAAAATATCAATAAACTCGATCATCACATCGAAATCAAGCAAATGGTCATAGGGACCGAGTAATGCCAGTATAGCACCTTGGGAGAAAACTGACAATTCTTGGAATGCATTGTTAATGACAGTTTTGTGATCATCTAAACTTTTCCACATATATCAAAACCAGCTCATATATACTCACCTGCATACGCCACCAATTCCGCAACATACGGTGAAAGAGCATCAGTATCGAAAATATATGCTCGTAGTATACGCTCAATCGCTGGGAGAAGCGCTCTTTTTTGGATGTCTTCATCTTCAGTCTTCAACTTTTCTAGACACTCTTTCAAGGTAGATAGAAGGTATCTGAAATATTTTTCTGAGAATTTTTGAAATTGAAGATTCCTTACGTTTGACTAATTTCCAGCATCTCAATATGAAAATAACTCAGTTGTACATAAAAATCTAAAACATTTGGGTAGCAAGTTAAGATCCCTTTCAATCTTTGTCGATCTGTATTTTGGCGATGTATCTTATTGATAATTTTCTTATGATTTTCTAAAAATAATTTTTCCTTGAGTTTACACTTTTCAATAGTTACCAGTAAATTCCCTCAACTTCTCGTCATCCTTCACTCTCAAACTATCAGAAAGCATTTCAATACTTTTCACCAACTTTTGTTTCTCTGATAGTACCACATCATTTGAAAGAAGTGCCAGGCATACTGTCAAGCAGTCCCACATGTCTCTGAAAAATTTTCCAGATTTTTTTCAGAAAAAAAATAATACTCACTCTTCATTATCCTCCATACAAATATACTTCGCTGCAACATAAGCCTCCAATAATCCCGGACTTTTCTTCAAAATCTTGTACACTTCAATGCAAGAGTTTTCAAATAAATAACTGTTGATATAATTCCTTTGGGATACTGTAACACTGCTGATCATCATGGTAGATCAAATTTTAACTTACCCGCAAATATCACAAACTTCCTCTCAGCTAGTCTCGTATCAATAGTTGGATCCTTGAATAATGAGAACAAAGTTGATAGAAGTTTGACGAATTCGTCTTCATCTGTTATTGTCTCAATATGTGTTAGGCAATCGTAGAGTAGATCCATTAGTAAACTATCAAAAAATTTATCTAAATAATTTTCAAAGCCACTCACTCTTGATCATGATCCAAATATCCTAAATCATAATAACTACATTTAACATCAGTTTCCAAAAGTTTTGGAGTTTGAGCCATAAGTGAGTAGAACCCTCCAGCATTCTGATTTGTTGATATTTTTCGAAGAACTCCATTTATAGCTTCTCTATGTTTTGCTGAAAATTTTCTGATACAAAACAACCGATCAATTCATTTTGGCTTACCAGCGCTTTTCAAAACTTGATAACTATTATCAACAGATAACGCTAAATCAACGACAGAATCTGATAGCTCATCGATTTTTGATTCTGTTTTCATATATGATAAACATTCGTTCAGTAGGATACATCGATCTCTGGAATTTTTGTTGACCTTTAATTTTTGAGCTTCTTAGGAATAACTCACTGTTCCGACATAAGTTTCAAGCCTCGCTCAAGATTATCAATCTTGACTTTGAACTCGAGTAAATGTGGATATGGGAATAGGAAAACTACCAATCTACCATAAGGTCTATCGGTTATGTGCTTATTTACAGCCGATATATGTTTCTCTGAAAAAAGTCAATTTGGTAAAAACTTAGTTGTGGTAACTAACCCGCAATCTTTACAAGCCTTCCTGTTGCATGTCTCAAGTCAAATTTCCCTTCCAATTTTGTCATAATAATCTCAACGGTTGATAAAAATATGGCGACCTCTTTTGGATTAGTTCGAGTTTCCAGAGCTGTTAAATTTTGATCGAGCTCATCAGGTGAATAGAAATCGGGAGGCATGATGTTTCTGCAAATAGTGGATAAGGAGGAGAAGGGGAAAGGGGTGAATGACGTCATTATGCGAGGGTGGTGTGTCATATATACATATATTGATTGTGGGATCATACCAACCGAATAAGTTTGTTGAAACTATGTTTCTAAATATTAGGTATATATCTTTTTTAAGGTTTTATACATCTGGTAAGCAAATCTGGAACAATAAGCAAATAAATAAAGAAAAAATTTCAGAAAATTTCGAAAAAGCACACACGAATTTCGCCTATATATATAAAAAAAATTATAATAGTATACGTCTTGCTATTCTATTTATTCTCTATTTTCTTTCTATGCCTAATGCACTCTCATGTCGATATTTCTAAGCGAAAGAGACCACGAGACTAGGGAGAGTGCAATAGGTCGCAGATGGAGAAAGACAGCAATAGGACAACAGCATTCGAATATACTTTTATTGAACTTGTGCAAATTATTGGAATAATATTATTGGAAATTTATTATTAAGGATTGAAAAAATGTACAATTTTTTTTACATATTACCTGAGATTATTAAGAAAATTTGTGTATACATATTTTTACAAAAATAATTTATAAAAATTGAGAATTATGTAACATAGAATCCTTCGGTTCCTTCTTCAATTGCTGTAAGCAATGCAGCACGCATACTACTGTAGGAGTCATACTGTGGAAGTGACAGGCGATTCATGCTGAAATTTCTAATTGTTTCAAATTTTGTGAGCCAAAACATACCAAGTACTAGCAGTTGGTAGTCGATTTCCATCTCGATCATCTTTCGAAATCGTGAATTTCTGAACTTCTGTAGATCCCAATAAAGCTCCAAATCCGTGAAGTGGTGCATTTGGTGAGCCAGTTGTAAACATCAGAAACTTCGATCTTTCAACAGTATTGAATGATTTTAGTGCTCTCCAGAACCATAAAATGTGCTCATCCGTTGGCTCATATCCATTATATACAGTGTTAGCCTCCAAGTTGTTCACATCAATATTTGGTTGGCCAGCGATCAAAATTTCCAACTCATCTGGTGTGAAGATTGATATGACACTATGTGGAATGATACTGTTGAATCCTCGACGGAATGCTTCAAGCTTCTCTTTGATAGATTCTATAAACAAGTAATACGAAAAATATTTCAAATAAGTCATACCAGTCATCTTCATCTGACTAATAAATTTAACATATTCTTCCTTGTTCTCATCAGTGACCGGAATATTTCTACCATTGTCCACCAAATCCTTCACAATTGTCTCTCCAAACTCCTCAACCTCTGTTGAGAATGTCAAATCCATATTCAACTGCTCAGTTGGCTGTTTTAGCATGAAGTACATGGATTTGAAGAATACTGGGTCCTAAAAAGATTTTCAGTGTTAGTATATATAAAAGTTATCTTACTTGACTTTCCAAATCAGATAATTCTACAGGAATATCTAAAATCTGCTTGTAGAAGGATTTTGTAAAGTTACAATGGACTCGTTGGTTCTCGACAATTGACTTGGCAATGATTCTTCCAAAAAACTGAAATCCAAACATGAAAGGACATGAATATATATGAACCTACTCCAAAATAATCCAAATGTTCTGGATTAACATGTGATGCCTTGTTAATCATATAACTATTCGGATCCCCTGGTGCAGTTGTGAACAACACATAATTCGGGTTAAACATCTCTCGTGTCAATATCGTGAACCATTCTCTTGATATACCCCCACAATCCACACCATCCTCACCAACAAATTTGATCACAAACTTTCTCTTCCAATCATTTTCAGTAAGGATAGATGTTTGTGTAAATGAGCTGATCACTATATCATTTCTATCAATTTCAATCGCATTGTCGATTCGGCCACTGAAACTTTGAATATATTTGGCAATATTTCTTTCCAACTTACGGATGGTTAACCAGATTATGAAGATACGCAATTTTATCCGCAAAATTAGTCAAGCTTGAACTATTGGTAATATACGGTAAGACATGTGGAGAAATATTACTGATACTGATTGTTTCCGTGATAATTGTTGGATATTTTTCTAGAAAATTTGATTGAAATTAAAGACCCTAGATACAATATACCAATAAACTCGATCAATTTTTCTTCATCAACCATTGGCGCATTTCTAGATAACATGTTAGTTAAAATTGTTGCCACGCAATGGTGAGTGTATTGTTTTGGATCTTCTAGACACTTTTCGACTAATTGCCATTTGGTGCTATAAATTTTTTCATTTGAAAAAAATTACATATGAAGAATACTCACTTCTCATCATAATTTGACACCAACTCACTCGCGAATTTGATTTTATTCTCCATACTCCACAACTCTTGATAATCCTTGATCAAGTCGAATATCTTGCTATACTTGAGTCTACGAACATGTTGATACAAAATTTTGTTGATTAATGTTTGGTGGGATTCTGAAATGTCAGTCTTGATATCGTCAAGTTTCAGATTTCGGATCTCCGGAGAATATAGGTCCTTGGTCCCCTATATAGGTCGTCGGACCTACTTCTAGATTTGACCTATATTCTCTAGGAACCCAAATTTCAAATTCCCAACCTGCAAACTCCTGATATCCTTCATTTGTGACAACATAAAGTGACCGTTTAATTTTGAAAATAATATTCTCCATTCTTTCTACATCTCTATCTTGTTCAATGCTTTCGAGGCACTCCAACAAGAATGCCCATTTCAAACTGAAAATATTTTTTTAAACTCCTATCATCAATCTCCACTTACTCTCTTGGCAGTTTTTTAAGTACAATATCAATATATTTAATCCGATTATCAAAATCGATGATATGCCTATATGGTGAAAGTATGGCGATCAATCCATTTGGTGTCAACATTGAATTTCTTGTTATGCATGAGTTAATTATTTGTCGATTGTTTTCTAAACAAAAACAAAACTATTTTAACAATTCGAAGAGCCATGGCCGTGTCGGTTTCTAGGCCATCCAGGTAAAAAATATTTTTCGCCAAGAAGGCAGCTTAACTCGAGTTTTCTGGCTCTTAAACTAAGTGCATGTTTTTAGGGTGAAAAAAAATTATGAAAAATATCAAAGTCCATGAAACTCGAGTTTTGGGGCACATGGCCTAGAAACCGACACTTCTTCCACGGCCATAACTCGTCACAACGACTTCAGATTTGACACTTACTCGCAAAATCAACCAATTCATCTAGACATGTGCCAATACGGCCAACTTCAAATTTATAGGCATCCAACAGCCGGTCAATTGCAGGCAGTAAAATGTCCATTTTATCTTGCAGACGGCTTGTTTTTAATTTTCGCAGGCAAACTGTCAGCATGTATTTGATATTTCTGCAAGTTTCATTTTTCTCATTAGGTTTACAGAAATGATACAAAAACATACGTTTCCGTGGGAGCTGGCATATCAATTTTCAAATATCTGATCAGTAAATCATCGTCAAGAACTTGGGGGTAGTATGTCAAAATTCCACCTAATTTTTGTTGATGAACATTTTGTCGATGAATGTCGTTGATTGTTATTTTGTGGTTTTCTGAATTTTTTGAAACTTAAATTTTTTTGAGACACTCCTACCTGCAAATTCCATCAAAGCCGCTTGATTCCTATCTCTCAGACGACTTGATTCTAATTCAATCGCATCTATAAACGGTTTTTTCGCTAATACGTCCCTTGCCGATGAGAGATACAACATATAAGTGCTCAAATTATTCCATATTTCTCTGTAAATCATCAATTATTTTTCAAACAATTTTCGAAACTCACGAATCATCATCGACATCGTCAAAATATTTTTCAGTCACATGAACATCTAATAAGTCGGGAATCGACTTTAGCATATTGTATCCATCAGGGTTTTTTTCTAGCATAAGATATCTGTTGACGAATTCCTTTTGAAATGCTGCAAAAATGGTTCTATGGTTCTATGGTTCTATGGTTCTATGGTTCTATGGTTCTATGGTTCTATGGTTCTATGGTTCTATGGTTCTATGATTCTATGATTCTATGATTCTATGATTCTATGATTCTATGGTTCTATGGTTCTATGATTCTATGATTCTATGATTCTATGATTCTATGATTCTATAATTCTATGATTCTATGATTCTATGATTCTATGATTCTATGATTCTATGATTCTATGATTCTATGATTCTATGATTCTATGATTCTATGATTCTATGATTCTATGATTCTATGATTCTATGATTCTATGATTCTATGATTCTATGATTCTATGATTCTATGATTCTATGATTCTATGATTCTATGGTTCTATGATTCTATGATTCTATGATTCTATGATTCTATGATTTTATGATTCTATGATTCTATGATTCTATGATTCTATGATTCTATGATTCTATAATTCTATAATTCTATGATTCTATGATTCTATGATTCTATGATTCTATGATTCTATGATTCTATGATTCTATGATTCTATGATTCTATGATTCTATGATTCTATGATTCTATGATTCTATGATTCTATGATTCTATGATTCTATGATTCTATGATTCTATGATTCTATGATTCTATGATTCTATGATTCTATGATTCTATGATTCTATGATTCTATGATTCTATGATTCTATGATTCTATGATTCTATGATTCTATGATTCTATGATTCTATGATTCTATGATTCTATGATTCTATGATTCTATGATTCTATGATTCTATGGTTCTATGGTTCTATGGTTCTATGGTTCTATGGTTCTATGGTTCTATGGTTCTATGGTTCTATGGTTCTATGATTCTATGATTCTATGATTCTATGATTCTATGATTCTATGATTCTATGATGCTATGATTCTATGATTCTATGATTCTATGATTCTATGATTCTATGATTCTATGGTTCTAATCACTCTAGTAAAAAAACTAGTTCAGAGCCAAAAAACTCACTAGCAATTTGTATAAATTTCTTCTGAGCTAGTCTGGTATCAATAGTTTTATCCTTAAACAACGCGAATAATGTGGTCAACATCTTAAAAATTTCTTCAGCCCTTTGTGAAGTTTCCAAACGAGCAAGACATCCAGTGAGCAATTCCATTAGTGAGCTGAAAAACTTTTTGCTAAAAATTTCAGAAAATTAAATCACTAACTTTGGATCACAATTAAAGTTTTTCAAGCCATAGTATGTACATTTTACATCTATATCTAGAAATTCTGCATCATTGGCGAAAATCAGGTAGAAATCTCGAGCAGAGGGTGTATTGGCAGCTTGCCGGAGAAGTTCGTTGAATGTTTTCTGATTTCTTTCTGAAAATTTTTTGGTTGATATTTTTGAAGAATAGTGACCAAATTGTACCTGCAATTCTCAAAACCGAAAAAGAATTGGTGATTTCCAGAATTAGCGAGACCACAGATTTCCAAATTTCATTAAACTTTTGTGATGAGTCCATATATGCTATACATTCTTCCAGTAGTTTGCAGCGGATTCTGAAAAAAAATTGATTTTTTAAAAGACGCAAGCATGGCTCTGTATTGACGCATTTTGGGTGCAGTATTTCAAAAATTTTCATTAAAGACAGATTTGAACCATGAAAATGAAATTTTATCAGTAATTTTATTTTTTATTTTTTCGTACTTTATTGGCTGCTCTATTAATTTATTCTGACACAATATTCTTGTAAAAAATAATTTTCAAATTTTTTTTTGTAAATTTTTTAAATTCAAATTCCCGCCAATTTTTCCAAGTGTCGTCAGCTAAAATGCAGACTGTGCAATCACACACGCGCAAAACTTCACATTCTGCAATTGCCGAGCGTTTGAAAACTAATGTTGATGAAAATTTCGGTTTTTGTGTCAGAAAACTGGATAATTATTTCAATTTGATATTTTTTAAAGCTATGAATTTTGGTTTGAACCTGTCTCTATTATTTTTAGAGTAGTAAAAAATTCGAAAAAAAACTTACAAATCCGTAGCTTTTGACTCTTTATGCAAAATTGCCAATATTTTAACATTAAGATTGAATAAGTGAGTATATGGCAGCAAAAACTTGAACAATTGTCCTTTGTTATTATGCATTATATAATCGTTGATTCCAGCTTTATGATTTTCTGAAACTTTTCTCTTTTTTTTCGAGTGAAAATTTATAAAAATAGATTACCCGCAATTTTGACAAATTTCGCAATACTAGTTCTCAAATCGTACTTTCCATTCATTTCCGTTAAATCCGTCTCGATCACTGTCAAATATGAATAAATATCCGCATGGTTAGGTTTTGTTTCTATAAGGGCTATATACTGGTCGAGATGTTCCGGAGTGAACCGGGTGTCGGGTTGGAGTGACATATTTCTATTTCTAGCTGAAACAATACACTGTAATGGTAAAAACAACGGAAAAAAGCGCATAATAGTTCTATTTTGGAAAGGAACGCAAGGTGAAGAAATGGCGGACCATGGTGGACAAGACCTCATCGATTTTATGACGCAACCGGTATTCACCACCAGGAGGGTCCCCTCTTTTTGAGACCATCTGTTGTATACGTATCTATAGATATTGTAGCTGTCAACTAATGTGAGGGTCATAATCATTACTATAAATGAAAAATTATTCATTTGAAAGAAGAAAAGAATGTTCACAATTTAGGAGTATACAATGGTTTTTGGTATCAAAAGTACGAAGGTATGAGGTAGAATTTTTTTTGAATTTCCTGAGTTTTTTCGGAGTGAGAACTATGCAATTTGTGCACAGTATTACAATATACAGTATTTTACAATTGAAAGAGTATTATACATCATAGAATCCTTCGGTTCCTTCCTCAATCGCGGTAAGCAATGCAGCACGCATACTACTGTAGGAGTCATACTGTGGAAGTGTCAAACGGTTGATGCTGAAATTTGTCTATATTTACAAATCTTACTAGTCAAAACATACCAAGTGTTTGCAGTTGGAAGTCGATTTCCTCGATCATCTTTTGAGATTGTGAATTTTTGAACTTCATTGGATCCTAACAAAGCTCCGAATCCATGCAATGGTGCATTTGGTGAGCCAGTGGTGAACATCAGAAACTTAGATCTTTCAACAACGTTGAATGACTTTAGTGCTCTCCAGAACCATAAAATATGCTCATCTGTTGGCTCATATCCTTTATATTCTGTATTAGCCTCCAAGTTGTTCACATCAATATTTGGTTGTCCAGCAATCAAAATTTCCAATTCATCAGGGGTGAAGATTGAGAGAACATTTTGTGGAATGATACTGTGGAACCCTTCGCGGAATGCTTCGAGTTGATTTTTGATAGATTCTGAAAAAAGTATTTTTCAGAAAGATATGTAAAAAAAAAACTCATACCAGTCATCTTCAGTTCACATATCAATTTGACATATAATTCTTTATTTTCATCGGTCACTGCAATATTTCTACCATTGTCCACCAAATCCTTCACAATTGTCTCCCCGAATTCCTCAATTTCCGTGGAAAACTTTAAATCCATATTCAACTGTTCAGTCGGATGTTTTAACATGAAATACATTGATTTGAAGAATATTGGATCCTGAAATTCAGATCAGGGTAACCTTAGAAAATTTGATAACTTACTTGACTCTCCAAATCAGAGCATTCCACTGGAATATTCAATATCTGCTTGTAGAATGATTTAATGAAATTACAATGAACCCGTTGGTTTTCGATGATTGACTTGGCTATTATTTTTCCGAAGAACTGAAATCCCAAGATTATCAAAAAAAATAAATAGGTCGAATCCCACCTTAAAATAATCCAAATGTTCTGGATTCACATGTGATGCCTTGTTAATCATATAACTATTCGGATCCCCTGGTGCAGTTGTGAACAACACATAATTCGGGTTAAACATCTCCCTTGTCAATATAGTAAACCATTCTCTTGATATACCACCACAATCCACACCATCCTCACCATCAAATTTGATCAAGAATTTTTGTTTCCATTGCCAATCAGTAAAACTAGCAGTTTGTTGGAATGAACTAATGACTATATCATTTCGATCTATATCGATATTATATGAAACTTCATGACTATAAAAAATGTTTTTTGTGATTTTTATCATAAAATGAAAACTCACGGATGCTTAACTTGACCATGAAGATAATCCATTTTATCCTCAAAGGTCACAAGTTTGGTATGTTTGACGACAAGTGGCAGAAGGTTAGGAGAGATGTCAGATATTTGTATCGCTTTTGTAATATATTTCGAATGGTTTTCTAAAAAATATATAAAATTAGGACTTCTTGATATGGCCTTTTACCAATAAAATGTATCAACTTTTCGTGGTAAAATACATTCGAAAATCTTTTGTGGAATAAGTTGACAACAATCGCCGAAATACAATTTGAAAAATATTCCTCATGTATCGTTGTATCAATATCTTTCAGACACTTTTCGAGTAGCTCCCATTTTGTGCTAAAAATTTTTTTAGTATTTTGAGACTTTGGTTTTTTCAACTCACTACTCATCAAAATATTTCAACAACTCTTCAGCAAACTTGATTTTGATTTCAACACCCCATAGATCATGATAAGGCTGGATCAACTCGAATATCGCATTATTTCTGACACTCTTAACCAGTTGATACAATATTTTGTTGATCAATATTTTGTGTGTTTCTGAAATCAGAACTTTTGATAGTTTCATATTTCTACCAATCACCAACCTGCAAACTCATGGCAACCTTCATTTGTGATGAGAAAAAGTGATCGTTTGATGTTGAAAACAACATTTTCAAGAGCTTCAGCTGTTCTTGTATCTCCAATATTTTCAAGAGTTTCGAGAAGGAATCTCCATTTTAGACTGCAACGAAAAATTGTGAGAAATCATGGTTTTGACTTCTTGTGGCCGTGGAACAAGTTTGGATTTCTAGGCCTTGTCGATTTACGGGAAAAAATTTTAGCTTTGAAGAGAGCAAAACTCGAGTTTTATAGCTTTAAACAGGAAAAAGATGCACATTTTGCGACGTGAAAAATGCTCATGAACACGAATTCCAGCAAAAAAAATTCCAAAAATATCAAAAAGTTCACTGTCTTCGACCTAAAAAAAATCATGGCCTAGTAATCCAAAATTCTTCCACTTTCATGACTTGTCAAATTGACAATTCCTACTTACTCTCTTGGCATTTTCTTCAATATAGTATGAATATACTTCGTCTTATTATCAAACATAATAAGACCCCCTTGCGGAGCAAGAATGGCGAGCAATCCATCTTCCTTAAATTCGTGACGGGATTGCAGACAATTGTTGAGTGTTGCTACATTGTTTTCTGCAAAAACCATTGTATATAGGGTTAAGTAATTCAATCTTACTTGCATATTCAACCAATTCCTCTATACATGGTGTAAGACGACTTTCTTCAAATTTATAGACATCCAACAATCGATCAATTGCTGGCAGTAAAATGTTGATTTGCTTCCATTCATTGCCAGTTTTCAGTTTTTGTAAGCAAACTGTCAACATATATATAATATTTCTGCAATTTTTTCTTAGGTTTACATATATAGGAGGAGATCTTACGATTCAGTTGGAGCTGGCATTTGAAACTTCAAATAATCGATCAATAAATCATCCTCAATAATAGTTGGGTAGTATGTCAAAATTCCACCCAATCGAAGTCTTTCAATATTTTGTCGATGAATTTCGTTGATTGATATTTTGTGGGTTTCTGGAAATTTGTGATCCTAAATATTTTTTTGACTTGATCCTACCTGCAAACTCCATCAAAGTCGCCTGATTTTTATCTCTCAATATCTCCGAAGTCGCTTCAATATCATTTAAAAGCCCCTTTTTTTCTGCTTGGGTTGTTGCAGTTGAAAGACACAATAAGTTAGTGCTCAAAGTGTCCCAAAATTGTCTGAAAATTTTTTTCAAGAAGTTTATATCAAAGCAACTTACAAATCATCTGCAATATCTTCAAAATACTTCTCAGTAACTTGAATATCCAATAAATCAGGAATCGTTTTCAAGATGTTATAGGCTTCAGGGCTGTGGACTTGAAGAAGAAATTGGTTGATACATACTTGTTGAGATTCTGAAAAATTTTCAGATAAATATTTTCAGAAAGTCGAAATTTTATGGATATAAAAAGTACTATGGTTCTTAGAAAATTTTGTGGTTCTATGGTTCTATGGTTCTATGGTTTTATGGTTCTATGGTTCTATAGTTCTATGGTTCTATGGTTCTATGGTTCTATGGTTCTATGGTTCTATGGTTCTATGGTTCTATGGTTCTATGGTTCTATGGTTCTATGGTTCTATGGTTCTATGGTTTTATGGTTTTATGGTTCTATGGTTCTATGGTTCTATGGTTCTATAGTTCTATGGTTCTATGGTTCTATGGTTCTATGGTTCTATGGTTCTATGGTTCTATGGTTCTATGGTTCTATGGTTCTATGGTTCTATGGTTCTATGGTTCTATGGTTCTATGGTTCTATGGTTCTATGGTTCTATGGTTCTATGGTTCTATGGTTCTATGGTTCTATGGTTCTATGGTTCTATGGTTCTATGGTTCTATGGTTCTATGGTTCTATGGTTCTATGGTTCTATGGTTCTATGGTTCTATGGTTCAATGGTTCTATGGTTCTATGGTTCTATGGTTCTATGGTTCTATGGTTCTATGGTTCTATGGTTCTATGGTTCAATGGTTCTATGGTTCTATGGTTCTATGGTTCTATGGTTCTATGGTTCTATGGTTCTATGGTTCTATGGTTCTATGGTTCTATGGTTCTATGGTTCTATGGTTCTATGGTTCTATGGTTCAATGGTTCTATGGTTCTATGGTTCTATGGTTCTATGGTTCTATGGTTCTATGGTTCTATGGTTCAATGGTTCTATGGTTCTATGGTTCTATGGTTCTATGGTTCTATGGTTCTATGGTTCTATGGTTCTATGGAGTCATATGAACACAAAAATTCTTTGGGCCATAAATTTTCAACAAAAAAAACTCACTAGCAATTTGAATAAACTTCCTCTGCGCCAATCGAGAATCGATAGACTTTTCCTTGAACAGATCAAAAAGTGTTGTTAAAACTTGCATAATTTCAAGGGAATTTTGTGAATTTTCAAGATGAGTCAGACAACTATTGAGCAATTCCATTAGTGAGCTGGAAACTACAAACTACAAAATATCTGATAAGGAAACTCACTCTGGATCATAATTATAATGCTTCAACCGATAATATGTACATTTTACATCAATATCCAAAAATTCTGCATCATAGGAAAATATTTGGTAAAACTTTTTAGCGGAACTTGTCAAGGCGGCTTGCCGGAGAAGTTGGTTGAATGTTTTTGAACTTTTTTCTAAAAACTTGAAATTGTTTCAGTATATACATGAAATTCATACCTGCAATTTTTACAACTGAATATGTGTTTCTGACAGATAGAATCAAAGATATTACTGATTTTGATATTTCCAGGATCTTTTGAATTGAGCTCATATATTCGATACATTCTTCTAGTAGATGGCAACGATCTCTGAAAAAATTTGAAATCTGTATCCGCAAAAGCGCCAACAAAGGTTTTGCTGAAACATTTTGAGTGCGATTTTGAAAAATCTATCAAGCACTTGAAAAATGCGCTTCAATCGCAACTTGTGAAAAGTTAGGCCATTTTTGACATAAAAGTAAGGTCATGACTGAAGTTTCAGTCGAAAGAAAGTGTTCACTTAATATTCTGATTTTGTTCGATATAATTTTTTTGTTATATTTTTGGTATATATTATACTATTTCAAGTTTCATAACCACAAAAAACTACAAAAATCTTGTTGAAAAATTTTTTTTGTTGAATTTCTTGCTCATATTTGGATTTTTCATGAAAAAACGTCACAAAGCAAAATTTTTTCGTACTTATAAAATTCAAATATATGCAGAAAAGACTTTCAGAGCAGAATATATTCCATTTTTTTGGAAAAACTTAAGAAGATTCCCATTTTAGCTGAAATTTCAGCCATGGCCTAACTTTTATGTCAAAATTGGCCTAACTTCCCAAAATTTGCCGTTAGAGCGTATGTGGCTAAAATATGAGTTCACAACAAGAATCAGAAAAAACTTACAAATCAGTAGCTTTTGATTCTTCATGCAAGCAAACCAAAATTTTGACATTTACATCAAACAAATGTGGATATGGCATCAATAATTTGAGCAATTCTCCATCTTTATTTTGCATCAAGTACAAATTGACACATTCTTTGCGTGTTTCTGGAATTTTTATTTTCAGATTCAATGAAAAAAAGTGTTTTAATTACCGGCAGCTTTAACAAATCTCTCAATTTGATTATTCAAATTATATACACCTTTCAATACCATAAAATCATATTCAATCGATGCCAAAACCGATGAAATGTCTTCCGGGCTAGTTCTTGTTTCAAGCCGGGTTAAACAATTGTCTAAATGTTCCAGAGAATATGGATTATTGGTTTGCCGGGGCATTTTTGATAACTGCAAGAACTTTTGGTCAATCAATTATGGAAGGAATAGTGCAAGAAAGGAGGAGACGAATATCTTTTGGTGAATGAATGGCGGGACCCCCCGACAGGGAATACTATTGATTTTATGACGTCATAAAAGCGGGACCACCCGGGGCACTGTGAATGTATTGTATTATTATTATTTGTTAGCCTGTTGGTGAACGTTAAAGGACGACAATATTTTTTCTCCGATATTTTTCTTACAAAAACTGTAAAAATAGACAACACAACAATCTGAAAAAAGTTAATTCCTGACAACAATCGCACCAAAGTTACTATTCCGTAAGGTCAGACATTTATTATTTCGTAATGCCATCGACAAAACGCTTGCTAATGCCCACCGATGCAAATGCGCTCCACTGCGAATTTCGAAACTTTACGTCTCAAGGCTAAGCATGTTAGGCCGTGGTGGGAATTTGAATTGAATTTATTCGGATGGATATGTGTAAAAATTGTTTCCGCAAGATTATTAAGAAAATTTATGTATATATTTTTACAAAAAATAATTCATAAAAATTTAGAATTATGTAACATAGAATCCTTCAGTTCCTTCTTCAATTGCGGTAAGAAGTGCAGCACGCATGCTACTGTAGGAGTCATACTGTGGAAGTGTCAGACGGTTTAGGCTAAAAGTTGTCTATATTTACAAATCTCATGAGTCAAAATATACCAAGTACTTGCAGTTGGTAGTCGATTTCCATTTCGATCATCTCTCGATATTGTGAACTTTTGAACTTCTGTAGATCCTAATAGCACTCCAAATCCGTGTAATGGTGCATTTGGTGAGCCAGTTGTGAACATCAGAAACTTTGACCGTTCTATGGGGTTGAATGATTTTAGTGCTCTCCAGAACCATAAAATGTGCTCATCTGTTGGCGCATATCCTTTATATTCTGTGTTGGCTTCCAAGTTGTTCACATCAATATTTGGTTGGCCAGCGATCAGGATTTCCAACTCATCTGGTGTGAAAACTGATATGATATTTTGAGGAATGATATTGTGGAACCCTCCACGGAACGCTTCAAGTTGATCTTCGATAGATTCTAAAATCAAGAATTTTTCAAAAAAGTTTGTAAAAGAATCATACCAGTCATCTTCATCTGACTAATCAACTTGACATACTCTTCTTTATTATCATCAGTAACTGCAATATTTCTACCATTGTCCACCAAATCCTTCACAATTGTCTCCCCGAATTCTTGAACTTCAGTTGAGAATGTCAGATCCATATTCAACTGTTCAGTCGGATGTTTCAGCATGAAATACATGGATTTGAAGAACATTGGATCCTGAAATTTAGATCATGGTTTCTGTATAATATACAAAACAGGGCGCTATCCTGTTGTATATCATGGGTGTTGATGTTGTGTAGGATATGCTATTGTATAAAAGGAACCTTCTTTATTATATGTGAGTCAGTCAAGGAGAGCTGCTGATCTTATGCGACCGCTCCATAGACCTATCCCGGGACAGACTGAATAAAACATAATATAGATGATAATCATAAGTATAATGGGCGGAGTTGCCCTACAAGATAATGTAGGTCATGCGGATCGTATATTGTAACATGAATAATAAGTAATAAATCAACTAATGAGTCAAGGCCAAGCCGGACTCGTTACATCCTACCCCTTTAGCAATGCTACGTCCCGGAGCATCCCCGGTAGTTGGAATAAAGTTGGAATACGGGAATAATCTAGGACGCATATCACTCATACAATAGATCTTATCAACCAATAGGAAATAGGAATGTCGAAGCTATTACATCCCCCGTTTTTAATTTGCTACGTCCTCGGAGCATCTCATTAGTTGTTAAAGTTAGAATAGCTGAGATATTCCGAGAAATAGCTGTTATACAAATGTAACTAGTTCATACAGTAATACCTATCGTATCTATAATTTTTAACAAAATCAATCTAGCAACTTCAATATCTAATTCTGACATCATCTTTCACTATCAACCCTAAAATATGAATCTTATAATAATAAGGTGATGATGCTTGTATATAGGTGAAATTATACATGAAAACTATTTATGGCTTATAGTTCCTATACTACTACGTCGAGTATACAGACAAAAGAACTAGAATGAAGAACTTAAAACTACTGTCTGGCGGATGCTGGTAAAAATTATCAAAGTGGGCAAGTTAACAATCAAACTAAATATTCTAATCAATGTTTTCCATTCACAAATATGAAATTTTAATATTCTCAACATAATAACACTGGTGCAGAGCTTCTCTTGAGTTGCACAATAATCATGGGTCCTAGTGGCATTCCTAGCTCTTCTGGCCCGAATCAATTCATTAATAAACACTTTAGTTAATTCAATAATCTCTCATACATGAAAACTTATTCAAATCAAAAGAACAATTACTTATCAATATTTCTTGCCAAACTTTGTTGCCATATTCCAAATGATGCATCCAATTCAAATAAAGAAGCAGTAGTACTTCTTGTTACCAGACCAACAATGAACTAGACGATAGGGTTTCGAATAATAGAAGACGATATGTAGAGAGAGGGGATAAGGTAGGGTAGATGGGTAGGGTAAATGTGTGGGGTAAATGGGTATTTAGGATATATATGGTATATGGTGTAGTAGTAGCACTCAGATCTTTGAATCCTTTAACACGGGGTTCGCGAAACTAACATCTCGTAATGTAGCGCAAGATATTAGTTTCTACTCGAGGTGGAACTTCCATATAATATACAAAACAGGGCGCTATCCTGTTGTATATCATGGGTGTTGATGTTGTGTAGGATATGCTATTGTATAAAAGGAACCTTCTTTATTATATGTGAGTCAGTCAAGGAGAGCTGCTGATCTTATGCGACCGCTCCATAGACCTATCCCGGGACAGACTGAATAAAACATAATATAGATGATAATCATAAGTATAATGGGCGGAGTTGCCCTACAAGATAATGTAGGTCATGCGGATCGTATATTGTAACATGAATAATAAGTAATAAATCAACTAATGAGTCAAGGCCAAGCCGGACTCGTTACATCTGTATGAAAATTGATGGCTTACTTGACTCTCCAAATCAGAGCATTCCACTGGAATATTCAAAATTTGTTTGTAGAATGCTTTTGTGAAGTTACAATGAACACGTTGATTCTCGATAATTGACTTGGCAAGTATTCTTCCGAAAAACTGAAGTAAAAATTGTATCGAACATCAAAAAATATAAAACATACTCTAAAGTACTCCAAATGTTCTGGATTCACATGTGATGCCTTGTTAATCATATAACTATTCGGATCCCCTGGTGCAGTTGTGAACAACACATAATTCGGGTTAAACATATCCCGTGTCAATATTGTGAACCATTCTCTCGATACACCACCACAATCCACACCATCCTCGTTGATAAAATTGATGAGAAACTTGTGCTTCCAATCCGCATCAGTAAACATAGATGTTTGTGCAAATGAGCTGGTCACAATATTATTTCTATCAATGTTCAGTGTCACAGAATTTTGATGTCTGTAACATTTTCAATTCAATCAGTCGATTCAGGGACACTTACGAATGCCTAACTATATCATGAAGATATCTAAGCTTTTCCTCAAAGTTCCAAGTCGGGGAATTTTGCATAATAAGCGGCAATATTCTTGGACAGATATCCTTGGTATCGATCACTCTCGGGATGATTTTCCCATAATTTTCTGAAAACATTTATAATTATAAGTTCAAGTCGGTTTTTTTACCTATGAAATGTTTCAACTTCTCTATATTGGTGATGTCCGACGTATTTCTGTGGAACATGTTATGTACAATAGTTGCAAGACAACTTCCAATATGATCATTTGGATCTTCCAGACACTTTTCAATGATCTCCCATTTAGTAACCTCATCATATTGTTCCACCAACTCGTGTGCGAATTTAATTTTTATATCCATACTCCATTGCTCTGGATAATTCCTGATCAACCAAAATATCGGATTTTTCATGGTTGTCGGAACATAAAGATACAAAATGTTGTTGATTAGTACTTTGTGTCTTTCTGAATATAACGAATATAGCGTGAATATAGAGTCAATGAAGTAGAAATACCTGAAAAAGCTCTATTGTCTCCGTCTGCAAAAGTGTAAAGAAAAGTTGAGATTTTGCCAATCTCATTCCCTAAAGTGTGAGCATCTTCTTCACTTCTAATTTTTTCAAGGCAATCGAGCAAGAAATTGAACTTTGATCTACAATAAAAAATAGTAACTTAAACTATCTAATCCTCACTCTCTGGTCATTCCCTGCAGTAGGATGTCATTATATTTAACCTTATTATCTGTTTCAAATAGATCTTCATATTTAGCAAGAATTGGAATTAATCCGGTTGGTCGAAAAGTGGACATTCGTAAAGATAAGTTGAGTATTGTTTTATTGTTTTCTGAAAATTGAAAAAATGACAAAATGTGAAGAATATTGGCTCTGATGAAGTGTTGAAATCTCTTGGTTCTTAGAAAAATATATACCGTATTTCCTCGAATAGAGTGGCACTGCAAACGCTGCCGTATAATGATCATATCTCGAAATCTAGAAGAGCTATCAAAAAGTGGTCAACTGCAAATTTGTAGATCAAAACTTCAGCTACAAGTTTGCTATTGACAACTTTTTGATAACTGTACTAGATTCTGAGATATGATCATTCTCCGAGAGAATTCGCAGTGCCGCTCTATTCGAGGAAGTACGGTAGGTCCTTTACGGATCAAAGATAGGTCAAAAAACTTTAATACTTCATCAGAATCAAAATATCTGATCTTACTTGCATACTCAATCAGCTCATTTGTAATTGGTGTTAGCCGACTTTTCAAAAATGTATAGGCACTCAACAATTTATCAATTGCAGGTAATATGCCGATTTGTTCATGGCCACTGCTTATTTTCAATTCATCTACGCAAACTTTCAACATGTATGTGAGACTCCTGAAACTTCTTGTTTTAAAAAAGTAAATCAGACTAAACTAACTTTTCAGTTGGGTTTGGTATGACATAAGTTTTTTTCAGAAACTTTATGAGCAAATCTTTGTCAAGGATAGTAGGATAGTTTGTCAAAACTCCGCGCAATGGCAGTTCAACAGTATTTTGACGATGTATATTGTTGATTATTTCTTTGTGTTCTTCAGCAAACAATTTCAACCTTTCTGGATTCTGGGTTTCCAAACCATCGGAGATCACTTCAATACTTGATATCCACTCCCGTTTTGTTTTAATGTCTGTTGCAGTTGAAAGAGATATCAAGTCTGCGATTAAAGAATCCCACAAGTCTCTAAAAATATTCCAATCAAAAAAATTTTTATATAATACTAACGAATATTCGTCAAAAGCGTCAATATACTTGGCAGTGACTTCAATATCCAACAAATCTGGGCAGGTCTTCAACATTGAATATACTTCAGGATTGTGGTTATCGAGCAGAAATCTGTTGATACATGCTTTCTGAGATGCTGGAATTTTTTTATGAAAACTAAACTAAACCAATATATACCATACCAGCAATACGTGAAAACTTCTCTTCAGCTAATCTGGTATCAATTTTTGTTTCTTTGAACAAGTCGGATATTGTTTTCAAACAGTCAATGGTCTTATTAGAATCCCTCGATCTTTCGAATTCAGTTAAACAATCGTTCAAAAGTTCCATCAACGAGCTGAAATTTTTTGATTCTCTAAATTTCTGAAGAAACAAACTCACTCTGGATCAGAACTAAAAAGTTTCAAACTATAATATGTACCTTTGACTTCAACATCCAATAAATGAAGGCTGCTGGCAAATATTATATACAAACTTTTTGCTGAGTGGCCTGTGGATGCAAGATCCAGAATATTGTTGAATATTTTCCGATTTTTTTCTGAATTTAATGTTTTTCAAGTTCGTTTTGAAAATAATGGATACCTGCTATTCTCAAAACTAAACATGTATTCTTGATCGATAGAATCAACGAAATAATCACTTCCGATAGCTCTACAAGTTTCGCTAAGGTGGATACATGTGGCATACATTGTTCGAGTAGTTGGCAGCGTTCTCTGAAAAATCGAAACTTTTGAGTTTTTTGAAAAGCTCAAAAAACTTACAAATCAGAAGCATTTGACTCAAAACGCATAACCACCATAATTTTGACATGAATATCAAATATATAAGAATATGGCAATAGAAATTTGAAAAGACTACCATGCGGATTTCGTTTGATATAATTGTTGAATTCATTTCTGCGATTTTCTGAAATCCTTTTTCCAAAATTTTTTCTAATCGTTGGATTACCTCCTACTCTAGCCAATCTCTCAACATAAGAGCTCAAATCATAGCTTTGTTGCAATGTTGTCATGTCGGATTCTATCCATGACAGACAGTGGGAAACATCTTGGGTAACTGTTCTCTTTTCGAGATCCGACAAGTGGATGTTCAACGTTTCTAAAGAAGCGTGGGCCGGGGCCGGGATATTCTGCATTTTTTTAAACTGTAACAAAAAAATTTGATATACTGAATATTTTATTGAGAAGGATGGGTGGATGGCGGGACCAATAACTAGGTGAATAGAGAAATAGTGGTTGGATATAAGAGACAAAGACATTGAGAGAGATTGGTGTACGGCTGGCGGGACCACTGTGGGGAGGAACTATTGATTTTCTGACGTCATAAGTGTCGGACCCCTCAGACACTGTGTGTACCGCAGTAGGTTATGAATGAGGGAATGAGAACGTTGGCAAATGTCAAGTAAGATTATCAATGAATGAGGTACGCTTAGCAAGACCCTCCTCTCTCTACGATGAAGTTAATGAGACTGCAGCATGCCAAGTGCGCCCTACCGCAATTTTCGAAAAATTACGCATGGCCGAAATTTAGGGTTTCAACGTATTTTGTTTTTTGCAAAAGATATGAGATCAGAAAAATTTATTGCAATTTATAAACACAGATTGTACAAATATATGTAGAAAGAAGACAGGATAATGACAACTTATGTTACATAGAATCCTTCGGTTCCTTCTTCAATCGCTGTAACAATTGCAGCACGCATACTACTGTAGGAGTCATACTGTGGGAGTGTCAAACGGTTGATGCTGAAATTATAAATTAGGTCAAATCTTATAAGTCAAAACATACCAAGTACTCGCAGTAGGTAGTCGATTTCCTCGATCATCTTTCGAAATGGTAAACTTCTGAACTCCTGATGATCCCAATAGAGCTCCAAATCCATGTAATGGTGCATTTGGTGAGCCAGTGGTGAACATCAAAAAGTTCGATCTTTCAACAACGTTGAATGATTTTAGTGCTCTCCAGAACCATAAAATATGCTCATCTGTTGGCTCGTATCCGTTATATTCTGTATTTGCTTCCAAGTTATTCACATCGACGTTGGGTTGGCCAGCGATCAGAATTTCTAGCTCATCCGGAGTGAAAATTGATACAATTTCTCTAGAAATAATGTTGTGGAACCCTTCACGGAATGCTTCGAGTTGATCTTCGATGGATTCTGCAATAAAATGTTTGGAAAAGAAAATTCATGAGAATATACCAGTCATTTTCATTTGACATATCAATTTAACATATTCCTCCTTATTATCATCAGTGACTGGAATTTCTCTACCATTTTCCACTAAATCCTTGATTGTTGTCTCTCCGAATTCTTGAACTTCTGTAGAGAGTGTTAAATCCATATTCAACTCTGCGGTTGGGTGTTTTAACAGGAAATGCATCGATTTGAAGAACATAGGATCCTAAAGTTGATATTGAGAGTTTTCATTTAGAGTTGCTGGCTTACTTGACTCTCCAAATCCGAACAATCCACTGGAATGTTCAAAATCTGCTTGTAAAATGTTTTTGTGAAGTTACAGTGAACCCGTTGATTTTCGATGATTGACTTGGCGATGATTCTTCCGAAAAACTAAAATCAAAATTGTATCAAATGTCAAAAAAGATAAAACCTACTCCAAAATAGTCCAAATGTTCTGGATTCACATGTGATGCCTTGTTAATCATATAACTATTCGGATCACCAGGTGCAGTTGTGAACAACACATAATTCGGGTTAAACATCTCCCGTGTCAATATAGTAAACCATTCTCTCGATATACCGCCACAATCTACACCATCTTCACCGTCAAAGTCGATCATAAATCTGTACTTCCAATCTTCTTCAGGAAGCATAGATGTTTCTGTGAACGAGCTTGTCACAATATTGTTTCTATCGATGCTTATTCTCACAGGGTCTAGATCTCTGTAATTATTTTGTTTAATCCGTCCGTCCAGAAAAACTTACGAATGCTGAACTTTATCCCGAAGATACATGAGTTTCTCCTCAAAATTGAAAGAAGATGGTGAGCTTGCCATAACAATCGGCAAGATACTTGAGTGAATATCCTTGGTGTCGATTACTTGCATGATAACTTTGGGGTAGTTTTCTGAAAATTTTTAAAATTAAAATTATTGGTTTATTTTACCTACCTATGAAATTTTTCAGCTTCTCCTTATTTTTCACACAAGACGTTTCCTTGTGAACCATTTTGCGTACAATAAGTGCAACACAACTTCCAATATAATCGTCTTCCATTTCTTCATCTGGATCTTCGATACACTTTTCCACAATTTCCCATTTAGTGCTATAAATTCATGATATGATTTCTTCGAAAAAATAACTTACTCCTCATCATAATGTTCCAACAACTCATGAGCAAATTTAATCTTAATTTCCATACTCCAAAGTTCTTCGTAATCCTTGATCAAGTTGAATATCGAATTTCCTTTGACTTTCGGAACATATCGATACAAAATATTGTTGATAAGGTCTTTATGTCTTACTGAAAGATTGTGTTTTACACCAAATTTTAAAAGTAAGCCTCCTACCTATGATTTTTTGGTGCTCTTCTTCTGTGACCTCGAAAAGGTGCCGTGTGAATCTGCCCATGATTTGTTCAATGTCACACGCATCATCTTGGCTTTTGATGTTTTCAAGACACTTCCACAGAAAGTTTAACTTCAACCTGCAAATTAAATTAATAAAATAAATATTCGTAACTCGTATTCTCACTCTTTAGTCATTCTCGACAGTAGAATCACATTATATTTAATTTTAACATCGAGATCGAACAGATCATCATATTGAGAAAGAATTGAGAACAATCCAACTGGTCGAAAAGTGTAGCTCTGCCGGAAAGAAATGTTGAGTGTCTCTCTATTGTTTTCTGAAAGTTCACAAATTAGAAAAGGTAAAACAACAACCAATCTTACGTGCATACTCTATCAACTCCTTTTTGATTGTTGCTAGACGACTTTTCAATGATGTATCGACACTCAACAAACGATCAATGGCAGGTAACAAGTCGATTTGGACTGGAGTACTGGCTTGCTTCAATTCATCGACGCAAGCCTTCAACATATATGTGAGGTTTCTGAAATTTCTTGTCAGTGAAAGGTAAATTCGCTCAAACTAACTGCTCAGTCGGATTTGGTATGACAAAGTTGGTTTTCAAGAACTTCAGGAGCAAATCCTTGTCCAGGTTCATAGGATAGTCCACCAAAATTCCCCTCATAATCAGATTATCAGTGTTTTGACGATGTATATTGTTGATTATTTCTTTGTGTTCTTCAGCAAATAATTTGAGCCTCAATGAATTCTGGATTTCCAATGCATCGGAAATCACTTCGATACTTGCTATCCAGCTCTGCTTCGCTTGTTTATCTGTTGCAGTTGAAAGAGCTATCAATTCTGCGAGCAAGTTATTCCACATGTCTCTAAAATCAACAAAGTCAAATGATTTCGATACCAAACTCACAAATAATCGTCAAATTCATCTATATACTTTGCAGTGACTTGAATATCCATCAAATACTTCAGGGTTGTGAGTATCAAGCAGAAATCTGTTGATACTTTGTTTTTGTGCCGCTGTAATTTTTTATTGAAAACTACTCTAAACCAATATATAACATACCAGCAATGCGCATAAACTTTGCTTCAGCTAGTCTGGTATCAATTTTTGTTTCTTTGAACAATTCGACTAATGTTTTCAAACATTCAATGGTCCCATTGAAATCCCTCGATCTTTCGAATTCGGTTAAACAATCGTTCAAAAGCTCCATCAACGACCTAAATAATTCGAATATTACAGTTTCTTATAAAATAACTCACTCTGAATCACAACCAAAATGTTTCAAACGATAATATGTACATTTCACTTCGACATCCAATAAATGAAGGCTGTTGGCGAAGATTAGATACAAATTTTTTGCTGATCCGACTGTGGATGCAAGGTCCAGAATATCGTTGAATATTTTTCGATTTTTTTCTGAAAAGTTGGATGTTTTTGAGTCAATTTTGAGGAAAACAAATACCTGCGATTTTCAAAACTGAATATGGATTCTTAATCGACAGAATCAACGAAATAACTGCTCCCGATAGCTCTTTGAGTTTTGATTTGGTGTCCAGATATGGCATACATTCTTCCAGTAGTTGACAACGTTCTCTAAAAAATATATTACGATAAACATTGTTTTGAGTTTGTTAAACCTACAAATCAGTTGTATTCGACGCAGATCGCATCATCATCATAATTTTGACATCAACATTAAATAAATGAGGATATGGCAGCATGAACTTGAAAAGAGCTCCGTCAGGATTTTGTTTGAGATAGTTGTTGAATGGTTTTCTGCGAGCTTCTGAAAATTTTTATTAATTTTTCAAGGACAAAAATAATTAGCTCACCTCCAACTCTGACCAATCTCTCAATGTACGAGCTCAAATCGTGACCTCTCTGCAACGATGTCAGATCGAACGCAATCCGTGACAAGCAGGTTGAGATGGGTAGTTCAGCTGGTTGGTTTTCGAGTTGCAATAAATTTTCGTGCAGAATTTCTAGAGAAGGGCCATCCAGGTAGGTCACCATTTTCTGAGAGTGAATATCTGAAATAACATAGTTTGATCAACTGGGAAGAGTTACGTGGAATATATATTGCGAGGGATGGGTATAGTGGGAGCAACGAAATGTAGAAGAAGGACTGCGAATGACGGAGATATACAAAATGATGGGACCACTTTGGAGAGGTACTATCGATTTTCAGACGTCATAAGAGTTGCCCCTCGGGCACTGTGGGTACCGCAGTAGGTTCAGAATGAGGGAATGATGACGGAGCACCGAGATGAATGTAGCGTAAGGTTATGAATGAATGAGATACGATTAGCGGGACCACTGGGTAGGACTACCATCGTTTTCATGACGCAACACCTGTTGGACCATTTTTCCATTTGCATACCACATTAGATTGTATCCCGCATTTTGACAGCACCTGCTGGTGACCCTTCGATGGTATTCTCCAGTGACCCATTCTGGAATGGAGCCCCAATGCAATTCTCGAAACGTTAGTTCTCAAAGCCAGAAAAGAATTTCAGGTCACGGCCACAATTTTAAATTTCAACTCATGAAACGGTATCTAGGGATTTGTTTCATACCACCTTCATCTTTTTGTGCATAATTGGAAAGGTAAAATAAAGAGGAATTTATTATTAAAAATTGGAGATGTATAGATTTTTACATATTTCTTAAAAGAGAGAAATCGAGAAAATGATGAATTATGTAACGTAAAATCCTTCAGTGCCTTCTTCAATTGCGGTAAGAATTGCAGCACGCATACTACTGTAGGAGTCATACTGTGGAAGTGACAGACGATTCATGCTGAAATTGCTCTTTGTTTCAGGTTTTATGATTTGAAACATACCAAGTACTCGCAGTTGGTAGTCGATTACCATCTCGATCATCTTTTGAGATGGTAAAGTTCTGAACACCTGATGATCCCAATAGTTCTCCAAATCCATGTAATGGTGCATTTGGCGAACCAGTTGTGAACATCAAAAACTTCGATCTCTCAACAACATTGAATGATTTTAGTGCTCTCCAGAACCATAAAATGTGCTCATCAGTTGGTTGATAACCTTGATATTCTGTGTTAGATTCCAGATTGTTTACATCAATATTTGGTTGTCCAGCAATCAAAATTTCCAACTCATCGGGGGTGAAGATAGATATGATCTCATGTGAAATGATACTATTGAACCCTTGACGGAATGCTGCTAACTGTCCTTTGATGGATTCTGCAATAGAATGTTTTTTTTAGAGAAAACTCATAAAAGCTTACCAGTCATTTTCATTTGACATATCAATTTAACATATTCCTCCTTGTTCTCGTCCGTGACTGGAATATCTCTACCGTTTTCCACTAAATCCTTGATTTTTGTCTCGCCGAATTCCTGAACTTCAGTTGAAAATGTCAAATCCATATTCAACTGTTCGGTCGGATGTTTCAGCAGGAAATGCATTGACTTGAAGAACATTGGATCCTGAAATTTAGTTGAAGATGTCCTGAGTGAAACTTCTAGTAGAAATTGGGTGTCTACTCTCTTTTGGGTAAAGTTCAGTTCAAAATTGATGACTCACTTGACTTTCCAAATCAGAGCATTCTACTGGAATATTCAAAATCTGTTTATAGAATGCTTTCGTAAAGTTACAATGAACCCGTTGATTCTCGATGATTGACTTGGCGATGATTCTTCCGAAAAACTGAAATCAAAATTGTATCAAAATCGAACAAGGATACAACTCACTGCAAAATACTCCAAATGTTCTTGATTGACATGTGATGCCTTGTTAATCATATAGCTATTTGGATCCCCTGGTGCAGTTGTGAACAACACATAATTTGGGTTAAACATCTCCCGTGTCAATATAGTGAACCATTCTCTCGATATCCCACCACAATCCACACCATCTTCTCCGATAAATTTGATCAAAAACTTTTTCTTCCAATCTTCTTCAGTAAGTATTGATGTTGCTGTGAACGAGCTTGTCACAATATTGTTTCTATCAACGCTTATTCTCACAGAATCTTGATACCTGTAATTTTTGATGTTTAAATGATAGATCCAGAGATACTTACGAATGCTCAACTTTATCACGAAGATATATAAGTTTCTCCTCGAAATTGAAAGAAGACGATGAGTTTTCCATAAAAAGCGGCAAAACATAAGAATGGATATCCTTGGTGTCGATTACTTGCTTGATAATTTCACTATGTTTTTCTGGAAATTTAGATAATTATAAGTTAATTTATTTTCATTTTACCTATGAATTGTTTCAACTTCTTTCTAGTCTTCACATTTGATGTTTTCTTGTGAAGCATGTTGCGTAAAATAACTGCAACACATCTTCCAATATAATCCTCGTTCATTGTCTTATCTGGATCTTCGACACACTTTTCGACAAGTTCCCATTTAGTTCTACAAATTCATCTTATGATTTCTTCGAAAAAATAACTTACTCCTCATCATATTGTGACAACAACTCATGTGCGAATTTGATTTTATTTTCCATACTCCATACCTCTTGATAATTCTTGATCAAGTCAAATATCGGATTTTTCTTAAGTTTTGAAACATAGCGATACAAAACGTTGTTGATTAAATCTCTATGTGTTCCTGAAAGTTTTATGTTTACTATCCGACTTCTGAAAACTAGCCTACCTGCGAATATCTTGTTGCCTCCATCTGAGAAAGTTCCAAGAAACATTGTGATTTTGCAAATAACTTCCTCTATGGCAGAAGCATCACTCGCGCTTCCAATGCTTTCAAGACACTGCCGCAAGAAAGTTAACTTTGGTCTGCAATAAAATTAATAACTTGAATTATTTTTACCTCGATCCTCACTCAAAGGCCATTTTTGGCAGTAGTATGTCATGATAATTGATTTTATTATCTATATCAAATAGATCAGCATATTTACCAAGCATTGAAAGTAATCCATCTGGTTTGAAAAAGTATCTCGCCGTTCGTAAAGTCTCGTTGAATGCTACTTCATTTTTTTCTGAAAGTTGACGAGCTACAAAAAAACATCAATAATAATCTTACTAGCATACTCGACCAGTTCATTTTCAATTGAATACGAACGAAATGTTAAAGCACTCCACAAACGATCAATTGCAGGTAATAATTCAATTTGTTCCGGTGTACTGGTTTGCTTCAATTCGTCGACGCAAACCTCCAACATATATGTGAGACTCCTGAAACTTTCTGTTAGTGAAAAGTAAATCAGATAAAACTAACTCCTGAGTCGGATTTGGTATGACATAGTTGGTTTTCAAAAACTCTATTAGCAAATCTTTGTCAAGGTTCATTGGATAGTTTGACAAAACTCCGCCCATAGGCAGTCCATCAGTATTTTGACGATGTATTTTGTTGATTATTTGTTTGTGTTCTTCAGCGAATATTTTCAGCCGTTGTTTATCTTGGTGTTCCAAAGCATCGGAAATCAATTCAATACTTGTTATCGATCCCTGTTTCTCCGATGTATTTGTTGCAGTTGAAAGAGCTAGCATCTCTGCTAGCAAGTTTTCCCACATAGTTCTAAAAATTATAATGTCAAAATGCTTTGATACTAAACCCACTGGTCATCGTCAAATGCGTCAATATACTTGGCAGTGACTTCAATCTCCATCAAATCTGGACAGGACATCAACATTGAATATACTTCAGGGTTGTGAGTATCAAGCAGAAATCTGTTGATATATTCCTTTTGTGCGACTGAAATTTTTCAATGAAAACGACCCTAAACACACAAATAACATACTAGCAATATTGAAAAACTTTGCTTCAGCTAATCTGGCATCAATGTTTTTTTCCTTGAATAAGGCGACTATCGTTTTCAAACATCCAATCGACTTTTTAAAATCCCTTGATCGTTCGAATTCGATTAAACAATCGTTCAAAAGCTCCATCAACGATCTAAGTAAATAATCAGAGTATTTCAGTTTCCCTCAAAATAACTCACTCTGAATCACAACTGAAATGTTTCAAGCGATAATACTTGCATTTGACTTCAACATCCAATAAATGAAGATTGTTGGCAAAGATTGAAATCAATTGTTTTGCTGAGTGACCTCTTGCAAGGTCCAAAAGATCATTGAATATTTTCCGATTTTTTTCTGCAGACAGGATTTGTTTGTCAATTTGGTATATGAAACATACCTGCGATTCTCAAAACTGAAGATGTATCCTTGATCGACAGAATTAACGAAATAACGTCTTTGGATAGTTCTGTGAGTTTCTCTGTGGATTGCAGATATGGCATACATTCTTCCAGCAGCTGACAACGTTCTCTGAAAAAAATTATTACTATAAAAATTGTTCTGAGTTCTTCCAGTTGGGAAAATTTCATGAACTTACAAATCAGTTGTATTCGACTCAAAACGCATCATCACCATAGTTTTGACACCAACATCAAACAAATGGGGATATGGCAATAGAAACTTCAAAAGGCATCCATCAAGATGTCGTTTGATATAATCGTTGAATTCAGTTTTACGAACTTCTGAAAAAGGGTTTCCCAATAAATTTTCAATAACAAAACATTAATTATCTTACCTCCAACTCTGACCAATCTCTCAATGTACGAGCTCAAATCATAGCCTCTTTGCAACGCTGTCAGATCGAACTCAACCCATTCTAAGGAAATGAGTTGTGTAGCTGGTATGTTTTCGAGCGCCGATATATGATCGTGAAGCGAATCCAGATCAGGCCGGGTCATTTTCTAAGTCTGATTATCTGGAAAAACAAAATTTGATTGTATGGAAAAGAGTAACATGGAAAATATATTGCGAGGGATGATCAACTAGGAAAAAAGGTCTGCGAATGAGAGAGATACAACATACAATGAGAGGGTTAGGTATAGAAATGGCGGGACCACTGTCGAGGGGTACTATTGATTCTATGACGTCATAAGTGTAGGACCCCCCGGGCACTGTGTGCACCGCAGTAGGTTACGGTTGAAGGAATGATGAGGATGTACGTGAGGTTATGAATGAATGAGATACGATTTGCGGGACCACTAGATAGGACTATTATCTATTTCATGAACAGATGTTGGACCATTCCCACACTTATTTGGAATATATTTTTATTGAACTTGTGCGAACAATATAATTGGAATTTTATCATTAAGAATTGAAAAATGTACAATTTTTTTACATATTAACAGAGATTATTAAGAAAATGTATGTATATTTTTTTTTAACAAAAAATAATTCATCGAATTTGGGAGTTATGGAACATAGAATCCTTCGGTTCCTTCTTCGATTGCTGTAAGGATTGCAGCACGCATACTACTGTAGGAGTCATACTGTGGAAGTGACAGACGATTCATGCTGAAATTTCTGAATAGTTCAAATATTATGAGTCAAACATACCAAGTACTCGCAGTTGGTAGTCGGTTTCCATCTCGATCGTCTTTTGAGATGGTAAACTTCTGAACTCCTGATGATCCCAATAGAGCTCCAAATCCATGCAAAGGTGCATTTGGCGAGCCAGTGGTAAACATCAAAAACTTCGATCTTTCAACAACGTTGAATGACTTTAGTGCTCTCCAGAACCATAAAATATGCTCATCAGTTGGCTCATAATCTTTATATTCAGTGTTTGCTTCAAGATTATTCACATCGATGTTTGGCTGGCCAGCGATCAAAATTTCCAACTCATCTGGTGTGAAAACTGATATGATATCAAGAGGGATGATACTGTTGAACCCTTCTTGGAATGCGGTTAGTTGCTCTTTGATGGATTCTGCAATGAAATGTTCGGAAGGGAATACTCATAAAAGCTTACCAGTCATTTTCATTTGACATATCAACTTAACATATTCCTCCTTGTTCTCGTCAGTGACTGGAATATCTCTACCATTCTCTACTAAATCCTTGATTGTTGTCTCTCCAAATTCCTGTACCTCTGTAGAGAATGTCAAATCCATATTCAACTGTTCAGTCGGATGTTTCCACAAGAAGTGCATAGATTTGAAAAAAATTGGGTCCTGAAGTTTCAATGAGAATGTTCAAAGGAAACATTTCTGGCTTACTTGACTTTCCAAATCCGAACAATCCACTGGAATATTCAGAATCTGTTTATAGAAAGCTTTCGTGAAGTTACAATGAACCCGTTGGTTTTCGATGATTGACTTGGCAATGATTCTTCCGAAAAACTAAAATCCCAAAGTTAGCAAAGAATATATAACGCTAAACTCACTTTGAAATACTCCAAATGTTCCGGATTCACATGTGATGCCTTGTTAATCATATAACTATTCGGATCCCCTGGTGCAGTTGTGAATAACACATAATTCGGGTTAAACATTTCCCGTGTCAATATAGTGAACCATTCTCTCGATATACCTCCACAATCTACACCATCCTCATTGATAAAACAAATGAGAAACTTATTCTTCCAATCTGCATCAGTAAACATAGATGTTACTGTGAAAGAGCTTGTCACAATGTTGCTTCTATCGATGTTTAATCTCACAGAATTGTAAGTTCTGTAATATTCGCTTACTTTAAAAATCAGACGATTTAAAAAACATACGTGTGTTTAACTTTATCACGAAGATACTCAAGTTTTCCCTCAAAGTTCATAGAAGTTGAGTATTGCATAATAAGCGGCAGGATACTTGGGCATATATCCTTGGTGTCGATCACCTCTCTGATAATTTTTCCATGATTTTCTGAAAATGTTGATAATTATAGGTTCAGTCGGTCGGTTCGTTTACCTATGAAATGTTTCAACTTCTCCATATTGCTCACATTCGACGATTTTTTGTGAAACATGTTATCTACCATAAGTCTAAGACAGCTTCCAATATGATGAACCGGTTTTTCGAGTAGTTTTTCAATAATCTCCCATTTAGTATCCTCTTCATAATGTTCCAACAACTCTTGTGCGAATTTAATCTTAATTTCCATGCTCCATAGCTCTTCATAATTCTTGATCAACCGAAATATCGGATTATTCTTGACTGAAGGAACATATTGATACAAAATTTTGTTGATTAGGTCTTTATGCGTTTCTGAAAGTTTCGTTGTTCACACCAACCTTTGAAAGATTTTTTGTGAAAACCTGAGAAATTCTTGTTATCTCCGTATGTGAAAATGTAAAGCAACTGAATAGTTTTACTAACAATATTTCCAATGGTCACGGCATCTCTTTCACTTTTGATGCTTTCAAGGCATCCTAGCAAGAAATTGAACTTTGATCTACAATAAAAATAATGACATAAATTTTTTGAAAACCTAATCCTCACTCTCTGGACATTTGAGGCAGTAGAACTTCATTATATTTGATTTTAATATCTGTATCAAACAGATCATCAAATTTAGCTAGAATTTTGAGCAATCCAGTTTGTCGAAACATGTACATTCGTAAAGATTTGTTGAGTGGCAATTTGTTGTTTTCTAAAAGTTGGAAAATCAAAAAAGTTAATAGAAATATGTAATCTTACTTGCATACTCTGCCAATTCATCTGTAATCGGTGTTAGACGATTATTCACAAATATATAGAGACTCAGCAAACGATCGATCGCAGGCAACAATGCAACAATTTGTAATTCTTCATTAGCTGTTTTCAATTCATCGACGCAAATCATCAACATGTATATGAGATTTCTAAATCTCATTGTTAGTCAAAAAGTAAATCAGGTTAAACTAACTCTTCAGTTTTGTTTGGTATGACATAAGTTTTGCTCAAATACTTTATGAGTATATCTTTGTCAAGAATAGTAGGATAGTTCGACAAAACACCGCCCATAGTCAGATTTTCAACATTTTGACGATGTATATTGTTGATTATTTCCTTGTGTTCTTTAGCGAATGACTTCAGCCTTTCTGCATTCTGGGTTTCCAACGCATCGGAAATCACTTCGATACTTGTTATGCATTCCTGTTTTGTTTGAAAGTCAGACGCAGTTGAAAGAGTTATCATTTCTACGAGCAAGTTCTCCCACATGTCTCTAAAATTTTTAAAAAGTTGAAAAGTTTCAATATCAAACTGACGAATAATCATCAAATGCGTCGATATACTTTGCAGTGACTTGAATATCCATCAAATCCGGACAGGACTTCAGCAGTGAATATACTTCAGGCGTGTGAGTATCAAGCAGAAATCTGTTGATATACTCCTTTTGTGCTGCTGAAATTTTTCTTTGAAAACTACTCTAAATCAATATATAACATACCAGCAATATGTAAAAACTTTGATTCAGCTAGTCGGGTATCAATGGTTGTTTCCTTGAACAAAGCGACAATTGTTTTCAAACATTCAACGGTTCCATTAAAATCTCTCGATGTTTCGAACTTAGCTAAACAGTCGTTCAAAAGTTCCATTAACGTGCTGAAAAAGTTTTGATTTTCAAAATATCTTTTTAAATAACTCACTCTGGATCCCAACTGAAATGTTTCAAACGATAATACTTGCATTTGACTTCATGATTCAATAAATGTAGGCTGTTGGCAAAGATTAGATACAATTTTTTTGCTGATCCGACTGTGGATGCAAGATCCAGAAGATTGTTGAATACATTTTGATTTCTTTCTGAAAAGTTGGATTTTTATTTTTTTTAATTTGGAATTTAAAAAATACCTGCGATTCTCAAAACTGAAGATGTATTCTTGATCGAGAGAATCAACGAAATAACTGTTCCCGATATTTCTGAGAGTTTCACTGTGGTGTGCAGATATGACATACATTCTTCCAGTAGTTGGCAACGTTCTCTGAAAAAAAATATCTCGATTTATATAGATTTGAGTTTTCTGAAATGAGACATGAAAATTCCCTAAACTTACAAATCAGTAGCATTTGAATCAAAACGCAAAACCACCATAATTTTGACATGAATATCGAATAAATGAGGATATGGCAGCAGAAATTTGAAAAGACTTCCATGTGGATGTCGTTTGATGTAGTCATTGAATCCACTCTTATGAACTTCTGAAAATATTTTTTATTGTTTCTATCTTTGATATGTGACCTTCTGGATGGTACAAAGCTATGATACAAGTATCCGCAAACTTCAAGATGGCCCTCCGCAAATCTTGCTTATCGATCACATTAAAAAACACCATACCTCCAACTCTGACCAGCCTCTCAACAAAAGAGCTCAAATCGTAATTGCTCTGCAACATCGTCATATCCGACTCAATCCATGCCAAACAATTTGAAATGGGTGATGTAGCTGGTGTGTTTTCTAGAGTTCTTAAATGAGTTTCCAGAGTTGCTGGAGTAGTAATTGCCGGTTGATACATCTTCATTTTCGTAAGATCGATTATCTGGAATAATGATGGAATGATGGAATAATGAAGGGAAAAAGAAGAGAAGAGGATTGGTGTATGTATGTTTTTTTTAATCTGAGAATGACTGAGATACGCAATGAGACGGTTAGGTATAGAAATGGCGGGACCACTATGGAAAGGTACTATCGATTTTATGACGTCACAAGTGTCGGACCCCTCGGACGCTGTGAACCGCAGTAGGTTATGAATGAGGGAATGATGATGATGATGTACGTAAGGTTATGAATTTAGCGGGCCACTGGGTAGGATTAGCGGGCCACTGGGTAGGGCTACCATCGATTTTATGACGCAACACCTGTTGGACCATTCCCACACTTTGCATATCGCATTAGATTGTATCTAGGTATTTGACACCACCGGTTGGTGACCCTTCGATGGTATTCTATGGTGGCCCAAATATACAAGATCAAGAAGAATTTATTATAGTTTAGAATACAGTTTGTACATGTTAACAGAAGGTTTGGAAATGATAAATTATTCAACGTGGAATCCTTCGGTTCCTTCTTCAATTGCTGTAAGAATTGCCGCACGCATACTACTGTAGGAGTCATACTGTGGAAGTGTCAAACGGTTGATGCTGAAATCTCTCGTTATTTGAATCTTATAACTGAAAACACACCAAGTACTCGCAGTTGGTAGTCGATTTCCATCTCGATCATCTTTTGAGATGGTAAACTTCTGAACTCCTGATGATCCCAATAGCGCTCCAAAACCAAGCAATGGTGCATTTGGTGAGCCAGTTGTGAACATCAAGAATTTCGATCTTTCAACAACGTTGAATGACTTTAGTGCTCTCCAGAACCATAAAATATGCTCATCCGTTGGCTCATAATCTTTATATTCAGTGTTAGCTTCAAGATTATTCACATCGATGTTTGGTTGACCAGCGATCAAAATTTCCAACTCATCTGGTGTGAAGATTGATATGACATCATGTGGGATGAGACTGTGGAATCCTTGACGGAATGCTACTAATTGTTCTCTAATGGATTCTGAAAAATGTTTATTAATCCAAAAATAGTTTAGAAGAAACATACCAGTCATCTTCATTTGTGAAATCAACCGAACATACTCTTCTTTATTATCATCAGTAACGGCAATGTTTCTACCATTGTACATCAAATCCTTCACAATTGTCTCCCCGAATTCTTGAACTTCAGTTGAAAATGTCAAATCCATATTCAATTGTTCAGTCGGATGTTTTAACATGAAATACATTGATTTGAAAAACATTGGATCCTAAAGTTGAGATAAAGCATGCTCATATGAAAATTGATGGCTTACTTGACTCTCCAAATCAGAGCATTCTACTGGAATACTCAAAATCTGCTTATAAAACGCTTTTGTAAAATTACAATGAACCCTTTGTTTCTCGATGATTGATTTGGCAATGATTCTTCCGAAAAACTAAAATCAAAGTTGTACCAAAATCAAAAAACGATATAACTCACTGCGAAATACTCCAAATGTTCTGGATTCACATGTGATGCCTTGTTAATCATATAACTATTCGGATCTCCTGGTGCAGTTGTGAATAACACATAATTCGGGTTGAACATCTCTCGTGACAATATAGTAAACCATTCTCTAGTCAAGCCACCACAATCCACACCATCCTCGTTAATAAAATTGATGAGTATCCTATTCTTCCAATCTTCTTCAGTCAACATCGATGTCTTTGTGAAAGAGCTTGTCACAATATTATTTCTATCAATATTAATCCTAATAGAATATCGACTTCTGTAAATTTTTTGTTCAAACTGACGATCCTGAGAAACTTACGTAAACTTAGTTTTATCATGAAGATAATTCAGTTTTTCCTCAAAATCCATGGGGGTGCCGTGTTCCATAACAAGCGGCAAAATATATGGACAGATATCATCATTATTGACTACTTTTCTCAGGATTTTTCCATGATTCTCTAGAAAATTTAGGTAATTATAAGATATCAGTTTTTTTCTTACTAATGAAATGTATCAATTTTTCTGTATTATGCATCATCGTCGCCGTTCTTTTATGAAAAATGTGGCGTACAAGAGTTTCAAGACAATCCTTGAATTTTTCTGGATCTTCAAGACACTTTTCGATAATTTCCCATTTGGTGCTATAAAAATAAGTTATGATTTCTGATTTTGAAAATATTCGAAAAAAAACCAACTCCTCGTAATAATACGTCTTCAATTCATGTGCAAATTTAATCATAATATCCATACTCCATAGCTCTTGATAATTCCGGATCAAGCCAAATATCGGATTTCTCTTCACTTTCGGAACATATCGATACAAAATATTGTTGATAAGGTCCTTATGTGTTTCTGAAAGTCTGCTGTTTACATCAAGTTTCGAAAATTCCCATACCTGCGAAATAACGACATTCTCTATCGTGGAAAACGACAAACGGTGGTGCGGCTTTGCTAATAGCATTTTCTAAGTTCCAAATATCACTCTTATCTCCAATGCTTTCAAGACACTCTAGCACGAATTTGAATTTTGCCCTGTATTCAAATCAAAAGTTGTCTTTTTGAAACTTGATACTCACTGTTTAGTCATTTGCGGCACTATAATGTCAATATATCTGTTTTTGTTATCGATATCAAATAAATCATCATATTGTGCAAGAGTTAGGACTAATCCAGCTGGTTTAAAAGTGTATCTCGTTCGTAAGGACTTGTTAAGTGTCGCCTTATTGTTTTCGGAAAGTTGACAAATTACAAATAGTAAAACAATATCGAATCTTACTTGCATACATGACCAGTTCATTTTTAATTAGTGTCAAACCACCTTTTAACAATCCAAGGAGATTCAACAAACGATCAATCGCAGGTAACAATGTGACAATTTGTTCTTCTTCACTAGATTTTTGCAACTCTTCCACACAAACTGTCAACATATATTTGAGGTTTCTAAAACTTCTTATTAGTAAAATGTAAATCCGGTTGAACTAACTCTTCAGTTGGATATGATATGACATGGTTGTATTTCAGATATTTAATGAGTATATCATTGTCAAGGACAGCTGCAAACCTGACCAAAACTCCGTTCGTAGGCAGATTTTCAAGATTATTACGATGTATATCATTGATTATTTCTTTATGTTCTTCTAAAATATAACTTTTAATTTTTAACTTAAAGACTACGCTACCTGCAAATAACTTCAACTTTTCAATTTTCGTATTTCCCAAAGCATCCGACATCACTTCGATACTTTGAATCAATTTTAATTTTTGAGAAACGTCTGCTGCAGTGGAAAGAGATAACAATTCTGCGATCAAGGAGTCCCACATATCTCTAAAATAAATAAAGTCAAAAAGTCTCGAGATCATACTAACAAATCATCGTCAAATGTGTCGATATACTTTGCAGTGACTTGAATATCCATCAAATCTGGGCAGGACTTCAACATCGAATATACTTCAGTGTTGTGAGTATCAAGCAGAAATCTGTTGATATATTCTTTTTGAGACACTGAAATTTTTTATTAAAACTACTCTAAACCAATATATAACATACCAGCAATACGTAAAAACTTCGCTTTAGCCAATCTGGTATCAATGGTTGTTTCCTCGAACAAGGCGAGTAAAGTTTTCAAACATTCGATGGTCTGGGTAAAAACTTTCAAAGTTTCGAATTGAGCTAGACAATCGTTCATTAGTTCCATCAATGAGCTGAATAGTTAGTTTTCAAAAGATTAATATAAAATAACTCACTCTGGATCTAAATTCGAATGTTTCAAATGATAATATGTACATTTAACATCAACATCCAACATATGAGAACTGTTGGCAAAGATTATATACAATTCTTTGGCGGAGTAACCTTTGGAGGCTTGCCGTAGAATTTCGTTTATTATTTTTCGATTTCTTTCTGGAAAGTTGGATGTTTTTTGAAAGTTAGTTAGGAAAGGTACATACCTGCTATTCTCAAAACTGCAAATGTATTTTTAATCGACAGAATCAAATGAATAACTTGTTCCGATAATTCTGCTACTTTATATGGGGTGACCATATATACCATACATTCTTCCAGTAATTGACAACGTTCTCTGAAAAAAACAGTATCAAGCAAGAAAGTGTCAAATACTTACAATTCAGTTGCAGTCGACTCATATCTCATGACCACCATAATTCTTACATTTAGATCAAATAAATGAGGATATGGAGACAGAACCTTGAAAAGAGCTCCATCCGGATTTTTCTTGATATGGCTGTTGAATATTTTCCTACGAACTTCTGAAACTTTTATCAATTTCTCGAATAAAGTCAATATGTAACATACCGCCGACTTTAACCAATCTCTGAATTTGAGCGCTCAAATCATGTCTTCTTTGCAATGCTGTCAGGTCATACTCGATCAATGATAAACACCTTGTAAAGCTTTCAGTAAGTCGTTTGTTTTCGAGCTCTGATATGTATGCATTCAACGTTTCCAGTGATGGACGGTCGACCGGGTGGCTGAACATGTGATTTTCTGGAATAACAATGTTTGATTAACTGGATAAAGTGACGTGGGCAATATATTGCGAAGGGTGAGTGTATGGCGGGACCAATAACTGGGTGAATAGAGAAACAGTGGACAAATGGTGGAGACATAAGTATAGGGAGGATACGAATGGCGGGACCACTGTGGGGAGGAACTATCGATTTTCTGACGTCATAAGTGTAGGACCCCTCGGACAATGTGTGTCCCGCATTAGATAGTATCTCGCTATTTGTATAATTGTTGTATACTGCCCTTGTCTCTCGGCAATAGTGTTATTGAGGTTGCAGTCTGCCAAGTGCGCCCTATCGCGATTTTCGAAAAGTTACGCATCGAAGATAAATAGAAATTTTCGGCCATGGCCGCAATATTAGGTTCCTGAGATTGTATTTCGGATTTTTAATGAGATCGGAAAATTTTTATTACTCTTAATGAAATTATACCAGCTTAATTTTTATGAGAAAGTATATGAGGTAATTAGACAATTTTTAGGGAAAAAAATTGTAGAAGTTGTGAATTAAATAACGTGGAATCCTTCGGTTCCTTCTTCGATTGCTGTGAGAATTGCCGCACGCATACTACCGTAGGAGTCATACTGTGGGAGTGACAAACGGTTGATGCTGAAATTTCTTATTAGTTCAAATATTATGCGTCAAAACATACCAAGTACTCGCAGTTGGTAGTCGATTTACTCGATCATCTTTCGAGATTGTGAATTTTTGAACTCCTGATGATCCTAATAAAGCTCCAAATCCATGTAATGGTGCATTTGGTGAGCCAGTAGTAAACATCAAGAACTTTGATCTTTCAACAACGTTGAATGACTTTAGTGCTCTCCAAAACCATAGAATGTGTTCATCTGTTGGAGCATATCCTCGATATTCAGTATTAGCTTCCAAGTTATTCACATCAACGTTCGGTTGGCCAGCAATCAGAATTTCCAATTCATCAGGTGTGAACATCGATATAATATTATGTGGGATGATACTATTGAACCCTTGACGGAATGCTTCTAATTGTTCTTTAATGGATTCTGAAAAAAACTTTATAATTCACCCAGAAGCCATTTCAGGGCAACTTACCAGTCATTTTCATATGACATGTCAATTTGACATACTCTTCCTTATTTTCGTCAGTGACCGGAATATTTCGACCATTGTCCACCAAATCCTTTACGATAGTCTCTCCGAATTCTTGAACTTCAGTTGAAAATGTCAGATCCATGTTCAACTGTTCAGTCGGATGTTTCAGCATAAAATACATGGACTTGAAGAACATTGGATCCTAAAGTTGATATTAAGAATGTTCATATGAAAGTTGATGGCTTACTTGACTTTCGAAATCGGAGCATTCTACTGGAATGTTCAGAATCTGCTTATAGAAAGCTTTGGTGAAATTACAATGAACCCGTTGGTTTTCGATAATTGACTTGGCAATGATTCTTCCGAAAAACTGAAATCCAAAAGTTACCAAAGAATATATAACGCCTAACTGACTTTAAAATAGTCCAAATGTTCCGGATTCACATGTGATGCCTTGTTAATCATATAACTATTCGGATCTCCTGGTGCAGTTGTGAACAACACATAATTCGGGTTAAACATCTCCCGTGACAATATCGTAAACCATTCTCTAGTCAATCCTCCACAATCCACACCTTCCTCATTGATAAAATTGATAATGAATTTATCCCTCCAATCTTCATCAGTAAACATTGATGTTTCTGCGAATGAACTTGTCACAATATTATTTCTATCAATATCGATCCTAATATGGTTATGATGTCTGTAAATTTTTTTGTCAAAATAGACAGTCATAATGAACTTACGAATGCATGACTCGAGCATGAAGATAATCAAGTTTCACATCAAAATTGAATGATGGTATGTTTTTGATAACCATCGGCAGAATCTTAGGCGAAATATCACTGATATGGATAGATTCTCTGATAAGGTCTGGATAATTTTCTGAAAAAGTTTCAAAATTAAAAATTCATGAGGCAGTATACTAACCTATGAAACTATTCAACGTCTCTTCATCCGTCACATTTGACGTTGTTTTGTGAAACAAATTTTTGACAATTGCCTTGAGACCATTCAAAATGTGATTGTTTTTGAGTGAATCCGGATCAGTTACACATAATTTGACCAATGCCCATTTCTCCCTACAAAGTTTAGGTTTAGCTCCTTCCTTCCTTTTTATCACTTACTCCTCATCATAATGAGCAATCAACTCTCCAGCAAATTTAATTTTAACTTCCACACTCCAAGTATGTGGATAAAACTTGATCAAATCAAAAATCGAGTTGTTTTGGACTGCAGGGAAGTACAGATACATAACTCGGTTGATCAAGTCTCTGTTTGCTTCTGAAATTCAGATATTTGTTTTTGAAGTTTCGAAAATTGACCAACCTGCAAACTCCTTATAGTGTCCCTCACAAATAACGTTGAACGACCGTTTGAGCTTGTAAATAGCCACTCTTATCGCATCAAAGTTACAATTCTCGTGGAAGCTTTCAAGAAACTCTAGCATGAGTTCCCATTTCGAACTGAAAAAAATTAATTTGAAAGGTTTGGCCTAGAAACCCAAATAGGGACCCAAAGCCATGGCCTAGAAACCCAAACTCGGTAAAACGATGGAATGATATTACTTACTCTCTAGACATTCCTTTAACTGCAATATCAATAAACTTGATTTTAGTATCAGTTTCAATAACATGCGCATGTTTCATCAAAATTTTGAGCAATCCATCTGTTGAAAATGTTTGGCTTGATCGCAAACATTTGTTGATTGCTGATTTATTTTGAGCTGAAAATCCAAAATATATTGAAAGTAAAAAAAGGTATATATACTTACTTGCATAATCGACAATATCGGCTGTAATTTCTCTCAGATCAACATTTTCCAAGGTATAGCGATCCAACAAGCTATCAATTTCAGGAAGCAATTTTTGAATGTGATCTTCTTCACTCGATTTCTTTAGTTCTTGTACCACAGTGGTTAGCATGCCCAGTACATTTCTGTAATTTTTTTCTTCATAAAAAGCACTTTTGATATAAACTAACTGTTTAGATGGAAACATATAATCAGTTTTCCATTGTTTGAGTTGCACATCAATATCCAAAATTGTTGGATACCACGACAATATTCCACCCAATTTGAAATTGTGAGTATTGTCACGATGGATTTGGTTGATTGTGTACTTGTGCTCTTCTGGAATTATTTTCATTTAGTCTATCCGACATAATGCGGCTCGATCGCAATATGTGAAAAGTTAGACCATTTCTACTATGAAAGTTAGGACATGGCTGTATATACCCTAAGAAAGTATATATACCCTAAGAAAGTATATATACCCTAAGAAAGTATACATACCCTAAGAAAGAATACATATCCTAAGAAAGTATATATACCCTAAGAAAGTATATATACCCTAAGAAAGTATACATACCCTAAGAAAGTATATATATATATATATATATATATATATATATATACCCTAAGAAAGTATATATACCCCAAGAAGAATTTTTCATCCCTAAGAAAATTTACCTGCAAATGCAAACAACGCCGCATCATCTTTCTCTCTCAAATCTTGTGATAACGTCAAAATATTCAATATCAAATCCATTTTTGCATCACCATCTTTTGTAGATGAAAGATATACCAAATTAGTGATCAAGGAATCCCACATATCCCTGAAAGTTCATGATAAAAACTTTGAAAGTTTCGAAAGTTGCACTCACACTTCATTCTCCGTATCTTCGAAATACATTGCAGTGACTTGAACATCCAACAAATCCGGACTAGTTTTCAACATCGTATATACTTCAGTATTGTGAGTACCAAGAAGATATCTATTGACAAATGCTTTTTGTGATGCTGCAAAAGTTTTTGTTGTTTAAACCATCATATGAGACAAAAAACGTACCAGCAACTTGTACAAATTTCCTTTCAGCCAATCTTGTATCAATCGTTTCATCTTTGAACAACGCGAAAAGTGTCATCATACATTGAGAAATTACGGCAGAATCCTTCGAAGTTTCAAAGTGATTCAAGCAGCCAGTGAGAAGTTCCATCAGTGAGCTGGAAATTTGGAAGATTGTAAGAAGGTTATTTTTTGGAATCAGGACGACGTAGGACGCACTCAAAATCACATCATTTTACAAACAAATTTTTTTTGGAAAATTCTTTTAACGTTAAAAAAATTTTCCGCCTGATATACCCTAAATACCCTCACTTATCCGATGATATCTCAGTCCATTTTAAAGATACAGCGTCGGCGAGGTTATTTTCGGAATCAGGAGGATCTCATACGTAAGGTCCACACAAAATCTCATAATTTTTTCTCAAACAAACTCACTTTGGATCATTATTGTAATATTTCAATCGATAATATGTACACTTGATATCGATATCTAGTAAATGTCCATCACAGGAAAAAATCAGGTAGAAATCTTGTGCTGAGTCGGTTGTGGATGCATGTCGGAGAAGATCATTGAATACTTGACGATTTTTTTCTGAAAAAAAACTTCAACCTATTTTAGATCAGGAAAGGTTAGATACCTGCAATTTTCAAGACTGAGTAGGAGTTTTTGATGGATAAAATCAACTGAATCACGGATTCGGAAAATTTCGAGGCTTTGAAATTTGAGGACGACACACATTCTTCTAGTAGTTTGCAACGATCTCTGAAATTTTTTTGATATGGAAATTATGGCAATAGAAAATCTTACAACTCAGTTTTCGTGTCATCATTCATAAGTAACGCGATTCGAACGTTAAAATCAAGCAACAAAGGATACGGCTGCAAAAATTTGATCAAACTTCCACCAGTGTTTCGTCTCATGTAGTCGGTGAAGTTGAATTTTCGATTCACTGAAAATTATATATATGTATATGTACATCATAAGAAAATATAGTCTTACTTCCAACTCTGACCAACCGCTCAATTTGTTGATTCAAATCCTGCTTCCCTTCCAACCTTGTTAATTGACGCTCAATCAATGCCAAACATGATGAAATGTTCTCAAAAATTGAATAGCTTTCGAGGAGTGACAAGCTTTCCTCGAGACTTTCCGAGGTGTACTCATTTTCACGAGGTCTCATTGTTGACTAGCTGAAATAATAATAAGGGTTAGTGGAATGGGAGAAGAGCGTAAGAATGATGCGGACAAATGGTATGAATGAATGAGGTACAAATGATGGTGGGCCCATTGGGTAGGACTGCTATCGATTTTATGGCACAACACCTGCTGGACCATTTCGAATATTGTGCGTACCACATTAGATGGTATCTAACCAATTGGACACCACCTGCTGGTGTATGTGTAGTGACGTCATGATAATATGCCCAATTTGTGTCAAAAGTATTTTTGAGCCCTCAGCCCGCCCAGTTCGCCCTTCGAAAATTTTCGAAATGATACGTAGACTCAACACATAGATTAGGCCAGAACCGACATGTCATGTTTCGAAGCGGCTTGTTTTTTTCTCAAAATAGAATAGCAGATGGTTCCAGTTCAAATGAGATTCTATAAGAATCAAATATTGCATTATTTGATCAAAAACGAACTTTTGAAATCTGAAAACATAGAAAAAATGTATATTTTAGTAGTCAAATCTCCATCCGTTTTTTCTCAAACTCAAAATTTTCTTACTCAGGCTTAACTTATCTATCCTCGTTTTTTTCAGAAATCAATCATTATGAATCCTCTAACCATCCAAGATTCGGAGAAGTGTTTGCTTGTTATCACTGACGAAATGAATCAACCTCAATATCCGACTGTGGTTGTGTTTTCTCAGTATCACGCTGCCACATATGCTCAATTTTCTCATCAGCATTATGAGGAAGGAGATACTGTAGAGCTCACCTCGCTGATAGATAATACAATCAAATATCAGGTTTTTTCTATTGACTTGATATAATTAACGTCGACTTTTAGACAACAGTGGTCGTAAAGGATTCTACGTATGACGTGATAATTTTCAAGAGTGATACGAGTTTCAATTATTGGCCACAAATGCATTCATATATATACACTGGTAAAGATTACTATCAACTATACATCGGAATTCGGAATCAACCAGCGTGGAAAAGGGGAAGAGTTCAAGGAAGACAGGGTACGGTATTTCCTCGAACCGCAGAAAAATGATCATTTCTCGGAATCTAGAACAGTTATCGGAAAGTTGTCAACAGCAAGCTTGTAGAGGAAGTTATGATCTACAAAGTTGCAGTTGACTACTTTTTCGTAGCTCTTTTAGATTCCGAGATACGATCATTCTCCGGCAGCGTCTGCAGTGCCGCTCTATTCGACCGAATCTCGAGTGATATTAGTTGTACGATTCAGAAAATATGGTATATATGGGCAACTTGCACGGCCAACACGAAGATCGTGGCTCCTTGATACTTGATGATAATGGTAATATAATGGGCATGGCAATATCACTGCCAAACGAAGAAGACAACGCCGATCTTTCTTCCAAGATGCGATTCATAAGTATTGATTTAATGCATTTTCTTGGGAAGATTAAACGAAAGGTATGTAGGATCAAATCAAAAATTGATGTGATTGCTGTTTATCAGAACAGTGGAGTCGAATATTCTGATGGTGAAGCAGGCGAAAAGTCCGGGGATTCCGATGATGATACAGATACAGAATGTTAGAGTCTTGAAGGAATAAGTTTCAGAGCTACATTATTTTGCAGGAACTGAAGCTTCGTAGAATGTTGGTAACCTGAAAAAAACGAACAAGAGAAATAATTCAGCACAGGCATTATTAGTTTCTATATAGATACTGTTCATATATTTTTTGTAAATACTTTCCTGTAATATCCTTCTCCTATATGTCAAATAAAAAACTGATATTTAGAAAACATGTGATATTTTTAATGAGACAGATCAGCAGGATCTTTACAGTATCAACCGATAGACCAAGAGACAGATGTTCAATTTTTGTTCTCGCATTGATACCAATTTTTTTGTCACAGTCTGTGCGTAGAAACTGGAAAAAATGGCATATGTCACGTACTCCCGATTGACACATACGTTTCTCTGACTCTCTCGTTTCTGTACGCTATTTACCAAGTCGTCCTGCGCTGATGTACCTTTTGGGAGGTCGTGTATGCCTCTTCAGAACATCCTCCAGTCAGTCCGCCAAGCGCGCCCTACCGCATTTTTCGAAATGTTACGCATCAACGCAGAGAGACCACGGCCGACATGTCATGTTTCGAATTGTTTGTTTTTTTTAAGACTCGGAGTGGGTGAGATAGAAATTCAAAATTGGATTATTTCATAGAAAGTGAACTTTAAAAGACAACAGAGAAAAATGCATATTTCAGTGGCAAAAAAAGGTTTTTCGACTCCGTCCGTATTTTTTACATCCTCAAATTTTTTCCCAGTCGTCTTATCGGGTTCCGCGGATCTATTCTCGTGTTTTCAGAAATCAGACAGTCATTATGTATCCTCAAACCCTCTCAGATTCAGAGCAATGTTTGCTAGTCATTTCTTCAGAAATGAGTCAACCTCAATATCCGACTGTGGTTGTGTTTTCTCAGTATCACGCTGCCACATATGCTCAGTTTTCTCATCAGCGTTATGAGGAAGGAGATACTGTAGAGCTCACTTCGTTGATAGATAATACAATCAAATATCAGGTTTTGTAACATTAGCGCTAGATAATTAGGGCCTACTTTTAGACAACAGTGGTCGGAAAGAATTCTTTATTTGACGTGATCATCTTCAAGAGTGATACGAGTTTTATTTATTGGCCACCAATGCATTCGTCAATGTACATTGGTATGGAATATTATCAATTATACATCGGAACTGGGAATCGACCAGCCTGGAAAATCGGAAGAGTTCAAGGAAGAAAGGGTATATATCGTTAGTATCGCGACATTAGTCGTTTGATTCAGGAGTATTGAACGTCGGCAACTCACACTTGGAAAATGGAGATAGTGGGTCCTTGATACTTGATCAAAATGGTAATCTATTGGGCATGGCACTATCATTGCCAATCAGAGGAAACAACACAGATCACTCTTCCAACATCAGAATTATTGGTGTTGAACCTATGTTGGTGATTGGGAAGATTTATGGAGATGTATGTTGGATCAATTCAAAAAATTTATGTAGTTGTTATTTATCAGAATGATTATACAAACGGGTACAGATATTCAAATGATGATGATACAATCGAAGTGGCCGAATATTCAGAATGTGAGTGTCAAAGGAAAAAAGTTTATGAGTTATATTTTTTCAGAAACTGAAGCGTCGCAAAATGTTGGTGGAGAGGGAAAATTATCAAAATATTTTATATTATTGAAAGTTATTAATAAATGAGAAGAATGAGAGAAGAAAAAATAAATAAAATTTTAGTTATTTGTACAATTCGAGAGGGATAAATTAAGCAGCATTGGTGGAAAAGATGTGTACACATTTTTGATAAATATATAATGAGAATTTTTAACACTTCAACTTTTTCGTAATCGCCGCAATTCTCGCTTTCAATTCATCTAACTTAAAAGGAAAGTATCCGAGATATGGTAGGATAGTTTGAACATGATCCAATAACTGTAATTGTTCATCGTAGTCCTCCGAGTCTTCCAGATTCTTCACACATTCCTCTAGAAATGTCAGCAGGGATCTGAAATCAAGTTTTTCTTTTTTTTTCATTCTCTAAAAAACTCACTGGCTTTTGGCTCTTGTAATCCTTATCTGATAGTAATCACACTTGACATCAAAATCTAGAAGCCCCTGATTTTTGTCGAAAAGATGTTGGAACAATTTTTGAGCATGTTTCGATGGTCTATTTCCACGAAGAATACTATTCATAGCTGCTCGATGTTTTTCTAAAATTTCATTTTTATCAATATCCTTATCAATCATAATAATCACCTGCTAGCTCAAGAAGTGGTGCATTCTGACCAGGAGCTCCGAGCAATTTGAAAATCGGCTCACTCAATGATGCAACTGTATCTTGCTCGTCTTCAATTCTTGTCATACACTCCGACAGTAAGTTGCTCATATATCTGAAACTTATTTGAGCTCAGAAAATCAAGGCTCGCAACTTACGATGATCCCAGGCTTTTCCCATGAGCCTCACCATACTTCATACGAATTTCAAAGCTCGGAATATCAGATAATATTTTGAATATCTCAATCGAGTTATTTGTCCCGCTAAAGTATTGGTCGACTAGTTTTCGATTCGATTCTAAAAATTGTAAGTTTTTGAAAATCTATACTTATCTAAAAGAAAGTACCTCCAAATCGTGAAAGACCCAATTTGAATAGGCTCATGTCCTGTTCCGATGATTTAAACGAGCTGATGAGTTTCTCAATGACATTGAGAATTTCGAATGCCACAATTCCTTTCGAAATATTCAAACGCTTCAAACTCTCTGTCAATAGTGTGATTCTGGCTCTGAAAATTCCATATACCGTATTTCCTCGAATAGAGCGGCACTGCAAACTCTGCCGTAGAATGCTCATATCTCGAAAACTGAAAGAGCTATTAAAAAATTGTCAATAGCAAATTTGTAGATCAAAACTTCAGCTACAAGTTTGCTGTTGACAACTTTTTGATAGATCGTCTAGATTCCGAGATATGAGCATTATACGGCAGCATTTGCAGTGCCGTTCTATTTGAGGAAATACGATAAGTCGGCAATTTTTTTTCAACTTACACTTCATTCATAATCGCCAAATCCTTCTGATAGTAATTCATTCTAACATTGAAATCAAGGTACTTGGTTTGTTTTTGAAAAACAGCGTAGAAGTCTTCTGCACCTTTGGTACCTAGGTGTTGACGGAGGAGATTATTTACCTCGGTTTTGTATGTTTCTAGAAAAAATTAGTTTTTTTTTGAAAGAACCATCTAATGGGTACCAAGTAGATCATAAATATCAGCTGTACTACGGATAGTCTTGAACAACAAAGCAGCATGTTTCACAACATCTTGACATTTGAGAGAACCCTTCTTCAATTTTGTCAAGCATTCTTCTAGTAGATCGATCAGCCCACTATAATATTTTTTTAACTTATGTATATAGTCATTTTATATCACTCACTGTTCCTCCATACTTCCCACAATCACTTCAATGAATGTCATTTTCGTCTTGAATGTTAATAAATCTGGATTTTTGCACAAAATGTTAAGTATATAATTATCATGTGGTGTAGTTGTGAAAAAATTGTTGATCTGTTGAACTCTGTTGACTAAAAGAATATTATTAATTATGAAAGTGAGTCATTATTTACCAGCATATTTCTCAATTTTAGTGATAAAAGTTGAGATATCAGCATCATATGCGGCAAGTGAGCCGAGGAGCTTATCAGCACAATGGAGCAAGCCATTGATCTTTTCTGTGGTTCTTGCGGTTGTTAGATACAACAATACTTCCCTCATTAGAGCAGTTTGAGCGCTGAAAGTTTGATTGTATAAACCTAAGTTTCTCAAGATATACCCTTCATCCAAATCGGTCAAATCTGCTTGATAGTACTTCAATCTAACATCGAAATCCAACGATTCCCAATTTTTCTCAAAAACATGGTACAGCTTTTGATTCCATTTTGACGATACGTTCAATCGAAGGACGTCGTTTATGGTATCTTGGTGGTTTGCTGAAAATTTTTTACAATAGTACTGTAGTTGTCCTACTGTAGTTTGGCAGATGTTTCAGGAAATTTTAGTATCTAGAAAATGTCATTTGAAATTGATTTCTAGTCTATATTTGAGAGATGTTTTGAGAATCTGAAAGTGTGTCATTGTACAGTAACTACAGTATGCTTTACAGTAACTACAGTACCCAGAAAAGTTCGTATACTGTAGTAGTTGTCTTTTTTAGCATAAAGCAGCTCATCTGAAAATGGTACCGCCTATGTAGCAGCCCATTCTCAACAATACGGAAATAAAAGACTACAGTATGCCTTACTGTAACTACAGCACTCAGAAAAGTTTATATACTGTAGCTTTCTTCAAGGTAGGCTAAAGTTTTCTGAAATTTTCAAATCCACTCACCTGCTTCCTCGTGCAGATATTCGGAATCTTTCAAGGCCAAAATCAACAACGCGATTGGCTCAGCGAGCTCTGAAACAATATTTTTCCCCTTCTCAACTCTTGCAAAGCACTCTTTCAGTAACTCGATATAGCATCTGAAGAAAAATTTCAATTCCAAAACTTCAAAACAAACTCACTCTTTCTCCATAAACGTGCCATTCTTCAAATGTTTAATCTTCACCTCGAAATCCATTTGCCATGGAAACAGCGAGAGTCTCGAGAATATCGAGCCACCTTCCGGCATGTCGCTTGTTTTGAGGAGAAAATAATTGAATACTACTTTGTGTTTATCTGAAAAGAAGAAGAAGATAGGAAGATAGCAATTTGGCGAGTGTGTGAGTTGTTATTGGCAACCAGCTGACTAGCGAGCGACTTTTTGTGCATCCCATTGGGAATCATCATACCTAAGAATTCATAAAGCTTTTCGTCAACTTCAACTGAATCATTTTCGGTTATTTTTAGGAATACTTCAAAAATTGGTGATATCAAATCTTCCGGTGATAATGCATAGTGATGAAGGAAGGATGATAGAGTGGACCATAATTGGCTGAAAATGGATATTGAGAAAATTATCAGAAAAAAATAATCCTCACTTTTCATCAGTATATTCCAAAATCAAATCGAGATAAATTAATTGAGCATCAACTTCCAAAATATCGTCACAAGACGATAGAATATCGAATAACCATAGTTCAGATGGATTTTCGCAAAGAATAGTGTTCAGTGTTTTCTTGTGGTATGCTGAAAATTATAGAATTTTTCAGATTAAACACTTGAAATTTTTACCAATAAAATCCTCCAAATCCTTATCAGTATCTTTTTTGAATGAAAGTTCCTCGAATAAAAGCTTTATATTCCATACAATCTCGATCTTCTGCTCTTCGCTATTATTGTCATATGTTTTTAAAAGCTGGGATAGCAACTTCCAAAGTGATCTGAAAATATAGGTTTAGGTCCTGTAAAGTGATGTGAAGCTTCTTACAATTCAGTCAAGTGCTCCACAACTTTTGGAACATGCTCCGGTACATTTTCAATAAAATCTGGAACTTTCTTCAAAACTGATAACAGTCTTCCTGAATTTCCTGGGAATCTGGCGATGTGAAGTAGTTCAGTTTTGTACTTTTCTGAAATTTCAGTATATATATCTTATGATCCTATATACTACTTTACTTGATAATCTGATAACCAAACTAGAATCTATGGAAGCCTCTACAAACAATGATTCAACCGTCCTCCCCAGTATCGGCTCAATCGCTGTTGTATCGACATGCGATAAGCATTCCTCGAGGAATATTGACTTCGATCTGGAATATATAGCGTATATTGATCTACTGTAGTACCTACTCACCTCTCATCCATATTAATCGATTCCAACTGATAGTATTTCAACTTGACATCGAAATCCAGAACGTTATCATATTGAACTAGTAGTATGAACATCTCCCCATTTGACTTGATATCGTCACTATTTTTGAGTATGATGTTTAGATGACTAGAGTGATGTTCTGAAATTTTAGGTCCTATTTTATAATTTATGTTGATAACTTGCCTGTAAACTCCTCCAATTGCTCAATATCATTCCTCAAAGTTTGAACTATCAAAAATGATAGGATAGTTGGTTGGAACAGTGATAAAACTTCAAAGTTTGTAGAAATATGTAAAATTTGGGAAAGCGAACTCCACAATGGATTCAAAAAAGATAGTCGATCGATATCAGAATGGTCCAGATTGGAGCTAGATACTCTGACAAGGGTTCTGATAGCGTCTAGAAGGATAGTTTGAATACTTTGAAGCTCATCTGGACTTAAAAAATGTTCATCTGAAAATATATTTGCTTTCACAACTTGATCGTAAAAAAACTTACCTAGATACTCCTCAAATAATGATAAAAGGTCAGGACCGATTTTTTGGATAGCAATTAATCCAATTTTTGTGATAGATTTCGATGGCATTTCAGGAAAAATTGGGAGAAGTCCGGCGAGTAGATTACTGAAATTTGACACTTGATATCAGGATTTCAAATCAAAAACCTACAATCCACCCAAAATATCTTCAAGAGACTCAGCCCTGGCGCAGATATGTCTACCTATGATTGGAATATAGCTTGGTATACAATCCATGATTTTCACTTCTGGTACATATTTGATGAATCCAGATGCTACCCGGACAAGCCTCTTTATCATTCTATCATCACCAATGATCACTGGACTTTCAAATAGGTTCATCAATTTTCCGAAGAGGCTATCTTCAAAGTGCTCCGATTTTTCGAAACTTTGAATTTTGGATAGATTCTGGATCATGCCAAAAATATCAGTAATCGCTGGTTTCGCCAGAATATTTCCAGCAAAGTTTGTCCCAATTTTCGAGAGAAGATCAAGAATTGAAAAGTTGATGATGATAGTAGCACATATGGATGGTTGGATTGTTAGGGTTTGTGAGAGTTTGAACATTTTTCGGTGGCGGTGGGGGATGGAGAGGAGCCAGGAGAGTAGGGGAGTCTGAAATTTGGATTTTGGGGCTCTGTAACTTCACACGCTGCCAAAGAATGATAATATCTCGGAATCTAAAAGAGCTATGAAAAAATTGTCAACTACAAAATTGTAGATCATAATTTTCTCTACAACTTTGCTGTTGACAACTTTTTGATAACTGTACTAGATTCCGAGATATGCTCATTCTTCGGTAGCGACTGCATTTTTTTTCTCTGTTGGAGAAACTTCATGACAAACTAACCTCATCCTCCATTCGTTGAATCCCAAAATAACTATTCATATATCCTCGCCTCATAAACTGACTACTCGTTTCTTGCTTCAACCACTCTTCATTCGTTTTTTCCACAATTTCCAGAAGACACCAAATGATAAATTGTGAATATTTGGCTTCTCGACACAACAATTGTAAAACCCTTTCCAACTTCTTTCGACAATTATCCTGATTTTCTATAACTCCATTTGTGAAGTATAATAAGCACAGTGTCATCAAAGATTCGGAGCTCAAAGTCGCCCCAGTTCGTGGAATATTGTATATTGTAGAGATCTTCTGTCGCAAATCCCCCTGTTTTTCGGATTTCCAACTTTTCGAAGTTGGAATAAGATATTCAACAGCTTCCTCATAACTATACAACTTTTGAATATTTTCCTCATCATATAAAAACACAAGACTTTGTAGAATACTGTTCAAGTCGTTGTAGGCTTCCTGTAGACTCAATTTTGTCATCGAAATATCCTGATGAAAAATTACCTTATGTTTCAAGTTGATCAACGTAATTGCTTGCACCAAGTCATTCGAAACCGCTTGTAAATGTTCGAGCAATAAGCAGCGAGCACTATCAGCCATATCTGGAACAATATTTGTATGAAAATATAGAAAAACAGTCGTTGAATCGATGTGACAAAAACAACGTATAGCTCAGGTGTCGTTTGTCGAATGAATGTGTAAGGCATACCATAATTGTGCGGTATGAGCTGGACAGGTGGTGTGTGACAGACTAATCGATAGATATCTGGATGACCTTTGACATCGGTGAAGGGTGCTCATCGACAATTAAGATACTATGATCCAGGCTCAATCTCGGATACTGCCCTGTGAAGATCTTGTGAAGTTTCAGGGACCACTTGATTGAGGATTTGATGGAAGATATGAAGTCAATGAAATAAATATTCTGAAAAATCTGAAAAACCCCACACTAGAAATTATATTTTCAAATTGCTTCTTTGTACTAACTTTCATAAATGAAAAGTTATATTCAATTCATCTTCCCCCAGCATCAAAACAAAACATAAACTACGACTACAACTACGAGTATGACAATACATTTGAACCTGGTGTCTATATCACTTTCCTTCGCGTTCCTAACCAATGTTTAAAAACTCATGAAATATCTAAAGATTAAATCAAAGATTCTTATCTATCTCCCAATTTTTTGCAAAAAGAGAGGGAGGTTGTTTTTATCTTATCGCAGTTTTCAAGAGGTTGGCAACACTCTGTCATTGTCAAATATTGTGTTCTTTGTCTTGTCAATTCTATAGAAATGCTGGTGATTCATTTGCATTTTTTGTACGGAAAACATGGTGGTTTTTATGTTCGAATTATGTAAATTCCTTTTTTTTTGAAAAATGGCGAGTTTCAAACTTTGGTGTTACTGTAGTTGACAATCTCGTAAAGTTGTTTGTTTTCACACACTTGGTGTTTGCACAGCCTGTTTTATTTTCAAACTTTGAAGTCTAAACTTTTACGTTTTTTAACTTTTTGTCTCATTTCCTATACTTTTCGCTAATTTTAACGTAGAAAATAGAAAATATTGCCAATTCTTATCGCCTTATTTTCATTCAAAGGTCATTTCAATATTTTCCTTCGCCTCAAACCAACAGAAAAAAGCGGCGTGCAACTAGTGAGTCTCCCCCTTTTCTCAAGTTACAAAAGTTCATTCTGATAATATTACATTTCCTTTCCCTTCAAATTGTTCATTGATCAGACCCCTCTATAGGATTCCTTGGGTGCATTCATTTGTCATCTTCCTCCGCCCAGCTAACCCGTATAAATAACCAATGCCCCCTCCCCCCATTGATTTTTCAACTATCATCTCTTTCTTTTTTTGCTTCGCTTATTGGTTCTCTTATCTGTTGTTTGTTCACTTTTTGTCTTCCATTTTACCCATAATAATTTGTGACTTCAGATGCTTCGCCACGTCCTCCGCGCTTCTTCTCAAGTCAGAAATGCGTCTAGCATTCCAGAAGGATTGTCGAAAATTACTCCACAATATACTGGTGTAAGTCGGTTTTATTTTCACGATTTTTACCTAGAAAACTGGTTTCCCTCAGTTTTTGAACCCATCTTCTAGTTTTTATGACTTTTTTGCTGTCGAAAAAGTATAAACTTTCGGTGATTTCCCATTGTAAACAAATTCTCCAAGCACGTGTCGCGGCACAAAACCGAACGTGACTCGTTGCCACAAAGAACAATCAATTGAGAAATGATAAAGTGGCATGATTTAGTGCACCAACGAAAACTGAACAATGGTCAACCTAATAATTTTTTAGATCTTCATCAACAACGAGTTCGTGCCAGCAAAATCTGGAAAGACATTCGAGACTGTGAATCCAGCGACTGGCAAAGTGATCACTCAAGTTGCTGAAGGAGATAAGGCTGATGTTGATATTGCTGTCAAAGCAGCCACCAAGGCATTCCAAATTGGAAGCGAATGGCGGACAATGGACGCATCCAAGCGTGGTGTACTCCTCAACAAATTGGCGGATTTGATGGAAAGAGATCGGGTCATTTTGGCGTCGCTTGAATCATTGGATAATGGAAAGCCATATGGTATCGCGTATGCTGCTGATCTTGCTCTCTCTATTAAAACTCTTCGGTAAGTCTATTTTTCTTGAAGTTTCAAACAATGTCTATGAATTTTTAGCTACTACGCAGGATGGGCGGATAAAAATCACGGAAAAACAATTCCAATCGAGGGAGATTATTTCACATACACCCGTCATGAGCCAGTCGGTGTCTGCGGTCAAATCATTCCATGGAACTTCCCATTATTGATGCAAGCATGGAAACTCGGACCAGCACTCGCTATGGGAAACACAATTGTGATGAAAGTCGCCGAACAAACACCATTGAGTGCTCTTCATGTTGCTGCGCTCACCAAGGAAGCTGGATTCCCAGATGGTGTCGTTAACATCATCCCAGGATATGGACATACTGCAGGACACGCAATCTCATCACATATGGGAGTTGACAAGGTCGCATTCACTGGATCTACTGAAGTTGGTCGACTTGTCATGAAAGCTGCCGCCGAATCGAACGTCAAGAAAGTCACATTGGAGCTTGGTGGAAAGAGTCCGAATATTATTTTTGCTGATGCAAACCTTGATGATGCGGTACAACAAGCTAATCATGGATTGTTTTTCAATCAGGGACAATGTTGTTGTGCTGGATCGAGAACTTTTGTTGAGGGAAAAGTAAGCTTTTTGTTTTAAAAAATATGCATTTGCACAACTATATTATAGGTTTACGACGAATTCATCGCCCGCTCGAAATCCTCGGCTGAAAAGGCCGTCATCGGAGATCCATTCGATTTGAAGACAACTCATGGACCACAAGTTGATGGAAAACAAGTTGAGACGATTCTCAATTATATCAATGCTGGAAAGAAGGAAGGTGCACAATTGGTGTGTGGTGGAACGAAGCATGGTGATGCTGGACATTATGTGAAGCCAACAATCTTTGCCAATGTCAAGGATGAGATGACTATTGCTCAGGAAGAGGTAACTAAGATTTCCAAGCTTTCAAACTATAATGCAACGATTTTCAGATCTTCGGACCAGTTATGAGTGTCATTCGCTTCGATTCAATGGAAGAATTGGTTGCCAAAGCAAACAACACCATCTACGGATTGGCGGCTGGTGTGATGACCAAGGATATCGACAAGGCACTTCATATTGCAAATACCACACGCGCTGGATCAGTATGGGTCAATTGTTATGATGTATTCGATGCTGCTGCACCATTCGGCGGTTTCAAACAATCTGGAATTGGTAGAGAACTCGGTGAATATGGATTGGAAGCGTATACTGAAGTGAAGACTGTCACCATCAAAGTTCCACAAAAGAACTCATAAGTGTTTTGTATTTTCTTGTTTCTAAATTAATGTAAATAAAAGTTGAATTGCTATAAGAGATTGAATATTTATAAATTAAATTTATAAACAATGTGATTAATAGTGACAATAATTCAAAATTCAAATAAAAATATTGAGGTAGAAATATTATACAAAATTTATTGCTTTCCTCGACGACTCGCCGATCGAGTATTTGGTCTTGTTGATGGTGTTGCATCCGATCTTCCATTCGATCGAAGTTGTCGATTTCCTCTCGTGTTCGTTCTTTCACTAACCATAAACTCATCATATTCATCCAATTCATCGTCATCATCCTCCTCCATTATTTGTGAATATCTTGGAGGTCTTGACGCCGATGGTTGATCCTTATGCTCCGCGCGAGCCGGTCGCTTTCTCACTTGCCGGATTGGTGGATCATCCTGAAAAGTGACCTTTTGCTCGAATTGTCCTGGTTGAAGATCGTCGGGTAGTCGCATCATTGGCTGGAAATAGATTTATTGAAAAATCAGAAAGAAAGAGGAATACTTACACCATCAGCTGTTAGATTAATTGGATCACTTTGAATTTGAATCGGGTAGAGTTGAAGACCCTCAGCGGCTGAAAACATTAATTTAGAGCTTTAGATCAAGCAAAAAACTTACTATGGCAGGCAGCATAATGTTGTTTAGTCGATGAATCCACATAAATCTGCATTTGATGTTGTGGTTCGAGTGCTGCCACAGGTGTCTCGTCACTCGATCCACCAACAACATCAATGTGTGCCATCTCATTCTTATGTACTGGTGATGTCGCATGAATCTCCTCTCCATCTGGTCCCCGTACCAACGCAGTTCCATAATGCTCGATTTGATGTCGATGAAGACGATCCATTTGAATGTGATCACTTTCACCCTCATAATGCTGTTGATGAGTCTTCACACATTTGGCCAATGGTGTATTTGCTGGATTCAATGTGCCTGTTTGCTCATTCCATTCCTCCGAAAATGGCGCATTCTTCACGATCTCATAGCCATTTACGAAATATTGTGTTTCAGTGCCTGCAAGTTTTTTAAAATTATCTATAAAGCGAGAAGAAACTTACATCTTCTTCCATGCTCCGTATCAAAAAACAGCGGCTTAACCGGCGGATCATTCCTAAACTGCTTCGGACGCACATAATTCGGATGAATTCGATGTATTGGTCCAGTAACTTTATGCGTTTGTCGATATTTCATCAAGAAAATCCGCATCGGCTCCGCATAATTATCGAATCCAGTCGCTTCCAACGCAGTCAACAAATCATCCGCAGTAATCGTCTTTCTCTTCGTTTGATGGCAATACTCCGCTGCTTCAGATGCGATGAAAGTGATGAATTCCGATACACACTCTTGCACACATTCCTTGGCGTCTTTCGATAACTTCGCATGCCGATCCATTTGATTTTTCATCAATCGAACAACATTGGCTATTGGTAGAAATCTCTCTTGATCGAGTAACACTCCAGCGTCAGGTTTTTTAGTGTTTGTGAAGGTGTCGAAATAGCTGCTACTTCCACCGGAGACGTTTGCACTTGGACCCGCGCCGGCATCTGAATCGTCGAGCGATTGAGGTGCTCCTATCTGGAACTTATGTTAATTTTATTATTTTTTAAAGAACAAGTGAGGAGCTTACATCATTCAATTCAGCCGAATGATGACTAATTTGACGATCGAATGTTTCTGCTGATGAATCCTAAAAACTTCAATTTTTCAAAATCCAGAATTTCGCAGCTTACCAAATCCATATACTCCTTCGATGGCTCCATAACGTGTAAATCATCAGCCATCTGAAGATCCAAAAATGCTAATTTTTCCTCTTTTCCATTGTGAATAAGTATAAAACTGTTTCTGACGGATTTCATGCAAAATCAACAACATGCGTTGAAATAAAACGATTTTATTAAAGACGTTCTACCAGAAAACAACAGGAAAGCGAACATTTGAAGTCTAAGACATTTTTGGAATAAACTATTCAACAATCTAATGAGTTCAAGAAGAGAAAATAATATGTTGAGAGGAGAAAGGAGTTAGGCGGATTTAGCTTGTTGAATTGCGGCCGATGGACCGAGAAGCATTTGACGTTGTTGGGCGACTTGCGTCTTTTCCAAATCACTTCGCTCCTTTTCGATGATGTATGGCAAAAATGCGATGAGTGATGTTGTCGAAACTACCCAAATTGTGCTCTTTGTCAAGTTGAACTGCAAGTTAATTTATATTTTCTACTCATTGATGTTTTATCATACCATTCCTTTCACACCCCAGCATGACCATGATGTTGTTGATGAAACAAACGATCGGAGGCTTTCTGGGAACATTTCTCCAAGTCCTGAAATACAAAAATTAGTTTTTTCTGGTGAAATAATGTAAAATTACCTTCAATTCTTTCGAAAAATGTTTCATGAAGCTCGGAATCTGGAATTCCATCCCATTCATCTCTTCCAGCAATAGAAATTGACATCTAAAATCAATATTTTAATTCTGGTACGCAGGAAAATCGTGAAAAAGTATAACAATGGCTAAAATTACCATAAAGCAGAAAAAAAGAGAAAATTCAAATTCAAATTTTATCATCAACGAAAACGAAACAACAAAAAAAACAATTTGGAAACAAATAACAAATGGGGGTAAACAAAATATGGTAAAAAACGGATAATTTGTTGAATAACAAGAATAATTAATTGTTTACGATTGCTTGTTGAGCATCTTCTTTCTACGGTTCTTCACAGCTTTCTTGGCTCCAGTTCGTGCGGCTGCTCGTTTTGGTACTCGAGCTTTGAATTCTTTCACCTTCTTTGCTCTTTTGACGTTTCCAACTGTGTTGAATCCATCATCCTCTTTTACTGAATCTTGTTTGGCTTGAGCCTTCTTTTGGTTTCTACGCTTCTTGTTAGCTCTTGCTCCAGATCCAATGTTTTTCACTGTAAATGTTCGTATTAAAATATTTTCTTTCTCATAAGAAACTTACTTGGCGCACCTTCCTCATCTGAATCATCGTCATCAGCCGCCTTCTTTCCTTTCTTCGCCACTGGCTTCTTCACCTTCTTCTCCTCTTCCTCATCGTCGGATTCTGAATCCTCAGCTGCTGCCTTCTTCTCCTTCTTCTGTTGTGCTGCTTCACGTTCCTTCTGCAAAAGATGTATTTGAAAACTGTAACTTGAAAACGAATATACCTCCAAAACACCTTGCTTGCTCATTTTCGCATTCGAGAGCTTCTTGATCTTCGCAACAAAGAAACCGTCAATATTGTGAACGTGTGGATAATATCTTTTGGTCATCGACATCGAATGATGGAATCGATAGTCACGGAAACGAGTGAATCCATCAACACCAATTGTAAGTCCTGTTGGGACAAGTTCGCAGTGACGACGCTCCAAAAGGAAGTTGACGACTGCCTCGTTTTCTTCGACCTGAAAATATTTTACTTAGGAAAACATAATGAAAGATAGAAACTTACAAGAACCGAACAAGTTGAATAAACAAGATATCCACCATTTGGTGAGTTGGCATCCAATGAATCAAGAGCAGAGAGGATCAATTGACGTTGAACAGTATGACTGAAAATGCTTCATTCAAAACCTTCCATAAATTCTTGAGCATACCGTTTCTGAACATCTTGACTGTCCTTGCTAGTCTTGACAGTTTGATCCTTCCAGATAACTCCAGTACCAGAGCATGGAGCATCAAGCAAAATCCTATCGAATCCATTTGGTCTAATTTTCGAAAACTCTTCTCCGCCCAAATTGCAGACAACTGTGTTGTTGACTCCCAAACGATGCAAGTTACCAATGATAGCACGGCAACGATTGAACTAAATAATATTTATATGGATTTCTAAGGGATGATATGGCTTACATTAGCGTCATTGGCGAACAAAACACCACTGTTCTTCATCAAAGCAGCAATGTGAGATGTTTTACCTCCTGGAGCGGAGCACATATCCAATACACGATCTCCTGGTTGTGGTGCCAATGCCATAACCGGCAAGAGAGAGTTGAGACCTTGAATCATGTAATGACCGGCAAGATATTCTGGTGTGGCTCCGACTGGCACTTGAGAATCATAGACAACCAATCCGATTTTGGTCCATTCGGCGGCTGGATCGACATTCATTCCACGATTGATCAGATTCTTTGCCAAATCACGTCTGAAATGGAGGATTGAGCTTTTGCAAAGCTATTCGATACAAACCTCTTGACTTTCAATGAATTGGCGCGAATTGTCACCGGTCTTGGGTTGTCGTTTGCTTCGAGGAACTCCAAAAGCTCAGCAGAGTTTGGGAACAATTCCATGAACTTGCCCATCAAATAATCATTATAACCATATTGATTGCACAAATCCTTCTTCAATACTTCAACATATTGGAGTCGGCTCTTATCTGGATCACGACGAGCCTTGAAATCTCCCAAAACCTTAAGGAAACATATTTTTTAAAGGTCAATAAGCTTTTATTAGCTTACTTGAATAACATCAGCAATTCTTTGCTTGACAATTTCAAGATTTGGAGCAGATTTGAGTTCGGATTCGATTTCTTCAACTGTTGGGAGATCGAACTTCTCCTGATTGGCAATATTGAGCTGAAGCTCTTCCTCTCCTTCTTCCAAGATTTTCTTCTGTTGTTTATCCAACAACTTGGACTTCTTCTCAATTGGAAGCTCATCCTCGTCATCATCGTCGTCGGAGAAGTCATCTGGCATGACTTCATCGTCATCACTTCCGATATCAACTTGGCTGATGTTCAATTCTTCCAAATCGTCATCATCTTCGATCTACAATTCATCAAGATATTTTTTCATTCAATAAAAAAGTATCTTACCAGTTGAGTCTTCTTAACTTTCTTCTCTTCGTCGCCATCAAACAACTTCATCTTCTTCACTCCATTTTTCTTCACAACCTTCTTTAGTGTTGCTGTTTTCTTAACAATCTTCTTTTTCGTCTTTCCGATTTCCGGAGCTTCCTGAAGAATTATAATTTAAAACTAGACTAAGAAAAAGGTCCTTACCTCAATTTTCCTCTTCACACCTTTCTCCGCCTTCTTCTCAACTACCTCGGCTGGGCTGGCTGTTGCTGTCTTTGTAATCTTCTTTTTCTTAACAATAGCCATCTGTAAATACTTCGATGAATGTTTATATTATTGAAATAAGAGTGAAAAGTGCGAAATTGCGTCACAGCGGTCCTACAATCGGAAAATATTACAACTATTAGCGTTAATTTTAGAGGAAACTATATTAAAAATAGAATATGATCTCTCATAATTATCTAGAAAAATATCTGAAGCCTAATTAAGCTCTAGAACACAAAATGAACAAAAACCAGACTTGCGAATTTCGAAAAACTTAATTCTAACCTAGACTCATTATATGCTTATAACTATGTTATGGTATTATTTTGTATTGCTCTTAACAATATAATCAATTAGTTGATAATCAGAAAAACATATTTATAAGCAGTATTATGCAAATAAATCAAAAATAGGAAGAAAAAAATAACCAAATAAAATTGAAAAAAAAATCGTTAAAAATGTCAATAAAACTTTGCTTGCGCGTATTCGGTGCTGACGCGGAGTTTGTGTTGTCGCTTTACGATAAACAATGCACCCACGCGGAATTGAAACGGAGTCTCGTACCAAACACGCACTCTTTTGAATTTCGGCGCACACCCCGTTAATGACACCACCTTTGGGACCTCGCGAAATTGTGTGCGCGGTGGCCAAGTGGCTAACAGGCGTGACTAGTAAACTACTTCGATGTAAAGAAAAGAGGTTCGACCCACGAATGTGGTAATCGGATTTTTCCCAGTGTTTGGTGGTTCACTGGTATCATAGTACTGCTATTTCTATGTATCGTCCCCCACGTCGAGGATAGTCTATTAGTTTGCGTGTCTGTTAGTCGTCTTCGACACTATTGCGGTATGAGTACTACACTTCCCCGTCTTTGGTGAACGTTGAGGTTGGCAGACTGTGCGGGCTGGTAGATTCTGGACTCTCGTCGTGTACAATGACGACGACGTCGTCCGATATTTTTGGCACACCATATACGTCATACTTTATAAGTATTTTTATTTTTGTAACTGTTAACAACAATTCAAAACATCATTTTGATAGTTTTTCAGCGAAAAAAACAGCCAAAACTGACAGAAGTAGCCGAAAAATCTAAATTTTACAGCTCCGAAGACGAAAACCCTCCATTAATACACAGTAGAGGCGGTGCGAAGAGAAGGCGAATGTTTTTAATCAGGTCTTCGTCGATTTTTTCGATGATGAAGGTTGAAAAATGAAAGAAAATCATCATAAATCCTCAATTGGTTTATTATTTTGATTTAAAAGTAGAATCAGGGACATGTGCATATAATTTCAAGTGTACAGATATAAAACAAAATTTGCAAACTGAAATAATATCAAAGTATACGTATAATTGTAAAGTACATGAATGAGAATTATACATTTGTAGGAGATGGGGGAGAATAAAACGGGGAACAAATAAAAATATGAAGAGCATAAAAGAAGGGTGCGATAAAAAATATATGATAAAACTTTGGTGGAGGATGTGATTCATTCATCTCCAATGAGTGGCGGGTCGAATTTCAAGAAACTATCCATTATTTTCTTGTTTTCAATTTCTACATCATCTGGTTTCTCATCCGAATCAGTTATTTCAGTGTAATCTCGAGTTACCTGCAAATTCAAACTTTAAAAGTTTCAAAAATGATTCAATACCTCATCAAATTCCCTTTCCTTCTTCCGCTCACTAAACATATTTGGTGGCGTTTTGATGATTGGTGAAGGTATGAAACTGTTCAAAAATTGAGACGGATCAGTGACATGAACTCCAGAATCCGGATGAATGTAGGTGTACGTATCAGAAGAGGAGACAGCGACATCCGATAAACCATATTGAGTCTCTTCATATGGATATGAATAATTGGAGACATTCGAGTAGTATTGTGAAGAGCCTTGACCAGTTTGGAAGTAGCTTGAATTGTCGAATAGGAGTGGCGACTTTGCTTCCTTTGTTCTTGAATGCATCATCATCTCGTGAAGTGATAACGATCCCAATGTCTTCTTTTTCAAGCCATCTTCCTCGTCATAATGTACATATTCATCGAGATCTTGTTTATCCAATCGACGAGCTGTGTATTCGGCAGCCAATGCTCTTCTAAAGTAAAATCGTTGATTTTCGATTAGTTTTCTTAGTAATACCTGGCAAGCTTTGGTGATGGTTCACCAAGAACATTCGATGCCTCAACATCAATCCATTGCATTCCATCTGTTGGTTTTCTAGAGCTTCCGGCGCGAATTTTTCCAGAAACGATGCCATTTGCCGATTCGCCCTCCATTTTTTCGAGCAACTCTTGCAATGTCACGGTTTTTGGTCTGCAACTTAGTAAATATAAATTAAAAATATAGAAAAATAAGCTTACTGTTTAGGTGTATGATGAGACTCCTCATAATTGGGACGACTAAACTTGAACTCTGTGTCAACTTCAGCCATATCGAAATCACTGAAAATCCCCATTATTACTTTTAAAATCTTCGAATAAATACCGTTTCAGCGATGCCCATGATCGATATCGCTTTTCGCAATGTCTTCTTTCATTCCGTCTTGCATCTTGCTCCTCCTTTCTCAACCGATAACTTTTCACAGCTTCAGCTTGTTTACGAGGCGAATTCTCTTGAAGAAGTTCAGGAACCCTGAAAAAATTATGTAAAAAACAGCGAAATTAAAATATAAACATACTCATAAGGTCTTGGATCCCGATAAATCAATGTATCATCCTTCTTCTTGATAAAACCCTCTGGAAGTGGTGGCTGAGGAGAACGGGAGAATGTTGACCAGAATATCTAGAGAAATCACGTTTATCAATCAATATATCTATTTATATCCCTCACTTCTCTACTATTATTGCTTGCCATTCCCGTCTCAACACTATGTTTTGACCATGGACAATTTGCGAAGATTGGTAAGTCGTTTAATGTCATTGGAGTCGGAATTTTTCGTAGTTTCATCAATGTCTTGATGATAGCATCTTGAACATCGACTACTTCATTTGGTGTCAATTCTTTAGTGATGTAGAATAATGTACTGCAAGATATGAATGTATTAAGAGAAAAAATAAATAGTTTAATTACCCTTGTTGATCTTCCCCCTCAACCGACTGTTTTCTAACTCTGACTCGCTTATTAGCTGCAATATCCTTTCGCAATTGATCGGCAAACTCGGAGAAAACTAGGGCTCTCGCTTGATTCGCTTTTCTCACACGATCGGTCAATGTCAATGGTTTGCGGTCGCCAGACTGCTCGTCTCCACTGTTTTCTTGTTTTGGAACGGCTATTCTTTCGACCATATATGCTAAAAATTGAGCATTAAGTAAATTAGCAACTGAAAACTTACAAATAATATTCTCAGACTTTGGAGTTTTTGGTGTAGTCGGTGTAGTAGGCTCGGATGGTTTTGATGTGTCAGCACTTTTCGCCTCAATCTTTGTACATTCGCTGAACACTTTCCGAATCGAGCGAAATGTCTGACATCCTTTTCTATTGCAACGATATGCTGGATATTCCTTCGGTTGTCCTCGATATCGGGTTCTTCTCAGGCAGAGATTCATCATTTCGTTGCATAAATGACATTCGATAGCAAAGGGAATCTATAAATTATCGGTTGATTTATTGATAGTATCGCCTAATTACTCTGTATTTCACTCCTCGAACTTTGATTTCCACATCATTCTCCACTAGATCAATTGACGGCTCGAATTCATCGTGAAACATGCTCGAATAATCCACTTGCTCTATGTCGTCTTCCAGAATTCCTCCGTCATATAGAACATCGTCGCCATGTTGACTAGTATTTGTGGATGTACTCTGTAATTTTTTAAGCGTTATAAAATACATCGCTTTTTTGACTAACTCTTCCATTGGTAACATCTTCTGTTTCCACTTCAACTTGTGGAACATGCCTGTTTATCTTGTCCGGTGAAACTACTGCAAATTTTAGAGTTAAAACTAGGAGAATAATAGGAAATCTCACCCAAATAATCGGTTTCCTTATCCGATTGTGGCTTCGAACCTTGTGTTTCTTCGCTGCGACTTGGCTTTCCGCCTTTTTCTTCTACACAATCCATTTTGTGCGAACTGGAAATACAGACTTGATAATATTTTTTCGAGAAATGAGAGAAAAAGGAGATAGAAACTGTTTTGGAGGTTCAAAAATTCAAAAATTCGCCGCGAAATTTAAATATTTCTCAGACGCTTCGAGACACTTGCCAACAAAGAAGCATGCTCCTTTAAAGTGTACTGTAATTTTTAATTTCGGTCTAGAATTTTAGATTGCAGTTTTTGATAAGATTCTAATCGAAAATCTTGTTTTCAACCAACTTTCTTTTTATTAAGGTGTGTAAAATTGTCTTTGTCAACCTTTTTCGCCTATAAATTATTGTATTCGTTCGCAAAATGCGTTCCAAAGACGTTATTTAATTTTTTGAACATCAAATTGTAGGTTTCTGTGTATAGTTTTGTTTTAAATCATTCAAAATTTAAATTCTCAAGCTTCATTTTCGCTTTCTAAATCGTTATTTTCTCATATTATCCATCTACATTTCATTTTTTCAGCTCAATTAATGAATTCCCCATGTTCTAACTCAAAAGAACCCACAATTCATAGAAGTCATGACAAACTCGACACAATTGAAGAGGTTTGTTATCTTTTTTGAATAGAAAACATAAAAACAGAATTTTCCAGGTATCAATAGCAGAAGACGATCAACCAGAAAGACTGACAGCTGGAATGGAAGTTCCATTAGTCAGCTCCGCTTCATCATCGTCTCATGATAATCGAAAAGGCGTCTGCATGATATGCTCAAATACTAGATATGATGTGAGTTTTTATTTTCAAATTTTCAACTCATAGTTATTTTTTAGAAACCTTCAATCGCCGACCGATTCGACGCCAAATTTCTACGCCCTTGTTTCTGTGGGTAAGTAAAAGACTGTTTTTTCTTCGAAAATCTTTTTTTTTGTAGAGTTGTAGCCCATCACGGATGCGTCGTACGATTACTTGAAGAGAAAAAGAATTGTGATTATTGTGGTGTCAAGTATCAGCATTTGAAGGTAATTTTTCCACATATTCACCTCAAAAAACAGTTTCATTTCAGTATGGATCAGTTGGTGACTATTTCAAACGTTACGGCTATCAATATATGTGCTTCTCAATGTTCCTCATCTTCTTCATCGTATTCTTCTACATGTCCGCATCCAACTCGCTCGTTTTTTCAAGGGAGACGAATTTCAAGAGTGTTTGTAAGTTTTTTATTCTACTTTTCTTTATGAAACTCTATTTTCAGCCCTGACCATCATCGCAGTACTATTCCTCGGTGTAATTGTCGGCTCTCTCATTTGGATTGTGAAGTACACTGTAAAAATTCGGATTCCTCGATTTCGAACAAGATACGGAAAAGTGACAATCATTCAGTATAACCCAGAAACTGCAACAAAGAAGGATGCGAAAAAGTCGTGGAGAAAACAAACGATGCCGGAGAATGATATTACAATGCAGGAGGTTTTTGTGCAGAAGGATGATAAAGTGAAAGTGAGTTTCTTCCTCATGATTCAATTTTCTTATTAATAAAATTGCAGGAACCGAAGAAAACTGAAACACAAGACCTCACACTAGGTCAGCACATGTTTGGTGTCTGCTCCACCCACCAATCCTGCTCGACACCAATCAATCAAGAAAACTCGGAGTTCGTGTTTAATGTTTAATCTATTTCCCTCGTTTCTCATTTGTACTCTAATATGTCTTTCGAATTTTATTGTAAATGACAAATCTCGTGTCAAATAATGCTTTAATTACAGGTAGGTTTTTCCCCCCAACTTTCGGCCAATATTTACTACTTTTCATGTGCCTTATTATAGATTCACACAATGTGATTTCTAGGTGTTATCAATGATCTGAAAATGAAGATTTATTTACTACTTCCGATCAAAAATACTAAAAACGATTGAATTGGAGCGTGAACTTCTCACCTCGTCGTGAACTAAAAAACGTTGCATAAATAGAAACTGAAGTCATAACTCAATAACCATACGGTTAAATCGACTAGTGTCAGCACTCGACAAAAAACAATGGATCAAATCCCACCATACGACTACAATAAGTATGTGTTCGCTGCCCGTTCAGCAGTAGTTGCATGCTCATCGTTCGAAGTATGTTATTGATATCCTTCTACTATCAACATACCATATTCCAGCTTCTACTCGTCTTGTTCGGCTCACTTGGTGATTGTGGTTTCCTCGCCAAACTCTTCTACTTCCTCTTCCTCGGAGCATCTGCCGCCATTTCTGCACACAACTTGGCTCTCAATGTTGATGGTCGAGAAGAGATCAAGAAGGTGATGTCATCGACTGACAATGAAGTTCGTGGTCGTTCAGCTGCCTGTAAGTGTCTCGATCACCAATTCTTCAACTGACAATACATATTTCAGTGGTGTTCACACCAGCAGTCGCCGGAGTCTTCGTCTTCCTTTGCGTCTCTGGTCACGCCTTCTTCTCCCTTTTCGTTTTGATTCACGTTTTGGCATCGGTTGGACAAGTTGGAATTGAGGCATATGAAGTAAGCAAGGGAGGCGCTGCTCCAGCCCCATCACAATAAACAACCTTTTGCACCATATCGATTTGTATCGAATAAATTTATTTGATATTTGTATTGTTTTACATGTTTTTTCTTGCAGCTTAAAAACTGCGGTGGTGGATCATGCGTTGCTGCGCCACCAAAGATTCGTGCACCTGCTGATAAGGAAACAAAGGCTCCAACACAAGATCCTAATTATCAAACACTTTCGAATGTTAATGATGTTTTCAAGAAGTGACCAAACTTTTACTTTTTTTCTTCAACATAAATATTGGCATAAACACTTAAAATTGAAACTCCACAGTATTCTTCTGAATTGTTTCAACCAACTTGTCTCGCATCATTTGGAAGCAGTCATATTGCGGTAGGAATAGTTGATTCCTGCAATATTTGATAAATGATAAGATCCCTTATCAAAACACTCACATATTCCTTATCACTGGATCTTGGTTATCCATATCTATAGGTTTATATATAGTCAGTTTTGGTGTTTGAACACCACCAGTAACAAACACTAAAAACCGAAGCCTTTCACTATTTGAAAAGGAGCTGAATGCTCTCCAGAACCACTGAAGGTGTAGCTCATTTTTCCAACATGATAGATATTCTGAATTGTCTTTCAATGTTTCGATATCAACTTGTCGACCAGTAAAAAGGATTTGAAGCTCCTTCTCATTGAAATATAGGAGAGCAGACTTTGGAATGATTTGATGGAAACCGGAGAGGAAGGATGTTATCCTGGATATTAGGTTGCCTGAAAATGAGGATAACGGCCATTTTGGAGCTTATAAATTTGGTGTAATACCAGAAGTTATTCCACCAATTGAAGGAAGGACTACATTTCTAGCTGATAAAAGAGTCTGACACTTTTGAAGAAGTTCGGTTGGATTTGAGAGCTGGAAAAGTGTGTTATTCTATGTAAAATTTGGTCAAATAATCCTACCATATTCTGAAAATCTGGGAATTCTAGAATCCATTTACAGAAACTTTCAGAAAGTCGATGAGCAATATGGATGTTTTCCAGAAGAGCTTTACCGATTAATCTGCCGGCGAACTGAAATCTCTTGGTTTTTCTTATGGTATACGTTTTTAGGTTTACCTCAAACCGATCCATGCCGACATTTGAAGTACTATTGATTGAGTAATCGTTATCATTATCAGATAAGATAAACAAGCCATACTCTGGCTTGAAAATAACATCCATCAAATAAGTGAACCAATCTTCTAATACTAATCTATCATTCTCCTCATCCGTATGTTGATATGTGAATCTTTTCCGTAAGTGATATGGCTGATAATTGAGCTTGAAAACTCTCATAAATGGTATTGGTGTCTTCCTACTGAAAAATGAGAAAAACTTGAGAATTTAAAGGATCATACTCACACATATCTCAAACTTTCACGAAACAACTTGACCCTGATATCGAAATCAACTATGTTGAAGTTGGTGGTCAGGATTTCTTGTAGCAAATTATTGTGATTGCCATGTCGGAGGAACTGATTTATCCTTCTTCTGATACTTTCTGAAGCTTGTTAGATAAGTTTTTTTTTTCAAATTTTGATTTATCATACCTAGCCGACTCGCATCATTCTCTGAACCCTTATTGTCACTTATCATCATGAACAAGTTGATAGTGGTTGATAATAACCTATTTGAATCATCACTTTTCTCCAAAGTCTCCAGATTTTGTTCAAGTAGGGTCAATTGATCGCTAAGAATTCAATATTTTTTGGAAATCCAAAAAATTACCCACCTCATCTTCATATTTCTCAACAACTTCTGAATAATCAACTCCCTACCCTTGTCATCTAACAACTCTGGAAAAGGGCGAACAATCGAAATAATCGAGTCATTCATCTCTTCATCGTTCAAGTTTATTAGATAAGTTATTGTTTTTTGGTGGTTTTCTGCAAAAAAAATATTATGATTTTCCAACATTTTGATAGAAATAGTATACTTGCAAACTCATAACACTCAATTTCCCCGGTCACAATTTTCGCCAATACTGAAAATGTAGCCTTGATGGTTATGATCACTGAATCGAAATGTTGAGAGTTTTCCAAATGTTGAAAACATTTGTACAATAATTTCCATAAACATCTGAAAAAATATTTTCAAAAAATTCCAGAAAAAGGATCTTACGATTCATCCATTTTTTCCAGTTGATTCATGGTCCAGTTGATATCTTCCATGGTTTTCTGCAAATTAGGATTATGGCGTAAATCAATTGTGGTGTAATTTGGTAAACGCAACACAATAAACCTATCCACCAATACACCAAATGGTGACTTGGCAGAAAAATCGATGGTGGTTCACCACCCACGTCTACACCCTTCACACCCACCACCATGTTCTTCACATTGTTTTGGATTGAATTTGGTTCTTCTTCATATTTTCATCAAATAAACTCTTTTTTGTTCCATTCCAATCACTTTAAACCCCTCAAAACCGCTGAAAACCAGCCAACACACAAAGTGGGCGTGGCCTTCCCCAACGCATTTGATAGTGTGTGTCGAAACCCGCGAGACGTCGGCCGCTTCAAATAAACACCTCTCGGCGCCCGCAGCACTCACTGACAGAGGAGTTGATGAAAACCTAATCCATTCTCTGAGTAAGAAGGATAGTGGAAGAGGGTTCGCTCAGGGGCGCATGGTGTAACATCAGAGTTCTTCTGATGTTCACTGCCCTCCACGGAAGCTAGGTCTTCGCGGGCTGATTTTTGGATCTGATCCTCTATTGAAAAACACAAAAACTTTTATTAAATCGTACATATTTTATAGATCATAAACGTATGGAATACAACTAGACTAATTTAGAACACTTTCGCCGGACTATACATTTGATCCTGCTTCTCAACAAGATTATACATTGGCGCCGGCTTATTGATGAAACGCATTGTAACCTTGTCCTCCTTCGGTATTTCAACAGCAGTCTGGAAATATACTTGTGTTTTTAGAAAGTTTGAGTAGTCTCACTCCAGCCGAATTGGTCGTCGACAACTCAATCTCGTCCTTCTTCATCTTCATAACAACTTTCCGTTGAACATCAGTCGACACATTCGCACCATCCAATTTCACCGGATGACCAGTTTCATCAGTCACAACTAATCCAACATTGCTGAAATAGTTCCCAATAAAAATCATAAAAATAGTTATAACATACGTTTGATTATCCTCCATACAAATCGTCTTCATAACATCAGCCAACATCATAAACACCTTCTTCTTTCTCTTATCACTCGGCTCAATGATCAAATTATCAGTAAACTGATCAGTTATCTCTGCACTTCCAATCAATTCGAGTGAGAATAGGACAATCATAAAATGGAGGAATGAGAAGAGTGCGTGGATGACGAATGGATGGAAGAATAAGTAGCCAATTTTTTGGGTGTAGAATAGGTGATAGCTGCAATATGATTGGTTGGCTGAGTATCAAATGTGAAGATGAAACTCACGATTCAGTGTCAACATCCGGAAAATATTCGACGACACCACAAAAACAATGAAAAAATAGAAAGTATTGCATGTAGAGTGATGCGATACGAGTTGATACAAATGTGATTGGTATGGTGCTCAACATTACAATACCGGCGGATATCTGAAATTTTCCTTGCTCTTTACAGTACACCAAATGCATATCATTTGACGACAAATCACACATAATACCTTTTCTGTGCGTTTTGTCGTCAGATAAGTTGCAACTTGTGCAAACACCAACCTCAAAAAGAGCCAAATAGTTCCACATTCCAACTCGACTCGCGTTGTTTTCCCATGCGACAAAAATTTGGGCGCCAACGCCGTAGATCATTAGGAAGAATTGAAGGACGAGAGCCACGGAGCAAGGGTTGCGGCTGAAGAAAAAAATACATTTTTTGAATCCATGGAAGTTCCTACCTTCTAACCACTGGAGCATATGATTCGGTGCCTTCGTAGATCAACTCCTCCATTTTTCGTTGAGTTTTTGGTGCACGTCGACTATTCTTATTGTATGCATTGTTCCAAGTATTGTAGGTTTTCTTACTGTAAATCATAAAATGTCTGCGTCTCTCCATCTCCACACTCTTTCTCTCTCTCTCGAAAAATTCAAACAACTTACGATCCATGAGACTTGGCCGTCGACGCGGAGCTCGACTTCTTGCTCTTCGATGAGACAGTTGACGGTTGTCTGGAGCGTGCAGTGCTCACACGGGAATTCGATGAGCTTCGCAAACTTGATTTTTCCGATTTTTTACGATTTTGCAAACGTGGCGACTTTGACATTTTGGAAATCGAACAATGTTTGAATTGATGGTTTTTGAACTAGGTACTAATGGATGGAAAGTTGTATTTGGGTCACGTTTTTTGAGTATGAGAAGTTTTTTTGGTTTTTCTTTTTTTGAAGGAAGTTTTCCAGCATTGGAGGTTTACTATTCCCATTTTCCATTCTTTAGTTGTAGATGTTACTGAACAGTACGTATGACATACAGTATTCCTTCGAATAGAGCGGCACTGCAAACTCCGTCGGAGAATGATCATATCTCGGAATCTAGTACAGTTATCAAAAAGTAGCCAACTGCAAATTTGTAGAGGAAGTTATGATCTACAAGTTTGCAGTTGACTACTTTTTTATAGCTCTTCTAGATTCCGAGATATGATCATTTTCCGGACCCAGTCTCCAGTACCCCGTCGAGGAAATACGGTACATGCGGACCAAGGCCACCGAAAATCGATGAGCATTTTCGGGTCCACACGCAACTAACAGCAGCACATATTATTCCTCTAGTTTCTCCCCTATTTATATTGATCATAAAATGGATATCTACATGGTAAACGAAGTTGGCAAAGTTGACTATTTCCTTTTTACTATAAATTCTTACTACTATACACCTCGAGCAGTACTAATAGATGTATTGAATAACGATAATATGAGAGATATTGCGTATTGGACCGTTCGAGGCAAAGAATTCCATATTCGTGACATTGACAATTTGGCCGGTATTTGGCAGAAACATGCAGTCGAAGAAACTGACTACTCTTCTCCTCCTGCAGTTTATTTTGGGTTTCATATATACAATGCTTGCGATGTACTTTACGAAAAGTTGTTAAAGATTTAACTCATTTTTTTCAGATAAGTGATGTTCTAACAAGAGAATACAATGAGCGACTCGTTTTGGCAATGCGATCGTCGAACGATACACGTTCTACATGTGATTTGAGTATGAATAACGATAGTTATAGTCAATATATACCGAAGTATTCCAGCACCGGGCCATTTTTATGAGTTTTTGATCCGATTCCTCATTGAACAATCTCGTGTCGATTTTTGCCAATGGCTGGATGTTGATAATAAAGAATTCCAAATATTGGATATATTGGAATTAGGTAGATATTATATGGATATCAACCATATGGGCGCATTCAATCTATCCGTAATCCAATTCATACTTCGTAGTTACTGTGATACTGGTATACTCATTCCGGTATGTCAACAGCCATAAATATATCCTAACTTATCTAACACTTTCAGATCAATCCAGCAACCTATCACTATCAATTCGATCACCAATGGTTTGAGAAGGAAATCATGAAAGCACCAACTGAAAAAGTTGGATTCATGCCCTTTTCTGCTATAAATGCAGCCTTTGATTTTTGGTGATACACAGTGTATAAAAATTTATAATACTTATTCATCCCATACACACGCGACATAGATGTTGACAATACTCTTCCCCTCCTTCTGGTCCTCCATAAAACCGTACTCCCGCCATGCATGTGAACAAAGGTCAACAAAAATCAATGAACCAATGGAGACCCAGTTATTCCTCATACGCAACAACTGACCACACCACACTATTCATTACCAATAAAAAATGGACATTTATTTTGTCGATGACCCTAATACTAAGTATTTCCATATTTTCTCTATAAAGTATTTTTATTACACTCCGAGAGCAATATTAATGGAAGTTTTAAATGATGAAAAGAATAAAGATATTGTCAGTTGGAAAGTCCAAGACAAGCATTTGGGACCATTCGACATAGAAAAACTGATAAAAATTTGGATGTCTTATGCAGTTGAAAGAATTGAAAACAAGGAAGCAGCTAAGGATTTTTTCGCTGATAGAATATACGGATACTTTACAGTGATTTACCAATATCTAAAAAGTTTTCATTTAATTATTTTCAGGAGGACCTTCGATGTTGTGGACAAAGAGTTATGGCACTGCTATCTTCGGATGATAGACGTTTTGTATATGACTTGAGTATGAATAATGATTGTTATAGTCAATATATACTAAAGTATTCCAGTGCCTGGGGACCTTTATGAGTTGTTGCTTCGTTTTTTGATCGAGAAATCTAGAACAGACCTGATTTCATGGCTGAATGTTGACAATAAAGAGTTCCAAATATTGAATATATCTGAATTCGGTAGATATTATATGGATATCAATCATATGGGCACATTCAATCTATCAGTGATTCAATTCATATTGAATAGTTATTTCAGCTCTGGAATCCTGATTCCAGTATGTTCTTTTTTGTCATATTCGTATCACAGCTTATCTAATACTTTCAGATTAACCCAACTATCTATCATTATCAGTTCAATCATCAATGGTTTGAGAAAGAAATAATGAAAGCACCAACTTCAAAAATTGAATTTTGGTAATTTGCAGGGAACTATGTTTCAAATATGTGTGCTTCTCATTATAATAATTGATAAATAAAGCTTTAAACGTATTGTCCGCCTTGAATACTGGAAAATATATCAACATCATATCATGATATGCCATCCCAATATATCCTTTTTAAAACCCAATTGAAATATAAAATAAATTTATTCAATTCAAATCGAAACGAGAAAAAAGGCTTTCGTCATGTGTGTGTACCAATAAATGCATGTCTTTCTATTGTGATGGGGCTGGAGCAGCGCCTCCCTTGCTTACTTCATATGCCTCAATTCCAACTTGTCCAACCGATGCCAAAACGTGAATCAAAACGAAAAGGGAGAAGAAGGCGTGACCAGAGACGCAAAGGAAGACGAAGACTCCGGCGACTGCTGGTGTGAACACCACTGAAATATGTATTGTCAGTTGAAGAATTGGTCATCGGGGTACTTACAGGCAGCTGAACGACCACGAACTTCATTGTCAGTCGATGACATCACCTTCTTGATCTCTTCTCGACCATCAACATTGAGAGCCAAGTTGTGTGCAGAAATGGCGGCAGATGCTCCGAGGAAGAGGAAGTAGAAGAGTTTGGCGAGGAAACCACAATCACCAAGTGAGCCGAACAAGACGAGTAGAAGCTGGAATATGGTATGATGATAGTAGAAGGATATGGATAACATACTTCGAACGATGAGCATGCAACTACTGCTGAACGGGCAGCGAACACATACTTATTGTAGTCGTATGGTGAGATTTGATCCATTGTTTTTTGTCGAGTGCTGACACCAGTTAATGCAACCGAATTGCTATTGGGGTATGACTATTATTCTTTCTCTTGTGCATTATTTAGTTCACGATTGTATAGGAAGTTCACGCAAAACACAATTTTAACTTTTTAATTTTTGTTCGAAAATATTCGAGAAGCAGTGCAAAACTGACCCGGTCCAGAGCTTATAGGAATCAACACATTTACACCTAGTCAATCAGTATTGAAGGCGATATGGTGACTGAGTCTCCACGTAAACCACAATAACGATGATGTCGGATGGTAAACCGCCATCTTCTAAGCTACAGAGCGGGGACGTCACGCATGAATTACCTTTACATACGAGGCCGTGAACCCAAACACGGCATGGTCGAGACTCGAACTCGAACCCTTAACTGTACGTATCTGTCGCTTATTAGACGCGCGTGTAGACCACTCGGCCATCATGCACATGTGTGTCGACGGTATAATAGTGAGTGACAAGAGCGAGTGGTCCCTTCAATACGTCGATGATTTATCATAAATAGCACACGACATTCTGACGCTGCCATTTTAGCAGGATGAGAACAGGTGTACAAGTGCGAAAAATAAATGTTTTTTTTCCTGACCTTATCATGACGACCAACTTCTTTCTTCCCGAAAACTTATTTTCCTATGTAAGAACTTTTTCAGAGTTGAGAACTTAAAAATATTTTTGTTCCACTTTCCTATTTTCCCGAATATTCCTTCAAAAACAAAACAAAAAGACATTAGTCCAAGTATTTATTGTCAACGCAATAATATGACGACGTTCTTATTTAGTTTTCTCTGCCTTCTCTTCTTTTTTCAATGAACCAAGTGGATCGCAATTGTCCTCATCTAATGCTTGTCGTTCGTGTCCGAAGAATCCATCAGATTTCGCCATAGCAATCTACAAGCATTTCTCTTTCTTTTTACAATATATTATTTCGAAAACACTTACAGTAAGATGAGTATTATGATACTCCAAGAATGAAAGTCCTCCAATGAGGAAAGTCTTGAGTAAAAATGGCACTTTGTTGTCTTGTGCTGTCAAATAAAAGAGTAGATAGCAAATTGGGAGATGTCGGAATAAAAAGAGGCATGTCATGTTGGCATTGATGAGGAAATCCATAAAATCTGATTGCTTCTTCGCGCCATAAAACAATCTAACCATTGTTCGCAAATGGAGGAAGATTGTTTGAACCTGAAAGTCAACATGTTCGAAAAAGTCGTTTTAAAGTAAACAAGTACCTCAACCAAAAGTGCAATCATCGCCAAACCAAATAATCTTCCAGTCAACATAATAATTGTGAAGGAGATGATCACGAGTGAGTGATGGATCAGATATTCTTTCGAATTATCCAATTCACCGTGTAAATACATATCGAGTAGGTCATAGATGAAGTAACCCATGGAGAAGAGGAAAACATACTCGGCATATTCTTTATGGTAGTCGTATGGTTCACGAACGTAGTTGATATCCGTTAGTAAACTGCAAAATTACGGTATGAAAGAAGAAAATGAAGGAAAAAATGAGTAAAATACCTCAAAAGACAACCAAGCGCTGAAATACTGGCATGTGTGAATGAAACAACGCGGACGGTGAACAGTCTTATCTATAATTACAAACTTTTAAAAAATTTAAACAAAAAAGGTTACCTTATTAGATGACCAATCCTTCTGACTTCGCTTCACAATTGATTTCGCGATGAGATATTCTATCCGTAAGGCGATAGAAACAAAGCAGCAAAACAACAGTTTGAACATTTTTTCGAGTGATTTTCTTACTGAAATGAATTCAGAATTGTATGAAAGATCATAGGTCACGTAAAGAAGAGCGATGGAAAAAAACGAATGACAATGTTACGTAAAGAAATGTGAGGGAAGAGGGAGACAACGGGGAAGGAGGGTATAAGAGAAATAGAGGGTTGGGTCGAATAACTAGATTTTAAGGAGGTGGGGCACAAGAACTCGATTGCTTGTAAATATATCTGATTTTTAATAATTTCATTTTCGAAAAGGAAGTTTAAAATCATGTGATGAGAAGCTAGGTATATAAAACATCAAACGGGGAAAAAACGACAGTTTTCTGTGTCTTGTCTCCGACACTTCCATCTTGACAGATAAGTTCATCAATCAGCAGTCCGCAAAAAATGTTGCGTTTTCTTCTGTCGAATGATAATAATATATAAAGAAATGTATTTCGAATTGATTTCATAGATAAGAATGAGTGAGGTGTTACTCATTTATGACGACTTTTTTTCACTACTATATGGGTCAGTGAACGGAGGGTAAAGGTACGACACTAGGTGATTATTGATCCGTAGGTATGAGGAGGTGAACAGTGGAGTTTAACTATTTTTATTTTTTTCAAAACAAGAAAATCAACAAGAATTAACAAAAAAACAAAAAACAAGAGATGCATTATTGTCTCCAAAGCTTCAAAACTTTATCTTTTCCACCGCTGACAACTTTTGTGCCTTCACAACTCCAATCAACTGTGTATACTTCATCACCATGTCCAGGGAGGTCGTAGTATAGACTTTTGGTTTTGATTTCGAATACTTTTAGTGTTGAATCAGCGGAACCTGATACTAATAATCGGCTATCGGCCGACCATGCAACTTGATATACTGGTCCGACATGTCCTCTGGAAAAAAAGAGATTTTTAAAAGAAAAAAGAAAGAAATCCTACCTCAATGACGCAATATATTTTCCAGTCTTTCCACACCAAAGTTTGACAGATTTATCAAATGAAGCCGATGCAATGAGTCGAGCATCTGGGGAAAATACAACTTGGTTCACCAATTGCATATGTCCTGTCATTCGTGCGATTGAGTTCTTTGATTCTTTTGGATTCCAGAGGAACATTGTGAAATCATCGGATCCACTGACTAACTTCTCACCACCAACTGTCTTCAATACAGCTGCATAACGTTCCTTGGCGACTTTTTGACATTCTTCAATGCTTCCTGGCTTCACACATCTCTTACTTGGATCGAAACATGATGTTCTCAATACATAATCAGTGTTCAGTGCTAGAGTGTTGATCCAATGAGCATGTCCTGTCATGCTTCGGCACATTACACCATCTTCAGCTCGCCACATTTTCACGGTTCTGTCCTGAATATTATCTTTTCATTTTCTGACAAGTAGTATTTTAAATACCTGAGATCCAGAATAAATGAGTCCTTCACCACCCCATTTGATGCATGTAACCGATGCAGTATGACCACTCAAACATCTAACAACAGTTCCTTTCACTGTATCCCAAATGAAAATGTTTCCATCTTTTCCAGAAGACGCCAGAAGACGGCAAGTTGGATCATCATGAAGTGGCTGCCATGCCAAGCAAGTAACCCATTGCTTATGTCGAGCTAATGTATTTCCCATTTGTTCTCCAGTTGCTGCATTCCAAATAATGATTTGTCCGTTCTTATCAGCTGATGCGATTTTCGTGGCATCCGGTGACCATGCGATGCATAAAACCCAGTTTTTATGTCCTTTACATGTGAACTTTGGAAGTTCCAATTCAATATCCCAAATCCGCATTGTTGTATCACCAGAACCACTAGCGAGACCTTTACCATCTGGACTGAATTGAGCAGAGATCACTGGCTCTCCGTGTCCTGGAATACTGGCCGAACATCTTGTAACTGGTCGCACTCGGAAAACTGCTTGTGGTTGGTAGACGAGTTTTAAAGTCTGGAAGAATACTGTACATGTTTACAAACATGAGTCTTCTTTCTTTGAAAATATGTGTCATTTTTGAAGAAACAAAAATATCTTGATTTTCGTCAATTTGAAAAAGAAACATACCTTTTCGAAGTCAATTTTCTCAACAGACTTTTCAATCGAATCTTGGATTTCGACGCCATCCTCTGTGAAGAATGAAATTGGCACTGGATCATCACTAAAACACAAAGCATATATTAACACAAAAAATAGAAGTATACTTACCTGCTCTCCAATAACTGATTACAAAGAATCTGGAGTTGATTCGTTGTGATATCAACTGGGACTAAAATACCGGCTCCTCCTAGTTCTTTACCATCATCGCCGACAAAGTTGACGGATAATTGTGAGGAATCTAATCCGTCTGACATCTGAAAATTTTAAAATAATTTGCTTTCCATTTTTAAATAGAAAAATGCTAAAAATCAAGAAATAATAGTGATTTTAGGCTTGCATGGAGAAAGTGTGTAAAAATGAGAGACGCAGACAGTTTCCATAGAGCGCGTATGCATACTCGCTTGAGTGTTTCGAAAATATTTTTGCGGATAAAATCAAACACTTTTTCTTGTTTATTTCGAAAATCTGTAACCAGTTTTTCGTAAACAATATAAATTAGTTTGATTTCGTTTTGTTACATAACTTCTGCCTAGCTTCATATTGTCCCTATTTTCTAGTTGTTGCGTTTTATCGATTTTCCGTTATTCGTTTTCTTTGCTTTTACATTTGAATTATTTTCTTTTTGCAGAAATGCCTCCCGTAATTGTATCAGGGCGTGAAGAAGATTCCATGAACAATGAGCCGTCATTGTCTGGAAAAATGATTATCGGACTCATTTATCCGCCACCAGATATTAGAAGTAAGTTTCAACGCAAACGAACATATTCAAACCGAAATTCTTCAGCTATTGTGGACAAAACCGCTGGATTTGTTGCTCGTAATGGTGTCGATTTCGAGAACAAGATCAGAGAGAAGGAGTCGAACAATCCGCGATTCAATTTCCTCTCCATTACCGATCCATATCATGCATATTACAAGAAGAAAGTGTACGATATTGCTGAAGGAATCACTGATGCGCCGAAGGTTGCAATCCCAGCTGCAGTGAAGGAGCATGTGAAGCAAGTGGAGTTTGTACCAGAGAATCCACCAGTTGCATTCGATTTTTCATGTGATCCATCGACTATCAATGCCTATGAATTGTAAGTTTTTCCCTATAAAATTGACACTACTAATATGTATTTTTGCAGAGATCTCATCCGATTGACAGCACTCTTCGTTGCTCGTAATGGCCGACACTTCTTGACACAATTGATGACAAGAGAAGCAAGAAACTACCAATTCGATTTCTTGAAACCAGCTCATTCAAGCTTCACATACTTCACAAAGCTTGTCGATCAATATCAGAAGGTTATCGTTCCTCCAAACGATATTGTTGAGCAACTGAAGGCGGAGGCGACAAACAAGAAAAAGTTTGTTGAAGATATCAAATATCGTGTTGCATGGGAGAAACATCAGAAGACTATCAAGGATAAATTGGAAGCCGATGCTGAAAGAGAGCGAATGGCGTATGCTCAAATCGAATGGCACGATTTTGTGGTGGTTCAGACGGTTGATTTCCAACCGGGAGATTCTTGTAAGTTACATTCTTTGAGTTCAACTAATTTTTCGCCATTTGCAGCAAAACTTCCACCACTTTGCACTCCAAAGGATGTCGGAGCACGTATTCTACTTGAAGCACGAAATGAGCAACAAAAGGCTGCAGCTGAAATGCAAGAAATGGACATGGAAGAGTCCGACAGTGACGAGGATGAGGATCAAGCGAAGAATGAGCCAGCATTCACTGCACCATTGCCACCAACAAAACAGAAGGATGTTATTGTCAGGGATTACGATCCGAAGAAGGCACAGGCACTCAAGAACAAACCATCGGAGAAATGGCTTATATCGCCACTTACTGGAGAACGAATTCCATCAGACAAATTGGATGAGCATGTCAGATACAATACTGTTGATTCACAATACAAGGAAGATCGTGATCGTTACATTGGAGAGAGAAGTACAGAGGAGCCAGTATTGGCATTGGGAGCGGATATCAGTAGAAATCTCGGAAACTTTGCTGAACGTCGTACGGATATCTTCGGTGTTGGTGGTGAACAAACAATGATCGGTAAGAAGTTGGGAGAAGAGGATACGGCACCGGCGAACAAGTTGATTTGGGATGGAACCGAGGAGACTCGTGATATGATTACTCGAGCTGCACAACATCAAGATCAAGGGGATCCACATCGACAAGCATTCATGTCGGATCCGAATAAGGAGAGAATTGGTGCACAACCGAAAGGACCGGGATCTGTGACGACTACATCGCAAGGAAACATAACAATTACTCAAGGAATCGCTGCAGCAAATCTGCCACCAACCGGATGGCCACAAGCACCACCAGTGCCACAAATGCCGAAGCCACCGGTTCAACAACGAATGCAAGAAGGACCACCGGCGAAAAGACAGAAAACTGAGGAGGAATTGGAGCCGGAACAAGTTTGGCTCACAAAAGTCAGTGGAAATATTGATGTTTTTGTTCAATTGCCAGTGGCTCAAGAATTTGGAATGGATGGCTCGATTGTGAAATTCAATATCAGTATTACGGCTCCGGTAAGTAGAAAAATAAGAGATTCCGATAAATATGTATTTTTTCAGGTGAGCGAATTGAAGCAACAAGTGCAAGACAGATACGGAATGCAAAGTTCGAAGCAAAAGTTGATGTTTGATGGATTCTTCATGAAGGATAACATGACTCATGCATTCTACAATCTCAGCAATCGAGCATTGGTACAATTGCAAGTGAAGGAGAGAGGAGGGAAGAAGAAGTAAATCTCTCAATTTATTTATCGTATTTATCGTCAAACAACTTTTTTCTGTTTAATTCTTATTCAATAAACCTTTATTATCAAAAAACTTTATCATTTCCCAACTGATTGCTTGATATGATCATATTCTTGAAGTAGAATCCCAGCCTCAACTAGTAAATTATCCAATTCCTTCTTGTTGTCCGCAGTTTTTCGCCGAATTTCGTCCATCATTGATGGTTGCTCCGGAATCTAAAGTTTTCCCATTATGAAAATATTGATGTAAATTCTCGCCTCATCCTCGCCCATCAACAACTTCATATCAGTCGAGTCAAACTCCGGTAGATCAACAGTACCCGAGGAGAATTCAGCATGATCTACCTCGATCGCTTTCCGCAATTTCTCCTTCAGTTCCTTGAGAGCACTCAGATAATCGTTTATCACTCCGGATCCTTTCAATCTGAAACGAAATGTTGTAGAAATTAAACGAAAAGAGAAAGTGAACTTACGCTTCCAATGTGTAAATGGCTTTTTGAATTTTTCTCGTAATATTCACCATTTCCTTCTTCGCCTTCTTATCTTGAGCATCGTTATGCTTGCATTTTGAATGGTCACCATCTTCCTCGTCTGCAAATTAAATTGTAAACGGTTTTGAAGAAAAATAGTACCTTGACAAGCAGCTTCAGTGGTCTCTCGATAATCATGAGTGAAAACTTCGAATTTTTCAGCATTGAAACTACATCGATCGATTGTTCGATCACAATCAACTGAGTCGACATCTTCTAAGCAGTCTGCCATTTTTCTGTAAAATGAATTGATGATTGTGAGATGGAAGGGAATAAGGGAAATGTGACGAGATATTGTGCAATGTTGGGAAAATAATTGGAAAGACAAAGATGAATTTAGGCCAATTGGAAGTCCTGGTAAACATTGAAGGCCTGTCGAAGTTTGAAATTCACAAGCAGCACGAAATATGACGAGATATTATGTAATTTTTCGAAAATATTAATTATATGAAAGCAAAAATTATTTACACCGATTAACAATATTTATTAGTTATTAAAATAGTACAATAAACCCAGATAACATAACAATAACACAACAAAATAATATACATTCTTCTCGTTTAAAATAATCACTAGCTAATATGCAAATATCCTTTCTCTTGTACTTTTTTCACCAGCTGACAATACTTGTTAGACATTCGAAGGGTTGTTTGAAGGAACTGCGATACAAAATTCACTTTTTCATAATGACCAAAGTTGCAATATTTCAGGAATTCAATCACAAAATCGAAACAATTCCATTCGTATTCGTTGTAAGCCTGGAAGATATTTATTTGAAATTGAAAACGGGAAAAGACTTACACTACTCTGAAAACGCTCATGAAACTGATTCATAAATGCAAAAACTGTATGATCGAACCATTGACTGTTGTTGGAGAAAAATGGAAGAAGATCGTAGACAAGAATTGACATGTTCCAGGTGGAATCTTAAACAAATTCAGTGTTTTTGCTTTTTCAAACAAAAATACCTTGAGATGTCATTCCATCTGTCCAATATGAATGAACAACTGATTGTGAATCTGAGATACCAATGTGCAAATCATCTCCAATATTATACCTAAAATCTCGTCTGTTTTGGAGCAAATAAAAGGGACTTACGACTCAAAAAATCCCACAGACGGTTTGATAATCAATGCGCATTTTGCGGTAGATTGTTCAACGAATGGACAAGGTAATGGGGAGTCAGTCCATGTCTCATTCTATAAATAATCATTAGGATGTAAAAAAAAGTTAAGTTTGAATACCTGCATGAATGGAACATTACAATCAGGACACGAGTAATTGTGATTTGTTGTCGCCATGATTAGTAGGCGGCTTGGACATCCGACGTGTTGGATGTAGGTGAGGTACATATTTTATAACTGAAAGATATATTATTTCTTTAGAATTTGAAGGCCATTTTGAAAAAAATCAATGAAAAATTAGGTAAAACTAACCTTGTTTATTTGTTTGTTTGTCAATTTAGTGACCTAATTATGCAAAACCTAGGCCATGGCTGTTCGGCCATGGGGTTTCTGCTGGTAAAGTCATGGAATAATGGCCATTTTAATGGCAAAAGTAAGGTATTTGGAGCAACGTTTCATGAAGATTAAAAAAACATTTCATCAAGAAAACGCGTGAGCCCAAAATGGACTGATAAAACAACTGATACGTGGATTAAAAAACAAGAAAACTATTTTCATTATTTGTTTATGATACAATGTCGATATGGTGTCAAATTTGCACTGAAAGCAAAACAGCTGATGACTGTATACAGGTACTAAACCTAAGCTAAACCTAAAATACCAATAATAATCCATAGTTGATCCCTTGTCTTCACACATTTTGCAAAGAATGCATCACCGAAGCATCGAAATATACAAAAGTTTGTCCGTTTGTCCATTGTTATTCGAGTATATCACCAGCGGATGTCGTGATAAGTACATGCGAGGCTGAAGTATGCCTGAAAAAGATTGTAATATCACCCGAGATTCTTCGCACCGCCTGCCATCATGACATTTGTCAACACTGTTTCGATACCGCTTGTCGTCGAGAGAAGTTGTCGTGCCCGGCACCAGGTTGTGGTGAACCAATGTTGGATGAGGAGGATATGGTGTGTGATGGACCATGTAAGCAGACACTTGTCTATGATCGGACTATCACTTTGCCATGTTGTGGGGTAATCCTATTTTTATGACTGTAACAAGCCCGAATATTTTAGGCCAGAATGTGCGAAGATTGTGGAGCCGACTGGACCAAAGGACAAGACTTCTGTGCACCAGGCAAGTGTGTCGTAAAGGAGACAGGAAAACGGAAGAAAACCGCCGAGCTAGTCCGTCAACCATGCCTATGCACCATCAATTGTGAGGGTGAAGTGCTTCGCAACTTTCCATCCGAATTCGAGTGTGATCATGATTGTTGTCTAAACTGTCTAGCTGGTATGTTAGATAAGTGTGAGAAGTCGGGCAAGGCACCTTACTGTCCCAACAAGGCTTGTGGCATACCGTACCGTTGTGAATCCGTACTATCACTTCGCGCACAATTCCCAGAGAAGAAGGACTACTTTTCCAAGTTTACACTTTCGGTTCAATTTTCGATGCAAACGCTGAAAGATGATACTGTTATGAATATTCTGAACGGTGAACCGGCAGAGAATATGGGAAGAAAATTCACATTGAAAATTGGACATTGTGATGATGATGATGCTGGACTATCGATGGATTTTGTGTGTGAAGGATCGTTGGGCGACTTGATTCGTGAAGTTCGACGAGTGTTGAAGATTCTGGCGACGGACAAGATTTATGGATACTATCGTGTTGAGAGGGACAAACCTCCGCAAATATTGGAAGTTAGTCAGAAGACGGTTCGGAAGACGTGCGCCGAGTTGGAAATTACAGAAGTGAGTTGGTAGTTAGTAGTTGGAATTGACTGAAGTTTTTTTTCCAGAGAACAACAATTCTGGTGGACACGACTGGAATTGTGGCAAGAAACAAGAAACAGTAGAACGAAAACGACTTGAAAGCTTAATTTTTTGGAATTTTAATTGTAGTGAAATAAATGTTTTGGGAATATATGAAATTGAAACATAACAATGTTAGCCGATAACAACTCGTGTGCCTTTAATACAGTAACCGAGAACGGAAGTTTAGTATTGTTTTAAAGGAGCATATCACGTTTGCTTTGAGAAACTTTTGCGGACTTCTAATGCAAAAAAAAGTTGTGTGGAGCTGAAACTGCGAGCACATGAGTCGTTATTCAAAAGTATTATAGTCTTTACATTTGATACTCAGAGAACAGTATCAAAGAATATTTGTCTTCCAAGTCCGCGTGACCCGATATTGCGTGATGATAAGAAATGGGTATATATACCCGAAAAAAAACCAGAAAACTTTTTATTGATATTAACACGCTAATAATATAATCAAAGTATTAGCATGGCGAAAGAACAGCAAAATGGACCTCCGAAGCAGCCAGAGTCAGCGGATCAAGAGCCAGGTGGAAAACGGTTTTTTAACATGACGTTCAAAATGAGCAAAAAGAGTGTAGATCAAACGGAAATGACACTTGGCTTTAAGACGGTATGGTTTTTGGTGGATACACTTTTTGGAGGAAATGGTGTTTTGCAGGATGTAGAACATTATGACGTCTTCGATGGTGAAGTGACGAAGACCCTGACGGATATTGAATCGATATTCCTGCCAATATATGCAAGGGTGTGTTTGCGGACAAAACATTATACTTTACGACAGTTGGTTTGCAGAATGAACCAAAAGCTAAAAACGATATAAAACTGAATTCCAAAGAAGATGCATTTGTGATATTGTCAAGCGCGCTGAATGCATTCCGTTATAATCAAAATCCAAAAAATGAAGTCTTCCATACTTTCGCAACAAATATGAAAAGCGGAGCCGCAATAAGGAATACTCATATCAGAGAACATTTGAAAGCAACGGAACGAATGAGACGATTTCATTACGAAGGCTTCAAAAACTTTGCGGATCAGAAGAAGAAGTTCGATGAGTGAGTGATTATAGGATGAACTCTTAGTTAGATAAGTATTCCAGTTCCAAACTAAGAATGGACACTGCGAAGACGGAAGTGAGTGAGGCAAAAACGACGGCACAAATTGAGAAGAAGGCTTTGTGCTATCAGATGGCAGTCGACGATTTTGACATACAAACGGACGGACTTATCAAGCAAATTGATTTGTTGCCGAGTTGGAAGAATCAGATCGCGGAAGATATTGTTAATGTGATGGAAAAACATCGAATCTATCATGAGAATATTGCCAATTGTTTTCAACCAACATAAAATGAATTGTATAGTTTTCTTGGTCTGTAATAAAGTGTATTTAATATTGTTGATGAATGAATGAATATAAGTAACATGTTTTCTCGAATAGAGCGACACTGCAAACACTGCCGGAGAATGATCATATCTCGGAATCTAGTACAGTTATCAAAAAGTTGTCAACAGCAAAGTTGTAGATAAAGTTTTGATCTACAAATTTGCAGTTGACCACTTTTAGGTATCTCTTCTAGATTCCGAGATATGATCAATCTCCGGCGGCCTCACATGTCAAGCCTATTCGGTACCTTTGAACGAGGTACTTCTGATCTACACCACAAAAAAATGTAACATCTCTGAATATTCGATCTTTGCCCCATCTTAAAAAATCCCGAGTCCCGCGAACCAAATCCTATTCGAATGGAAAACACAACAATAACTTTTTGATGATTTATTACTTTTTGCCAGATGTTTTTTCCAGGTTTCCAAACTTTTTATATTTTTGCTCTCTCAAAGTTTTGCTTTTGCTGAGATACAACTTGTCTAAAATAACTATTTACATATTCCATAAGTTCACACTTCAAAGATGAGCTAAACCCATAGGATTAGCGAAAAGAAAATGACCGAGCGAGTAACCGGAAGTTCAATTATTTTGGAAATTTCAGCCAATTTGGGAGGACCAAAAAATGACATTTTTGCTGAATTTCCAACTTTTCTGGTTTTGTGAACGTTTTGTTATCATATTCCTGCTATTTTTAGCCAAGATTTCTCAATATTTTTTTGGGACCTCAGAATGAGTAACCTCAAAAAATCGAGACTAGTCATATTTTGATATTCTGAGCATGCGTCTTTAATACAGTAGTTCCAAATATAATACTGTTTTAAAGGAACATACCTCTAGAAGCTTTTCATTTTGAGAGACAGCTACTGAATTTTTAACAAAAGAATTTTATAGCATGTCAATTTTTTGTTTTCTTGTTTTATAAGTCCCTAACTTGATAACTTTTGTATGTACCTTTAATACAGTAGGCTGATATGTGACTAAAATTGGTATACTGTAGGATCATTTTTCACTTTAAAGGGGCGATTTTTCAGAAAAAGTTGATGGTACCTTACTCAAATGCATATAATTAATCTGATAGACTATATTTCGACAAAAATGGTTGTCCTCATTCTTCAATTAGTAAACCATGAATCCATACCCACAGCTGTCCCTCCCACCCCACTGAACTATCGATAAATCCATCTCTCTCCACCTTCAACACACGCTATATCTTCTCATTATTTTCATTTCGAGCCACCACCACCACGTGCATCAATATGTTTAATACGAAAAAGAGTCAGTTGTGATATTGATATCGAAAATTTTTTCGCGGATCATCATTAATTTTTTTTGGGTGAAATGTTTCAATTATTTGCAGACCCGGAAATGGTGTGACTCACACCAACCCAAAGAAAACAGCACCCACCCCACAAAAAAATCGAATCACTTTTTATTTTCGTTTTTTCGCCTCTCGCTTCAACGAATTAAAAAAGCAATAAGCCTCGGGGCTCGAAATTCCGGGTAACCTCTGGAAAAATGACACCTGTTCGTGTAAAAAATACCTTCTGATTTTTGATATTTTATCTTCTTTTTTTTCAACCGAAAAAATGTTCATGTACTCAATCACTTTGACCGGGGTAGCACCCAACTATTCATTTTGTGTGACAAACATTCATGTTTTTTTTGAAGAGCACGTTCTTGTTAGGATTAAAATTATGTTTTTTATATTGATTTTGATTTTTGTGTCGAACGCCCACATGTTTTGGTCAGAAAAATTATTGGGAAGTTGAGGCACCCATGGGTGCTTCTACTCTTCTTTTTCTGATTTTTCCAAACTTAATATAAATAGTGTGTGATGAAAGAGACGCAGACAACATTTTCAAATCCTTGCCTTTACATTTCGACAAGTATTTTCCTAAACCTAATACCTAGAGAGTGTGTAATAAAGGAGACGCAGACATAGCTTCAGTTTTTTAAAGTTTATGGATTCAGAAGATCTATTTCCCCAGATGTTAGAAATTTTCAGCTTTTCCTCTCAATGAAAGATTGTGCGTTTAGAGAGGCGCAGACATGGTTTTCAATTTATCAAGTTTTTTCTAAGCCTAATTCCTGGAGAGTGTGTGTGATAGAGGAGACGCAGACATTCCTTTATAATTTTTTTTTGGTGAACGTCCAATAAACTATATCCTCTCTATCCTCTCTTCCAATGATTTTTATAAACCTATATTTTTGAGTGAGAGAGCGTATGATAGAAGAGACGCAGACATAACTCCACTTTTTTTCATAGTTTCCCAAACTCAGAGTTTCAAAAGATCAGTTTCCCAGAAACTTTTAGCTTCAGATTTTTTCGAACCCGATGAAAGACTATGTGATTCGGGAGACGCAGACATATTTTTCAATCCAATCAACTCGTGTTTTTCCAATTTCCCGTCATATTTTAATTGCAATTTGTCAAAAAAATAATGCCGCCAGGTGCAAAAAAAGCACATATCACAGCACACAAAAAAACGAAGAAGGAGTCAAATCATATTCCATTTGTTCAGTTTCTCCTCCTCCTCCCCCGATATATCCTAATCTTAGTTTCTCCGAAATTCACCTCTAATTGAATTCCAAATTCTCCTTTTTTTTGGCCTATCTCCAGTACACAAAGTTTTTTGCTCTGTCTCTATTTTAGGATTTTTCGTGTCGTTACTTTAGGGGTGCCCCCCGTATATATATCAAATGCATTTCGTTTTCTGTTTATTTTTCTTCAAAGTTTCAAAGAATACTTGCTCCATTTTAGTCTCGACGTTTTTTTTCATTCGTTTTATTCAGGTCTTCGACTACGGCGGCTTCTCAATGAGCTCACAAGATGGTAAGTTGCACTTTTTTTTCGTTTGGCTCCTCCTACTGTATGGGATATTTTTGGGGCGTGGTCTAGACTTTTCAGGTTCTATGCATTGTTCTATTATAGTTCTATGAAGTTCTATGGTAGTAATAATCATAACTATGATAGTTCCTTCGATTTCTATGATAGGTTCTATGATAGGATCCATGATAATTCCATTCAGTTCTATGATAGTACCATCTAGCTTAATGATAGGTTCTATGAAAATTCTATGGTAGTTCTATGAAGTTCTATGATAGGTTCTATGCTAGTTTCATCCAGTTCTATGATATATCCACCTAGCTCTATAATAGAATCTATGATAGTTCCCCCTTGTTCTATGATAATTCTATGTTTGTTCCATCCAGTTCTATGCTAGTTTCATTCAGTTCTATGATAGTTCCATCTAATTCTATGATAGTTCTATGATAATTCTATGATAGGTTCTATGTAGTTCCATCCAGTTCTATGATAGTTCCATCTAATTCTATGATATTTCTATGATAATTCTATGTTTGTTCCATCTAGTTCTATGATAGTTCCATCTAGCTTAATGATAGGTTCTATGAAAATTCTATGGTAGTTCTATGAAGTTCTATGATAGGTTCTATGCTAGTTTCATCCAGTTCTATGATATATCCACCTAGCTCTATAATAGAATCTATGATAGTTCCGCCTTGTTCTATGAAAATTCTATGCTAGCTCCATGCAGTTCTATGATAGTTCCATCTAGTACTATGATGGTTCTACGAAAATTCTATGATAGTTCTATGAAGTTCTATGATGTTTTAATCTACTCAATTGAACTTCATAATCTCTCATGTATACACAAATTTCACACGTTAGATAAGTTATTCCAAAGCCTGATCTATTCAACAAACTTTCAATTGTTGTACTCCTCTCTCAACATTCTCAATAGAATTCTATTTTCGCAACTTACTCAACAATTTTTGCACCTTGAATGAAAATAAAAAGTTCAAAAAACCCCAGCCTATTCTGTTTCTCAAAAAATGTACATAACATAGCTCTCTGCCCATTACTAATCGAATTGTTGGGGTGAGGATCAGAATTACCACGACACCATGGCCAATTCGTGCACTCTTCTCCTTTTCTCATCATAGAACACTTTAAGTCGGGGCCTCCTCCTTTCCTTTTCTTCTTCTCATTGGTCTTTTTGTGCTTCGTATAAAAAGGCCAACACAGAGCCACCCCTCCAAAATTGAATTCCTCTCTCTTCCCATTCGGCCCCATTTTTTCTTAAGGAGGAAAGAGATACTTGTCCCTTTTCCATATATATTTGCCCCAAACATTCTTAAATCCCATGAGGAGGTAGACCTTCACAAAAATGGTCTTAGTTTCGCCCCCACTCCTTTTCCCCCATTCGTGCCGCTTTTGTCTCGCCGCGCCCTAGTCTAGCTAATTAGAGGTTCTGAAAAACAAATATTTGTAATTATTTTGACTAATTGAGTAATGGAACATCGCCTCAGACAACACATATTTTTTTCAGGTGGAATGTGCCAGGATGATGAGGGCTCATTATTTGATCCAAGTAATCCAGGTGTCGCTGCTTTTATTGATTCGTTGGAGCAATTTAATCGGTATGGTTTTTCTATGATTCAAATTATTTTTTATCGAATTCCCTGTATTCATGTTAGTGGAAATAATCAAAATTTAAAAAATGTTCATGATAGTATAATAGTTCCTTGAAAGTTCTATGAATAGTTTTTTTAGTTCTATGATAGTTCTATGATCAGTTTTATAATATATTCTGTGATCAAGTATTTAAAACGTTCTATGATTGTATTATCAGATCTATGATAGTTCTTTGAAAGTTCTATGGACTGTTATGGTTCTATGAACGATTCTATGGTATTCTATGGAAGTTCTATGATGATATGATATGTTCATCTACCTAAACATAACACAGTTTTGATTATCATACACTCTTTTTTCTTGATCAATCAATTTCCCAGCGTATTGTAAAGTTGAGGGTTTTCAAAAACTCTGATGCTTTTTGACCTGTAATTTCTGAAGTTGCCATTTCTATTTCTTGATTCATCGAAACAAGTTCTGATCTGATAATGAAAGAAGGAAACTTTCAAAATCTTCCTCCAAACTTGACTGACTTCGAAACATATGCCCTTTGACACCGCTTTGCAAAAATCATAAAAAAAGTGGGATCCATCATTTCTCAAAAATTTGGCCTCCCCGACAAAAAAACGTCCCCTGACAGCACTCGATCTTTGCGTGGGAAGCTCAACTTATCTAATATAATCCATTTCCAGAATATACACCCTATTCCATCGATACGCCTGTCTAGTGATATGTTTCATCGGTGTATTCAGCAATGCGATTCACATAATGGTATATCCACTTTCCCACAAATAAATTCCCAAAACGTCATCTTCTAGGTGCTCACTCGTCCGAGGATGCGAAAATGTGCGGTGAATTGTGTGCTCACTGCAGTCGCCCTGTGTGATGTCATCACAATGTTCTCCTATATTATATACCTTTTTAGATTTAGGTTGTATCAGGTAAGACTAATATTGAGATGGATCAATATTGATAGGTTTAGCAAGAGTCAGGATACAACTACTCATGGATGTTATTCCTAAAGTTTCATGTTGTATCATCCATGACATTACATGCTATCACATTGTATATGGGTGGAGTGCTAGCATTCATTAGGTGGCAAGCATTGGGCAATATTCATAGCAAATGGCTACAACCTAAGAATGCATGGTAGATCATATTATCATATCAGTATTATCAGTGATGTTTCAGGCAATTATTCGGAGTTATCACCTTGGTAATGACGATTCTCTGCCTGCCGACATTATACTTGCATCAAATATTTCCACTTACTAATGATGGTAAGGTGGAATCAAACTTGTGAAGGATAAGAAATTTGAAATTTTTCAGAAGTTGAAACATATACAGTCAGTGACATTTTGAAAGTCACCGGTCAAAGTTTCAAAATGGAGAAAGGCGAAATATTGTATAGCTTGAACTTTTCCAATTACTCTTGTGCATTTTTCAAGTTCAATCTTTGGATGTTAGCTATTGTGTTAAAGGTATCAGCACTAACTTTTCAATTTTCATAAATTTTTCCAGGCCATACCTTGTGCACTCCTCCTCTGGTTTACAGTCGCCCTGGTACTAAAACTACGACAAACCGACGAAAAACGAAACTATTTGTACTCGAAAAGTTTTCGAAAACATATCAAGAAAACAACTGTACCGGATCGGACCACTTATATGCTTATTATTATGCTCGTCGTATTTTTGGTCACTGAACTGCCTCAAGGCTTTTTAGCACTATTAAGCGGTAGGGGAACTCTTTTTTGAGGAGGAATGAGGAAGTATTGCAGGGTTGTATGCAACTGATGTCGACACTTTTATATATCGAAATGTTGGGGAGTTGTTGGACTTTTTATCGTTGGTTAATTGCAGGTGAATAATTTTACTGATCCTAGAATAGAACGGCACTTGAAACGCTGCCGGAGAATGATCATATCTCGGAATCTAATATAGTTATCAAAAAGTTGTCAACTGCAAAGTTGTAGAAAAAGTTATGATCTACAATATTGCAGTTGACAAGTTTTTTATAGCTCTTCTAGATTTCAAGATATCAGCGTTCTCCGGCAGCGTTTGCTGAGCCGCTATAATTTCATAGATCTATCTACTATTATCGTAGAACCACAGAATTCACAAATCATAGAGTGTCAAAAACACCCTCCATATTAGTCTTTGAACCGACAGATGATTCTTCTAGACAGCCAAAAAGTTCAATGATTCATATTTTTCCAGTGTCGACTTCCTGCTGTACTGTGTAATGAGTTCAAGATATCGCCAAACATTCGGTCACATACTGATACGTGTTGAATCATGGTTGAGGAATCAAGGAAAACGACAAAAGTACTCGAAAGAAATCAAGTCATCATCGTCGAAAAATCCAGCTCCAGAAATTGTATAATTCGGTTATATTCTTGTTACTTACGGGTTTTTGATAGTTCAAACAAGTATCTCAATTTTCTACGTTACGTGACATTATGAAATAAAACTATTGTTATTACGCAAAAAAGTTGAATTCCAAAAACTACACCAAAGTTGGTCAATGATGTCGGAGCAAATTGAGAATGAAAAGTATCGCGATGTTTTGGAGAATTTAGACGAGTCAACGAATCAATTGAAATCGTCGTGTCAACTATTCGATCGGTCGATTACACAACTTGGCAAGTTTGGCAAGGCGGTTGCACGCGTACGCTCCGAGCAGATGGATACTACCAAGGAGTTTTTCAAGAAGATCAAGAATTGTGAGGATGAGATGAACGAGAATCGGAAGAAGTTTGAGGCGAGAATTGTGAAGGCTAAAGAGGTTTTTAGCAAGTATACTGATAAGTTAGTTTTTGGGGCATTTGAAAATTTGAAATAATATTATTCAGAAATGGTGCCATACCAGAAGACGATGGTCTACTCGTTAGATTCCTATCCGTTGTCAAACAACTCGAAGGAATCGACAAACTGAAGGAGCACTCGCCACAAGTATTGGCAAAAATCGAGAACGATATGGCAACTTTCAAAGCTCATGAGGAATTTCTGAATGAGACATATTATCGTTTGACACTTCTCAGCGCCGCTGAACGTGTTCAGTCGTATGTTGCAAAAGATGATGTAAGATATTGACAATTTATGTTGTATAAAATAAGGGGTTTCAGATCCTCTACAACCTCCATTCCTTGCCAACATTCATTCTTATGTTGTTGTTCGGCAAGAACAATTCGCAACACTATTGCACAACTCTTCTCATAATTTTGCAAAAGACATTGGTTCTTATTGAGGAACTTCATAAAAGTGTAAGTCTTTCTTTAAATTGTTCTGCTGATATTGTGAATTTCAGAAGATTTCGAAACCGAAATCGAGCAAGACTAAAACTCCAACTCTTCGCTCTTGCGTTGAAGAATCCTATTCAAAATCTACAAGCAGTGCTATTTCGGTACGTTAAAAAACAATCAAAAAAAAGAAAACTTGACCCTAAAAAATTGACGTGAACTTTTAACCTAAATGATTTGTATCGTAGTGTTTAGTATCAACATCAAGTATACTTTCAACTTATACGACACACTCCCCAGTTGCAGATGAACAACCCACTACTAACTCACGGAGAAACTGAAGCTCCAAAAGAAGAAAGTGCTCCAGTTGCCAAGGATAGTGCTATGAGTCTTGTAAGTGCTTCTACATTAACTAATTAGTATGCTTGTTTTGCAGAACTGCAAACAAAGTCCAGTTCCATGCAAGGAAAAGTCAATTGAGAACGTTGTACAAAAGAACAACAAGACTGGAAAACAGTAAAGCTTATCCTCAACTCGTCGCTGTCCAATAATTGCTCTTATGTGTCTTAATTTACATAAAAATGTTTTGAAAGCCCTTGTTTTTACATTTTATGAGAACTTGAATAGGTTATACAACACTCCGCAATTCCGCACACATTTTATGCTTTATCGTATTTCGCGAGCCGAATAAATCGGATTTTTTATTGGAAAAATCGTGGTTTTTCCAATCTGAAAATCCACGATGAACAGCGAACATTTGTCGGATTTCCTGCTGGAAGTCGCTCGAACTGCACCGATGAAGTTTAATGATAGACGGGAAGAGAAGGAAGTGAGGAAAAAGTTTTTGAATAAGGTATGTTGTTTGTTGTTTACTCCGCCATTGAAAGAATTGTTATAGACGGCTACAAACACATTAGTCGCTGTCAGTTATATATCAACAAACTACACTGATGTAGATCTGATTCAGTCGATTATTGGCCAAATATTGGCATTATATTACAAAGGAGGCACTTTGCGATTGTATTCTCTTCAGTTTCTGCCCGGATTTATTGCGATTTATTTACTGGGTAAATATTTCTTTTCAATAATATCTTGCAAAAAGCCTTTCCAGCATTGTCAAAAAAACAGCAGAAAAGTGCATCGTTATTTGAAACATTTTTAATCGCGATTTATAATGAAGAAATTGTTGAGGCACCAACATCTGATGTGAAAAAGGTGAGTCATCTTTTGAAAATTCAGCTATTGAAACAATCGATTGTAGGTTGAAGAAGTGAGAATTCCATCTATTCGACATCACAGTATTTATCACGATCCAGCAAAAATTCAAGTTAGTTCTGAAGGATCAGTTCTTCGAAGTTCAGTGATCACACCTGTTCAAGTACGTTTTTATTCGAAGCCTTTTTCAAAAGTTAGTTTTGCAGTCAACAGTTCGAATCGGTCCTTATCCAGCATTTCCAAAGTTCAGCGCTGAAAACAAGTTCACAATCATCAACAAACTATGCAAATCAGTGAATGAATCGTTGTTTGATGTTTCCTCAGAAGTCGCCGTTCGTTACATTTGCCTCTCCTCCCTTTCAATTTGCCTTTCCGGATTCTCATTTCCTGAAACTGGATTCAGAAATAAGGTTCTTGAATCCGAATCTCAAGAAGTTTTGGAGGATTTCTCTCGAAAACCGCGTCAACAAGTCACTGGTGGATTACTGAATGAGCTGCTACGTGGATGTTATCTGTCACTTTTCAATGGAGCACCTGATTTGGCTCTTCGAGCAATTGATGCGATTCACTTGAGAGCACAATATGAAATGTTGCCGGATGTGTTGTTAGTTGTGAATTCATTGAGAAATTCACTTCTTGATAATATGTGGACGAAGGAGAAACGAGGAGAATTGATGTGGACGAAACCGCATTATAAGGTATATTTTCAATTCTCGGAACATCTTGTAGCAAAATAATTTAAAGGAACAGATGAAGCGAAAAGATATGGTAACAAACGCCTCCTTACGAATGAAACGAATGCCGGAAGATATACCAGTTCAAGAGCAAGCGAAGGAAAAGGAACATTCTCGATTGGGAGAACTAGTCGAGGAAGGAATCGATCATCTTCATGATTTGAAAAAGAAAATGGTTGGAAAAGTTGTACATCATAAGAATCATCGACGGAAGAAGAGTGTGGATGTTCATGAGGAATTACAACCGATAAATGAGGAGAAGTCATCGGTTGTCGATTCAGTTGAAGAGAAGAAGGTTGTGCTGAATAGTGAGGATATTGAGAAGAGATTGAACGAAGTTGAGCTGGATATTCAGGATGAGGTGGAAGAGGTGAGCAATTTATCGAAGCTTTTTGAATGATCCATGTATTTTCAGAAGAAAACAGAAAAAGGCACATTCACATTTGTTGGATTACGTCATATGGATAGTGGTGGAAGTACTTATCGCTCAATCGATAGTTAGTAAATAGTAAATATTTGAAATTTGTCTTAAAATCTTGTGATACAAAAAATCCGAATGCTTCAATTTCTTGCCATTCATTAGCTCATAATATTATTTAATTATATAAATTATTTCAATATAACAATTTTATTTCACTTTTAAAAACAAAAACAAATGAGGAAAACAGTAACAACAACGAAAAGATAACAGGGCGAAGTCTAGATTTTGAATGTTTTTAATGGATCTTTTCCTTTTCTCTTGAACTTCTCATTCAACTTTTTACGATGCTTTTGTCCTGGTTTGTAACGACGATTCTTGTTGGGACCCGAAAAGTCCATTCCACGCAAGGCTTCCGGAACTGGAATTACGTGGATGACTATGAATAATATTGGAAAATGGACTTACCCATATATGAAGTGACGTCGGCGATTGCTGGTGAGTTGACTTTCAACATAACTGGATGACAATCGGTTTGCATTAGCATCTTTTCACGCTCGTTTTTAGCGAAGAATGTTTGGAGATTTGCGGATCTCATGAGCTGAAATCAGAACTTTATACAAAAAATGTTTTAAAAAATTTCAAACCTCTTGACGAATCTCCTTCAGTCTAGCCTTCTTAATAACTCCCTTCGTACATTTGGCCAATGCTTCACGTGTTCGAAGAAGGAAAGTGTCCAACTCCTTGATACGAAACTCGTATGGTTGCAACACTTTTCGTCCCAATTGCTCATTCACTTCGTTTTGAATTGTTTCGAGATATGGTAGTTCTTCAGGTGTGCAGAATGATAAAGCAGTTCCTTTGTTGAATCCTCGAGCGGTTCTACAAGTATTCGATGAATATTAGATGACAAATGGGATATTTACCTTCCAACACGATGAATATATGAATCAGTTGATTCAGGGAAATCGAAATTCATCACATTACTAACATGATGGAAATCAATTCCTCGAGATACTCCAGATTCCTTATCCAACTTCTTACTCTTTGGTGCTTTGCTCTTTTTCTCAGCCTTCTCCGCGTCAGTCATTTGTTGAGTCAATTTCGAACCATCAGCATCCGAAACATCAGATGCAATAACAATTTGATATTGGCCATCGTTGAATTGATTAATCACATGGCATCTGCTATTTGCTGGCATTGCCGAGTTCAAAATACACGATTTCAAACCAAAGACACGAAGGATTAACATCAATCTACAAGAAAACTTTTGTGTTTCGATACTTCAAAGAAAACTCACTTATAACAACGATCAATGGTATTGACGAAGATGATTGATCTACCGACAACCAACTTCAACTTGAATAAAGCGATCAAAATCGCGAATCTTTCCTCATCAGTCTGACAAGTCAGCTGATATTGTGTAAGTTGATCAGCGTTTGGCAAGTCTCCTTCCTAAACAAATTACTTGAAATTTCAAGTAAGAAAAGGGATGAATACCGTCAATTTGATAGTGACAACTGGTCCAGTCATGAACAACTTCTTCAAAGTAGTCATGTCATCCTTCAATGTAGCTGATGTCATAACACATTGATACGTTGTTGGAAGTTTTGCGCGGATTTCACTGTAAGAATTCTTTGTAAACTTCGAGTAAAAATACTGACACTTACATCATTTCCTGTTCATATCCAAAAGACAGAAGCAAATCAGCCTCATCCATAACAAGATAATTAACCGCTGAACAGTATTCCGGTCGCAAGCTGCACATTTGCAATAGTTTTCCTGGTGTTGTTACAGCGAATTGAGAACGATCCTCCATCCATACCGACTTTTCTTCTTCACTTGTATCACATAGATTGATAGCTTGAAGGAATGGAAGTGGTTGGACGAGCTTTTTGAAAAGTTCGTGGATTTGGGTGATAAGCTCTTTTGTTGGTGCAATTACGATTGCACTTGGACCCACACTTCCGTCATTGTTCTTCAAATGATTTTACGATAATCAATGAAAAGAGAATCCAAACATACCGCTGCATTGGTGATCAATTTCTGTACCAGTGGCAACAAGAAAGCACCAGTTTTACCACTTCCAGTTCTAGCTCTTCCCATAATATTCTTGTCTTCTAAAGCGAGTGCAATCATCGATTCTTGTACTTGTGTCACTTTCTCCCATCCAAGTAGCCCAATACTTTTGAGAATTCTTTCATCAAGTCCAAAGTCAGCGAATGTCTTCTTCTCTGGTTCGAGTTCAACTGTTTCGATTTCTGGTCCAACTAAACCTTGCATCATTTTCAATCGTTTTCTGTAGAAAATAGTTATTTTTAACTGTAAAATGAATAAAAACTTACTCTGATGAAGTAGATTTCGACTTCTGTCTTCTCTTACGATTCTTCGCATTATCTGGTAGATTTTTATCCTCAATAACTTCCACCTTCTTCTTCAACTTTGTCTCCTTCTTCTTTTCTGGCTTCGCTGGTTTCTCAACATCTTCCGCAAACTTCACCGACTTCTTCTTCACTTTTCGTTCTTGATCAGCCATTCTATAAGAAAATTTTTTGAAGAGTATAAACAAGAAAAACTAGAGAAATTATGTTAAAATAGGAAAATAGACATAAAACTTCGTAAATATTTCCGAAAAAACCGAGTATGCGCCAGCATGCAGAAACGCGTCAACACTAGAAAAGCGCAAGGTGGAGAATCTACAGTAGGAAATTTTGAGATGGAATTCTGAGATTCGAAAAAACGGAAAAAGACAAAAATATTCACCGTGACATAGCTAGAAAAATGAGAAATCGTCCAAAGAAAAATTTTCGAAAAAATCATTTCGACAATTGTTATTACTCAATTCGACTCGTCAGCTAACTGTTACAAAAAATACAACACCCGCAGGTTCAATAGGATTAGGATTATCGAATGAAGTGATAAATATGTTACAGATGTGTGATACAGCGATTTCTCAGCTGTCAACAAGTCCGCCACCAAGAACCATAATCGATGGAAACTCAACACTAAGCGAATCACCATGCAAAAGACAACGCCTATCAGAAATTGATAAAATTCATTTTGCTGAAAATCTCAGTGATATGATACAACTGGTACTCAAGAATAATGAGATTGTAAGCCTAAAAAAATTGTAAAAAAATATATTAGTTGTTCAGGTACATATTGAAAAACGAGTGCTAACGTATTATTCCAACTATTTTCAATGTATATTTTCCTCAAGTTTTCCTGATGCAAAACGTAATGTACATAGGTAAAATACTTTGACCAACATTTCAAGTTGATCAAAAAGTTCAGAATTCGTCTGGTATCCTCACATGATTTACACATTTTGTTCACCATTCCAAGAGCATTTGAGATAGGAAAAGCGCCCGAAGTATCGATGCAACGTGCTATTGATGTAAGGGTAGATCAAAAGTGGTACGGTAGATCATAAATTACAGCTTCTCGAACCAGCTGCATATCTTCAAATGGATATTGTACTCGATTATATTACCGATATTATTTGTGATAATTTAAAAGTCGATAGTAAGTTGAAAATATAGATGATAAGGTTTGATAAATGTTGCAGATATTATCAGGATATTTCGATTATCACTAATATATTATACACCATTGGCATTGAGAGTCTGGCGGATGATGATTCGCGAATTCCAAGCTGTAAGAATTTTTTGGTATTGGTAGATCAAAATGTTTTTTGTAGATGTTCAACTCGAACGAATATCTGAAACTCTATGAATCGGAACTTCTTGCTTTACTAAGTGATAAGGATCTGAATATCAAGAGTAAAGATGAGAAGAGTGTTGTTGAACAATGGATTCGTCATAATTCACCATTGTACAAATGTAGAATGAGTGATTTTGCGAAAAAGAATCTGAAACGACAACCGGCATACGATTCGACATGCTATGAAGTATTGAGAGTCAGACAACCATCAACTGCCTTGATCGCATTGGGTGGATGGTCGAGTCGTGGTGTCGCCCAACAGGTCGAGGTGTTCAATATGAGAAGTGAGACATGGCAAAAGTGTGACTTCAATTACGATGTGCCAACAATCAAACGAGCGTACTTTGGTAGCGAAATTGTTGATGAGAAGTTGATTGTGTTCGGCGGATTCAGCGGAGCGACACAGTATCAGACAACTGTTTTATTCGATTTAATAACCAAAAAATGGACAAGTGGCATGAATATGCATGAGAGAAGATGTTACATGACTAGCACGAAAGTTGTGAACTCTGATGGGAGTACGCAGGTGTATGCGTGCGGAGGAATGGATGGGATATCGAGATTGAAGAGCTGCGAAATTTATAATGTGGCGACGGATATGTGGACTGAAATTGCTGACATGAACTATTGCCGATCGGATGGTGCAGTCGCAACTTTAGGCACTAATGTTATGTGTGCTGGCGGTTTTGATGGCCGAAATTTTCATTCAAATGCAGAGGTTTATGATTCAGTTGTCGATAGATGGTATATATTTGGTACAGTACTACTAAAAAGTTGACATTTTCTAGGCTACCAATATCCCGAAACATGCGAACCCGCCGAACTGGTTGCTCCGCAATCAGTGTCATGGATCAAGTGTGTGTTGTTGTTGGCGGATTCAACGGATCGAAACGGCTGGACTCGTCGGAGATGTATGATTTGAGGGAAGGAATATGGCATGCGATGCCAACAATGCATTGCGGTAGATCAAATTATGGCATAAATTTTGTGGACAATCATGATATTTATGTGGGAGGCGGATTTGATGGACATTCGACAACGAAGGAGAATGAACGACTTGATTTGAGATCAAAACGTTGGCAGGTTAGTTTGCTCGAAGTGTGTTAGATAAGTTGATGAGAACATTCAGGCACTACCCGACATGAATGAACAAAAATCAGCACTTCGACTAATCCAACTAGCCAATCATCCATTCCTTGATGAGTTACTCAACATACCGGATGATGATGGAATACTAGAGACATGGTGAAATACAGGCACACATAAACACATTTATAATTGAAGAACTATTCGAAAATCAACCACACACTATCAATACTTAACAATATATTGTATTTTCGCGGCAACACCATATCACTTTATCCACACGTTTTTTTCTTGAGAATAAAAACTAACTCATCTGAATTTTGTTGGTACTAGAAAAAGAGCAATACCAAGAAACAACTTGAAAATAGAAAAAGTAGCTTTTGAAGAGAAGGCATTCATGCAATTATTGATATGTAAGTATCACTCCTTCCCATCTTTAATCGCTTTGATGCACGTCAACGAACACGCCATAGAAATCGCGCAAGATGTGCATACGTCAAAAAGAAATCGATGAGACTGATTCATTCGTATTGTCCCCTTACCAAGCACAATTACAATTTCTTCGACGTTATTTCAATGTCCGATAATTGCTTTAATACCAACGCGAAATGATAATTTATATGCCCTTTGAAGACGTTGGTTTTTGTAAACTTTTCACTGTGAAATCCCATTACTATACACCGAGAGCAATATTAACTGAAGTATTGAATAGCAAGGAAAGAAAAGATATCGCGCATTGGAAAGTCAAAGGAAAAGAGTTCGAGATTTTCAAATTCAAGGAATTGGTTCAAATATGGCAGAACTTTGCCGTTGAAACGACAATTATCCCGCGTACACCTGATATGTTCTTCTCGTATTTCATATTTTCCGATTGCAATGTAATTAACGAAGGTATTTGAGATTTTAATTTAATGTTTCAGACAATAGGTCGTTATCATGAAGGTGTTTTGGCTACCAAGTCAGCAGATAAAAGATATTCTATGACCGATTTGAGTAAGGATAACAACAATTCTTTTGAAATATATATTAAACTTCAGCACCTGGATATTTGTACGAAATTTTGATAAAATTTCTGATTGAGAACTCCAGAACAGATTGGATTACATTTCTGAATGTTGATGATAAAGAATTCCAAATATTGAATATATCGGAATTAGGTAGATGTTATATGGATATCAACCATATGGGTACATTCAATCTATCTGTATTACAATTCATACTCAATAGCTATTGTTCTTCTGGTATACTGATTCCGGTCTGTTTGTTTTCATATTCTTTATACAAATTGATATATACCTTCAGATTAATACCATCACCTATCACTATCAGTTTAACAATCAATGGTTTGATAACGAGATTATGAAGAAGCCAATGTCAAAAACGAAGTTCATTCCGTCTTCAGCTAGTTTTTATATTTAGAGTATTGCTAACTTTTTTTGATTATGAATAAGATAATTTTCACAATCTGAGTTATTTTTTGCCTTTCAGTATAAAAAAATAAAGAACTAAATGCGGCAATTGTAAAAACACTGATCAGAAAGATTAGCATCCAAAGAAAATGAGTGAATTGATTGGAGATCAAATCGTTGATAAGCTAGAAAACTAAATTTTGTGGACAATCATGATATTTATGTGGGAGGCGGATTTGATGGACATTCGACGACGAAGGAGAATGAACGACTTGATTTGAGATCAAAACGTTGGCAGGTTAGTTGGGAACTGTGTTAGATAAGTTGATAAGAGCATTTCGGCACTACCCAACATGAATGAACAAAAATCAGCACTTCGACTAATCCAACTAGCCAATCATCCATTCCTTGATGAGCTACTCAACATACCGGATGATGATGCAATACTAGAGACATGGTGATACACGGGCACACATAGACATTTATAATTGAAGAACTATTCGAAAATCAACCACACACTATCAATACTTAACAATATATTGTATTTTCGCGGCAACACCATATCACTTTATCCACACGATTTTTTCTTGAGAATAAAAACTAACTCATCTGAATTTTGTTGGTACCAAGAAACAACCTAAAAATAGAATAAACCTATTGAAAATAATCGGTTATATTTCTATCTTTTTTCTATATTTACAATGGGATCATATTCTGATACCTTCTCTCAATTCCCATCTGTATTTCTACCATTCTGTATTATCAGCTTTTTCCATCATTTCATAGTGATAAAATCTATTAGCAAGTTTACCAGTCAAAGTTCCTTTTATTATGTATTTCGGGGAATTGGTAAGATACTTAGATTTAACTTCAGATAAGTTGAATTTCCAGAAATAATTGATATCATAGATTTAACATGCTTGATATCATCCCAATCAATCTTCGAGTTTGCAAATAGTCATATATACATATTCAGAGTATTTGTAGTCATCCGATATTTGTGTGAAATACTTGACCTAACTGGCAATTGTTTATTGCTGATTAATCGGCTATCAGCTACTTTCTTATGGCACAAACATGTATTTTGTTGTAATCTGTTGTCAAAGAATCAAAATTTTTAAAGAGATGGTCGAAGAGAAAGATGCACAATTATGCAATTTTCATCTTCATATTCTCAGTAATTGCATGGATTCCGAGTGAATTTGTGACCGTTTATATATTCATGTATGAGAAGGAACAAGCTAAAATAGAACTATTCATATATATCCATCGATCGGTGTTAGTGGTTCTTATCGTAGCATTTCTCACCATTGGAATTATCACAACTGCCGTAACATTTTATCGATTGAGGAAGCATAGTATTGGAATATTCAAGAAGAATAACAATCAAGTTAGCTTGGTTATAGTGACAACTGTTCATGTGTTATTGGAAGCTATTGTATCGGTATTCCATGTTATTATCATCGCGGAAACTACAGTAATCTCTAATCAGCTTAGTCAGGCGGTTTGTATCTTTCTCTTCTTAATCAACAAATATATTACTTCAGAATCGGGTCCTTTCTATCATCGTCATGACGGTTAACAGTGTTTTGATACTGATAACAAACAAAACTGTTAGACAGGAGTATATGAGGAATTTGACATTTTGGAGAAAGTCGAGTGTTGGATATCAATCGGGGAATTTGAATATTTCTGTTGTATTATATGATAATATCACTCCGACTTTCTGATGTGAGCTAGTATACTTTTTGAAAAATAGATTTATTTTTCCTTTCAATATGAATAATTTGAGAACATGAAATAAACGGGACACTTATACAAAAACCGGCAAGAAAGATTGTCACATAAGCTACAGACAAAAATCAAATAATACTTAATTTCCGAGCATCATTGGAGCTCTGAGGCTATCGGATGTTTCTTGACCAACGAGCAATGCGACCAATTTGAGTGCAAACTCGAAGCATGTTCCTGGTCCACGAGATGTTACGATGTTGCCACTGACGACAACCGAGTCTTCCGAGTATTTGTATCCACCAGACTCCAACACATCTTTGACACATGGATGGCTTGTCACCAAATCTGCCTTGATTCCATGCTTCTTCAATGCGATTGGTGCAGCGCAAATGGCGGCGACCAAGCGACTAGCCTCGTAGTGCGCTTTCAACACATTTCCAACCATTTCACTCTGAAAATAATAATTATTATTTTTCTTGTTTTCAAAGTGAGACTTACTGCTGCCAAAGTGTTGCTTCCCGGTTGTCCTCCTGGCAGAATAACAACATCGAAGAGTGTTCCCTTGACTTCTTCCAATGCAACATTTGGAACGATTTTTGTTCCTTTCGCGCATGTAATCTTGAATTATTCTATTGAGATATTCGTAATTAGATCAAAACATACCGCTCCGTTTCCACTGAGACCAGCATACAAAACCTTGACACCTCCACGAGCCAAAACATCTGCAGTGATGACAACCTGAAGTTTTGATTATATTTTTCAAATAGTTTTCAGTCGATACCTCCATTTCTTCAGCTCCTTCCGCCGCCAAAATCATCAATGCAGTTTTGCCGGACATTTTGAAGACCTGCAACTTTGATTCGTTATCATGAACTAGATTTGAAATCCGGCAAACGGAAAACTCAATTTCGTGAAGAAAACAATATACATTTCAGGTAATATCAAGTGATAAGCAATCTATTTAAGAAAGAGACAAAAACAATTAGTAATTAAAAATATTTTATCAACAAACAAGAAAAAACAATAAAATTTGAATCTAATCTACTCTTACAACAAGCCAATCTAATCATATTTTCCCTCTTTGAACGACGTTCGGATAGTTTCACCATAAGCAAGTTCGAAAAGGGTTTCGGGTGTCATTTTCGGTGGTGGCCATCTGAAAACCAGAATTTCCTTCTACAAAACAACACAAAGTTAAGTACCTTTCATCTTCAACAGTGTGTAAATCAGCAAGTTTTTCGGATCCCTTCTCCATCACTTTCTTCTCATATGCTACTCGACGCTTTTCAATTTTTTCATCAGTTCGGAATGATACATATGGACAAAGTCTGTAAAAATCAAGAGAGTAAAAAGTAAAAGCAGCAAAACCTACTTGAAGTTGTCCAAATTCGGCACAACTAGTTCATTCCTCATTTCCTTTACATGCACATATTCTCCAGTTTTCGCATCATGGTAACCATCTTCTTGGACACCAGTGTATCTGAATAATCAACATGTTTTGATATACATTATAAAAATTTACCGATGAAGTTCTTTCGGGTTCAGCTTTTGAAACTTCGGCGAAAGCTCCGGGAATTCCCTATTCTGACCAGGCCATTTGAACTTTTCGTAGTGCATTGGTCCGATTTTTCGCTGTCCAGTTGCTCCTTTCTTGACAAAAGGCCATGGCGCTTTGAAATTTGTGAAATTCAAAGAGCGAACACCTCTGGTTGTCACTACTTGGAGTGATGTGTTCATCTAGACACAATTTTTATGAATCCTCATCATTTATAAAACTTTAGAAGATAAACTGCGAAAGAAACGCTTATACAGTTATATACAACAAGAAAACAAAAAAAAGACGAGAATACTTTATTTTCTATTATAATTTTTCTACCCATGTTAGCATAATTAATACAGAATAAAAGACATCCAGGTAATACTAATAGAATTAAAGTGCTCTAACTGCATCGGTATGCAATACATATTTATAGTATGCCGAATTCATTTGTTCCAAAATGATGAATGTGAGAACAGTGTGTGGTCCGAGACGCATGTAATATGGAGTGAATCCTTTCCATAATGCGAGAACACCTTCGTTTTTGATCACCTAAATTCAACGATACTATTTTGGAAAACTTTCGATAAAAACTCACTTTTCCCCAAACATCAAATGCATTCTTGTACTCTGGTTTTCCATCAATAACCTTCATCGACTGAATTCTAGTCTTCGCAATATCAACAGGCATTGAAGCAATTGTAGTCGCCAATCCGGAAATCATAGAAGCGAGGAAGTGACAGAAGATACCATCTTGAACAGCCTTCGATTCGAGAAGCTTTTGTTTAGCTTGAGAGTAGGTTGCCAATTGAGCGGCATTCACAACCATTGCACGAATAACTGTTGGTGTGCACCCCTGAAATTACACGATTTCTAAATGAAACATAATCTAACTATTTACCCTCCAAAGTGTCAAAACACCTTCTTCCTTTGTAATTCTCGTCAATGCATTCACAACTCCAGTATAATTTCTTCTCTGTTCAACTGGCAGACGACCATCACCAGTCATACGGATCAATGCAATTTCAGCTGGTGTACCGACGAATGATCCAATACCTCCAGCAGCCATTCCAAGAGATGCTTTTACTGCGAACGATGGTGAAGTATTTCTGAAAAACTTGTTTCGAGCAATGATAATTTGAATAGACAACTTTCTTTCATTGAAGAACGTTTTAACAAGTTTTGAAGTTAAAAAATGACTTACTTATCAGAGAATCTTTCCAAAAGGAAAGTGTATGTTCCTAATCTGGTGGTAGTGTAGGTTGCTTGTCTCAAAAGTCCAGCAGATAATCCATTGTACACTGCGAATACTCCTTCATTCTTTATGATGGATTGCAAAGCATGCATGCTTGATCGATATTCTTTCTTTCCGGTTGTTCCAGAAAGTTGCATACGATTTTTGACTAAATCGAGTGGTTGGACAACGAGAGTTGCTCCCATTCTGGAAATTTAGATTTTGCTTAAAAAAAGCCTACTTTGAAAAACATACCCAGCTGTTCCTCCGAACGCAAACTTGACTGCATTTGGGATAGTTGCCTCCGAAGACATTTCGGACGGAATCGATTATTTATGCTGGAAAAAAGTGACAGGAATGATTGGAAATCGATGAAATACGAGACGGGACGGGAAAATAGATAGTAAACCAAAGTTCGCTCATTGTTTAGATGCGTCTGTCGTGATAACAACAACAAATGGTGGGAAATTGTTGTTGATTGCAAAAGACTGCATAAAACGGGGTAATTGAGGGAAAATGTAATATGGTCGATGTTTAGTGATAAGAAGGCAATCATATCATACATTTTGAAATAGAAAAAGTGTCTAACTAACCTGAAATCAGGCCTGAAAGGGACCCTTGTCAACTTGCCGCGGCCCTTCACAGGATTGCGTCATACCAATTTGCTAGCGCATTTCTGGATCTTAGGCTGGCGCATTTTTTGTAGGTGGAAAATTTCAAATTTCAAGCGTTTATTAATAAAATGTCTTTGATTTCTTGATATTTGACATTTCAGAATGGATATCTGGTCAAAAATACTTTCTACTCGACTCGAAGCACCAGAATTCGAGTTCACTGCAGATTTTGTTGGAGGAAAAATATTAGTACAGGTTGTTTTTATTCTGCACTTTTTTTTCATAGTTATACTTTCAGAAAGATTACCTAGATGATGAGGAAACATCAACAACTGGATGGCTGATACATGTCTATTTCAAACCATCTTCTGAGTTTGAGGATCGACCAATAGTCGCGGATTTGTGTATTAGATATGGAAGTCGTCGACGTGAAGTGAGTAAAAATAGTTCTTTCTCGTAACTCTCTTGTATTTTAGGTGATGTCAGTTCTTCTTCATAATAACAGTTTCTTTGGACATGTAAGGTCTCAAGAAAAAAACGGACGATTGATTCTTGGAGCAAGAGTATGTAAGTCTATTATTTTTACAAACAAATTCAACTATTTTCAGATACGAAGGATGCTATGTGGTCTTGATCTTCAACAACCTTCTAGTTCTCGTCGATTTATTGTTCAGGTTTGTTATCAACCAATTCACTTCAAATGTGTTTTTTCTACAGAACTTCGATGCAAACTTGAAGGACAGTTTTCAATACTATGTGAATGTAACAAAACTGGACATGATGGCTGGAGGAGATCTATTCAAAAAATGGAAAGCTCAAGAGGAAGTTGGAATTGTGACGATTATTGAACATATGGAACAACAATTGATCGACGCTCTAATGGAAGCAACAGCAAAATATGATGATTTGATTATTTTGAAGTAGGTTCCTTTGAAATGGTATATTTATAATGTAAACTTCAGACATGCAGTGGATAAACTTGTCAAACTTGCAAAGAAGTTCAGAATGCACACTTTGATGCGAGCTATTGAAGACTACATTACTGAAACGAAGCTGTTAAGTTGGGATGAGAAGATTCTGCTGGCAATTCAATATAGGATGACTCCATTGTATGTGCTAGTTCAGCGAAAGTTTTTGACAAGTCCGTGGACTACACTGTGCAGGGTAAGCCTAAACTTTCCTATATTATTTTCTAATTGAGCTATTCCAGGTTCAACGACTTCTTCTCACTGCTGCCCAACTCAGCAACAGTCAAGATTTCGTGCCATTTCAACTAATTCACAAACATTTTCTAGAACTTGTCATGTTTTCCGATGAAAACGTTGTCATTGGTTAATACGGGAAACATTGATCTCATTATCATATTGTTCATTTTTCTACAAAATAAATTATTGTTCTCCAACAAATTGTGTTTTTGAAGTCACCAAAAGTCTGTTAATAACTCAGAATTTTATTTCACAATTCCACTCTTTTCGCACTTACACCTTTCATTTTTTTCGAATGACAATTGAAATTGATGCTATCATAGTTGGTAGAAGTTCTGAAGACGATAAGGGAGTAACTGGAAGTGTTACCCTAGTTCGTAACAATGAAATAGTGCTACTTGTTGATGTCGGTGATCCATGGAATGGTCAGGAGATTGTTAAAGCACTCCGATCGTATGATCTCGCTCCGGAAGATGTTAACAACATTGTTATCACTCATGGTCATATCGATCATTGTGCAAACACCCCATTATTTCCCAATGCTAGAATCTTCATGGATTCTGATATTGTTGAGAGAAAAGATGGCGTAATCGAGTATTCCAGTGTTGAAAGATGGCCGTTCTTCATATCAGACAACATAAAGGTTCTAACTTAATTATAATCAATATATGTTGTTGCTCAGATTCTCAAACTAGCCGGTCACACAGCATCAGATCTTCTGGTTGAATGTAGAGTTAATGAAAATGAGATTTGCATCATAGCTGGTGATTTGATTGAAAATGAGACTGATAATGGGATGAGCAATGCGACGAACAAAGAATCGCTCTTCGAAGCTCAAATGTATATCTATAGCAAAGCTCATAAAATCATTCCTGGTCATGGACCCTCGTTTCTAAATCATAGAAAAGATGTTTGATTCGATTCATAAATTTTTGAACACTTGCACCTTCACTTATTCAGACTATCCATCGTTTATCGTTGAATATTTATCAATTTGTGTTTCCCTGTTGTTTACGTGTGTCGTTTTGCAGAAAAGAAGCACATGGAAACAGAGAATGCGATTCGAGGGAGTTGTGCGATTTGTCAAAGTGCGTTATCGACACAAGGAAAAATATCAGCACTTCAATGTGGACATACATTCCATCATATGTGTGTTGCACAATGGTTGAACGTGAAGAAGGAATGCCCAAATTGTCGGAAGAAGATCAATGCGAAAACTGGGTTTATTGAGAAGTTGTTCTTTGATCGAGTTGGACTTGATGCAAATGCATCGACAAGTAATGTAAATTTCATGGAAAAGGTAAAAGTTTCTGTGATGTATTTTTTAAATATGAGGTTTCAGGCTGAAGAATTGTCGGAGCAAGTCACAACTCTCAAAAAAGCACAAGAGGAACACGAAAACACACGAAAAGCGCAAGATCTGCGCATCAAATCATTGGAGAAGAAAGTCCGTTTGGAGAAGGACAAGTATTTGAAAGAAATTCCGGCATTAAAAGCTAAAAACCATCAACTTGAAGCGATGGCGGATAATGTTGCTGATTTGAAGAGTGAAATTACATTTCTCACAAGAAAAATGAAAGCATGCGATTTTTATAAGTTGATGACAAGAAGTGGGAATGAACAGGAGACTTCGATGGAAATTGCCAAATTTTTGAATGAGCATGGAGGAATTGAGTCGGAGAAGTTCTTTCAATTGTTGAGAAGGTAGGTAACATATTTAATATATCTGAACTGAAGTTATTTGCAGTCAAAACAAAGAAATGAGTAATAAGAGGGCTGCAGCAGTGAAAGAAGCAGAAGAACTTCGTCTGGCGATGAGAAAGTTAAAAGCTGAGAATCAAGAACAAAATAATCAGATAAAAGCTCTACGGTCGGAAATTTATGATCTGAAGGACGGTGTACCAATGGATACTCCTGCAAACAATAGACTTCGAAATATATTGATGGCTGTTGAAACACCAGAAAATCGGAAGAGAGTTTCACTTGGTTTCGATAAAACTGTTTATGATGTGAGTATCTTTTCTGAATCTTCAAAGTGACAATGAATTTACAGAAAATGGATAGCTTCACTTATCCGAAAGATGTTCCTTCAACTAGCACTGCGCCTGTTAAAAAGCCACCTAGTACGGCATCAATGAACGATGCATTCGCTTTCTCGGACTTCTCCGACTCTGATGATGATCCAATCTTCAAGAAACTCGATGCAAAACGGAGAAGATTATCCGACCCTGATAAAAAAGACTTACCAGTTGAGCCAGAATCCGACGACTTCTCATTTGATGTACCGGTTCCTCAAGCTGTTTTGAAAAGAATTCCTGTGATGAAGAAGGTTGTTGCGCCGACGGCATCTACTCGAAATGTGATTAACGAAGTAAATATGATGAAAAAGGCAACAAAACGGACCGGAAGTCAGGAAAATCTAGTAGCTGCGAAGGTAATTACTGTCAAATTTTGTGTTACAAATGCTGACTTTTCCAGAAACCAACCGTAAAAACAGCTCGAATTTCCTCATTCTTCGGACGAGTACCATCGTTAACTAATCTTGCACCATCATATGTTACACTTGATTAGCGTAGTTACATGTATAATTTGATCTTGTATTTTTAAATTTGACTGATCTCAAAACTATGTGATAAAAGTTTTACACATAAATAAATATTATCTCATCAAACCGTGTGATCGTTCGAATGAAAAAGCTTTAAAAGCAGGTATATATTTCGAGAAAAATGGAAAGATATTTAAAAAAAAACTGTTCTTCCAGATGTATGATGCACACTGTCATTTAGCCGACAACAAGTTCAACAATGATGTTGAAGAAGTAATAAGAAGGGCGAAAAATGAAGGAGTTGGAAGAATTGTTGTTGTGGCGGAATATCCAACACAATTTGAGAAGATTATTGAATTGTGTAGGAAGTATCCGGATATATTGGCTGCTGGTGTTGGAGTTCACCCGATTCAAGTTAGTTATTTCGATTTTCGACTTAGAAAAAAAATTTTGTTATAGAAACGCAACAAATCCGTGCAAATGAAGCAATTAAACAATGTGGAGTCATTCATCATGGATCATCGGAAGGATATTGTATGTGTTGGTGAGGTAGTCGCTATTTTAAATAAGACTAATTGAGAAAACTTATTGTAGGTTGGATTAGATTTCCATGAACATTATAAAACGAGTGAGGAAGATAGAAGGATTCAGGAGGATGTGTTTCGAGCACAAATACAAATTGCAAAGAAGTTGGATCTTCCATTGTAAGTGCTTATACGTTTGAAACAATAGAACGAATGAAGATTCAGAAATATCCACTCAAGAAGCGCAGCATCTCGAACATTGGAGATATTAGTGGATGAACGAGTTGATAAGGATCAAGCGATTCTCCATGCATTCGATGGTAATAAGGAGGATGTTCAAGTGGCTGATAAGAATGGTTATATTTTATCAGTACCTCCTTCGTTTTGTTATGATAATGATGTGAGTTCTTCCTTTTGTAGTAGAAATATTGACTTCTTCAGAGAATCGATGTGCTAAAAAATGTGAGACCAAGTCAACTACTGCTAGAATCAGATGCTCCTGCTTTGGGACCAGTGAAAGGAATTAGGAATGAGCCATCGAATTTGAGTCATAGTTTGAAAGCTGTTGCAAAGGTGTGTTTACTCTTTTCAAATCAAGGCAATTTTATGTTTCCAGATTATCAATAAATCAACATCAGAAGCCCTAGAAACAACGAATATAAATTTTCACCGGGTTTTCAAATGTATATAATTGTTACCTTTATTATTAAATAAAATGTTCAACCTAAATGTTAGATATCGTCTTTCAAAACGCTTTTATATCGTAACCTAATACTGTTGTTTTCGCATCAAACCGCAAATATTATGACTTCCAAATGTATCCTATCATTTTTCTCTTTCTCTCAAAAAATCCTCCAAAAACGAAAAAGTGATCAGTCCAGTTATGATTGTTTATTCTTGTGCAAAATGTCAATACGATTCACTTCATTCTTATCTTCATTGCGCATTGGCGATGTCTCGTTTCCGTCTTTTGGTGTACCTCCTTTATTGTTTACTTTTGCAACAACACATGTTCGTTGACCAGCACATTTTGTACTATATACCATGTATGGGGCTTCGTCTTCTGAATGAGCATTCTGAAGACGAGCATGTTAGTTAGAGTTGTGCTCGTTTCTGAGCATGTATGAGAATCAAAATTGATAGTAGCCTTACATAAGAATTTTAGTGGTTTCAATCAAAGCTTCTTGTTCGAGTTAGCTTTTTTCATCATTTGAGTTTTTTAGATTTGTGAGTTTATGTTATCACTTATCACTAGAAAGGTTTCCATTTCTCTCTCACTTTCCCAAATCGGATAACAATGTTAAATCCTCATCGGAAATGCTCTCTCGTTTCACTTTTGTTACGTATTTGTTTCCTCAGATAACATCACTAGTATTATTTATCCGGTGGAAAAGGATTTATTGCCTTCTTCTTCTCCTCATTTCCTCACCTGTGCAAATCTCCCCTTTTCCTCTCAAATGTCCTTGAAATTTGGCCCGTTTTGACTTTGAAAGTCTTCCCCTTCTTTACACTTTTATTCAAAGTATTCCATCTTATTTGTAGAAAGTTAGTACCCTTGCTATATATACTTTGTTTGCCTGTATATCCTTCATAACAACAATGTTTGCATTGCTCTTCCATTCACTTGTTAATTCTTACAGGCTTCTTCTTCTTCCTCCCTCCTCGTCTACTTCACGGAATTCGTTGCCATCCATTATTTTGAGTGGTTTTCATGGAAAGGAGTCGAGGATTTAGAAGCTCACAAAGATTTTCTAAATCTCAAAATGCTGGGGAAAATGTATGTTGTTTATTTTAAACGTTTCAATGTGCAAGTTAAATTTGCAGGCCGAGTCAATATTCGCTCAGGCATCAACATCAGCTGCCAAATATGTATCGAATAGTTCTTCACAAAACACGACTAGATTAGATGAATCATTATCAGAAGTTATTCGATTCATATCAGATTTAGAGAATGTTGCAAGACTCTCACTTAAAAACCATTATATTCATGATTTACTCAGATATACTCCTATTATACTCGGTAAGTTTTCCACCTTGTTTTCTTTTTCTTCTAAAGTTTCTTTTCCAGGCGCTAGCACAACAAACCCAGTTACTCGATCAAGATTGTATAGGATGCTTTTTAATATAGCTCACCATAACTTACCAATTCGCCGATTTATGGCTGCTGAACTTCGACTACTCGGATCAGTATTCAGTTGTTTGAAATTATCACTAAAGGAACAACTTGGACCACAAAATATGATTGATATTCTCAGATTGATGCAAGTGCTAAGCTATGAGAAAAATGTGCCATTAGAACATTGGGCAAATGAGCTTATATCGTTTTTGATGGGTGAAGTGTAAGTGTTTCTGTTTTTCTCCTTCATCTATAACAGTTTTTGCAGAGTTCGAGAACACGAGCCAGAATGGATGGCATACTGTATAGCTATTCTTTGTAATTTAGCGTCTGCTTCGAAGTCGGCTTGTAGAAGGATCAAGGCATCCGTAAGATTATATTATTGAAAATCTGAAACCAAAAAAAACACCTTTTATAGACATCATATAAAAAGTTTAATCGTCAACTAATGAAGTTATTACAACATGAAGCTCGAATAATTGTAGTATCTAGTCTAGTACTAATTGGTTATTTAGATGAAAAAGTTAGGGATATGGTAAGTATTTCTGTTTTAGTTTTTCAATATATACCCATTCTTTCAGGTATATTGTACTGAAAATGTGCATGACACATTTGTCTGTACATTCAATGTGCTCAATATAGGGGATGATGATTGTATGATGACTCGACAAATTGCTACAGATTTACTGAGGAGGCTAGTAGTCTCTGGTAAGATTTTCCCATTTTTGAAATATTCATTGTCAGTTTCAGAGTCGACCCCTCAACTTCCAACTCTCGCAACAACGGGTAAAAACGTACTGAATTACGGGTTTTTCCTTGGAAGTGTTCAACAAACCGCGGAGCTTTTAGCTAGTCTCGATCCAAGAATGGAGGAGTCTCTGAAGGTTTATGACTTGTTTTTGGCATTCTGCTCCTTGCAAGTACTACGAACACCGGTTTGTCAAGCGGTGTTGAGATGTAAACCGACTGAGGCTCGATTGACTACTCCTATTTTGGGTAAGACTTTTACTTTGTTTATCAACAAAAAAGTTTATTGCAGCAATAGCTGAAACCGCATCAATTCGGCCAGAAGAGGCAATCAACATTGAAATACCTCTGAAAGCATTGCAAATGCTAGTTTACTTGTTTAATGTGAGTCTTTTCATTTCTTCTGGGATTGAAATCCATATTTCTAGGAAATAATCGAGCCAAACGATCGTGTAGTACAGTTCGTTCCAGTTGCTCAAATCGTAGCTCTGATTGACTCATGTATCCATACTCCGATCGACTTGCAATCCGAATTTGCTGATCAATCATGTCGTCGGATTCAGTTGGGTCTGAAATTGGCAGAAGTATGTGCGAAAGATGAAGATTGTCGGAATGAGTTGTTATCTGTTTGTAGTGCGAATCTAGTGAATCAGATTGTTAATTGGCAGGTACTGTTTTTCCATATTTGTGGTTTTCCAAAAGTTCAAATCGTTCCAGTTCAATCGAAACCCAGTAGTATCATATCTAACACTACCACCAAAAGATCGAACGGATCTGAAAGAAACATGGACAATGAGTGGGATTGGAATAGTGTTAGACCTGATCAGATTGTTAGCTGTACTGAAGGATCATTCGAAAGCGCATAAGGATCAGTATTGGCAAATATTGAAGGATGAACAATTGATACCATTCCTAGCATATGCTAATTGCTTTGGTGATCATGAAACGGTGAAGAACGCCTTTTTGATCTACTCGTATTGTGTTCAAGTTCATGCTTTTCCAATTCATATGTAAGTTGATTCATAAGTATTTCTGCATGAAGTATTGGTTTTTAGGCTAGCTGAAATGATAGCATCATGTAAATTGCCAACACCAAAACCAGTGGAAGAAGAAAAACAAGAGAAAGGGAATGATTCTGTTAGTGAGAAGTATAATGGGTGAGTTGAAGTTTTTCTCTAGAAAATCTGAGTGTGTGATTTTCAGAAGATATTCACCAATTGACTATGATGAAAAATCGATTCGAGCATTGGATGAATTGTTGAAGAAAGTGTCGATTGAAGGGGCGAATTTGTGTGATGTGAAGACATCTGATCTATTTTCAGCCTATGAGAAGAAGATTCAATTGTTGAATGTAAGCTCATTTATTTTGTTCCAAAACAAATGAAAATTTTCAGACAAAAATCCGCGATCTCGAAAGTCTTGTAAAAACGAAAGATGAGGCGATTGCTCAAACCGAACGTCTTCGTCATTATCCACCAACAGCTCAATTTGTGACAGAAACTGAGATTTCTAGGATACGAGAAATAACAAGAGAATGTGAAGATTTGAAAGAGGAAAATGCGAAGCTTGTGGAGATATTGACGATGACGAAAAGAGATGCGGAACAACAGGCGAAGGAGGCGAATGATACTGTTGCTCGAATATCGAACGAATGTGAAGCACTGAGGGTGGAGTTGAAGAATAGTCAGAAGACGATTGATTCGTATTTATTGTCGTATGAGGAGTTGCAGAGGAATCATGAAAGGTAACTCTAGTCATATTTTGTAGAAGTGTAATATTCTGAAATTCCAGAGCTTCAACACAACTGCTCCATTATCAAACAAAATCTGAAAAGTTGGAGCAAGAGAATGGAAGTCTTGTGTCAGAATTACAACGTAAAAAAAATTAAAGCTTTCTAGTTTTTAAACTATTCAAATTTTCAGACAAGACAGCTGAATATCACCAAAACAAGCAGATTCGCGATGCTGAAATCAACAAATTGAATACGGAATTTGCGCAGAAAATTGTTATTATTGAACAGTTTTTGGTTGAGGTAAGCCTTTGATTTTGAATCAGATAGATAATTTATTTTTGTAGAATCGAGAAATAAAACGACAATTTGATGAAAAGTCTGCCGAATGTGAAGCGATTCGGGGACAACTAAACGACACGGAAAGGCTGAACACTTTGAAAGACAATGAGATAATGAGGTTACGATCGAAGGTATGTCTAGTGGAATTTCATTCCCTTTGCAAATATGTTTGTTTTCAGATATCCGATATGGAACAAAGACTAATGGAAAAAGAGAAGGAAACTTGTGCATTGGCACAACAAGTACATATTTTATTAGATTTTGTTGAAATATAGCTCGTGATTTTCAGAATGCAATATGTGAAGAGCAATTGGCAGCGAAGGAGAAGGAATGTCAAAGTATTGCACTTGAGGTATCCAGAAAAGTTTTCAATTGATATAATATATTTATCTTCCAGACAACATGCCTTAGAGAACAACTAGCAGCCACAAAAACCGAGCTGGAAAAACTGGAACGCCTTCGAGAGGCAATGTTATCGCTGGCTTCTTCTAAATCATAGTATTTATGTACCAAATAATTGTATCAATTAAAATTTCAAACTCATATTCTGTTTTTCACTTTTCAAATTCTGACGGGCACATCTTTTTTCATGTAAAATATATATAAATTAACGTTTTTCTTTTATTTCACAGATAGGGTGAAGAAGCACACACAAAAAACTTCTAATGATATAATGACAACCGAGAGTGAATTGTGCTTAAGTTTTTTGAATCTATCGACCCTGAAACAACTTCTTAAAATGTTAGATCAGAACAATTCATACCATTTTCATCAGAAAACGGCAAATGGCCTCATTCTCCTGTTGTGATCTGGTTACACGTTCGCCAAGGTATTCACGCTTCGCCAAGCGCTTTTGCTGGAATTCAGAAGCTCAAACGTCTGAAAATCTTTGAGCACCTACCGTTTCCTTACAATACGACACAACATCTCCCAATCGTCGGGCTGGCTCACCAAGTCCATCCTCCTTGAAGTCATCTGAATCAACTTGAATACATTCATCCAAAGTTGCTCAACTCACTGAATGCTAGCCATGTTCCAGATTCAACCAATGTTGTGAGACAAAGCATTGCTAAGAAGAAAAATGGGATAACAATATTGGAGGACATGGTGATGGATAGGGGAACCCTATAATAAAATGACTATTCTGGACTATGTATGGTTGGGGGTGGACGGGGGAAATCTGACGTCAAACAATGTTGCTTCTTTCAAATTTCTAGAATATATTAGAAAGAGGCACGGAAAAGGATGCGTCGAAATCCATTAGACGTAATGAGTTTCAGAAGGTATAAAGAAAAGTGGGCGTGGCTTGTGTGTTTGGATTAGCATCAAAACATGGGCGGTATGATGTAATTTGAGTATTCTGATGGTTGAGGCGTTGAAGCTGGAATTACAGCATGGAGAATTACTTGGATATTTTGGGACACAAGTTCTGAAACTTTTCAAACTGAAAAACAAGCATTTTTCGGCTGACTACGGTCAAGAAAGTAGATCAAAAAGTATATTTTTCTCAAAAAGTTGAACATCTCAAGATCGGAACATAGTCTGAGGACCTAACTTTTCCAAGAACTCTGATAGAGCTCAACCGAAAAATCTCACATTTTACACCATCATCATTCTCTTAAATACATATATTTTTCTGCGAAGCCCAAGATTCCCCTTTAATTTACGACACCACCAACGACAGAAAACCAAAAAAGTCTTATTTTAATTAAAAGTTAATGAAAGAAATTCTCAAACAAAGAAAAAAGTTATGCCTTGTGGAGCAAATGATATTCAACAGCGGCCATGAAGTTGTGAAGCAAATGTTTTGCCGGGAGTTCAACTGGAAATATTTTTCGTTTTTTTTTGTTGGTTTTTTGGGAAACAAACTATTGTAAAGTTCTAATAAAGTTGGATCGACTTTGTTCAACAATTCTTGATAGTAGGCTTCAAATTCGGGTGATAACTCGATATGATCAGGGGATTGGACGATCTGAAAGTTACTTATCTAAGTAAAAGTATATCTACTCTAAACCTCAAATATCTTCTCCTCATGCAATTGATCAGCACTTAGATAGAACTTCGGTGACTTTGTTGGTTTTGGAGTTGCTTTTGGCTGTCCAGTCGGCTTCACTTTTGACTTCTTCATTGGACAGAGGAGTAGAAGTGAGCAGAGACCACCACCTTTTCCGGATGTTAACATTGAAAGGACCTGAAATTTCAGATAGTTTCAACTGTTCTAGGGAGCAAGTTATACTTCAAAAATGCCAGTGCACAGAAGATTCGGGACGAATCTCGCCTTGATCGGAACCATCAACGCACTCGAACATGCAAATATTCCAAGTTGCTTGACCAATCCAGAAGACAGAAGATTTACTAAACCACCGACCAATCCAAATACAAGACCACATGGAAGACAAAGAATATGCAAAGGATTCAAGTCAAGTTCGAGTCGCTCATTTCTGACCACTTCCAATTCGTTCAATGTGCCAATTACATTAATTGGTGAAAATGTCAATGCAATCAGGAATAATAGTGTTGGACGCATTTTTGCAACACTAGAATATCAAACTCGACCCATTGTTTAAGTACTCGGTTTGTTTTTTGTTTTGGTTCCTCATTGCTTTTTTATCAGCTTATCAGGAGTTGAACATTTTTTTGAAACAATAACATGGGCATTTACGATTATTGTGGCATGCTCAAAGACCAACCTGGTGTAGACGTCATCAGCCTATGTATTTTAATTAAGGAAGTTTATTTTGAAAGTTGGGTATTTCCGGAGAACTTTGAGAATTTTCGATGCGGGATTTTTCCTCGGGTCACATTACCGTATCTCCTCGAATAACGCGGCACTGCAAACGCTTCCGAAGAATGACCATATATTGGAATCTAGTACAGTTATCAAAAAGTTGTCAAGAGCAAACTTGTAGAGAAAGTTATGATCTACAAATTTGCAGTTGACAACTTTTTCATAGCTCTTCTAGATTCCGAGATATAATCATTCTCCGACAGCGTTTTCAGTTCCGCTCTTTCCAAGAAAACACGGTATGTTTTGAATATTTTCATTCAAGTGAAAAACGTGAAACAAATTCATATCATCCCTCGCAATCTTTCACAAATTATCATTTCGTGTTCAAGTTCTAAAATAAACAACAAAAAAAATATTGGGTTATAAATGTCAGTAGCAATCACTGATCCAATGTCAATTCATCGTGAAGTAAGCCCTACCTCAAAAGATCATACTTATCTAAGCATTCAGAATGTTGCACAAATAACTGCACCAAACTCGCTCACCAATAGAAAAGGTGGATTCTTGTCGACACTTGCCAGTTATCTCACTTCATTACCCAAATCGGATCCAAAGGCGATTGCGGTGAAGAAGAAGATTATCAATTCTTGGGATGATGTTGATTTGATCAAGCTGAATACTGTAGTGAGCAATGCACTTCGGAGACCATCGCAATATGAATCATTGTGAGTTTTATCAAAATAGGTTTAGCTCCTGCCACTAAAAATTTTCAGATTCGTCGAAATCGAGCGTATCGTTGGTCGAAGAAGAGAGCAATGTTTGTATGTGACTGCTGGATTTATCACTATCCTCATGCTGGCTCATGATCTGATTGGTGTTGTCACTGCTTTCATGGTCTGTTAAAAAGTCACAATCCCAAAAATTTCGGTTTTTCAGACACTTGCAATCCCAGCAATGTATACTGTAATGGCAATGTGTCCGGAAAATGAGGCATTACCGAATGAAGAGGAGGAAAGTTGGAAGCTGTTGACTGAGTAACAAATGTGATTTCAGAGAAACTTTGTAACCCGATATTGGCTAGTATATGCATCGTTTGTAATTTGTGAAAGTTTCATTTCTGCGTAATTTTTTATTTCAAAAAAAAATTTTTCTTTTTAAATCTAATTTATAGCCTGATAAATTGGAACCTTCGCATTGTTCGCCTAATATTTCTATCGCTCTGCCTAACAACACGAATTCCACTACTCAATCTAACTTACAGTATGCCAAGCTTTTAAAAATGAGAAAGTCATAAAATAATTTCAGGCAAAATAATTGGATTAATGATATCAGCACGAACGATTTTCAATGAGAGTAACTGGGAAAGTGAAAAGAGTAGCAAAGTTGAATCGAATAAAAAGCTGAAGTAATAAAATATTTTTCTAATTTTTTGTAATTTTCATTCTCTCCGCTGCATGATTGATAGCACTGAGATCGTTGGAAAGGCGGCTGAACGCTTTTTCCATGTCGCAGCTTGATTTTATTGTCTGCAAATGAAATAAGATTAGGTTTAGCTCCAGGATTCCTATCCTACCTCAATTGACTTGGTAAACGGATCGTAAACCACTGAAAATGGTCGTTCCATGGAAGAAGCGAATTTCCGAATCTTGGACAATGCATCATGTATACTTTCAGCAACAAAGTACAATGGCTGATAATCATCATCCTCATATTTCTGAACTGCTGTCACATTTGGCTCGAAATCTTTGTGTTCTGGAGTGTCAGAACAGGCATGCTGAAAATATTCAATACTTGGATATCCATAGTTTTTGATCTACCATCAACTCTCCATACGCTGATAGTAATCCAGCTCCGATCGCCTTCAACTTTCCATCTTCCTTGCAAAGACCGAATTCTACCACAAACCAGTACACAGTGGCAAGTTTTTCAATATTTTCATCACTTGCTCCTAAACTCATCAACCCAATATCCTGACTCATCTGTGCCAATTGAGGATCAGCAAACATCGGGACATGCCCAAGTAGCTCATGAATCAAGTCAGGTTCCGGACTATGATGTGGACTTTTATGATGTCTCAGATAAGTGGTTGTCTGGAATACACGGAATGCAAGAGAGGCGAGGAAGTCACGAGCTGATAGGAGACCACTACATGGGCGGAGCTCGAAGCCTGTTTTTTCTGGAATTTCAAGATTTTCAAAAGGAAGATTGAAGCTGAAATACTTTGCAGAAACTTGTTGACATCTTTAATTTGAGGAATCCTCTCTGAATTCAAAACTCCCTCTTTTTCCAATGATATGAGATTCTGACGATATACAGAGCAGGTGTGGGACTCATGGAGCTCTCGGAGCCGATCATAGACCGCTGTCCACGTGGCGTGCTCTTCTGGAGTGTAGTGGACGACTCCGATTTCATCGCCACTGAAAATCACGAATTGAAAGTTTTCCAACTTGGTGAAAACATACTGCTTATACTCCATCGCCTGATCATTCAAAAACTTCCTCCTCGCAATATACTGATCATCACCATATCCAGGATGTCTCGGATCAGTAGTTGGTTCATATTTAGTGATGCAATATGAACACTTATCCAAGTCACTTATATGTCGAGGGAACCATATTGTTTCTGTATCAATATATATTTGAGAGCTCATTAGGGACGGGTACCTGTATCATTCTCAATCTTCTTCTTAAAAATCGACAATTTCGTCAATTGAACATGCCGCTTCGTCAAAACTGACGCGGCTTCCAACAATTGATCTTTTGTAGCTCGACATTCAGTAAAAATATCGAAACCCTCAGTTTTGGAATTTCTCGATTCCAAGTGTAGAACTGAAACATTTGAAGCGGAAAACGTTGTCATAACGTCAGTGATAAAAAGTGGTAATTGAGAAGTTGATGAAAATATCGCGGAAAAATCGATTGATCCCAAATTATCAGCAGTCCAGATAAGTTCCACACCTTCATCATTCAATTGTTGAAGTATCTGAGGTTCATGATATTACTACTCTCATATCTTATCACTGATAACCTTCTGCCCTCTCATCTGATCGTTCAACTGTTTCCTATGTTGTATCGTATTATTCCTCCTCACTCCAATATGATGTTGAGTCTCACAACTTGCTTGATGTACCAAACTGTATCTTCGTGGATTTTTCTTCTTATCCGAAGATTCCTGGGCGTCCTTAACCTTATTATTTTGATAAACAGGAGTGAAAAGTTAGGTACCGCTGGACATTGTGGTGTTAGTGGTTTGGACATGTTTAGTGACAGATTTCGAGCGATTTCAATCGCTAGAGATAGCTTGTTAAGTGACGACAGCTCTGTTAGATAAGTTATTAGTATTGTTAGAAGTATGTGCATAAAAAGTTCAAAGAAGAAAAATGAAAAAAGTGAACAACCAGTGAAGATCAGAAAACGAACACCTCTCGATTCCGGTTCATCTACTAGTTTTATACGCAATCCTCCAAAGAATAACTATTGTCTCCGTGAATTGGCATCATCATTTTTATTGCATTCCTTGATTTTTGTCAACTTGTCATCGATATAGACATCAGTAACGAATATTCAAAACAAAAAACACAAGAAATGGCATGTTCTGGAGAAACCCACATAATTGTTGCACCATATACCAGGCAAGCACTTCCTTCCGAATCCGATCATTGTTGAGCAACTATAGACATGAGATGGATTGGTGCGGGGGAAAATGAGAGAGATAATTGCTACTAGGTTGTTTTGTTGAGTTGATTGACATGTGGATCACGGGAGGATATTCATTTGAGCCGAACAGTATCATAGCATGTTCCGGTATATATATGTATCAAACCTATGAATCTATGAATCTATGGAATCTATGAATCTATGAATCTATGAATCTGTGAATCTATGAATCTATGAATCTATAAATCTATGAATCTATGAATTTTGTGGATAAAAAATTTTATTTCATCAAATATGTTCGAAGAAGACTTTTGTTTTTATTTGTGTTCCAAGTGTGCCAACTATTCACCCCACACCACCTGAAAAAAGTTTTTCACAACATCCCAAGTATTTCAGCATCCTTACTTTCAACTTATGCTCCCCTTGTGGTGGACCATAATGTTCCGACCAAGCTCCTTCACAAGTGCATCCCTCTGGTGCTGGTATATGATAAATACCAAAATGATGGCGTTCCTCATTTGGTATTTTCTCTTGACTTCCTCTTAAACCTCCAACGATTTTCTCCAAGTATCCACAAACTAACCTATAAATCAGAATAATGGTTGTTGTCTGATTGTAGTCTAATATTCCAGTCGCTGGCTTGATACGAAACAAGTCATTTCGAGTACATTTCACTTTGAACGCCTGCTTCATTTCACTCTTGTTCGTGATTTTCAAGTATGTTTTCTGCTCTTCATGTGGATCAGCGCGAAATTTTATCTGAAAAGTCGTTTTATAACGAAAAAAGTTGATACTGAACACACCTTGTCAACCGGCTCCGTTGCGATGAATTGTTTCTTCTCGGCCATCTTTTCAAAAGATAAGCTATGGATAAATGGAATGAATTTTATTTCCGTTCACTTGATCTTGGAAAATTGTCACGTCACGTCAATTTCATTTTTGACGATCCAAAATTTTGTTCTTGTAAATATGAAACTTCATCTTCAAACAAGTGCAAAACTGACCCCGTCCAGAGCTTATAGGAATCAACACATTTACACCTAGTCAATCAGTATTGAAGGCGATATGGTGACTGAGTCTCCACGTAAACCACAATAACGATGATGTCGGATGGTAAACCGCCATCTTCTAAGCTACAGAGCGGGGACGTCACGCATGAATTACCTTTACATACGAGGCCGTGAACCCAAACACGGCATGGTCGAGACTCGAACTCGAACCCTTAACTGTACGTATCTGTCGCTTATTAGACGGGCGTTTATACCACTCGGCCATCCTGCACATGTGTGTCGATGGTATAATAGTGAGTGACAAGAGCGAGGGGTCCCTTCGACAGGTCAATGACCTATGACACACCTGTTTATGTGCGTGATCTACTATAGATAGACTAAGATCACAAGTCTACTTTTAATGCAATCTTAGGCCTGCTTTCCTCTCCTATCAATTATTATGTCTAAAACTTACGGAGCATGACTGAATTAAGCTCTAATATAGCCATTCTGAAAGCGAAAAACTTCACTGTCGATGGTGCAATTCGTTTCCCATGAAAAGCTCTACTATTTTAGTGCACGATTTTCATTTCCTCTCTTTTTGTTGAAGCAAACAGGAGTGATCATGAAACCCAATTCATTTCTCCCCGAAAGTTTCGACATGAGCAATAGTTTTGTTATTGGCTTGCTGTTGGAACAAAAAATCATAATTCAGTTTATTCATTTTAGTATAAAAACAGTGGAGAGAAAAAAAGAAAAGTTAAAGACCCACTACAATAAAGAACTCGCAAGAACCTCGACAGATCACACATTAAATAAGACATTTTCAATAAAAGTTTCAAATCGATCAACACAAAAACTCGATCAGTGTTAGATCGATGAAACGGTGCATTAAAGAAGTTTGGAGTAAATGTGGTGGGGGCAGAGTTTACGGATAATTCTTCAAGTGTACGATTCTAGTGGTGGGGGAGACCATGTTAATTTAACATGCTTTTGTGACAGTCGGTACCTATACTAAAATCGCACAGGAAAATACGGCAAAAAATTGAAAAAGAAAAACGGGTACGAGACATTAAATGAAAGAGCTATAATTGATTTCCGAGAATCCGTTTTTACAGAAACAAAAATTTACATGCAACAAGTTCTAATAGGCGAGGAGTGAGAGAACAATTTCAAAATGAACTTCTGGAATGACTCGATAAAGTTACATTTGAGAATTGTTTGAGATGAACTGGACAAAAAATCGACAAATGATAGTTGTTGCAAAATGGACTATACAGATAAAGACGACCGTATATTTGTAATTCATCCAGTCAGTATACATCCAACGCCTTAAATTTTTACAGATAAATAATTGTTGGGAAGGCACACTGAAATGGACAAAATGGAGTTTGGGTGATAATGAGCAGGCGCTCTCGAAGCTATGTGAATGTGGGGAAAAGGATTCATATGATAATGGCTAAACAATAGAAAAGTGTGAAGAAAAAAGAATGGTGAAAGAAATGCCGAAAATGAGCTAATTGCTCACCCGTCAAGGGGCGATAATTGATAATTAAAACATTCAAATTTCATCCACAAAGATTTGCTCGCGACCCGGCCATTTTGCCTCAACGAACGATGTCTTCAAATCGAAATGGGCAGTAACCTGAAAATTATAGTATAATTGACATTTAAAAAAACCAATTGACTACCTCTTTTTTCGGGAAATCCGAATTGAAGTATTTATATTTATCCGGTGAATATCCTTCTGATGATAAATAGTTGACCAATGTCTCGATAGACTCATTCTTTCTGAATCGACGCATTCCTTGTCCTCCTGCTGGAAACCGGAACTTGACATGAACAATATCTGTCTCAGTTGCCGCCGGCTCTGTTGGCAATGTAGCCGCAACCATTTGTCTACGATTGATTTCTTCCTCTTCGGCGCGACGACGGCGAATCTCCTCTTGTTTTGCTTCTTCAGCAGCACGATTCTTCGCCTCAATACGAGCACGATCAGCAGTCAACGAAGCCTCATATCTAAAATAATTAATAAAGCATTAAAAGTTTCCACAATGCAACTTACTCTTTTTCCTGTTGAGCTCTAATAGCTGTTCTCTCCTCTCTTTCTCTCTGTTCATTAACTTCGTTCATTCTAATTTGCTGATATTCCTCGACTCCATGCATAAGCTTTGCCATCACTTGATCAATTGTATCCGTTCCTCTTGCACACTCTACCAAACGATATGATCCTCTTTCCTTGATCAAAATAGCCATCATTGGGAATGCCTCAACTTTTCCCATCGCATTTCTTTGCAAAAATTGACGCAAATCGCCGAGATTCAAGACTTGGAGTTGTTCCAAGATTTTGATGAGATTCGATTCATAAGTGACATCCCATGGCCACACAACGTATTGACAACGGAGAAGAGTTGAGACTGCTTCGGTACAGAGAACTTGGCTGGCAAAAATGTTTGACGCAATGCTTCTATCATTGTGAATATACATCACGACTGGACGACGAGCTTCACTGAAAAACAATAAATTTACACATTATCCAATAATATTTTTGATTAACTTACGCATTCTTCTGATCAAATCCTTCGCGAAGTGCGTTTTTTAATGGCACTGTTTGGAATGGTGGCATGTACGCAGAGTTTCCGGAACCCGAACAGTATCTCGCTTCGAAAACTGCCCCAAAATTGCGAAGTGCATCTTCGTCACATGCTGGATCTTCCGGAATGAGTGGAACCGAAGAGTTTTCACGACGAATTGGCTGAAAAAGAAGAATACATGACGGAAAACAAAAAATGAGGGAGAAAAATCAATTTGAAGCAGCTCTCACCTGCTGATATTCTATTTGATTTCTCCATGGAGCTAATGTTTGGAAAAAAGAATAGACAAACGATATCATTCTACTGATTAAACAGATGAAAATGATAAGTTATTATATTTCAATTATTACTGTCGATAGAAATGAACAAGAAATATTAATTTCTTCAAAAATTGGAATAGCGTAACGTCATTGCAGACAATGCGCATTATTCGTCGCAAAAATGCACAATTTTTTGGAAAAAAAAAGAAAATTGCGTTTAATCGTCATTTTAATGTTTGATTTGATAGGAAATGAACTAAACTCCCAAAACTCTTCAAAACTTACAAAAGGATCAGGATCGTTTGCTCCATCATCCATATCCACACGCATATCGTCATCATCGTCACTATCAAGGAACACAACATCATTAGCATTTGTTGGTGGACGACGTCTCGGAGCAGCAGCCGCCGCCGAAGAGCTCGATTGTCCATTTTGCGCAGGTGGCGCGTGATTTGATCTTGATGAAACTCCAAAAACATTCCCGGATCTTGTGACACGAGCAGATGGCTCGTTGTTACTACGGTCATCAATCTGTAAAATAGATTGTTCAAAAACCAGCACAAACAATGGGAAAAGACAGTTCTATCCGGCCTTGTTATCATGCTTAAACGTTAGGAAACGATCAATACAATGTTACATAATGTGTGAAAGATCATGTGTGAATCTAATCTACTTCGCACATCTACGCGCTAAGCTCGAACATCTGCTCTTTTTACAGATGTAATAACACAGGTTGGATCAATCTCGATGTAAGAATCGATTAGACTCACACAAAAGGATAGGATACTAATACTTAGAAGGCACTCTCAGTTAATAACTACTATAAAGCAATTAAGGCATGACAAACCCGAAGTCTTTTCACCTGGTAATTGACCTCGTCCTCGGCGCGGTTCCGACGACGTGCGTTCGATGATGTTGGTATAGTTCTGAACAAATTGCTTTACTTTGATTGGGAATCATTCTGTTTGTTACCTCTCCGCTGCGGGTACAACAACTGGACTATCGTTCGACACCATTGCTTCCTCGATTATTTCCGGATCATCTTGTGGATTGTCAACATCTTGCATCAAATGCGCCTCAATTGCTTGCTCAACATTCCAGTCCAATGATGCTAATGTGCACACAGCAACCTCATAGTCTTGTACATTTGTTATTTCCTGCAATTTCTCAATAACATTCGAAAATGATGACAATTAGAACTTACAGTAAATTGCTTGAGCTTTTCCTTTTGATCATCAGCCAAACCGAGATGCTCCATATCCATGATTAATTGTTTTGAGTGGTCGAATTTCTTCTAAGGAATACGGTTATTTATCAATAAGTACCGTAGTTGCAACAACCTGTAAAAACGAGAATTGTATGAGGGAAATGAGGAAGACGAGCGAGCAGGGCGGAGGAAAACGGTGCGAATGAGCTAATGAATGTTCGACTGAATGACCTTATCCAACATGGAGCTCACCATCTGCATATACAGTAGAAAAGGTCAGTTTGTGGAATTGTCATCAAAAATATGTATGGAAAAGAGGGAGGAGAGAGTGTGTTAGAGAAAGGAGGTGTGGTGATCTGCGTCTCTATGACCCGTCTTCACAGCAGTCCAACCGAAAATGTCTGTGTCTCCTATGTGCTAACAGTCTATGAGACCCTATTGATTGTAAATTTTTCTGGTAGTCATTGAAAGGATGGTCCTGCTGCACTACGAGCCTATGGGTAACGCGCCTATGGTGAAAATCACACTCCAATAAATATGGTGTATCGATCGCGAAGAAAGAAAAAAAACCTGACCTCGGCTAATGTCGAAATTCGAAAATTCTTGAACTTTTTGAAAAGTATAAACTAACTTTAAGGTCACGCCGTCAACTATCATTAGATCTTGACGAACAAGTGTTTCGAATTTTTTCGAATCTTCGTTTTTTTAAAAATTAGATCAGTGAGATCTACGGTAACAGAGAAGATCAAAACTTTATGATTTACCTAGACCAACATTTTTATGTGATTAGGAAGGATTACGGTAGCTAAGAATATATACACTTGAATATCTCACAACGAATTCAACAGCGATTAGTGATAAAACGTTCAAACCTACAGTAATCCTTACTTTAGAAAACTTTTGAACGAAATCAACAAAAAGGTATGACACAGCCTCAAACTGTACATAGGAGATTCAGAAAAAGACAAAAGCAACCAGAAATACTTTTTATGAGAAGAACCGAAATTTGATATGAAAAATAAAAATGTGAGCGATTTAAACCAGGTTTTAAGGGAAAGGGGAAGTGATTGGCAAAATGAAGCTAGAAAAATGAATATCTCGAATTTTGGGGAAAAAACAAGTGGGGGAAAAACAACACAACACAAAAGAAAAGAGAACAAAATATACACAGTTATTGTCTATCTATATGAAGAAAAGAGATTGAATAAAATAACTGTGATAACTATATTACTTTAAAGAGAAAATTAATCATTTCGTGGTACCACGGAACGAAGTTCGGGTGGAATTCGGGAACAGTCTCTACAAAACCAATCGTTTTTTGGTTCTTCTTTCAATCCAACGCATTCGAAGTGGAACCAAACTACTTGACACTGTAAATAATCGTTATTTTTCCAAATATCCCTCACAAAAACTCACATTTTTATTATCACATGCAACCATTTGTTCGGAGTCGTCATTCTAAAATCAGAATTCATTTGAAACTATACATTTGATTGCTAAACTTACACCAGAGCAAAAACACCATTCGTCATTCTCACGACGACGTTTACGTTCTTCGCGCTGGCGATGGAATGACACCATATTGAGAGCTCGATCGGTCATCCTGCAGAAAAGTTGGAAAGAATATGAAAAGTTATAGAGGAATCTCGATATTTCAATAGATCATTCAAATGCCGAGAAAAACTCTTTCGCTGCGAACATCAAAGAATTCCGGAAAAAAACCCACTTTCTCTGACGCCCGCTGAAACTCGTGTCCGCTACCGAACCGAACATATTGCGTGTGCGCTTCTCGCTGTGATCGCTAATTGTTGGTCCCGCCTACCAAATGGACCGAAACGTTTTCTTCTACACTAGTACACTAGACTCACGTTTTGACGCTTGTATGATGTTGATGACGATGATGGATATGGTGTTTCGCCATAGTGCGGATATTCGTCGATGACTTTGTGCTGATCAGTGCTTGTGCGGTATGGCTCAACGGAGAACATTCCAGCGTCCTTAAAATTCAGATTTTGACACAAATCGATCGAAAATATCTTACTGAAACATCAAGACTCTCCATTATCCCACGAGGTGGTGATGGAAGACAATCTATCCCAGGAAGAAGGAAATCTAAAAGTTCTTGTTCATCCTCCTCAGGAACAGTGTTCATTATTCGCCAATCAGAAAATCCATCACCTTCATTCACTTCTTTTTTCACTGACATACCTAGAATAAAATTCGTTTATCAATAATAATTGTAAACTCCTTACGACTTTTCTCTCTTTCCATCATTTTCATCCTCTGCAATTCATCCAACCTCTGTTGCTCGCGAATCTTCTCCTGCTTCTTCCTCATGTACTTCGATATTTTCTCACCATTCTTTCCATTCTTTCCAACTTCTCTTTCAATGCTAGATCGAGCACTTGAGAGTCCTGATCCTTTCCCGTTGAACAAACTATCCTTGTGATATTTCCTAGGACGACCAACACCTTGCTTCTTCTCCCTCGTGATTTCACTTCTCGAAGCATTACCTTCCTCGCTCATAAATGACATTTCACGAGTTCGTTGGCCACTCGGTAAGTTGGAGGAGATCTGAATTCGGCCATCTTCATGATCTGCTTCTAATTGTGCGAATCCAACTGTTCTACAGAACACTGAAAAAATGACAGTTTGAATCGAACTTATCCCAGTTACTTACATTGTTCTCGTTGCTCAGTGCAACCCGGATTATCAATCTCCACCTCACATTTGCAATGATAAGCCAATTCTGACATCTTCTTATAAACCGCATCAACAGTCCGCTGATTCTTCTCGCAGAGTGTCGCTTTCCTTTCAGTTAAAGCTCGTATTTGTCCCCGTACCTATGAATTTGGATGATTCTTCATTAGAACCCTCAAACACTCACATTTGCAAGTTCGAAAACCTTTTTACTTCTTTTATCCTGCGGAATGGACTCATCGAATACACACTTCTCCAACTCCTTTGATGTCTTCTGCAGCTCAACAATTTGCGAATCCCATTTACCTACACGTTTCAGCCTTCTACTCATTTCTGTCTCGAGTCCATCCAAGACTAAAATATAACTTTTCAGCTATATTTTCAGGATTTCTCGACTCACTATCTTGGATATCATCCATATACTGCTGCATTCTGAGTTATGGCTTTTGAACACCCGTGTTCTGTGAAAAAAGAAAATTAACAGGTCAAACTTCTAATTGAATTGATAAGATAATCCAATCAGCGTATATAACTGAGAATTTTCAAGCAAATAAATGAAAATAAGTATGAAAAACGTTTATCAAAGTTCAAAAATAAAATGAATTAAACAGACTAGAAGTATCAAAAGACTTGAAGCCAGTTCATATCGAAAGTTATTGCCCATTTTATGGGCGCTTTTTTTTCCGTATTTCAAAAGAAAATATTACACGAATCATCACAATACAAGGCAAAAGAATGAAGACAGCTATGAGGAAACTGACAGAAAAAAATCTCGCTAGATTCTACAAAAAAATGCGTGATGATTTTTCATCAGATGCTGTACATAAGAAATTCAAAAAATACAGACAAGAAGTTAGTGAAATGCAAGAAAATTTGTTAGTACTACATGGAAAATTCTATAAAATACATAGAAAAACAGTGGTAAATGAACATGAGGGATTAGAGAATATTGATGAATAATAAGTTATTCTGAATCATCAGCGGAGTTTAGCAAACCCGCTCTCTCGATATCACTCGGCTCTCCGGCTTTGTACTTGTAATAGTAATACTGTGAGATCATGATGGCGTCAAAGACGCAACACCCGAGACTACCAGCTAACCATGGAAGATGTCTGAAAACTCTTGATATACTTTCAGTTTTTCCACAAAAGAAAACTAACCTAACCAAATAGATCCAGCTAGTGGTTGCCATCAACACAGAGATTCCATATGTTGCATTTGCAGCTACAATAATGTAGAACATTGTCAACGATAATCCTTCACAACTCTGACGTTGATAGTTCTAAAAACAAGAGAGGATTATATGAAAACAATCGTGAAATATACCTTGATAATTTGAGGGATGCGACCACCAAAGTAGCAAACAGCAGCAAGAGATCCGATGACGTATCCGAGCTGGAAACAACTGTATCAAACAAGCTTAAAACGGATTCCTTACCATATCCGTATAACTTTCGAAAATGGGCCACATCTTGAGGGCACTTTCGAATGGCAGATCTTTACGATTGTTGAGATCTTCCAGGAATGATCTCTTGAAACGGTTCGATTCCGGAGTAGCTGAGTCGAAGACACAGAATGTTCCCAACGACAACAAAGCCAAGCATGGAACGACTAATGTACCGCTACTTCTTGCACCATGCTTCTTCGGATAAATCTTGACGTAGTATCCATACTGTGCCCATAGAACAAGATCTTGAATGATGTAGTATACTCCAATGATCTTCTGAATCGGTTGTTGATTGGTTAGAATCGCACCAAGCATGTTGCAAGTGTCACCAACTAGCCTAAAAACGTCTTGTTGGTTTTCGGAACTTTGCTATGGAATCTCACCAGAAGAAAAGGAAAGCAAGTGAAAGACCCTCGCACTTTTTTGTCTTGTAGTTTTGCCATAGTTGCGGGAACAACGGAATCAACCAAAGGGCCAGGGAAATCAAACCGATGATGAACCCGATCAACTTGATATCGGTGTCTACACAATCAGTGAACACCTGAGACCATTGCTAATGTTATGAAAGGATGATAAAAGAGCTTACATCCTTGATCCACTGAATTCCTTGTGTGCAATTCGCATCATCTTCAGCGAAATCCGCGAAATCACTCAATCCACCCTTCTTCATATCGAGGCTACTCCTGAAAATAAAGACTCGTGAGGATGAACTTTACGGCAATAAATCGATAAAATATGACCATACGATTTCATCTTTAACCCTCTCTAACATATGTTCATGCATTTCCCATATCATGGTTTACTAGAGCGTATTTGCAATACAAACTGGGAGGTCTTTTTCTTTCAATATATGAATCGATTGAAAACAAACAAGATACACTATGAGACAGTTAACCTTGACGCAAAAAGAATAGAAATAACACATTTAGCTTCATATACATTTATTCAAATTCAAAATTTGTTTCATAATGAATGAATCGTTTTTGGCAATGAGATCGTTGCGAAATTCCATTTCACATTTGATCCTAATATAATACAAATTTCAATATTACACAGTTCTAGAGATCATACCGAGCAATTGTGCTATACACAAAAAGAAGCGTATAATCGTTAAGGCCAAATCAATAAAGTAACTACCCATAAAAGAACAATTGTGATTTCAAAAAACATTAAAAGCTGGTATATTTGTTCAAATTGACACAAATCTGTTGAACAAACTGACAGAACTTGTCAATTTGTGAGAAAAAGTGTAATTTCAACATTGTAAGGCATATATAAGTTGACACAGAGGAATTAATAGCATTGTTATCAGTCTGATAACCATCAAATAGATTGATTTTTCTCGGAACTGATAAGGGAACAAATCGGTGAGGGGGTTATAAGGCAATAAAATTTTACAGTTAATAAATAGTGCTATTATTCCATTGGTGTCGGATTCTCCGCCTCTTCTTCTTCATCATCTTCATCATAATCATCATCTTGATTAGCTGTTGTCACTTGATTTCCTTCATCTTCTTCGTTTTCATCTCCACGATCCAATGTTAGAAGCATTTTACGGAACTGAAAGTATCAATTAGTTCAGATTTCACAAAATGAGAAACTTACTCGGCAAATCTTCTGCGCCAATTCCATATCACCTTCGAAACTATTTCTCCGAGCAATCGTATTCGGATTCAACTCATCAAGTGCCGTATTCGGGCAGAAAATATGAACATTCTTCCGCGACACTGCTTTTTCGTATACTTTCGCTAATTCAGATGGCGAATATTCTTGGATTTTCCTGAAAGACTTATTTATACAACGTTCTAATTGCAACAAGCTTACTCATCAGTCAATCCATAAACCTTCATCAAAAAGTTCCTAATGTACAACAGAATGAAGCAAGATTGCGAATTCATCAACACTTGATACAACATTTGACGATCACGTGGGAATTGTCGGTAAAGCATCTCTTCCGTGAATAATATGTCTTCGTCAACTTGCTCATATTCTTGTAATGGAATCAGGCAGTTCTATAAACATTTATTATGCAATAAACTGGTAATAACTCGAGACGTACCTTAAACTGCACAAGATATGATTGTCCATATTGTGCTACACTTTGATCAATGAGGCGAATCACATAGAGTGGTTCATCGATAACTTGATATGGGAACATTGCAATATTATCAGCTATGAAAATCCATTCTTCCAATTTCAATGCATCGTTTCCATTATCATCAGAGAATAATCTGAAAATCCTCATCATAAAAATATCTATTAAAATAATTCATACTTTAATATAGCTTGTGCAAATGATCTTCTCTGTTGTCTGTTCGTTCTCAAACTTTGATATAATCCACCCAACAACGCCATTCCATCGTTTGACATTTTCGGAAGTGCATACGGTGATTCACATGTTGCTGTAACAAACAAAATCTAGTAAATACAACTGAACTGCTAGAATCTTACTTGTTGAGAAATCACAGAATCGCATTCCACGAACAATCTGTGAATCTTGAAGCCCTCTTGCATAGGCAACTTGCCGAATCTTCTTATGCAACGCAAATGCTTGACGAACTCCAAGGATGGCCTTGCTTTGAACCATTCCACTGTACTTCGAGTCGATTTCTTTGATCAAATTTTCCACTCGATTCCGAACACCTTCTAATGGATCAGTTGACATGGCGATCAGTGTAGAAATCGCGGATCCAGGTGTTACCAATCCTTGTGAAAGTGTCAACCATGCTACTTGTACAGCAGCATTTCGAATGTTCTGATCAGCATCAGCGTATGCATTGAGAACTGATTGCCAATAAATTTGAATAACTGTGGATCCAAGTCCAGAGTTTCCAAGCTCCATTTCTTTAAGATTTTCCCGCTCTTTATTGAGTTCCCCTGAAAATTGAAATCGTATTATATATGAAAGAGTACTCTATGAACATACAATCTTCATTACTCTTGATCAACTTCTTCTCTTCACATTGCAAAAACATTTCAAGATTCTTCAGCACTTGAGTTTTCTGTGCAGTAAACGCTTGTTCTGTTGTCGCTAATATCGTCCGGTATAATCGTTGAACCGGCAATCGCGTCAAAAACTCACTGTGATGAGCACAAAAATGACCTGGAATGTTTATTTTTGGACAAATAAATCATGCACTTCACATACCAATTGCTGATAAGGCCTTTTGTCGTACAACTGGCTGTTGCATTCGAGAGAAGAATTCCAACAAGACGAACACTTTCTCGAGTGTTCCTTTCGATTCATCTCCATCCGTGTTTATACCGATTATTTCATCGAAATCGAAGTATCGAGCAAGCACACCAACAGTAAATACAGCTCTACAAAATACAAATACATTGAATTTTCCTCAGAACTTCCAGTTTACCTTGCCCATATCGCAAATTTCTTCTCATCCGGTTTATAAGTCTTATCTCGATCAAAACACCGTTTTGCTGAGTCCAAATGCCCCAGGTAAGTGGTAAAGAGCTCAGTGACCTTTGGTTTTCCCTTCTTGAACTTGTGATAAATTGCCGATGAGCAAGCGACAGCTGACACGAGAATCATCATTCCAGAGTTTCTAACCATTTTCGATAGATCTTCATCGATAGATTGTAAAAATCCTTCACTCGGATGACTCATCAATGGCACAACTCTTTCCAACATTCCAATCACTTCATTCATCACAGCATTTTCCGCTGGTGTTGGTGTTCGATTGGCGTCAAATGCCAAGTATGGTTGCATTGTTTCAGCATGCCGCACCATCAAATCCGGTCGAACTTTACTGAAAATCGCCATCGCTGTTAGATAGGCGAGATGTTTGTCTTGATGATCCTTTGTTCTTGCTGCCAATTGCATTTCACTCATCTGACCAACATGTCGATCTTCTGAAAATAATCCAAATTTTTCTAAAATTCAGGAAAACTAATATACCTCTACTCTGCTGCAGATCCAAATTGACAATATGCTCAACAAGTGAATCAACAATCTGTCTACTTGCCAGCACAACACCTCGATCCCCACTTTTCGAAAGAGTATGAACCAACGTCTCCAAATACTCGAGTGTTCCTTCTCTCATACAGAACTGCACCACACTGCACATTATCGTAACTTTTGTTGATATATCATTCGAATACATCTTCTCATCAATCGGATGGAACCAAAGTGTATGAAACGTCTCGTGCACCAACTTCTTCACTCCTTCCTCATCATTCACTCTTCTTATCATTCTAGCCAACATATCCGGTATCATGTTGAATCTTGGGTATCTTTCACAGATTTCTCTCATGATTCGGATCACTCGTTTTCTTACAGCTACTCCGGTATCCTGAATAGTAGGAATTATGATGACACAAAGGATCATAATCTTACCAATATCCGCTCAGCAATCATACTATAATATTGTTCGATGAACTTCTCCTTGACCAATAAAAATCTTCCCAACAATTCAATAGCAGCCTCTCGTACTTGAGCATGCGAATCCACCATCCGACTATGTACTGCATTCCGCACTTCATCCAGAATCAATACCTCATGGTCAGCTTCGATGATCATTGTCAGGCATTTCAACGCTCTTGTTCTCAAGTTCACCACAGTTTCCGACCCCGCTCCGAATACAATCTGTAAAAATGCTTGTTTTTGCAACTTTGCAACACTCCGAGCAAAAATTGAATTTTTTCTTGATAACAAGAACGAAAGCGTTTTGCTCGTGCTTGATGTTTCCGTTTTCTAATCAAAACTAAGGAATTATGCAAACAGTTTTCTGGTATTCGAATCATTTGCAACCGGCTGGACACACAATTTTCCATCTGATAACGAACTACAGTATTTTTATTTATAGCTTGTTACGAGAGTGTTGTTGCATTCAGGCACGTACGAGGAAGTTGGAATGCACTTTATGGCTTACTGGATGTAATTCCAAGTTGAACAATCAGATTGAAAGTTGCTCATATTCGGAAGCCTTCATGATTCTCGGATTCAAAATTTCAGATCATTAAGTTTCGTTTGGTGCATAATATAAGATTCCCGAGGTGAAGAGATTGGTGTCGAGAAGTTATGAACTATTTTGTTAAGCAGGAAATAACTTGAAATATTTGGGAAAAATTACTGCCATAAATTCAATATAAGACGATCCCACAAAGTTTGATATTGGCAATAGGATTTGTCAAATCCTTCAGCTTTGATTGATAAGACTATCATTCGATTATCCACAAATAACGAATACATACCTAGCCGCAAGTATAGTATAACAATTTGGCACCAAACTCCAGCATCTAATAGAATCAAAAGATGGAGTCGACTGGAATGTCAGTTTCCTTTCCCAATAAATCAGATAAGAATTATATATTCTTTCGACTATCAGAGTTATCAGAATATTGCAACAAAATCACGTGCCATGTATTGCATCAATTGACAGAATTATGAAGAGTACTGTACCTAAACAGTTCCGCCTACTTTCTTGACGTCAAAGATTGAACATTGAGGACAGTTTGAGATTCACTATAAAATGAAACGGCATCATGTGAACATTAAGCATTCGAGACGGTATGAAGCTCTTACTGATTACACTACTCGCCATCACATCTGGTGTGCACTCAAGAGATGGTCTTGATTTCATTCAAGCCTGCTCGACTGCAACATTCACATGTTTGAAGAATGCTGGCATTAGTTTCGTGATTCCTCGCGTATTCACAAGTGTCGGAAATTTGGATAACACCGGAATTCAGAATGTTAAGAATGCTAAAGCAGGTAGATATCCTTATGATATTATATCCATCATCTCATTTTTTCAGCCGGAATCGCCGAAGTTGATGGATACCTTTTCCCATGTCTCGCATCTCACTGTGCCGGCGGAGCAGCTCAAGTGAAAACCACCCTCGACAAATTGAATGCCGATGGAGCTAAAGTATGAATCTACAATCCAGAATTCAAAAACAATAGCTTCTTTCAGGTCAACACCCTCTGGTTAGACATTGAGCGTCTTGCCTGGCCAGCCGACCACGCAAGCAACCGCAAGTTTATCGAAGCAATGGTCGCCGAAGCAAACGCCTATAAGCAACCAGTCGGAATCTACAGTAACTACTATAACTGGCAGGACATTGTTGGACTCGACTACACCGGACAAAAGAACTTGAAACTTTGGTGGGCTGAATACGACGGAGTGAAGGACTTGAGCAAGTTCAAGGCATTCGGAGGATGGACAAAGCCATACATCCATCAATGGCACGGTACCGAAGCCGGACCATGCGGAGTTAGTGTTGATCTTAACTACATGCCATAAATCTCACTAGTGTATTATATAAATAAATGTATTTTTTTCCTCAAAACTCCTGCCCGAAAACAGAACTTACATGCTTCAAATAAGTGTCAAACGAGTGGCTGAACTCCCGATTTTGAGCCAAGTACTTCACCGCCCAAAGTGCATCAGAATCCATCATAACCGTTGATTGATTGATCTTCTCAACTCGTTTCTTCATCGCCTTCTTATCAACCAGTCTCATCAAGAAATCTTTCATCGTAATTCCTCTGTCCATCATTTTCTCGTGTTTCTTCTCGATTTTCTTCCTTTCCTTCAATCAACACAAACTACTTTTGTAATCGAAATATAATCAAACCTTATCAGTCAAGTCAGGTTTCGAAAGCATCTCCTTCAAATTCTGTTTAGCATGATCCACATCTTCGATCGTCTCCTTATACCATTCACCAGCATAGAATGTAATGGCGTACTCCACACTGACTTCGCTACCCTTTTTACTCAAAATGTAATCGATAAGGGCTTGCTCCAACTTCTTCATACGATCGGTTTTCGATAGCTGTAACTGTTCGGGTTTGAGAATTTGAAAAATTCAGAAATAAAACGTACCTTCGACAAATCAACATCATCAACTGACTCGAATGTTCCATCTTCATCTTCGTCATATATCACTGTTCTAACAACAAGATCGAGCCTATCAGATGAGTGATCAACAGCTAGTTTGGTGTCCTTTCGCAATCTGGCAGTGATTAAACCAAGATAATCTAATGATGCTTGACGGATGGTAATATCGGTAGATTTCGATCTGAAAAGAACATTTCGAGTACAAAAAACGCTATAGAACTTATATTACCTAAAATGTTTCACAAGAAGTGATCCCATAGATGTCAACAACATTTCCGCAGCTGGCCATTCCGGTTGATAAAGCGACATGAGCAATTCTTGGAGAAACTGTGAGAAGAGATTCTTGAAATCTTCTTCTCCATCGAGCTTGCTTCCCTTTTGTGAGCATTTCGCGAGGAATCCACTCAAAAACGCATGTGCAATCTTGCTGGCTTGTGCGAATGACTCCTTGACAACTGAATCTTGAGCCTTATGCCTTCTCACCACATCATCTCCATCCTCGATTTTCTTCACTTTTGGTATCTTGATTGTACTTTGTACGAGTTGCATAACAAGTGCAGTAGTATTAGAAATCCATAAATCATTTCCAAGTCGATAACTGTTGTTGAGGTTCTTGATTGTCGAGCTGGGGATTCTATGCAATGATGTCAAGATATCCGTAATCATGGAGAATCGCAATTGTTCATCTGATTTCGAGAAAATGTTCGATGCAAGCCTCATTGACTGAATTTGAAGTTCTCCAACATTCGACACAAAAAACGCCGTCAATGACATCGATGCCATATGATGAATCGAAGTGTCAGGGATTGAATCAAGACGAACAAGTTCAGCAAAGTATCCGAACAATTCAGAAACTCTCAAATACATCAACTGAACCAACTGACTTCTGTTGTTCACGCCTCCATTTTTCCGGCGTCTTCTGTTATCTTCCGTTGAAACTGAACAAAAACCCTTATTCATTTCTTTTTCAATCCTATTTCCCACCTTTCTTCTTACTATTCAATCCTCGGTAAGTGTTATCCGATGCAGGATAAATAACATGAATGAGATATTGTTTTGCCAATCCGATACATCTTTCAATGGCATCTTCGATCAACACCTACAAATATTTTATAGTTGTATATTTTTCATGGATAAAAGCTCACTTGTTTATGCATTTTGTAACTAGTCATAATAACTAGTGCCGTACAAGCCGCATCAACTGCTCGAACTAGTCGTTCTTCGAAGATTTCTCGACCAAAAGTCTCGCCTTTTTCAAGTTCCTAAATTGTGTTCGTAAGTTTTATACGAAATGCACCACTTACTCCATCCCAAATCGGCACCAAAAGCCTCAAATTATCCGCAGAAATTACATCTCGAATGTTTCTTTCAAGAATTGTGACTATTTTGATAAGCCGATCAGCGGGTACTTTATGCAGCTTTTGCCATTGTTTCAGTTTGCATGCCTCTCTCCGTAATTCATCAAGAACAACATGTTCGACTCTGAACTCTGCACTAACTTCGTCATCCTCTTCCTCTTCTTCACTCGACTCATCACCGCCTGCAAATTTTCATTGTTTTTTTTTAATTTTCTAGATAATACTTTTAGATTTCCTCTTTTTCGAAGTGAGTGTGGAGAAATCAAAGTTTTCAACTTGTTCAAAAATCGAATCCAATAATGTGTTGAACCGTAGGAATGAGTCGTTTTCAGCGAGTGACTGCAAAACAAATTTCAAAAAGAGAAAAAAAAACACAAAATCTTACATATACATCATAAGCTTCTTGTTTATCATCATCGACTTTTCTCTTTTTCCTCATTTCTTGTTTCATCCGTTGCCGTTCCTGCCATTCAGCATCTCGAGCATCAATTACATCAGTGGGAGTAGGTGGCCGATCATTTCTTTCATCACGCCTCCGTTTCTTTGATTTCTTATCGAAAAACTTTCCATCATCGTCTTCATCATTGAATCCAGTCACATTACTAGGCAAGTGTTCTCCAGCTTCCATCGCCGCAATCAACTCCAAATCTCTCTTCAAATCGTCGTCGTCAGCATCATTTCGTCTCCCTCTCCGACCAACTGATGGTACAAAGTTGTCAGTGAGTGAATCTATCAGACTTGTAACCATATCCTTCTTCTTTCGTTGATTACCACCACCAGCTTTTGGCGCTTTTCCAACTGACATCATCTGACGCTTTTTCTCTATTGAAATCGGACCAGTTTCCACAATTTGTTCGTTTTCCGAGCGATGATTGTGATTGTTTGACGTTGACTGATGTTGATACGAGCTAGATTGCATCAACACCTAAAATATTGTAATGTTGTATGAATGAAAGTGAGCGATGTGTTTTTGCTTTTTCTGTCGAGAAAAATACAAAAGATTGCTGGGAAACAGGCAATAAATCGCATATTTTCCCATGGCGAATCGATCAGAAACAAAAACCACTTACTCTATTTGAATCGCTGAAGTTTTCTTGCATCATAAGATCTTCATTCTCTAATAGTTCTAAATCCTTGTGAGAATCGATGTCGAGCGCCTAAAACATAGTTTTATAATGATGAGTCAACATTTCGATTATTTTAACTACGAAATCGTATTTGAAAAATGCTTACTCGTTGATCGTGATTCATAACACCTCGAATTAACGGCGGCAATTGTTCAAAATACACATCATTGTTCTCCTTTTCATTCGGACAGAGACTGTCGATTCTCGTAACACTGTAAAACTCAGTTATTTTTATGAAATAATCTTGACAACTCACATATCATCAATATCTACATGCATCAACAAATTGGCAATTGCACTAATAGTTGCTTCATCACAAGAATTCAGAAGATCACCATCACATTGTAAATTACTAACTTTTGGAAGATAGGAGTTTGACATGCTTTCATATGGAAATGGCACCATATTTAAAACTGAATAACATCGTTTTTAACGGAAAATTTTTGAAACTTACGATTTGGAAGAAAATGAGTTGCCACAAGAGTGAGTGGTTGATGAACTGCATTATGTCTATCTTCTATTTGCGATTGAATCTAAGAAATGATTGTTTCAGTTAAAAACTCATGAAAAACCCAACCTTTTGAGATTCCATAGCTCTCTTTTTCTCATTTTCAGCAACTTTTATGATTTGAGCATGCTCCACCTGATTCCTAATTTCTTGTTCTCGTCGTGCTTGTGCAGCTCTTTGTTCTCGAGCAGCCTACAACACTTCACATTTGACAATTTTCAAAATTGATATCTCACCTTTTCCATAGCAGCATTTTGTGCAGCCTTTTCCTTCATTCTATCTTCTCTCCTCTTTTTCTCCCGTTCAACACGTAACTGTTCATCATATTGAGCTTGCTCCTTTTTCGCGTCTTCAGCAACTTGAGCTTCTCTAATCATCTGTTCTCGATGATGATTGTCATGATGGTTTTGTTGCTGGTGATGTATTGAAGAATCAACATGTGCATTATAATGTGCATTATGTTGCTGCTAAAACGAGAGATATTTCGTGAAATCAAAGAGTTTTACTTACCATGTGTTGATTCTGATGGAGTTGGTGTTGCTGGCGCTGCTGCTGATGTTGTTGCTGCTGATGCTGCTGCTGTTGTTGCAGTAACTGTTGTTGTTGCAACTGCTGCTGCTGTTGTTGCTGTTGTAACTGCTGCTGTTGCTGTTGTCGTTGAAGCTGCTGCTGTTGCTGTTCTCGTTGTAACTGTTGTTGTTGCTGTTCTCGTTGTAACTGTTGTTGTTGTTCTAACTGCTGTTGTTGCTGTAACTGTTGCTGCTGTTGTTGTTGTTGCATCAACTGGAACATTTGCTGTTGAGTCTGTGACGGAATCATATTCTGATGCTGTTGTGACTGTTGTGGCTGTTGTTGCTGATGTTGATTCTGTTGTTGCATTTGTTGAACAAGAAAGTGTTGTTGTTGCTGTTGGAACTCCAAAAACTATAAAAAGATACTATTTTCCAAAACAAAGTCGGTTCTTACTTGACTATTCGGATAATTCATTGGGAAATTGCCAAAATTGTGCATTTGTGCTCCGAAAAGCATTTGATTGTAGTTGCCAGCAACCTGTTGGTTCATCAAGTTTTGGCCGAACCCTTGATTTCCCTGCAGTCCATTGAAATTACCATGATTGCCGCCAAGACCATTTAGAGGGTTCTGAACACAGTTTTTAGTGAAGTTTTAAAGAATTTACATACCTGCAACTCATTCGGATCCATTGCAGCTCAATGAACGTTCTTTGCTGAGATCACAAACATACAAGTAGCCCTGAAACTTTCAAAAGTTGTATTTTAAGTTTGTACAAACTCGTGAAACATCAATTCAACGAATAACTCGGTTAATATAGTGTTATATTTATGTTTCCAACTGCAAATTGAATTTTTTTCAAGTAAAGTTACCAAAAAAATTAAGTTTTTTTCAATTTTTTTTATTTCATAATACACATTTATTTCAAATTTAAAAACATCGATAAAAAGCGCTCGTAAAAAAATTAGCGTTTGAAATTCATTAATGCATTTGCGCTCTGCTGAGACTCCGCCTACTCCAATTGCAAGCGCCGCATGGTTCCCATACGCAGGTCCGGCACAGTTGGTTTTGTCCTAAAATTTATTTTGTTTATTGGTCAGTGTTTCCCTAATCGCTCTCTCTGCTTTCGCGAAATATCATGTGGGTTGAAGAGGCGCTGGCACTGCCTGGTAGCCGGGGGCGCGCGGCGCCATCGTCTGATGCTCCTCTCCATTTCCATTTGATTCTAACCTCCTTGCCTTACGTCTCCATTTTTGTCACTACATTTCCATGTTCTGACGGCGTTGCCAGGCTGTAATCTGCTCAATGCGGCACTTCTCCCGCCCCCTACTTTATGAATTTCGCTCGCACACATTCATTTGAGGAGCTACACATTTCGACTGCGCATTCTTCATATGAATTCATTTCTTTGTTTGGGAAATCAAACACCATTTCGTATCTCTGAATAATTGTTTTCGTCGATTTCTTTCTAGAACAATTCATTCGACCAATGTTATCAAACTGTCGTTTTTACCTTCTCTTCTAAATTACTTGCTGTCAATATTTATTTTTCAGTAATTTCCAAATCATCATGACTCGTCCACAAGTTTTCTTCGACATCACCACTGGCGGCAAGGCTGCAGGCCGTATCGTTATGGAGCTCTACTCCGACATTGTTCCAAACACCGCTGAGAACTTCCGTTGTCTCTGCACCGGAGAAAAGGGAATGGGAAAGTCTGGAAAGCCACTCCACTTCAAGGGATCCAAGTTCCATCGTATCATTCCAAACTTCATGATCCAAGGAGGAGACTTCACCCGCGGAAACGGAACCGGAGGTGAATCCATCTACGGAGAGAAGTTCAAGGATGAGAACTTCAAGGAGAAGCACACCGGACCAGGAGTCCTTTCAATGGTAGGGGTGTACCAATGAACTAACAAAATTTCGTTTTTCTTTCAGGCCAACGCTGGACCAAACACCAACGGATCTCAATTCTTCCTCTGCACCGTCAAGACCGAATGGCTCGACGGAAAGCACGTCGTTTTCGGACGCGTCACCGAAGGAATGGAAGTCGTCAAGGCTGTTGAGGCCCTCGGATCCCAATCTGGAAAGCCAAACCAAGAATGCGTCATCGCTGACTGTGGACAACTTTAAAAACAACAACCTTCTCCCATAATCTCATTTTCAAAATATTTATCTTTCCGCATGTTGTTTCAAACTCTGATTGAATCTGCGAAAGTTTTTTTGATTTCATAAATAAATCGTATACTTGCAACACTGTTTTCTGCAAAAATCGTTCGATTCTCGTGACTGCAGAGAAAAAAATCAGCGCATTCTTTTTTTTTTCGTCGTCGAAGACCAATAGTTGTTCGTTTATTTGACCGGAAGAGAGATCAGTCACTATCAATTGACATCAGTAAACAATTAAGAAATCTAAACAGATTCTACACATCAGACGTTCCGAAAGCTTCGATAATTTGAACCATGCTGGCATAGGTTCCAGTTGTGAATCCAACAACAGCAAATGACATCAAGCCAATGTTTCTCAACCAAACCCAAGCAGTTAGTTGTTGTCTGAATCGATGAAATTGCGAATATTTCAAATGTTCCGTAAACTAAACCTCGAATAACAACAAAGCAATTCAATGAGTGGTGGGAATACAAGAGTAAGTGATGTTCCTGCAACACTTCCAACTAAGGAAATGAACAATGCCAAATGGGGGATTAATTGAGCCATTGCACCTGAATAAGAGATTTCGAAAAAGTCCAAAATATCAAAATGTAGTACATGTTAGAAGTACTCCACCAAATCGAATCGCATAAATCATAGGCTCTTGTTTGGCTTCAACGACCTGACAATTTCAAGGTTTCTTAATTATATATCCAATGTATTCCTACTTTTCTCTTAATCCATTTCTCGACTCTTTCCATTGGAACATAGAATTGAAGAGGGTAAGATACCAGGATACAAAGAACAAACATCACCTTGATAGCTTGATAGAATCTTAACATTCTTATAACTTTTCATAGTTTGAAACTCAACATACGGTGTTTGTGGTAAGTTCAATGTCAAAGTATCCTTGATATCATTTCCATATCTCAAAAATCCAAAGAATCCAACAGTCATATAAACCAAGAGAACAAGAATACATGAAGTATTGAGAACTCCATTTGGTGTAATGAAATGAATCGGCTCATTCATTTGATTTTCAATCGGCAGAACTACAGCAACACCTTCGAATGCAAACATCACAGTCCCGAAGAATAATGGAAGTGACTCGATTGAACCGAATGCTGGTAACGATTGCCAATCATGCCAGTTGGAGAACAGATCGGCTAATACTATCACAACAGCTATGATATAGACGAAGTTGGCGATGGCTGCTAGTGGAGCAAGTGCTTTGAGCTCTCGAATGGTGCATAATGCAGTGATTGGGACGAGTAGGAGGGCGATCCATCCAGCTTGAGAGATATGGATGTTTGAGGTTTGATCGAAGAATTGCTTGAGATTATCAGCCATGAATACAAAATAGACACAACAGAAACCGAATTGGGCGACAAACATGTTGACATTTACCATTTGTCTGAAATAAGAGACTGTGAGTATACTAAAAGGGGAACTAACTTGAAAAGGTATCCATGACCTCTGATCCAGGAAGGACCCAGCTCAACTGCACATCTCATCACGTTAGCATAGTCCATTCTTTGCTCCCTCTTGCTGAAAACAACCCCACATTTCAGAAAATCGTATACTTTTGTTACATATAAGTGATATAATGTTGCCCATAGATAAGTTGTCTCGTACAATAAATGCAAATGAGACAAATGGCAGCAAGTAAAATGAGTCCCAACCAAAGACCAGAATGCTTGAATGCCAATGGAAGTGATAACATTCCAGTACCCATCATAACTTTGATCATATGGATTAAAGCTTGATCAGCTGATATTGATCGAGAATCACGGACTCGGGAGCTGAACATTTCTCCCATTGTTGGTTGGCTGAAAATAATTAGTTACTTATCTAAAACTAGTATAGGTTTACCTACTACCCCTCAATGGTAGAAGCTCATTTCCTCGGCCAGTACCATAGGATGAGACTGACATTCTGTAAAGTATTAATTAGAAAGAGTTGAGAAGAAGAACAATTAACAGAAAAAAATTGATTGGTGCATATCTTATACTATTGATAACAGTTTTTTTCGGTGTTGCGTTTGAGAGGGATGATAAGAGGAAATGGGTTATCAGTGGGCATTATGGCACAAAGACTTTTTGGAAGGTTTTGCTGTGATATTAATTAAACATACCAATTGGCTCAAACATCGTTTGAAGTAGTTGGGATTCTGAAGAATCATTGTAGAGGGGTGATGATTGATTATTGTTGCAAGTAGCAAAAAAATCTGAAAAAAATTGGGAGAAAGGGTTATTTTTAAAACAAATATTTATTGAAAGACAAACGAAAGAAACTGTGAAGAAATATATTTCATATTTCTTCACACAACATGTCGTATTATGATGAATCACCATTTCTAATAGTATCGATGGTTGTGTTATCCGTTTCATGTCCCCCCTACTCAATCATTTTCCCATTTCTCACCTTCTTCTCTATATATCGAACACTTTTTTGTGTAGTTTTGCAAGAATGATTGATTTTCTTCTATCTCGATTCACTTTCCTTTCTTTTTTAAGCCATGAGTATCGGTATCGACTTGGGTACAACATTTTCATGTGTCGCTTTTTACGATGCTGGTTCTGTTCATGTTTTGGAGAATGAGAATGGTATAGTAGTCACATATCTTTCATCTCGAGATAAAGTGATACAGGTTGCCGAACAACACCATCAGTATTAGCTGTTGATGAAGATGGCGAATGGTTGATTGGTCAACATGCGAAGGATGTTGTCACTCAGCCGACTAATTGCCTATTTGGTATATTATCAATCCATCTTCTAATCATTGTTTATCATAGATGTCAAACGAATCATTGGTCGTCGATATGATGACGTATTGCTGCAGAGTGATATGCTTTTATGGCCTTTTCGCATTGAGACCGAGGATAATAAACCGTATCTTGTTGTTCAGAATGGCAAGAAGAGATTCAAATTTTCACCGGTTTCAGTTTCAGCGCATATTCTTGAATCTTTAAAGAAAAATGCGGAAAGAAAGTTAGGGAAAGAAGTGAAGGTTAGTCACGGTGATCTGTCGAAATAATACATCCTTGTTCAGAATGCTGTTATCACAGTTCCAGCATATTTCAATGCTGTTCAACGGCGAGAGACCCAAGAAGCAGCTGAAATCGCTGGATTGAATGTTCTCCGAATTCTGAATGAACCAACAGCTGCAGCAATCGCATACAGTCTGAATGGTCAAAGACTTTCAAGAAGAAATATTCTTATCTACGATTTGGGTGGTGGCACTTTTGATGTTGCTGTTGTTAACATTGATGGTTCGAGGATTACTGTATGTTTTATCTATCATTTACAGTAGATAAGAGAATTTTTAGGTGAAATCCAAAGGAGGTGATACTCATTTAGGAGGTCAGGATATTGATAATATATTGATTGTCAAAATGTTAGAAGCATTCAAGTTGAAGCATGGAATCGATTTGAAAGGAAACTATCGGGCGTTGAAACGTCTTCGGAAAGCAGCGGAGACTGCGAAGATAACATTATCAGCTAGTAGAACAGCTAGAATTGAGTTAGAATGTCTCCATGAGAAGATTGATTTTATTATGAAGATTAAACGGGAAGAGTTTGAGACTTGGATTGAGAAGGTTCTTATTTCAACTATGATTCATGTGGAGAGAGTGGTAAGGAAGTATTGGATTCAACTTATCTAAGTAGACATTCTCTAGATTCGTGAAGCCAAGATTAAAAAATCACAAATCGACGAGATAGTATTAGTTGGTGGTTCTACTAGAATTCCAAAACTGAAGGAAATCATTCAAGCTAGCTTTGAAAGCACTGCAAAGATTTGTGAATCTATTCATCCGGATGAAGCTGTTGCTCATGGAGCTGCGATTGTGGCTGCTATTCTATCAGGTATTCATTCTTCTAAACTTCGATATCATCTGAAAATATTCCAGGTGTTGAAGATGTTCAAGACATGCGTATGAATGATACAATCCCGATGTCAATCGGTGTTCAGTGTAATCGGGATTATATGAGCGTCATGATCAAAAAAGGGACCAATTTTCCATGCTCCAAGAAGAAAATATTCATGAATAGTGAAGACTTCCAAACTAGAATCGACGTGTCGGTCTTCGAAGGTGAACGAGCCATGTGTTGCAATAACATTCATCTGGGTGAGATATCAATGGCGATCAAGGGTGCAAAACGTGGGGAGACAATTGTGGAAGTTACCTTGGAGGTAGATCATAATGGGATATTACAAGCAACGGCGATGGATACTATCACCAACGAGCTGATTACGACTACTATTGTTTATGATCATTGCACTTTTACAAAGGTAATTGACATCGTTAGGATATAGTGACAAGTTTTGTTTCAGGAAGAAATTGAGCAAATGTTGAAGCAAAGTGAGGAAGACAAGTTTCTCGACGAGTCATTCAGAAAGCGGTACAAGCAACTTCAGAAGAGTGAAGATATGGCATACGACTATAAGAATCGTTTGGAGAAGATTCAAGGAAGTGTTCAACCTGATAAGTACAAATTGTTATTTGACTGTGTGGATAGTGAGATTCAATGGCTGGCATCATTCCCAAAAATTTCTTGGGAAGAGTTTCAATCAAGGCGTAGAGCATTGAGACGGAAGATTTTGCCAACTTTACTTGTTAATTTTTCGTTTTAAATCCGATAAAGTATCATATTTTTTGTGTTGTTGATCTTACACAAAAACCTTCTTCCTCCTCCCCTACAACAAACACATTGGCAATGCCATGAAGTGTGTAATATGGGTCCACCCGTTCTTCTAAGCATGATGCTCCCCGACCACCTGACGCTATTCAAAAGATATTGCTTTTTCTCGAATCCTTCATTTTTGCCATCCACACTTCTGAACTGAACGATGCGGATTTTATTTATATTATTACTATTGGTTGTTATAGCTTTGTGAGTTTACGAGTGAAAATGGTGACCGGAAAAAAGTGATACATATAGATCCCAAAAGGCATTCCATTCGAGAAGAATCGGAACTGAAGGACAGATTATTAGTAGAATATTATCAGAGTATGATCAATTCGCGAGACCACCAGTTAGAGGTTAGATCAGTTTTGGATTTTCTTTCCAACTTCCCTCCCTTTAGATCATGCTGACAACTCGGCGATCTTGGTTATCACCAACATCTACATCAATCGTGTAAGCTGGAATGAGAAATATGCTGTAAATCCCAATATCCCATACTTATCTAACAAAAAAACATTCCAGGAAGTCGACTTCTACCTCCGCCAACAATGGCAAGATAGCCGATTGAAGTACGATGTTGACAATCGAGAGGGCATTGAGGAGATTCGACTTCCGTTGAACAGAAAGATCTGGGAACCGGATACTTATTTTACAACAGGCAGAGAAACGAACAAGGATGAGGAGACATCAAAGACAATTATTGTTGAGCCAAATGGGTATATTAGATCATCGAAGAGGGTTACATTGGAACTTCCGTATAATATGGGAGAATATTTCCCGTTCACCAACTCGAGAAGTTTTGCGATTCGATTGGGAAGTTGTAAGTAATCCAAAATTTATGATGAGGTATAGACGATCATCTTTAGACAACTACAACATCGATGATATTGTCTATCTCTGGGGAAACTCACCACCATTGGTAAACCCAGTTGAAGTCTCAGTTGATCTTATGAGTGGTGGATTGGTGTTTGATGAGTTTACTGCTGGTGACTGCGTTGGTAACTATACCGTTGGTCAGTGGAGAAACTTAGAAGCTATACAAAGCCATGAAACATTTAGGAGTCTACTCATGCATCGACACCACTGTCTCCTTCTCTGCATGTGCCTTCTCCTCCTTGATGAACTGGTTCCTACCATCCCTCCTTCTCCTCGTCTTCTCCTGGCTCCACTTCTGGATCCACGGAAGCTGGTCGGTCCCGAGAACCGCTTCAGCTTGTACTCCATTCCTTATCTTCGCTGCCTACTTCATTCTCAATAAGAAATGGGATTATTCGAACTCTCAAGGCATCTGGTTCGGTTTCTGTCTCATTATCACCTTCTTGTCATTTGTAAGTTTCAATTTCTGAACCAGAGGGAATCAAATTTTCAGGTTGAATACTTCTTGGTCATCTGCTGTGGTGGTCGCCGATCAATCCGATACAAGACATTGGGACATCAAGAAGAGCACCCAATGGGAGCTGCCAAGGAAACTGTAGAGGTTGCGTATGATCAAGGATGTTCATCATTCAACAATAATAATGGAATCGATATCTTCTCGCGTATCTTCTTCCCAGTTGTTACTCTTATCTTCCTTATTGTCTATTTGATCATCTATATTTAGATACTAATTCAACAAAATTTTATTGTATGCTATTTTAACAAAACATAAATAAATAGATGTTAAAAAACACAACAAATTAGAAATGAAATGATACATTATGAACCCTTACAAATCACCAATCTTCATCATCATCATTCCGCTTTCCTTTCTTATTCTTCTTCTTTGGTTCTGCTTTCTTATTAACCAAAAGAGTAGCATGACCAGTTTCTTGTAAATGAGCAAAAAGTTGAGTGCGACTCTCGAATACTTCTTTACATCTGTCACATTTTCCAGTTTTTGGTGTGGTGTCAACTGGTTTCTCTGGTTCTTCCGCCTTTCCTTTTCCAGCTGAAAAAATACTGATATTTGAAAAACATAAATATTCTTACCTCGCCGTTTCTTCTTCTCCTTTTTGACACCAGCATCTTCAGTTTCTTTTACTTCAGCTTCCGCTTCTTCATCTTCTTTAGGTTTGACCTCGTCTGATTCGGCAACAGCTGATTCACTGGAAAATAACAAGTCATTTTGGAATCCAAACCGATATCCTCACTCAATAAAAGAATCCGCAACAATCGGCTCACAATCAAATATTCCATTCCCTTTCTTCGCCTTATTCTTATTCTTCTTTCCTTTCGGAGTTGGTTGAGTGGCTGCTGGTTCTTCAGATTGTTCCTGATTTTCAAACAAATTCGCATCTTCTTCCTTCATATGCTTCTTCAACTGATTCAATTGTTTGATGTGCTGCTTTGAGTTTTCATGATTGATTTTCGCATTCCTAAAACAAATCTATAGAATTTTGAATTTTTAGTAAAATCTTACATAGATTTGAAAGACTTATTACAAACCACACAAAATGGCAGTTCATTGTCATCTTCATCACATTCATCCGAACAAGTATCGTAATCTTCAGCCATTTTCATACTAACTTCAACTAAATGCGCTAATCTTGCAGCTTCGGCGTCTTTGTCTTCTAGATGATCTTGCAGAAGTCTCAAAATATTTTTTATGTGAATTCCGACTCTTTTCAGTAACGTACTGTTGATTTTGAGCAATTTGTTTCTTCCGATTTTCAGCTTGTTTCTTTCTCGCTTCTTCTTGTTGCTCATCCAACACTTTTTTGTATGCTTTCACTCTTGGATCTCGTCTCCGCACAAATGCAACCAATTCCTACAAAAAATTGTGTTACAGCAATTCGAACCTTGCAATACTCACCCTAATTTGTTCATTCCTTTCTTGTCTTCCAATGTCACGATACTTACTATTTTCTTGCTCAATCTTCCTCACTTGATAACGATTTTGTCCTTGTCGAATATCATATTGATCTAACCAGGAGAACGATCTTTTTGTTGAAAATGAACCCCAGAAGCCGTAAAATTTTGAAACAATCTGGAAGAGAAGTTGAAAAAAACAATGGAAGAAAATTGTACACTCACTTCTTCTGCATTACTATTTTCATCACCAAATCGCGGATAATCTTTTTCATCATATTTGTCCATAGTATCGTAGTCTTCAGACGCCAATGTATCGAAAACTTTACGATAAACTGCATAGAATCCCTGAAAAAACAACGGATTGTACGGTTTTGTAAAAGTGTTAGAAAATACCTTATCATCACTACCAAATCCATCGAAACATGAAGTGCTATGAAACTTGATTAGATCTAAACTTTTTGATGATTCTTCAGCATCTCCTGCAAAACACAGCTTTTACAATATGGCAAATAGAAGGGAACGAATACCTCCTCGTAGAAAACTTTCTCGATGCCTATCATAGAAATCTCGTTCTCTTGGATCACTCAAAACATCGTAGGCTTGTTGAAGAAGTGCAAAGTAAGCTGTACATTCTTCAACTTTGTCCGGATTCTTATCAGGATGCCATTTCAACGCCAACTTTCTGCAAAAATGGAGATATTTCAGTCAAAAATAATACGGACTCACCGATATTTTTTCTTAAGCTCCTCTGGGTCGATATCTCTTTCGACTTCGAGTAATTCATAATAACATTTCATATTTAATTATTTTAGACAAAAAATATGCTACGAAAATTTAGGAAAAACTAGAAAAAAATCTATTTTTTAATGGCCTAGAAAAAACGCAGTGAAATTCTTCGGCCGTGGGAATAATGGAGAATGTCTGAAACAACAAGAATCGATATAAAACTGGATAAAATGCTGAAAATAACACAACAAATTCTCTCAAACTAATATCTAATATTTTAGTCAGGTATCGGTCCATGATATTGATTGATCCAACGTGCGTTCCATTCAAAAAGAGATGGTTTGAAACACCTGTTCGTTTTCATTGTTCTGTCTATCATTTTCATATTATTCGTGTCTCTTTCTCGTGAATGACATAGATATCCCAATCCAGTCAAACCCAAATTTCAACCTTCCATGTATACATTACATCATTAACATAGTAGAATACATTAATATTGCATGCTGTATCCCTACCCAATCCACAAATAATAGCATTTTTCCGGTGTATACCCTTTCTTTCTTGGAATATTTTCCCAACCAAACATTTTCTCTTTCCCATAAAAAACATTTCATCAAATATTCTCCAATTCAAACCACAATTCGTATCGTTAAACAACCATTCTATACTAATATCACCGCCCCAATCGATTTGTTGTCGTTTGACCTTGGTCATTTCCCTCGTATTGGTCTTCTTATACCAGTATCATCTCTTGCAGATATGTCGTCCGGTAAAGTCATCGTTTATGGTGGAAAAGGTGCTCTAGGATCGGCTGTTGTTGAGTACTTCAAGAAGAATGGATTTGTAAGTTTTCTTTTGAAAAAAATATTTCCAAAATCGATAATTTCAGTCCGTTCTGAACGTCGATCTAACTGCTAATGACCAAGCTGATGGCAACATTCTTGTAAATTCTGCAGCCTCATGGACCGAGCAAGAAGAACAACTTCTCAAGCAGTAAGTCTATATTTTCTGTATATTCTCCAATAATATTATTTCAGAACATCCGAGCAACTGAAAGACTCAAAAGTTGATGGTATCTTCTGTGTGGCTGGTGGTTGGGCTGGAGGTTCCTCATCATCCAAGGACTTCATAAAGAACTCTGATTTGATGTGGAAACAATCCGTCTGGAGTTCAGCACTCGCCGCGAAACTCGCATCAGTTCATTTGAAGCCAGGTGGTGTACTCCAACTCACAGGTGCTGCTGCTGCCACTGCTGGAACTCCTGGCATGATTGGATATGGAATGGCTAAAGCTGCTGTTCATCATTTGGCTAAATCCCTCGCTGCTGCTGATGGTGGACTCCCAGAAAACTCGTCGGTGTTGACCATCATGCCAATCACTTTGGATACACCAATGAACAGAAAATGGATGCCAAATGCTGATCATTCGAGGTATCCCTATAAAAATTGTTGCATTCAAACTAGTTCTTTTCCAGCTGGACACCACTCTCATACATCTCGGAAAACTTGCACAAATGGACAGTTGATACATCGAGTCGCCCACAATCCGGAACTCTTCTCACTATCACCACCACCAATGGAAACTCAGTTATTCAATAATTTTGTGATTATTACTGTGATATTATACATTCCAAAGATTTTTACATTCCCGTATATGAAAGTTTTTATTCGAATCTGTATTCAATACATTTTAAAAAGGGGAATTCATAATATAAATTCCAAATTTTAATTTATAAAAACAATGTCCTATCAAAAACGTGACATTCAACGTGTCCGTGAACTTGATCTTATCTCATGAAAACCCTATAAATAGCCGAGTTCTACACTGAGTCCCTCATATAAATCGTTTCTACTCGACATAACGTCTGAGTCGAATAAAGTTCAGGTAAGAACTTCCAAAGGTGAAAGTACCATACAACCTACCTGCTTTCAGCACCTCGTGCCCAACATTAACTTTTTCCTTCGAATTTGAATTGAGAAATGGCCGACGGACAAGCACCAGCAGCTGATGCTCCAGCACCAGCAACTGAAGGATCCACTGCAACTGCAGTTCAACCATCTCAAATTGGAGGACAACAAGAAGCTGGAGTTGGAATGGTTACCCAAACCTACACCAACTACGTCAGTGACATTCAGAATGCAGTTGAAGGTATGATTCGTTTGTTGAAACCCTAGTACAAGTTGCTTTTTCAGCACTCCGTCAAAGAGCAGTTGCTCTCCAAACCGAAGCTCCAGCTCAACTTCAACAACTCCAATCTCAAATCGAGCCACAAACATTGGAGCTCGTCCAAACTCTTCAAGACACTCAACAACCAATCAGCCTTTCGGCAACTCACGTTGTCGGGCTTTTTGGATGGAGTTCAATCTTGTTGTTGAGTACTGCTATCACTGGTCTCATCTCAGGATACATTCTCTCTCCATTGATGGGCATTTTCGTTGCAAGATTGGGAGCTGCATTGTTGGCTTCGGTTGCTCTTCCAGCCGCCGCTGCCTTTTACTTGAACGGAGCTGATGGATCTTCAAGCGAAACTCGATTCCACCTTTTGACCTTGTCTTTGGCTCAAGGATCATTGCTCGGATATGCTCTTTCACACTCGTACACTGCCGGACAACCAATTGCCGCATTGACACCATTGGCCATTGCATTCGCATATCCATTGGTTGCCGCACAAGTTGGAAATGCCCATACTCATTTGTTGGGAGGAGTTCTTGGAGCAGCATTCGGAGCACAAATCTTGGTTGGTTTCGTACTTGGACTCTCGTTCTCGTACCTTGTCCTTGCCGCCCTCTACACCGCCGCATCTGGAGCCGTTCTTCAGATCGCCTTCAAGCATCTTCAAGCACCAAACAGAGTAAGTGAACTAGGGTCTGGCAATCTGGAAAATGACAATTTTTCAGGTTCACATGTACCAGATTTTACTTGTTGCCTCATTCCTCTTCTCGAAGGCTCTTGTCTATGGAGTGTTTGGATCAAGCGAACCACCAAAGTAATCTCTGCCGTTATTTGTGAATCAAAATTGAATAAAAGTGAAAATTTTAAAATGTTTTTTGTTTCACAATAAGCGCGATGAACTTGCTCCATGGAACATTCTACCGTACATGCAAATGCCTAATAAAATATGGATAGGTTGATGCAATATGCATCCCTTATCATTCCCGCTGACTGTTTTCCCTCCCGAATATTTTGATATTCCATCACCAATTTCACAGCTGAATCAAGGAATCTATGAAAAAATAGCAAAACTGACCCCATCCAGAGCTTATAGGAATCAACACATTTACACCTAGTCAATCAGTATTGAAGACGATATGGTGACTGAGTCTCCACGTAAACCACAATAACGATGATGTCGGATGGTAAACCGCCATCTTCTAAGCTACAGAGCGGGGACGTCACGCATGAATTACCTTTACATACGAGGCCGTGAACCCAAACACGGCATGGTCGAGACTCGAACTCGAACCCTTAACTGTACGTATCTGTTCGCTTATTAGACGCGCGCGTAGACCACTCGGCCATCATGCACATGTGTGTCGATGGTCTATTGGTAGGTGATATGCACAGGCGGTGGTGGGTGAGCGTTTGGATAACGGTGATGGAATTTATTTGAATCTATGAAATTTTCTGAAGCCTTTTTCCTTCATTCAATCGTTTCATTTCTTTTTCCTTGAAAATCCTTCTAAAGATACAGTTATGATAGAATTTTCTAGTCACTAAAACATGAAACCCCTACTGTATGAAGTTTCAACTTCCTTCATCTTCCTCTCCGCCGAAAAATATTGCAACATCTTGATGAAAGAAGAGGAGAAAAAATCGAGTAAATACGTGCCATTTGGATGTGCCACATTCAACATTCTAATCGGTAGTTTCTATCGTATACCCGCAGGCTTTTCATCCAGTTTCAAAAAGATATCCATTACGAAGCAGAGACAGACGAAAAAAAAACGATGAATCGAACTTCGTATGGGCTGAAGGTCTCCTTCTGCCCCTCGCAAGCCGCCAACATATTGGTCTCATATCTCTCTTCCAACAATCTCTCTCTCATCACCTTTTGATACTCACGTAGGATTCCGAATTTTCACGTACAAAAAGTCGCCCTCTTCTGCCGCAATTTGCACAGGTTTCTATCAATCAGGATTGATTTGAAATAGATATCCATTATTTATGGCGGAGGGGACATACTTTGAATTCATATCTATCATATCAATGATTGATACCAAAAAACCCGACACAAAGTGCGACGAAAAGATCACTAAGCCAAGTTTTAATAAATATTGTAGTGTTTCTTTCTTTGGAGAAGAAAACCAGTTCATCGAATTCATTCTTTGCACCCCGGGCAACAACCAACTTGATTTTAATGGATTTTTCACAGACGCTTATCTAAATAGTGTTGCCGAACGGAGAATGTGTGTTTTGAAGTTCTGATTAGAAAAACATAATCCACGGAGTATGTGTGATAACATTGTAGTGGATTTGATCTTCTGAACTATGAGAAATTCGTTGGGGAAGAATTTCTGCAGAAGTATACAGGAAGTAAAATTGAGGAAGAACACTTGAGAGTGTTTTGTATTTCCCAAAAAATATTCAAAACCAAACTTCAACAGAAACCCAAAACTAATAAATCCCGATTAGTTCCCCCTAATCAACAAAGCCTTACACGGAACTAGTGGCCGAGGGAAATGCTTTCATCACAATTCCATAATTCAAATTGAAACAATTGTATATATCCATCTTCCTCCATCACTCCATCTATCCAATTCATTCACTTCTCGTTTCATCACCTCTCCGTGATTGAATATACACACACACAATTGAACTGGGTTGTTGGGCTGATCAACGCCGAATCTACTGTTGCCTTGCTTCTTCCTTTCCCACATATCAGTTTCTATTTAAATCAGTGGATATATATGTTGTGTGATTCGTGCAATAATTGAAGAATATCGGAAGGATGGGAATGATTGTTTGTCGAAATTTGCAACATATTTGTAATGAACTGGGTAATCAAGTGGAACTAATTTGTGACACATGATAATTTGGGGAATGTATTAAGGGATCATGGAATCAAGAGTCTTATGAATGCACAGAGGGGATCTGAAGATACAAAAACTACCTCGATATAACTTATCTAACAGTCGCAACATGTGGATGCAGGAGATCTACCGTATCATCTCAATAGATCAATATCTATGGTTGAAGCAAAAAAAAGTTTTAAAAAAAGAAAAAAGAATGGCACAGTGTACTAGTAAAGTGTACGTGCGCCGGAAAAAGTATATCGTACGAACGAGGTCGAATGAAACCGATAAGAAATTAATTTTTGTATTTGGCACGTTGCCAGAGATACCATCTCTAAAGTGTGAATTGATGACCTTGTCCGAACTTATCTAAATATAGCAGTCCTGAAAAACTCCGATCTTCAATCGGAATGCACTAGTGCTTGTCAGTTCATATCAATTTCATCAAATTTCGTATCATTTTGATCCCTTTCCTGATTGAAATTCTTTGACCAAATCTACCGTATCCCTGTAAACTTTCTTTAAAGACGCTCGACGGATGGATAAACCCATAGTTGGGCGGAGTCAATAAGGATGAATGCAAAAAAGAGTGAGTTCCTATAAAGCCAACGGTAAGTCTCCACCTCCGCCGATCATTTTCAACAAGCCATCCGCCTCCTGCCATTCATTTTTGATATACGGATTTGAAACATGAATTATTGCATTTTGCTGTTATTTCCGCTTTTAGGTAAGTCGACAAATATGTTCTTTTTCTGAAAACGTTTTGATATTTTTTAGCGATTGTAATTGCAAATGGTATCAAGCCACATGATATCACATACAATAGATCTGTTAAAGATGGTAATCACTTGAGGGTAAGTAGTTTATTGATATGAAATTGTAACTTTTATGTTCTCTTAGGTGGATTTAAATGAAACAGCATCTGATGAATTGTTAGATAAGTGGCTGTCACAAGCCTTCTCTGGACTTATGGCAGCTGTTGCTTCAAAAAAGTTAGTTGTTTTTGTATATTCTTTTTATCTTTGATATTTAGAATCGCAAAAATGCCAGCAGCGCATAAGGATATCATAAAGCAATGCTCGCAAGATGCCAAAGATGTTCCAGCTCATGCCAGGTGTTTGGTGAAACTTTTGGATACTGAGAAGACTGTTCACTCCGCTTCAAATGTTACAATTGTCAAGAAGACCAAGCCATATCAAAAGGAAGAGAAGAATGTGGAGGATTTGGAATGGATCGGATCATTCGGAACTGCTAGAGCAAAGAGAGACACAAAGGTAATCACCCGTGATAGTTATACTTTGCTTGATGCACATGACTCTGATCCAATGACTCGGGTGGTTAAAGGTCTTACCAAGACTGTTAGAATGATCAAGAACAAGGATCCAAAGCTTGAATCATGGAAGGAGGCAGTCGGTCGAGTAAAGACACTTGGAGCTAAGGCGAAGAAGGAGAAGAAGGAAAGAGAAATGATGAAGGACCGATTGAGGAAGATGATTGACAATACACCAGCAGAGTTTATTGATCCAAGAAAACCGATTGCATTGCAAAACGCTGAGATGGAAGATGAACAAAATGAAATGAAGAAATTGATGAGAAAGAAGGAGGTTGATGAGTTGAGAGTTCCATTGAAGTTCCTTCGTGAAGCTGTCAAGACTGCTTTGACACTTGGTGGCAAGAACACCACTGGTTTTGATCAAAAGACTTTGAAACTTGCATCACCAAGATTTATGTCAATTGTTCCAGAGCAGGAAGATGATTCATTGGTAGGTACAACTATATACTATTATGACATACTTGATGTTTCAGTTCAATTTACTTTCCCCATCATTGTTCTCGCTTCATGAAGAGGGTGACGAGGTGGAACAGCTCACATCATTGCCACACCTTCTCAAGAAACTGGATACAAAGGGACAAGACGCTTGGATGGATTTTATTGTTGAGGCTGCTGGTTCGTTTTCAAGTTTTTCATGTAGTCTCGAGAGGGGCGGGTCTTTCCCATTTTTGATCTCGCTGATCTTATCAATATGCGTTCTCTTATCAATTTTGGAATACGGGTTTTGAAATTATTGAACATAATGGTTCTTTGAAGACATTTGGTGTTCAGGGGTCATCAAAATCGTATCCTCATGAACTTTCATAGTTTTTGACTATCGATCGATTTTTTCAGGAGTTGGCGACTCAGTCGACAAAGCTGAAGAGCAATACCGACAGAAGAAGGAGAAAGAATTCAGAGGAGAGAATGGAGTACCACTATACATGACTAAGGAGAATGCAACAAAGATTATCGGAGATGTTGAGAAACAAAAGATCGAAGTATTCGAAGCTTTGGATAAGGACTATAACGAGGAGCAAAAGGAACAATTGAACACTGATGGATTTGCATTCCTTACTGATGCTCAACTTGAGAAGGTTTATGGAAAAGAATCACCATATAGTCATAAGAAGGCGTTGAAGAAGTTTAAGAATTTGAGATTGAGAGACGAACCATTGAAATATATTGAGCATGAGTAAGTTTGCTAGATTTCTATCTGAAAATTGGTGATTTGTTTCAGCATCCGCGCTCTTGCCGAAGCCGAGAAGTTCCGTTCCGATCGTCGTGCTGATATCGTTGGATCCCCATTCATCCTCACTCCACTTACCTACGCCTCAGTTCCCCTCTCCAACACTTTCATTGTTCTTTCCCCATTAGTCCTTTCGCCAATCACCCTATCTCCAGCTGTTCTTGGTCCAATCATCCTATCTCCTTGGGTGTTCGTCCCTCTCGTCCTCTCCCCTCGTGTTCTCTCTCCACTTATTCTCAATCCATTGGTTTTCTCGCCAATCATCCTATCACCACTCGTACTCCATCCACTTATTCTAGTACCAGGAGTTTTCAATCCATTCGTGTTATCACCAATGGTCCTCTCTCCACTCATCCTCTCTCCACAAGTCTTCACCCCACTCATTCTTTCACCATTCGCCCTCAATCCATTGATCCTCACACCTATGGTTGGATCACCATTGATCCTCTCACCATTCGTACTATCACCAATCATCTTATCACCACAAGCACTTTTCGCTGTTGTGTTATCACCATATGCCTTATCACCACTTATTGAATCAAAACTTATCGCTGCTGAAGTTGTTCTTTCACCATCATGGCTCTCATAAGTGTCTATCATTCGTTTTTTTAAAACTATGTATTAATTCGGTTACCTCGAGTACATTCAAAGTGCAATAATAATTTCTTATCAATAAATAAATATTTATTTACTTTTTTTGAAAATCATTTATTCACAATAAACTGGGAGAATTACAGAATAGTCAAATTTGTTACCGGGCTGTTAACTTTTCATGAAATATTTACACGTGAGAAAATGTATGTTACGGATAATTGGCTACTGAGTATCAAACGTAATTACAGTGTAGCATACGTTTGATACTCAGTCAATACCGACAGCTCATTCGGTGAATAGGCAGAATAGTTTGCTGATTTGAAAATGATTTGAAGATGCTATCATACATCGGAACTGCAAAAAATCGATTCTAAATTTTCGTAGAGCTTTATTACTTGCCTAACTGACACTTCACCACTCGAACTAGCAGCTGGTAGTGATGCAGGTGTCGCTGTTAAATTAGAATTTCCAGGCATCATATTTTGATAAAGGAACATTATCGATGGATTCAGTTGAAGAGACTTTGAAAGACCTAAACCTCAAAGGTAGAAAACAATTGAAAAGAAATACTTACATTGCTGAAACATAGCTTGTTGAATGACAGAGTTTTGGTAAAAGTTGGAGATAACCATGGGTGAAATATCACCATGACCCCTCTCCATTTCATCTGGTGATCTACCGCTGGGATCACGGAAGCCTTTGGCGAATGGGTTCTTCTCGATTTTTAACTTTGTTATCTGAAAATAAATGGATTATAAAGAGGAAAATTGTTTTCAAATATCGATTTGGAACTAAATGCAAATTTTCCCATCTTTTATATCAGGTTTTGACAGGAGGGTATTGAAAACTATATGAAGGAAATCTATTCGTAACAATACTACTTTCGAACGATTGATAAAGCTCAAAAACAAACATACCAATTGGTTCTGATATGCAGTAACAGCCATGAACTGCGTCTCAGGAAACGTAAAAGTCGAGTGTTGCTCATTGGCTAATACCACTTTTGATGGATCCAATTGATGATGTTTATGACGTTGAACAATATGAATTCTCGGTTGATATTTGTGCATCGAATTCAATATCAACTAAAAATCGATATTATTGAATCAGAATTATGTTAATACCGCTGTTACATGTCCAGTCTTATCCACCTCATTGTTTGTCAGTTTTGTCTTTTCGAATGATATCACATGTTTCAAAAGCTGAAATTCGACGTACACAAATGTTTGGGATAATTGCAGTACATACCTGCTCGCCAGTAAAGGGGCAGTCGGGATGGAGATATAGTCGATTTTTGGGAACTGGCTCGGCTTTACCAGCTGATAGCCATGCTGACTTATTGTAGATGTATCGGTATCTGAAGATAGTTATAATTCTCCGACGTTTGTTTCTTGATCTACCTCTTTGAGTCAACTGGTATAACATCCAAGAATACATAATACAACGAATCAAATTGAACATTCGAGAAGGATACTTTAACAGTGGGGAACATCCTCCTGAATAGTAATTTATGTACATGTATGTTGTAAAACAGTTGGGGATCGTAAAGTATTCATGGATTATTAGTGTATACAACTAGTCCAGGGATTAGTGCGTGTAATGCAAATGCGCTATAGTGCACACTTTTTCCCTCTGAAGTAGTGATCAAGGAACACCTACAGTAACCCCAGGTAATCAACCTTGCTGTAAATTTACGATGTGAATCTCACCCGCCTTTATCATTTTCACAATTACAATCAATCTACAGTATACCCCGTCAAAGTGGGGAGACCAATCAGAAATTCAATCACGAAACACATAAACGGTCTTTCAATCTCTTTTTTTGCGCCCATCCGTTTGACAGAGGAGAAGAAGAATAGGAAGCAAACACATACACACACACGTCTTTTTTTTCGTCGTCGTCTTCTGAATTGATGAATGTGCTGGTGGCGGTTTTTAATGTGCGTCGGCATGCAGATTAAGAGAATCGGGCACCCGAGACACATCACAAAACAACCAATTATACCAAAATGAGCGACACATATTGCTGATCGATTGAACGTAACGAATACTGTATGATAGAATGGATGGAATTTGAATATGATGTTCGCGTTTCTTTTCCGTGTCAAAATGATTTATGAGGTGTGGGTTGGTGGAGTACGGTAGATCTGGTGGATAGAATAGAGGTACTGGTATAGTCTAAAGCTTCTTTCAGAAGGATAAAACTGATATAGAAAAATACACAATTAAGATGATATTTGTCAATACTACTAGAGTCATGTATCATGATTCCGCGTCTCATGAGAAGAAGGCGAGCTTCGATTATGCTCCTTTAACTGTATCAAAGATGGGATGTTGGACAACATCAGACAGAAACAAAACCGAAAGTTGAATAAAACTGATAATACCGTTTGAGAAGAAAATCAATTATTGTTCGGGGTCGAAATTTCTTTGCTCAACTGAATATCAAACGTTCCTATGTTTCTCAAGACTGAACATTCTAAACATCAGACACCCGAGACTATTCGTTCATCCCCCGACTCAAAAATTTCACACAATTGGCTTCACTTCCCAAAAACTTATTACTCAAAGTGTTCCCAAAAAGCTGCTCTCATTTTCACATTCTCATCACTCCTCTTCACTCCTGGCCGCTTCATGACAAAATAGGCTTCCAAAGTAATCAGTTAAAAAGCTACATTCAACCCCGCTTCTTCCCACTCTCTCCGAAATTAAATCATCATCCTACTCAATACACACAAATTACCTTCCACTTTTTGTTATGATCATCTCTGTTCCTAGATCGAAGAATTTCGCCCAGAGCTCGGATCCTTCTAGTTTACATTCAACGTTAAGGTTTCCTTCCTGGAAAAAACTCATCTAATTAGACTCTATAATTGAAGAAATTACCTTCATTTTTATCCCAACTTTCGGTTTCAGCTTCTTGTCTGGAATTTCAGCAGGAGTCTCAACATCCTCTTCCTCATCATTCTTTTCTTCATCCAAAATATCAGCTATGGAGAATTTCGCCTTCTGAAATACCAAATTATGAAACAATAGACACAATCACATACCTTAACACCACTCGCCTTGATAGGACTATCCTCTTCCTCGAACAAACTCAACTCTTCTTTCACTGCTCTTTTTGACATGCTGTTAATAGAAATAAGACTAGTGTGAATCACACATCTTCAGCAGCCAGCTTCCAGATGACAAGATGGAATGGAGGCGGAGTCAGCCAATTGAAGTCGACGACACAGTTGAACGATGGGATGTTCTGTCTCCTCCTTCTGATGGGGGTGTTAGGGAGATGATTTTCTTAACTTTTTTTGGTAGTTTTAGTGAACAGTTTTATGTTGATTTAGTTTACGGCTCAATAAATCTAGGGAACGTTTCATTTCTCGAGAACTATCGGTCCAACCGAAGTGTGATGCGTCGACTTTAGGAACGATTTTTGTGAAGTAGCTATTTTTTGAAGAATCGGAACATATCAAATATTGAGTTTTAAGTTTGATTAGAGATTATCAAAATTGGGTGAAATGTTAGTTTATCATAGGTAATCAGTTTGAGGACTAGTTCCACCACCAAATGTAGTTTAGCATACCGAATGTACATAGTCGGGATATAGTTGGCTGTTTAGACGTTTGATACGCAGTTGGTTAATAAGGTAATCAGCCCAAACCAAAACAAACTAACTAGGGAAGGTTGAAAGTCAAGGTCCAAACTTTGGAAAACCACCTACCTAGGGTTAAAGAGGGTGTTTAGAGATGACAAAATCATGTTTCAAAAGCTGCTTACGAGAGCTCTGAAACAGTGAAATTTTTGTCTGAAGTTTTCCGGAAACTTACTTATTTCAAAAAAGAACCTCACCGAATTTCTGATGATTACCAACTGACCAATTTTAGGGATATCACTATGCTGATTAGATGAGAAACGTCTAATGTGATTATCAGGGTCTGATCATAAAATTGAGTCATAAAACAGTGCGTGGTAAAGATATAAGTGTGATAATTATTCCTTTCTTCCTTCCATCTTTTATCGTTTTTCACGCCATGACACAAAACATGGGTGGTTTACTGTACACACGGGGCAATACGGGGAGGAAAGATTTGAAAAGAAGAGGCATCACTGCCTCCAAAAGGCGCAACACCTGAACATCATCGTAAAATACATCGAAATGGTGGGTTGGTTGTAGTAAAACAACCATACCGACATCTTCTATTGTTATGATAATTCATTTCGTTGTCGAGCTCCACCAAAAGGCGACACATTTTGGTGGTGACCGATAAAGATCTAAGAATGCGCTAAAAGAGAGAGAGAGGGGATCAAATGTATCAATTTCGCAACTGAGATATTAATCTTCAACACACCATCAAATTTGCCAACACCACTGCCACCACACATGTCAAGTTAATACATGCTCGTAAATAATAATGTGCTTGGATTAGATGGGATTCTGTGAGACTATTTGAGGGAATTTATACATCATTTCGAGATATTTTTGGGTTTTCTTCAGAAACCAGGGAAGATGGATGACCTGAAGTTGAGACTCCTGCAATATGTATCAAATAGGTTGTTGAAGTTTCAAAAATTTCTTATTTATTTTTTTGTTTGAAAAAATATCAACCTACAGTAATCTTGTGTGATAAATAAATTCCAAATGTTCTACCCATTTAGCTACTAATGTGATTGGATTTCTGCCCTCCATACTCCCCCAAAAATGTTATCGTTGAAATCTGGTGGTGACTCCCAAGTGATTTGCAGAGTGTTTCAACACAAATATCCCCATTGAATGAATTAAACATCCTGGTGTCGCAAACAACCACCACAAAAGTTCTTCAACCCAAGAAAGAAGAGAGTTAGGAAGGGATTATGTAGTGGACGACGGCGCAATATGGCCGAACATTTCTTGGCGGGTAATCGGTGTATGTCGTCGTCAGAAGACATGAAGAACGACGATGTGTCACACCAACCAACTACTCTTATCATTTCTTCGCATCTCCTTTTCGACGGCACCGAATTTGCACATTTCACTTGAGCCCCCTTGGTTTCGGGCGGTTTTCAATTGAAATATGGCCCATCTATGAGAGGGAATGTTGACTTGAAATTGTGATGATTTGTAGGGAATCAGCTATGACAACATTCCAAGTTTATTCAGAATTCAGAACATTGACAAATGAATTATCCTCCCATTTTCCAAACAACTACCACTTCGGTGTCTCGCCAAGCGGTCTGCCTTCTTCGTCAAAGTGTGACATGTCATTTCATCGTTTTCTCGTTTTTTGTTTCTCGCACATTTGCGACTTTTGCTGAAATGCTCCCTTGAGAAAGTATAAATATGAGGAAAGCGGATATAGAGTGTTTTTGACGACATGTTGGCCGGCAAGAGAGGAAGGCGACAAGAAAACAATGGTGAAATGTAATTTTTTGTCAAAAGACGAGAAGGAACAAGTGGGATGGATAGAGGGATGTATATGATAAGTTTGGTAGTGCGAGATTTTGGGATTTTCTGAAGAATTCATGTTTTCTGAAACTCTATGAGTTAGCAGCGATCTGAAATTGATGTTTCACAAAATATTATCACCTGTCACATAAAAAACTGATAAGGCTACAGGTGAGAAAAACAGGAGCTCCACTGAATCTCAAAACTTCAAGAGAAACTTCTGGAAAATTATGAAACTCTTGCGAAACGTAGTACCCATAATTTCCCAAAATAAAACTGTACTCTCTACCTTCTGCCCTCCATAAACTACAAACGTGTGACAACAATCTTGTGTTCCATAAAACCAGTTAGAGTGTGTTTCAAATATATAGTTGAACTCCATACAACACAAGTCAAACAATAAATTGGGGCGAAGATAATTTCGCTCATTTGTTGCCCCGCGCAAGAAATATATATGTAGAGATCAAGGGGAGTGAGAGACAAAAGTTTGCTCTCATCAAACAAACTCAACTAAAAAAGTGAGCAAGGAGGTGCTCTGGCAGAGCAACACCACTTTCATTTTGTGCCACTGTTACCTTCTTTTTTCTACCATTGTGATCTTGAACATTTAATAGTTCAATAACTATAGAATAATGAACACAGTATGACACAAACTGATAAAACCCACTCTGAATACCAAACCATGTTTTTATGTAATTCTAGCACATATCATAATTTTTATCATTTTTGCGGTTTGGCATTTATGTCATGCAACCTAGAGAGAGCACAATTGATGAAATCTTTCCGGTGAGACCACACTTTTACGAGAACACGAAATACTTGGTATTTAGGGCCTTGTATGTCACATTTGATACTCAGGACACATTCGATTCCCCGCAAATTTTAATTTAAACCAGGAAACACCTCCTTCTTGTCAGAATAAGCCACCAGAGTAAAACGTTCATTTCCACATGTCAAGTCAAACCTAATCCTATCCGTTTTTTGGCTTTTTTCTTGAATATATATTTGATGCTGAACTATTTATTATCCATTTCGTGTTATCATTGAAAAAACCTGAAATTGAATTTTAGAGTGAAACGAAAAAAAACCTCAACAAAGATCAGTTCCAAAACTATTTTTATATATGCTTGGTTACACAAACTTTATTAAAATTACTGATCTGATTTTCAAGAAATCGGCTCCAAACATCTACACCAGTTGGTCTCTCCCTTTTTCAGACTCTCTCATTTTTTTGGTCATGACAACTCTCGCCAATTTGTGCTCCGCATTTTTAAAGGCATAGTAACCTGCGCCAAGCAACCAATCTCAGTTTTCTTGTCTTTTTTGTTGATTTTTGAACCGGACTTCATATATCTTCTTCTTCTTCAGATGAAACCATTGGCAGAGAACGAACAGTTATTACAACGATATGAACACGATGAGAAAAGTAGCAAGTATGGTATCAAACTATTTTCCATAAAATTTGAGATACTTTCAGATATTTTGTGAAACAAGAAAGCAAGTATATTATACCAGAGGATGATAAGGATTATATAGCAGTTAGGAAGTGGCCAACGCTAGTTTCAGCACTTTTAGTGGTATGTCTTGTACTTTTCACATTTGATACTCAGCCGACACAAATAATAGTTTTCCGTGATTTGTGTCCTTTTTCAGGGAACTGGCTGGTTACTCAATGAAGTTGCACTTGCATGGATACATGAAAGAGTGCCACAAAATGCACCACTACCTGATCTTTGGTTCTCATTTTTTCCAGAGGTATATTTTCATGATATTTTGATACTTTGATAGAAATGGGATTTGCAGGTACGAGGTGCGATAAAAATAACAGAATATATCATGATTATATTATTAGTCAGTGCTTTGATTGTCATGTTTACTCATCAGTATAAGTAAGTGCAACTTTTTTTGAACTTTGAGCCAGCATACATAGAAAGTTGACTGATGCATAAACATTTTTTTATGTTTTTCAGATGGATAGTAATTCGAAGAACATTCTTCTGCATCGCCATGTCGTACACATTTCGTGCATTATGTGTGACTATACTACAAGTACCTGTACCTTCTGTCAACACGTATTGTGCTCCAAAGATGAACTCTTCGATTGAACTTGTAGCTGGGAGAGTCACCAAAATGTTTTGGAGTGCAGGTGCTTACATTTTTTATTTCATGTGTAATTGAACTTTCTAGGAATTGAACAACTTCGTCCAAGAGAACTATGTGGGGATCTTATAGTTTCAGGACATACTTTGACGATTTTCACAGCTTTTTTGGTTTTCAAGACTTATGCACCGAAAAGATTGCAGGTAATGTTAAGAAAAAAGACAGTAGGTGATGCAATTTTTCCAGATTTTCTCATATTTATATCATTTTTTGGCATTTATGGCATTGTTTGCTATCCTAATGGCTAGAAAGCATTATATGATTGATGTTGTACTAGGGTATACAGTATCCACACGAGTATTCATGGAATATCACGCACTTGCTGATGCATATCATGATAATAGTTTTGAGACTAATCCACTTTCATGGTAAGTTGGTCCAAATATGTTTCATTATTATATAAGTATCCATTCCAGGTCCTTCTGGTCATTTATGATTCCATATTTGGAACAGGATGCTCCAGGCTCATTCCATAATCACCTTTCCTTATCTAGGTCTTCTACTTACGTGTCAAAGAAATCTCGACGATCTTTTGATTAATCAGCTTACTAGTTTTCTTGTTGTACATTTTGTTATTATCATAATATGATAAAAATGTTTCGTAATAAAGCTTTAATGATGTCAGATTTTGAAGTTTGTGATGCCCTTTTTATTGTTTTGTGGTTTAACAGCTGCAAAATATGTTGTTTGACACCAATTCTTATCAGTTTGGAACCGCGGTCGTTCAAATATACTTTGACGCCGAAGTGAGCAAAACATGCTGGCGTGTTTCTCGACGTTGGCGCACTCTGCGATGTTGGCGCGAAGTGTGAATTTGAAAAATAAAACAGACAGCTGACTCGTTTTTTGATAAATTTGCACTATTTTCCACCTTTCTTGCCTAAAATACTCTCTAAATTTTGATTTCCAGATGGATGAAACGTCACCAACAGCGTATAACCCGAAAGATCGATTTAAACGACATTTAAAAAGGAAGTCGAGTAGCAGATGTTTGGAAAATGCTTTTCAAGCTATTCCCGCGTCATCATCATCAAATCTCTTCTCTAATCTTGAAACGGAAAGCTGTCCTGCTCCAGTTTCCAGAAATCCATTCAAGGTAAGCGTTACAATGTTTGTTTTACCGTTTTCGTTGTTTTCAGGTAGGATCTCCATTACGAAAAAGACGTCCACCACCACAAGTAAATTTCGCTGAATCAGTCTTTGATTTTGAAGAAAATGCACAAGATCCGTCTGATGTACCTCAGTAAGTGATTGATCTTGTTTATGTGAGTTATCGTACATTTTCAGACGCCTCAAAGGTTCAAATGAGAACAGTTCAAGCATTTACACTCGAGAATCACCGAGAAAGTCTCCCAGAAAACGTGCACCGGCGAAGAGGACTGATTTTGGAAGATTTCAAAGCTTTGATCCAGTATGTAAATTTTTCAAAATTATATTTGAATTCTGAACTTGTAGAACACACTAAAAGAGCTATGCCCTGTAACTGATTTCTCTCAACTTCATGGAGTTTTCAAAAAAGAAGAAGCCGTTGAAGAAGTGAAAGAATCTGAAATCACTCCAATTGATTTACGTATCGGATCGAAGCTTCGTATCTCATGCTCGTCGCCATTCTCATGGATGAATTCGAAAAGAGAGACTGGAATTGTTGCTGTACGTATTCCTGCATCAGATCGATATGAAGGATTGAAGTATTTTAATGAAGTATTTAGAGGGAAATTGGTAAGTTTTGGTATTGTGAAATAAGTTGTCAATAAAATTTCAGAATTCGCCCATCAATTATCCAATATCGCCAATCTCTTTATTAGAATCTGCATCTCTTTATTGGCAGTTTCCAGTTATTCCTGGTATGCCATTATATCCTAGAATACTTTCACAACTTGGAAAGATTCAAAGAGTTCCACTACCACCACTTGTGTCAAAAACAATGATGAATCAATGGTAAATTTTCAGTTTATTTTCAAAAATATGAAACAGTATTTCAGGGTTGAAAGCTTAGAACAATTGTTTCATTCATACAAAAAAGGAGATCGAGAGTCGTTCTACGTCACATGCAATGCATTCAATGTACTTTTTACTAAAATGGGAAATGATGACATTGGTAAGAAGCAAAACACATCAAAATTGAGTTAGTATTTCAGACTTTATGGAAGACTCCCAATCTTGCTTCCGAACAGCTTCTGGTCAAGTCATGTTTGCAGTAGTCACACATACTACTTCGCAAATTAGAGAGCATTTGAGGAATCAAGGTGTTGAATATTCAGTCGTCGGAGCTAAGAACTTGAAAAGGATGAGTAGCTCGTTTAACATGACAGAAAATACATGTATGTCAGTTTTTCAATATATTCAAAAACTGAAAATGTTTAGTTGACTCATTTACGGCCGAAAATTCAATGTCGCAACCAGGTGATGTTAGTAAAAATGCGAGTAGTGGCGAAAAATTGGCAGACGAAAGTGGTGAGAAGAAGAAAGAAGAAGAAGGTGAAGACAGCAGTGATGAGAATGAGAGTCCGACAAAGGCTAATCAAGAATGGCTGAAAAAAGTTGGAGTATCACCGAGGACTGTGTTCAAATCAAGTGCTGCAAGGTAATTTTTAATCATATTTCTGAATTCAAGTATAATTTCAGAAAGTTATCAACAGTTTCAAAACAAGACTCAATTTCTGCACTTATCGTGAAAGTAAGCTCAACGCAAAGTTTTCATAAAGTTCATGTTTTTTTCAGGGATCATCGCTTCAATCCTTATACAACACTCTAATGTCATCTGATATGGTTCATGAAAAAACCGGACCATACACAAAAGTTCCACCAACTTTACTGGCAAGCTCAGCATTTTTGTACGGTCAAGTTCTCAGTCTAGCGGTTAGTTCTCTTCAATTTTCCAAACGCATAATCTATTCTTTAGAAAACATCACAAATTGTCAAAAAAGGTGGAAAAGCGGAATATGTAGTGGAATTAGATCAAGGTCCAATTCTACCACACTGTTCTAAAATGGTAAGCCTTGCTTCTCATCGAATTTTTAACGCCGATGTATCTTTCAGTTGGTTGATTTTCTTCGATCTGCAAACATGTGTGACACAGAGAAGCCAGCTATTATAAAAGTAGCGGAGAGACACACAAGTAATGGAATGAATGAATCAACTCCAGGAGCTCAAGAATGGGCAACACTTGAAGTATTCCCAAATGCTGTTAAATGGAAACAAACTTAATATTTGTATAATTGCACTATTTTATTTGTAACATAATGGTCTTTTTTCTAAATTGAGATAATAATTATCGAAAAATATAACTATCAGATAAATATTTCGGATTTTATGCAGATTCTTTTTTTCCGTTGCTCATTATAATAGAGCTTTTCATGCAAGAGAAACCAAAAATCAGGAGTAAATGAGGTGATTGCAACCTGAAATGATCGAACTACACAGTGTAGTGTCGCTGAACAAGCTGAATGTTCATTCAGAATATCAGGATATCCCGAATATTCCATTCATCCAAACGTCTTTGTCACTTATTTGTTCCCTCTTTCTCCAATGTGCCCTTTTATCCAAATAACAAAAACAAGCACCATCTGTTGTTGGTCGGCTACACCTTGTCTCAGTTGGTTGTAGCCTTGTTTGTAGTTGGTCTATCATTATTCTTCCCCCTTCCTCACCACTATATATTCTGGCTCTTGGATCATTCTCATAACTCTCACAATGCCCAAGTTTCTTGGAATCGACTGGGTTGATATCAACTCCACAACTCATCAAAAGAAAACTTTTATTGGTCTGATTGCTCACTTCTTTCTTATCTACCCTATTGGAACTTTAGTTGTGTATGCTGCAATTCTTTATGTAAGTCTATACTTAATCGATCGAATATTTTTTGTAATAGTTTGGAATCTGGAATTGGTATTTGGTGGCTGTCTACTCAGCATGGTGGTATTACGATAGAAAAACACCATATATTGGTGGATACTACACAACATGGGCCAGAAGATGGGGAGTGAATAGATGGTTTGCTGAGTATTATCCAGCATATATTCATAAGACAGCGGAACTACCAAGTGATCAGAATTATTTGTTGGCATGTCATCCACATGGAATTGTGTCTATGGGACCTTGGACTAACTTTGCAACAAATGGTAGCGGAATTTTGGAACTGGTAATTTTATAACAAAGTAAAAAAAAACCCAGTATGACATTCAGTTTCCCGACTTACACATCAACCTAGCCACACTAGACCTGAACTTCAAAATGCCTCTCCGTCGAGAGATAGTATTACTGTTCGGTTGCATCGATTGTTCGAAAGACTCTCTCAGATATGTACTTGGTCAATGCGGAAAAGGTCGAGCGGTTGCACTAGTGATTGGAGGAGCTGCGGAGGCATTGGATGCCCACCCTGGCAAGCATGAACTGGTTTTGAACAGTAGAAAAGGGTTTATCAGAGAGGCTATCATCACTGGGTCGCATCTTGTTCCGGTTTACTCATTCGGAGAGAATGATGTATTTGGACAGATTGACAATCCACCAGGATCGGTTTTGAGGAAAGTTCAAGAGTTTCTCAAAACTTTTATGGGTATATCTTTACCGTTTATCAAGGGTACAGGATTTCTTCAGGTAGTATTAGATAAGTTGATTCAGAAGTGTCTTTTTCCAGAATACTTTCGGTGTACTACCATATCGTCGCCCAATCCATACAGTCATTGGATCTCCGATTGAAGTGGTCAAAAATGAGAAGCCAACGAGGGAAGATATCGAGAAACTTCATGGTGTTTACGTAGGAAAGTTGACAAAATTGTTCGAGATGGAAAAGCAGAAATATGGAGTTGATAAAAATACTAAACTTGTGCTGAAATAAAAATTCTAAATTCTCACATAATGTCTTGAAAGATGAGAGATAGAAGATCAAACAGATAGCGTCCGAAATATTCCACATTGTCGACCAACACGGAACAAAAGACTTTATGTATTTATATATGATGTTTCCAGACATCATCGCAAAATCCACAGTCCATACATTCATAACATTATCTAAAAAGGGAGAGTTATCTGTCGGTGTTGCCCTTGAATGATCTACGCGCATCATTCGTATTTCTTCTAAATGGAGGCCATGACCTATTTTACATCTCAAGACACTCCAACGTTCCGAAGACTGTCTCTTGCCTCCCTATCGTTTTGTATACTATCATCATCCCGATATTCTGTGTATGTTTCGCGCGTGTTCAGACATCCATCCGACACTTCTTTTTGACCGTTTGAACTATACTATTTTTAATTTTGCGACAAAAAGTCATAGACCGTAACATTATGTTTGATTATTTTCTTCTGGATCCAAATAATAGCCCACAAGTTCTTCTAAACACAAAACCAACCATAGATCTTTGAAGGACACTCATACAATCAATATAGTGCCATGTTCTGAAACAGGTTTCATTGAGTTTTTCTTATAATACTGGATAAGAGACAACAAGAGAGGGGATTATCATCACTTATTTCGCCTTCCAATCATCATTCACTATGATAATAAATCTCGTTTTACCCAGCCCGATTGAATGTATTTTCATTTGTGTGTTGTTTCTCTTTTCATTATTCTTTTAAGAGCAAACACTTTTCGATGGTTTATTGAACTTTCGCTAGACAAACGTCTCTTTTGATTGACAAACTTTCAAAGATTCCACTCAAACCGTGACATCCCTGTTTTGGTTTCGGTTTCGGATAATGATCCCTTTCGCTTTCATGTTCCATATGTAAATTTTCACCCCACTTTTTGTTCCTGTTCCTCTCGCCCACCTCCATCGTCCATTCTAACTTCATTCATTCCTCCAGGTATGCTCCTCATACTTGCCGCTCTCTTCGCTGGTGTCGCTTCCCAAAATCCATTGACGAAAGCGTGGAATGAGGCTGTACCAGGTGTGCAACCATTCTGGGAGAAATATCAGACTGGTCCACATGGTGTTGTGATTCGAGGATGGCAGTTCAGCAGATGTGCTAGTGAGCAGGTAGATCGTAACACATATGTGTAAAATAGGTTTGTTATTGTTCAGTGGACCAACTATGTTGTAAATGTGTCAAACATCGTCATCTGGCCAGACTACCCGCGTTTCCCAGGACCAATCTTCTTCAATGTAACAATGGATGTCAGCGAAGATCTTCCAGTTGATAAGATCGAAATGGACTTGGAAGTACGTCACGCGGTCACAAACAAACAAGGATCAAAAGGATGGCAAGTTATCCCATGTCAAGGATGGAACATTATTGATGGATGTGATGGTGTTGGATCATGGTAGATCAAACAACAGTGTTTCCCTAATGATTCATATGTTTTTAGCCGATACTGTGATATGCTTGACAAGTGTAACGAAGCCGTTAAGGGAGCACACAAATATGTGAAAGACCGCAAAGCTATCGACTTCTTGAAACAAAATAAGGTTAGTGATATCACTTGATAATTGAATATATCGTATATTTTCAGCTTTGCCCACCACCAAAGGGTCACTGGACCATGACATTCTCAAAGGTTTTCAGTTCTGAAGATCTTCCAAAATCATTCTTCGGACCACTTCAATCGGTAGGTCAAAAGTCTCGAACCGCTAAAACTTGATTGTAAAATTTAGAACGAGTATTGGTTGACATTCTCATTCACTGATGGAAAAGATAAGAAGCTTGGTTGTGCTAGGTAATTTGATAAGTTTTTCGGGTCAAAACATCAGGAAAATTTGTAGATTGTGGGTTGATGTGTGCAAATACCATCTTCAAGACAAATCCCAAAAATGCCTCCGTGATCCAAATGCTTTCAAGAACTTCATCAATGAAATCTCATCACAAGCTGAACAAATCCGTAACAGAAATGGAAAATAAATCAAACTAAAAATTTGCAATTTAATTAACTTCTCTTGTTCTCTCAATTCTTTCTCTCTTGTGGGTAGATAACGTTGTTGTAGTTTCCGTTAATTTATTCAATAATATATACCAATTACCCCCGACATTTCATGTTGAAAAAAATCAATAAACACTTTCTTCTATTTTTTCTTTTTTGAAGGAGAAGACGGAAATTTCCCCTCCACCTATCCTATTCAAAAAGTATGTGCATAGAGCAGGAAAATTCTTTTTTTTCGGCCGTCCTTTTTGGAGAGCACTCCTTTTCTTCTTCCTTCATTTCACCCGCCCCACTTTCCTATTTTCTTTCTTCAATTCGTTTGGACCTATTAACGCATTTAATGTTTTTTCTTCTTCTTTTAGAACCTCATTAAGAAAACTTTTTGAGTAATTCAGCTTTCAGATTCCGCCAGAATCTTGTTGGTCTTCTGTAATATGTTTTTTTTTCGTTTGCGCGGAAACATAAAAACTGACCATATTAATTTTGTGGAAAAAAACAGCAATACTGGACAAGTTCCCATTAAAAATTTGGCCCAAGGGACCATAGTTGTTGGGCATCTACACAAGGCCTAAACTCGCACATGTGCATTTTTATACTCTCTTTTTCGTCTTCCTTCTCTAGCCCTCAGTTTTTCTTCACATTTTTTTCTTCTTCTTCTTCGAATACTTGTGCCCGTGGAAGGAAGAGGGGCCCGAGCAACTCTCGCAAAAAAAATATAGAGAGCGCGCTGTCGTGGGGGTGTTGTCTCTTCAATGGATGCAATGTATTCGGTGGCCAAGCCATTGGCAAATCTCTCAGTTGCTGTGCATTTTCACTACTACTTCTTCTTCTTCGTCTTTTTTGCTTCTGTCGATTTCTTGCATTTTTCTTTCCATCTTTGAAAATAGGCAAACCAACATTCATAAGAAGAGATATGAGAGAGATATCAATTTTGTTGTTTCAGACAATATTTCTCCACCTGCATATATTTTCAGCTGACGTTCGTTTCAGTTTCAGCTGCCTAGAGAATTCCATTGAGAAAATATAAACTTTGGTATCAGATGTCTCTGCATGATAAAGTAATCATTTGATATTCGTCCCAAATGAGTTATTGCTTTTTTCTGAAATTTCTCAAAAGTCACGTAGGTGATTCTGAAATTTCCCATATCTAAAAAGTACATTTGATACTCAGTAAACAATTTTGTAATTGTATACCTGTTCTGCAATCTTTGTACTTGTCAAATATCTGAAAAAGTATCTAATTTCGAGCTGAAACGTTTTGGAGCTCCGAATCTTCACAAAATCTGATAGATCGTAAGTCATTCAACAAAATAGATTATAGAATGAAATCCCTCCAAATTTGAAATCTCATAAATGTAATCCCAAATAAAAAAAGCGAGCGAGAAATCTAGGCGACTACAAAAAGCAGTCGTCCATGGAAGCGAAAAAACGCCATGGATTTTGTGTGCGCAATAACAAAACAACCAGAAGTTGGTCATGTTCTTTCTATACAATATTTTCTCTTTTGATTCTCATTTCTCTTCCAACTAATTAGGGGGTTTTTTCTAGATCCCTCCTCCTCCCTTCTTCTTTCTTTATGCATTTTTTTCTTACTAATCCGATATGGAGCGAAAAAAAGGCGACGGGCTCCGCGCGAAATGCGATGTCGTTGTGAAACTCGATAGTGTTTCTCAGGAAGCCCGTCGGCTCTTGGCGCACTTTCCCATCAAAGCTTATATTTATTTCCCACCTTTTAAATATAATCTATTGTCGAATCGCGCTGAGAATTTTTGAGCTTCCCGTTTTTTTCTAGATTTCTGGATCTCTATAGTCTTGACTTTTGATTTCTGAGCCGCACCTTCCAATATATAACTCCAAATTTGTAGCTACCCAAAAAATAATATTGTGGTGAGCAAACGACGGCAACGGTGGGGCACCATCACCATCCACCACCATCGTGTACCACCAACAGCCACAATCAGCTCACGAACGGTCTCGTTCGCCGGCCGCCAATCCAGCGTACGAGACCGTACCGTGTCAGCCGTCATCATCGGGCAATAATGGCCATCAGCCACCTGCTCAAATCGAGGTGTCTGTGGATTTCACGAGACCCGATGGACAACGAACCCGACCACTTCTAGTCGAGAATCGTAGGCTCTATGTTGACGAACATTACATATCGGTTTGGTCACCAGTTTTGAGGTATCCTTTATATATTTATCCATCGATTGAGTTACAATGATTTCAGAGCATGGTGCGTAGAATGTCCAGATAGAGAGTTGATATTAGCAAATGTTCAATATGAGCATGTACTCGAAATGTTGGAATGCATCCATCCGACATATAAAGCAGTTGACGATCAGTCTGTACATATACTTTTACCACTAGCATATGATTATCAAATGGAAGGATTATTACATAGATGTGAATGTTTTCTAATCAGTCATACCTTACCATTCCTGGAGAAGGTGTGGATAGCAGATAGGTAACTTTGGAATCGAGGCATGAAATAATTCTGAAGTTTCAGATACAAACTCAATCGCCTTCTAGTCCTTTGCCTTCGAGAAATGCGACCGAATAGTAAAGTAGATCTAAACGGCAGTCGCTACTATGCACTATCAGATAGAGTAAAAGTGTTATTATTAGAAAGGCTGCATGGTGCAGCTGCACCAGAGGAAATACTAGAGCCACCATTAGATCTAGAGCCGTATCAACGAGCGTCGGATGTGAACTTCGCTGCAGTTCGTGCAAAAACCGGAAGAGTCTACTATGTTAACCCATATTACATCGCAGCATGGTCGAATGTTTTCGAAGAGAAATTATTTTCTACATCATCTGGAGTGGAAGAAATGTTCTGCCCGTGCTCACATGAGGAGTTGAAAGCTTTTTTAATGGCTATACATCCACCGCAATTGAGGATAAATGGTAGGAATTGGATTCCATTTTTTTCGAATAAAAACACATTATAGAAACAAACATTGGTCCGATTTTAATGTCTGCATGTAAAATGGAGTCACCCGCATTGTTGAGAAAATGTGCAAATCTTCTACTTTCCCCTCACACTCAACTATCCATTTTTGTTCGATTATCCCTTTTGGATAGATGCTTCCTACACGAAATGCTTCCACAGTGTCTTCAGATGGTTCAACGACCTGACCAGCTGATCCAGATGACTCAACAAACCACATGTAACATTATATTCAGTATTTTCCCTGAATTTTCGGTTTCTAGACGATTGCCTGTCAACTCGGGCAAAAGCGGCCATGATGGATCGACTAGGTATTCTTTTGGACAACCCTGGTTTGCAGAATCATCATTGTACAAGGTATGTGCAGCAGGTGGCTCGGGTGAATAATCTGACTTGACAATTTAGGTGTAAAGCAACAAATACATGTGGAGCCGTAACATGGATGTGTCCTCAGTGTAAAACCTATTCAACGGATACCAGTCTTTTACGAACAAACACCACAAACAATGCAACAACATCAACAATGTCTACAAATCAGGGAATCGGTCTCAATAGATAGCTCCCCCCTCCGCCTATTTCTTTCAAATTTGCTCCATTTCCCTTTCCCCATCTGCCACGTTTCATCGATATTTTGTCAGTGTTTATTTTGAAGAAAAGAAATCTTTATTCACTTTTTGAAAACATCATTAACATTCGTGAGTGTTTGATAATTAGGATCTTGTGTTGGAGCCTTTTTCGATTGGTCTGCGGGAGCTCGAATCTTTGGTGGCGCAGCGACACATGATCCACCATCGCAGTTTTTAAGCTGCAAGAAGCACATGTGAAACAATACAAATATCAAATAAATTTATTCGATACAAATCGATATGGTGCAAAAGGTTGTTTATTGTGATGGGGCTGGAGCAGCGCCTCCCTTGCTTACTTCATATGCCTCAATTCCAACTTGTCCAACCGATGCCAAAACGTGAATCAAAACGAAAAGGGAGAAGAATGCGTGACCAGAGACGCAAAGGAAGACGAAGACTCCGGCGACTGCTGGTGTGAACACCACTGAAATATGTATTGTCAGTTGAAGAATTGGTGATCGAAGCACTTACAGGCAGCTGAACGACCACGAACTTCATTGTCAGTCGATGACATCACCTTCTTGATCTCTTCTCGACCATCAACATTGAGAGCCAAGTTGTGTGCAGAAATGGCGGCAGATGCTCCGAGGAAGAGGAAGTAGAAGAGTTTGGCGAGGAAACCACAATCACCAAGTGAGCCGAACAAGACGAGTAGAAGCTGGAATATGGTATGATGATAGTAGTAAAGGATATGAATAACATACTTCGAACGATGAGCATGCAACTACTGCTGAACGGGCAGCGAACACATACTTATTGTAGTCGTATGGTGGGATTTGATCCATTGTTTTTTGTCGAGTGCTGACACCAGTAAATGTGACCGTATTGTTATTGCGTTATGACTGCAACTTCGGCTATTTATACAGCATTGTAGGGTTCACGGTGTTGGAAGTTCACGCAAGATCAAAAGATAACTTTCTTTATTTTTTTTTTGAAAACTTGGTCATCATATTCAGAATATCCAACGTTTTTCGACCATCTCCCATTTGAATAACGAGTAGGGAGTTCTTTGAATTGCCCTTCTTTTGAATCTAGAAAATTCTCTTCTTTTACGAATCTATGGAACTTTATCTTCAAACAGTGCAAAACTGACCCCGTCCAGAGCTTATAGGAATCAACACATTTACACCTTAGTCAATCAGTATTGAAGGCGATATGGTGACTGAGTCTCCACGTAAACCACAATAACGATGATGTCGGATGGTAAACCGCCATCTTCTAAGCTACAGAGCGGGGACGTCACGCATGAATTACCTTTACATACGAGGCCGTGAACCCAAACACGGCATGGTCGAGACTCGAACTCGAACCCTTAACTGTACGTATCTGTCGCTTATTAGACGCGCGCGTAGACCACTCGGCCATCATGCACATGTGTGTCCACTGTCTAATTGTTGGTGACATAAGCGAGTGGTCCCTTCGATACGTCGATGATCTATCACAAAACTGTTTACGAGAGTGTTCTACTATAGATAGACTAAGATCGTAAGTCTACTTTTTTCAATGAAACAAGTGGATCGGTCAAAAGATAAATTTTTATTCATTTTATAAATAGAATAAGTAACATATTTATGGAGAAGCAAGACCTGGAGGCTTCTCATAGCTGTTGTTGTGTCTGAAACTTGTCTACTTTTCAAAGTTTTAATGTCATTTCTTACTGTTCCTGATATTCAACTGGAAGTGCCAACTTGTCCCATAATGCGACCAACACACAGAATGGCATAACAACCCAAACACCTGAAATCCACTTTGTTTTTCCGAAAATACTATAATTGCTCACAATTTGGTACCCAGAAAATAAGAGTCATTGCGACATATCCATGTGTATTCGTGAAATATGACGGATTTCCTGGTGGTGGGCTGACATATAGAGAGAGATACCAAAAGGTTTTCCAGAAGACGAAAGCACTTGTGGTGAAAGCGAGGAGAATTGCATGACGAGATCGTTTGAAGGACTGGAAATTCGATTGATGATACTATGACCAGTATTTGAAAATTTCTTACCAAATATACAGCGACGAAGTTCATAATAATTTCAATAATCATGACTCTTCCTGTTGAACAGGTGACAATATCAGTTGTAACTGCATATCTAACATCCACCTCGGAATATAGTTTCCCTAAATAGCTTTTACATTCAAAAAATATAATTTTTAACTCACATCCATAAAACAAAGTATTTGAAATAAAGCCATCTGGAGCATTAGTATAAGGTCTCATCATAGTATAAGTGACATCTAGAAAGCAGATAATAGCAGAAACAACCAGCCAAACATTGACCCATAATGGTAAAGGATTAGAACCCTGAAACGATTATTAGATAAGTTGGAAAAAAGTGACAATATCAGACCATCTGTTTAAAAATCACTTGTTCAAACAAATCAACTCGTTTTACACTCTCTTATATACTGATAAAAGTTTACTCACCATTGCACAAATCACGAAAATGCACAAAAAGGTGATGAATCGAAATTGAACTTCTAGACTGTCCGTTTGAATTTTCTTTTCGCGCGGGTCAACCCGAGAGATGTTGTACGTTGTTAGAGAAATAGACAAATAAATTGGTTCGACCTATTTCGTAAGAAAATTGAAAGCGGGGAAAGATTTTAGAGTAAGATTTCTAAGGTGTTTAATGGATTCAAAACAAATCATGTTCATTTTATACCCGAAAAGTTTTCAATGAGATATATATATATATAATGATACTTGTAGCTTCTAAACATCCGTAGTTTGTGTTTGATCATTTGTTGTTGGGTCAACGGCGGAGAACTGTATGAGAAAGTAGCGTGTGATGAAGACTAGAAGGATTGGAACCAGTCCCGATGCTGATTGTGGGATATCAGATAGCATACGCATTAGGATGGTCATTTAGAATCTGAACCGTGAATTCAGAAAATATATGTATGTTAAGATAATACAAACCGATTTGAACAAGAAAAATACTGAATGTGAAGGGTAGATTGGCATCGAGAGGTCATACCTTTGCCATCGGTTAACCTCTCCTTCAAAAACTGTAACTCTCTACATTCTATAACATTACATCACTATTTCCATCCATTGTCCTCTCACCCATAACCGGTTTTACTGGGGTACATGTCGAGACATTTCGCTGCCACTCGAGAATTGACAGGACATATTTACATGAAAGTATTACGCTTTTATTCGGGTGACAAGAAAAGTGATTGAAATTAACACATCACAGAGTGAGATTGTCTTAACACAAGTGTACCTGTAGGGGAAAGTATGTTCAGTTTTTTCCAACACGGGAAGATGCCATGTTAAAATTGACTAGAATAATTGAAACGGTTGTGAAAGTTTAAATATAAATAAATAAAATGGTGGAGAATCAAGGGTGTGCCAAGTCGAAAATAACAGGAGAATCATCTTCTGGATCGGGTACATTTGCCATATCAGCTTCATAAATTTCCGTCGCATCTCGAGCTCGTGAAGGTCGTTGTTGCTCAATCATATGTGCTCGGATTGCAATCGCAGTCAGGATACAAACTCCTCGAACCCCTATAAGATACTGATCACAACCAAAACTGATATTTCAATTACATGTGTTTGTGATAATCATAATCATTGGCGGTATATCAACACCCCACGAGTGATCACTGGCAAACATCCAAAAATAAGCATTGAGCATCGCTGTTTCCATGGTTGCCACTCCAATATAAAATGATATTCTAAACGAATTATGGTGAGAAAAACAGGAAATGTATTATTACTTGTTTGGCTCCACATTGTTTTGCTGACTCTTTCTGAGTTGGAATAAGGCGATTGTGTGAATTATTACGAAGATGAATAGCATACAACTACGGTAGTTGTTACCCACTTTTGAAGAGCTCAGATTTCCTGAAAAGCTGCGATGTTGGGTGCTACAAAAGTGATAACTAACCGACGAGAGAGGAAGAGTTGAGGAAGAAAAGTACAACAATCATCATACCAATGAATGTTTCAATGATAAATAGGAAGAATAAAGCTGTCAAATATTGCACCTTGAAAATACTATTAAACATTCCATAGGCTAATGAGTGTGGACGTGGTTTGCTGACATTTACAGATGCATGTGACATCCATTCGGTTGTTGGCATGAATGGTTCACTTAGGTTCATCTTGTGTCTGTATAGCATATCAAACAGTACTAATCCAGCACCGACGAGTGTTATGATCAATGGGGCGAATAGTATCATATATCCAATAATTCTCGCGATCCATAATGGTAATGGAATAAACTGGACACCTGCATCGATATGTTTCACAACGTCATTGCCACTAGCCAGGAAGTCGAATACGGCCACAAATTTCGCCTGAATATTGATGAGGTGTGAAATTTGTTTTACGAGGACGAGGGAAATCCAAAAAGAAACTTACACATAACATCATTGGTACAATTGTGAAAAGCGCAGTGGTATAAACTGGACTGGTCGGCCGAAGTAGGTATTCTACCAAAGATGGACTGGATGGTGTCGGTGACGTCATAAGCACATCTTGCTCAACTCGTTGCCAGCCATACACGAAAAATATCATGATGAAAACGATAATCTGCACAAATGCGGATTGAGATGTGTAACGGAATAGAGCCGCGATTTTGGTTCCGAGCTGAGTATTACACATTTTATTTACTATTAGATAAGTTTTCTTACCGGCATGTATAGGAACATTGAAGGAATTGTGAAGGCAAGGCACAGCATCAGAACAAATCGTTTCGGTAAATTTTGAACGGTTGGGAAATCGTCAATGAATGATTGGTAGATGAAAGTGACGAAGACAATCTACAAAATCGTCTGAGATTTTCTAAAGCATAGAATGACTTACCATAGGTCCCAAGGAAGTGTACATGTATTCGGCGGAAAAATATATGACTGACCAAATTGGTCCAAAACTAGATGTGGCAAAGCATACCGGTAACAAGTCAAAGTCGATGGTTTCAGGAGTTGAGGCGTAGATTTTATAGTGTGGTTGATTTTCAGCAATATGACCCTCACAACCAGTTCGAAGGATGGTCTGCATCATTGGGACAATCTGAAAGAATGGAAAATTATTGATAAAGGTTGAAAATATTCACCATCATCACAGGAACAACAAAAAGAGCATTAAGATGTCCAACTCCAGGTCGTAAACGACTGGTGGCAAATATCACAATTCCAGTGAAGGCACTAGAGTAGTCAACAATGAGGATGGATGTTCGGAATCCTCCCTAAAGTCGTTGTTTGAAAATGAAACTACTAGCAAATTCACATACTCTCAAATCAGCCCAAAAATCGTACGGATCCTTATTCACCATCGTGTCATCCAGTTGAACTTGGATGGATTTATCAGTAAAGTGGAATCCAAAAACAGTCAATCCCATGAGTACCGTGAGATACAAAAATATTGGCAAGAAAACAAACACCTTCAGCAAAATATCACCGAGTCGATCGTAGTATCTAAAATACAAATGTTTTGTATTTTCCTAGTATTCAATGATACTTTGTGATGAGAATGTATATTATACCCCATGTAAAAACATGTGCACATAACAATGGAATGGATGGGAATGCAAAATAGAATTCCTCAAGTGATGGTCCCAAATACCACATATTTGGTTCCCAAAGTTTCGGCATTTCTTCGACTGTTGGGTTATTTCTGATCACAAATCTATAATATTTGATTTGAATCATCGGGCAAATATGGCATAAAATTATATACCTGTTGAATTCTTGTGTTGGCCAAAAGTTATCAGGGAAGTGATTATTGTCACCATCATTGACTGTGATATTGGGATCCAGAAAATTATTACAATACTGCAAAAAATACATCTGTTTGGAATGGAATTCAATTAAGAAGTTTTCACCTGTGAATTATACAAATGATTACACGAGACAGCCCAAGATAGTGTGGGTCTCATTGAAAATAAAAAGTATAGAAATAGTTGTCCAGCTCGTAAGCTTTCCATGTAAAGTTTTTCGGACACGTGCCAGGTTAATGCCCAGCCAATTCCTATGAAAAACGATGAAATTGAAACCAATTATATGTGAATACATACCAGCACCAATTGGAGCCATTTTTCGGAATGTTTGAACTGGCGCACAATTTGATAGATGGCCAACTGACAATAAAAGTGTTATGGCTGGGATCGCGAATAATGGGAAAAATACTGTCCATCTAAAGAAAACATAAGGTCTTTCAAGTATCAACACAAAAAAGTTACTTGATATGTGACATGGCAAGTTGGGTGGCCATTGGCGCAGCGGCCAATAGGATAGTGGAATATCCATAAAGCTGATCAATTGATTGCATTACTTGATTTCGACAGAGTACATACCCTTAAATGTATAACTTTTTTAATGAGAAGAACAAGAAGTGAGAAAAAAGGGTGAATGATTTGGACAGGGTGCCCGAGAACTGAATGCAACGAACAGGTAAGTGGCCGAAAGAGCATTAATTTTGTGGAGGCCACAAGACAAATGAAAACGAGACGCAGTATGTATATGCAGATATCATGGCAACCTTCTATTTCTCTACTACTACCTTCTCGCCTACTCTCACTTTATGTTGGCCGCCAAAACTGCAGTGCTGTCTGTTTGTGTTTCCTCAGTTTGTATTGAGAAATACGGCCCCGGGCCACGCCCACCTTTTTTGAGCAAATATTTCAGAAATAGTATTGTTAGATAGAGACGTACTTGATCAGAGAAAGAAAGAGTTTGGTTTCAAAATAATATAGATAAAAGTTTTTAAACATTTAGTAAATTGAACAATATATACATTAGTTAGCTCTTGGAGAATGATAAATTACAAAATTCCTCTGTAGTCTGATAGTAGTATCCATCAATTGATCATGATTCAATCCATCCTTTTTCACAAAACCAGTTGCTCCACGAATTGGTGAAGTTGGTTTACCACATGCTCTAAATCCAATTTTCTCATCAGCTGTCGAGAAAATGCTGAAAACATTCGACCCTTCGTATTTTTCTTGATGATTAATATCTTGTAGGAAAGCTGAGTCACAATGTAAGCCAGTTCGTCTGCAACAATTTCCCTTTTCAGTTTTTTTCTAATCAAAACTTCATACCGATTACAAGTTCCAACAGGTACCGGTAGAATACAAAGTGCACTTCCATGATTAGCACCAGCAACCGAAACAAAAGTATCAATCAACTCGGTCAATGGTGGACCTAATATCTCTCTAGTGTCTACACATTGTCCACCAAGAATTGCTTTTCTTGTTAATGGTGCACCCATTGAATATGCAATGATATCAACTTGTGTTCCAGTATATTGTCTAACAGCAATGATCATCGCTCTAAACAATCAACAATAAACAAAAATGAAATTGATAAGAACCTCAATTGTTTGACATAACTACATTTCATATCAACTAATCCAACAGGTGTCTGTCCAGCATCTCCCCAAGTTGTTCCATAAACTTCTGAATTCTGATAGCCTTTGTGTTTGAAATATGCAGCAGTTCCAGCAAATCTAGTAATCTTATTCGTTATTCCATGTACCAATATGACAGCTTGATTTGTTGTTCGTTCATTCGCATCAATCTAAAACCAACATAGCTAGTGTTTGCCGAAAAACCTCACTTTGCCGCCAAAAGATGAATCCATGCCGAGATCAGTTCTTTCCAGCATGCCAGCAATCGCAATACCATAACTATCATGTAAAAACTTGCGAAAATGTGGGGTGAAATCGCATCTTGTTGATTCGAGTAATATCAAAAAAGTAGCAACCAATTGTATCAGCATCACTTCCCAAATAAAACGTCAATAAAACGAAAGAAGAGGTTGGTTGGGTGACTAACATTCAAGCTGTGAAGAAGAGGGATAACAAGAAATCCAGTTTTTGCCACAAGCCATTGCTTTTGGTTTCCATTTCTTTTTTTTCCGAAATCTTTGGAAACTTTTTTTCTGTGTTGTGAATATTTATGAATTATTTAAAATATGTCGCATTTATTAATTCAATGGAAATTAAGAATGTGAAAACTATTGGGGGGAGAGAAAAAGAGAGAAACGAGTCATAAATATATACAAACTAGGTGTGAAAAACTGTTGGATACCTATTGGGATATTCCAGAATAAAAGTATTGTGAAAGCATAGAACAGTATGAAATACGAGAGGGGGAGTAACAATAATAATGATAATTTATCTTCTCTTATCAAATTCCGCTTGAATTTGATCAATCGATTTGCCCTTTGTCTCTGGAACAAACTTCCATGTGTAGAAGATGAAGAATGCGAGGAAGGCGGAGAAGACGAAGAATGAGAATTGATGGAGAGCATTCTGAAATTTTGTCATATATTTTAAGCACATTCAGTATAGATTCTTACATTAATTGGCAAGAATGTAAGTGCAACAATCAAGTTTGCAGCCCAGTTGACCATGACAGCAATCGAGTTTGCGTTTCCACGAGCAGATGAATCGAAGATCTCCGAAACGAAGAACCATGGAATGGCGCCTGGTCCAGTTGCGAATCCGATGACGAAGAGGAGAACGAATCCAATTGCTGAGTAACTGGCCCACTAAATATTCAAAATTATTTTCAATTTTTGAGATTCAAAAAACTTACAGCATAATCAGCTCCTTTCATTTGAAGAGTCAGTGCACCAACAAGAAGGAGTGTCGATACCAACATTGTTGTAAGTCCCATGAGAAGCAATGATCTACGTCCGAACTTTGGATGATCAACGAGCCAAACAGCAATGATTGTCATGATCACGTTGACAGCTCCCATACCGATTGTAGCGTAGAATGGTTCATTTCCAGTCAATCCGGCTCCCTTGAAGATGACTGTGGAGTAGAACATGGCAACGTTGATACCGGACAATTGTTGAGCAAGCATCATCATAATGGCGATTGACATTGGCCACAACAAAGCTCCCTTGAACATGCTTCCCATTGTTGGCTTCTCCTGTGCGCTTGCGACATCAGCTTCCTCTTGCATCGCGTTGATCTCGACTGATACATCATCAACTCCACGAAGCTTCTTCAAAGCCTTTTCAGCATCGTCACGTTGTCCACGGACGCCCATTGTGTATTTTGGAGACTCAGGGCACATTGGAAGAGTGATGAGTTGAAGAATGGCTGGAACTACGGTGAATGCGAAGATCAAAGGCCATAAATCAGCAGTTCCCATCAATTGTGGAAGTCCGAAGATTTGAGATACCAGGATTGCGATTGTGACAAGAAGTTGATGAAGAGATCCGAGCATACCACGAAGATTGATTGGCGAGACTTCGGTCAAATACATTGGCACTAATCCAGAAGACAGACCACAATTCAATCCGATGAGAAGACGACCAATAATAATCATTGGATATGCTCCGGCATATTTG